>OX384544.1:6069831-6704747 GCA_947538895.1 Neoitamus cyanurus | reverse complement strand
CCAAGTTTTGCAATTCTTCAATGGCTACGTTTGCACATATTATATGTATGTATATATATCTACACTCAAGAAGAGCATAGGTAAATATGTATGTACATACACGTAAAAAAATGCTTCAGCATTCAGGCTATACAATTTCTGTCGAATTTCACTGCAACAACGAAGGGCCAGCGAGGGATGCAGATTTGCGCCAATCAACGTGAATTCTTTTACTTGCCCAAATGCCAGCTCCAAATAAACGAAACAATCGCCTAAATTGACTCAATTGGGACTCCCTTTGAAACTTACATTTCAAACCGCTACCAGTTTGCCAGCCCCCAATTTGCACCCATTTTCCGTCGACTAATAAACGAACACGTTATTCAGCGAAATTAACTTCACCTGAGCGCCATGCCGCCGCCGGATAAAATTGGAGGGCAGGTGCCCTGGTCAGAGGTGTTGGCACGAAATAGGAAATCACTCAATTTGCCGACGATGCCTGCAGGCCCAAAGCTCCCGGACGAATTGATTAATTCGGCAGGTGAAGAAATCAAGACAAAATTGAAATAGTTCAATAAGCCGCCCATTTGTCACTTGTATCCTTTTCAGGCTTTTTATAATTCAGGTCCACACGTAACTGATGGTTGGCAATCAATCGCTGCCTTCGTTTTTCCCAATGCCTGGTCCCTCTATCCAAATTGTTATTGATAACCCGATTGAATTGACTCGTAGACAAGCAATTTATCACGTTGCCCAATTTTTTAGAAGCAAAAAGGGGTTTTTGCTGCTCCGGCATCGTTTCACACAAGCAACTAGCGTGCTGTTTAATTTCTTTTCACACAAAAATATCTACATCAGAAAAAGTGGGCTTGGGACTGACGGCACAAGGTCTTGATTTACGCGAAAGAGCAAAGAAAAGCAAAATATTGGCACATTTTGCGGGGAAACCAAAACCTGATGCCAAACACTTTTTAAGGACACATAACTATTGTATTAAAGCAATACCTTCAATATAATCCGCACCGTAAATTTGAATATGTCACGTAAGCACTTAAAATGATCCGTTAAAATTCATATTAATTGTTTGTCATAGGTAGGTACCTGCCATCCCAATCAAATCCATCTGATAAAAGGAAACAGAGTAAAGAAAATCAAACATTCAGCATTCAATGAACCTTCTGCTTAGTCATCCATTGGATTGAGAAAGCATAAAAAGGGTGCGATTAAATGGCGAAATTTACTCTCGTCGCCATCATTAAGGCGTTCGCCTTAAAAATGAAAGCGCGAAGAATTGCTCTTCCTCTTAAGGACAGCATTTGCTTTCAATGCAACGTCATTATGCTGTCATTATTCACTCTTTTAGCAATCGTTAACATCCTAGCAAATTTTAATTAAATCAGCAACAAGAATCCATTGAAGCTTTATACTGTCTGACTTTGGTCGTTATTGTGGTGATATAAAATTAAATTTGTAGGGTGTAGTGTGTGAGTTAAATTTTATTTTTCTTTCATTTTACTTTCGAATTACTGCAGAAGTAAAAGAAAATATATATTTTGTAATACTCCACTAATTAAGCTACGGATTGTATGTATGTATTGTATATATCCAGTTTGAACATATGTATGGTCGATTTCACCGTAGGATGATTAAGATGATTTTTTGCCGCACACATTGCGATGAACGTTTTGTTGTTTTATGTCTGCCGCATCCGTCGGACATCATTTTAAGGGCAGCAATGTAACATTGAGACATTACGTATTGCTAAACACAAGTAGAGATCTCGACGCTGCCACGTTTTCCATGAATTTCGTCCCAAAGATAACAGTGCCCTTCTGCGCTGCGCTCCATTCGCTGTAAATGGTCAAGTTGCGTGAGCGGAGCCGCGGTGGCCATTTGGCCGATATTTTATTCAAATCATATATCGCATAAAATCTATCAAATAAAGCAATCAGAACCATTTTTGCTCGAAAATTGTGTATTTTATTCAAAATTAAAGTTCGGACGTTCTTATTGGGAAACCCTATATATGCAATGGACTGCTCACAACAGTCAGGTTTCTAGGAAAATAGTCACTTGCCTTGCCTGGCAAGTTGGCAGGCTTGACTTGCCTACAAAAACCATGCAAGTGAGTGTTCACAAATGGCAAGTAACTGGGAGGAAGTTGCTTGTTCATCCGCCTTTATCGCCAATTAGCCTCGTGTAAACTGGCCTTTGGACGGTGTTTTAAATCCGCCCCTGCACTCCACTAAATACACAAATACAAAAAATAGAGCTATAGAAGGCCATGGAAAACAAACATTAAAACTTTGAAAACTGTCGTTTAAAAATCAGTTGCTCTGGTGTTCTGTTTCGATTTTGTCAAAAACACTCGCATAAATATTTCGATATTAGAAGAAAATGGATTTTTAATTTGCAAAACTTGGTTCCGGGGCTGATGCAATGTTTCCAAAATTCGATGAAATTTACCAGCTCGATTCAGCCATAAAAAATTGCAAGGACCTCGAAACTAGCCTTGAGCAATCACTAAATCACGTTCATAGGCTGAATATAAGGTACAACACCGAGTGGCTGGCAGAGAACTACGATGAGTACCTCAGAAGTATCCTGCCCCCGCAGATGGAGCAGCCCACAAAAATATTCAAGAAGCATGCTGCGACAGGTAGAGAAACCTATGCGTCACCTGTTCGTCTCCCAAGGAATTTAAAAGATATCTTCTCTTCGAACTCGGATATGAACCTGAAGCTGATTAAAGTCAAAAGGAACATGGAGTCGGTGCTGAACCACGTCGAACGCACCATTAAAAACTGCAATAGGAGGAAGAATTGCGTTCTGAGGCACAAAAATCGTCTCAGGATGGATAAAACTTTACCCCGCAAGGGGCACTGTGCATGCTTTCAGTAAGACTCGCCAGCGGGGTGGAAATTGGAAAATCCTAATGTTTATGTGGACTCTTACTTACCTGTGGTGATGTGATAAATAAATGACTTTAAATATTAAAATATCCCGTCTTTGGATATCTTTCTAAGGAGACTCGTATGAGTTGCATTTATTGCTCCCGGATGAGTGCCTGAAGTTTTATTAATTAGGGAGAAATGTTATGTGCAGCAATTTTGTTTATTGCCTTCCCGAAATTAACCAGAGGAAGGAGCTTTTGTCCTCATAATGCTGCCACACTTCGTCAGCTCTGTTCAAATAATAAGAAAGGCTCCATCCATTTTTGTCTTGCGATTAAACGTTAAAAGGCACTCTCTTGAGTGGGAAGCGGGTGTCCCTAGGACTCGAGGGTCTACTTACATTAAAGGGTTAAAGTGGTTCTTCCTCCCTTCCTATTGAATTCAATTTCAGGGCGAAATGGCGGAGCAGGTGCGTTATCAGCCGCCCGGCGTGGTAGGGAGCGCACGTTTATTTTATCCCGCAATCGTATGTTGTTTTACATTTCCACTTAATTGCCTCGTCGCTAACAGCGCCATTAAAGTTCCTACTCTTTTCTTCTTGCGGTTTGGTTTTGATTGCCCCGGTGCTTCGGGATAATTAAATGCTCCGACACAAGCTTGCTAAGCGGGAGCAATTTAGACGGCTATGCCAGATAAGACTCAAGAAATAGTCTGGAATCAGGATTAAATTACTTCGTCTTCCGTGTTGCGTTCTATATACACTTTTTGGATAGATTTACAGTAAACCAGACGGGATCCTGCTTTACTCTCATTAGAAATTTATCTTTGGAGTCTTGGGGTTTTGTGCTTTACTTATATAAAATTTGAACATTTTTGTTTTTATCTAAACACCATTTGTATCGTAAGTATTTGCTTGGAGTTTTCCACATTTGATTGAAATTAGAAGTACTTCATCCAACTGTTCTGGGTCCATTTCTTTTCAGTCTGTCCTTACAGTTGTTTAACAATGCGTCAGTACACAATGCACATATACTGATGATGCGCAGAGTTTTTTGAGTGGTTCAGTTGCACTTATGGAAGACTGCTTCGTGCGTCTGTGTTGATTCGGAATGTATCTTCCAATTGTCGACATTAAATGGATTGCGTCTGAACCCTGGAAAGTTCCTTTGTATTTCATTTTATGACAGAAAACTTGATGAACTTGATAATACATATATACATCTTTATGAAGGAATATATATTTACTTTTAACAGTTCTTGTAATTTTGCTTTTAAAAAATTTGCTATTCTTGGCATCGTTTGGAGGGTATCTAATGGTCAGAAAGATAGAAATGTATTGTATTTAAAAACCCATTAGTGTTGACCGTATAATTATCTTAATTTAATTAGTTCTTATCAGTTTTTGTTTCACAAACATTTTGATTGGGGCGTCTTATCATTATGTCCCGATGTGTACCTCACGAAAAGACACGGTCCTTTTTACTAGCTCCACCCTGCCTGTTCCGCCGACACCTCCATCTGGCTTCGACCGCAATTTGGGCGAACAAGCAATGAATTTCTAATTAGCCGTAAACAAGGAATTCGCCAAAGCAGTCGCCTTTTATTTTACAAGTTAACTCGAGTGGGCTAAATTTCTGCGGAATTATTAAGCGACCGGCCCCATAAAAGGGTACCCTCGGCCATAGGAGTAATTCTGTGGTGACTTGTTCGCGAGCGGCGGCGGTCTTTTCCCAGCGCCAAAAAGGGTATCCTCGGTATTTGCTATGCTCCGCTGTTTATGTGCTCCCGAAAGCGTTTTCGCTTTATTTTGCACATATTTTTGGGATTCAACTGGAGTGGGATTTCCCGCTCTTTTATTCATATGTCATTATATAATATTATGTTTGCCAGCTATGCTTCAGGGGCTAAAAAAGGAAATTTTGTGTACGAACCGTAGCCGTGTTCGTATTTTTGTTTAAAAAAGTTTCGAATTTTCTTCATTTTTTATCCTGCCCTGAGCCTGGTTCCTTTGTTTTAATTTTAATACACGTTCACTGCTTATTTGAAAAACACACGGACGGACAAACTTTCGAACAATTGAAAATGTCCGTACGAAGTGTGAAAGTACTTCAAAGAAGAAATTTCAGAGAATTTACTACAGAGAGGAAAATTTTATATGTACGAGTATACTGGCAGACATTTTAATAAATCGGTCATTGCTACCTGGGGAATGTCTTTTTATTAGGACTCATGCTGGTGTGCCAAAGTATGTCAGATGATACGTGTTTCAGATCATTCAGGTTACACTTAGACGGAACATTTTTCAAGGAAATGTATTTTCATTCGTACTGGCACTACACAGCCAGCAAATTAAAAAAATAACGAATTCACTAAATATCGCTAACGAATAACAAAGTTATACAGAAAAACTTAATTATCATTTTCAGCCTTATAAAGAATACTTTTAAGAAATAGAAAATGTCGGAATACAATTTCAGTGAATAAAGGAAAATATAAACATGAAATTTAAGTGAAAACGGTAAGGAAACAATAGCGCGATGCTCAAAAGAAATATACTTTTACCAATAAATATATCTGTAACTACTGAACGTAGTAGATTGATGTCGGGCTTACGGAAAGAAACAAGTCAAAACAAAACTTTTATAGTAATGGGAGATTTAAATCGTACATAGATATCGCAGTTGGGGCTCATGGGGAAATCTTCTGCACGACATAGAAATAAGTAACTACTCCTTTACCCAGCTTACATATACGAGTACCTACTTGTAATTCCCTCAATCATCAGTTCTAGATCCTGACTAACAAATTGTCCTCAATTCTTACATATGCATATTACCTGGAAGTACTAAACCAACTGTCGTCAGATAATCTTCCTGTCACTAAATATTCATAGAAGTATTGTTAATGCTAAGAAGAGACACTGCCGAAAGTTGGCAAATTGGTCGAAATATAAAAAGTCTTTTTCTGATAACATCAACTTGAAAAACTTATAAAGTGATAAAATGAAAAACTTTAAAAAAAGTGATGTGAATTATAGTCAGCAATAGATAACTTAGTCCACGAATCAAATGGTCCCTAGTTTCATATATGTACAATATTTGATGTCACGTCGTATTTATGAACCTACCAACTGTTGCCATTTCCAAGAATGCGCGCTAATTTTATTTTGGTTCAAACAATTTCCAGATTTTTCATCAACTGCTATATGAAGGTTTAAGCTTTTAAAAGGGCCAACACTATTTGGAGAACCCTTCTTACACATAAATCATTAGGTCATTCCCCCGAGAAGATAAGAAGATATTACCGATAGACAAAAGTAAGTTTTACCCATTAACTTCAGTCTGTGTAATAATTTGCAGCCCTACCAAACGTACTGCCCGAGGAAGCTATCTAGACTGCCTGTAGCTAGACCAGCCCCGGGGATGGGAGTGGGCGGTTTCAATCTCTTACTGAATCGGAAGCTCAGTATTTTTTCGGGTCAGAATGTAATCCATTTTACGTTTGATTGCATTAAATCAATGACCCCTCGTGGGCCTGAGGCAGGGTTGTGCAATCCTTTGAACCCGCCGCCACCGCCGTCTGAGATTCCTTGATCTAAGTCAGAGGTGAATGTATCGCTCCTGATGAAATTTAAAGCACGTGTCAGGAGGGGCCACGACGGATATTGATTTCACGTCGTGGCAGCGGGGATTCGAGTAACTTATCCTGCCAAATTCGAAATCCCCCGATCAGCCGGCCCCCACAAGGCATCAATAAGACGGCGGAGTCTCCCCCAGCATCGCTGGCCGCATTAGCTAGCCTTAACCGGGGCCACTATCAGCGTCTTATCTTAATGGGACAAACATATGCTACGTGATGTTAATTTGAATAAGCCCAACAAGTTGAAAATTGAATCTATCATTGCCGACATGCCGCGTGCTCTGCCGGGCTCATTTCGAGTCCTCATTTCGCTAAACTCTTCGTAAGCTCCCGATTTAAATGCATTTCCCCTGATTAGATTTCCGGGACTGCTCCGGCAGGGATAAAAAGGAGACGGAAGCGTCTTGCTAGTCCAACCGAAACAGAGACGCGGGCGTGCGGTGTGCCGGAGCGCTGCCTCGAGCTGCTTAAAATTCATTTTCCGAATTAGCATAATGTTATTGGATTCCGTCAGTTCCCGGGATACGGATTCAGTTTGTTTGCAAAACATGGACGTTTTCCCTTCAGCATTTTTGCAATTGTGCCCTCCGCGAAAAGTCTGCATACATTTCAATGCGACTACGTGAGCTATTGAACACTTCCGGACCTCTGGCTCGCCGCTTCGGGCCACTGATCAGGAATTTTTGCGCTGCTTGATGTGAGCAATCTTCGAAAGTTGACTTTTTGTCCAAATAAATTCAGCAGCAACGAACTCGGTCAAAAGTTAGCTCCGAAGATATTCAAATTCGCCTCCCATGGAGGGCACTGGGTAGCACACTTTCGAATTTCCAGTCCTCGACAGGAAGAAGTTTTAACGTTATTACACTCAAAAGTTGGCGTCTTCGCGAACGCTTTAATTCTGCGAAAATTCCCTAACGCATTTTTTTGAGAATAAGCAAGCGGAAAAATTGTATTTCCTCAGCTAATCTGAGAATAATTGGGACTTCTCGCAGATTCCATGCTTACAAGGAACGCATAAATATTCCCTCCGACTGCAATTCGGGGAAGAAAAAGCTCTCAATGCGGAGCCCGGAGATTCTTCAAGGGAAAAACATTGAAAACACTTGCGTTCCTTTTGGACGCCATGTGTTTCTTATTATTTATGAAGGTCCCTGCGTTGATGGCATAATTAGGCAGGCTCTGACTGCAAAATGCGAGCAATCTCCGTAGGTAGGAGGGGAATCAATTAATTATTCATTTTCCTGGAAAAGAACACTTGTGCCTAATTGAAAATTAATTTAAAAGAATTCAGCCACTATTCAAAGTGCTCAAATTGAAAAATTAATCTTGCTGATAGTGTTCTCCTGCTCTGAAAGTGTTGTTTATACCGGATAATTTTCTGGTGACGTTCAGTGGATTTATGTATCTTGGGAACTGTTAGAGGTAAACAAGTTTTTCTTTCAAAAAAATGTCTCCAGGAGATGGAGGACAACTTTTTGTGACCTTGCCTTTTTTTTGAAAATTAATAACATCTAATAAGCGTAAGAAGGTTTTATTATTTTATTTATTAAAACGCTCCGCTGATGCTCGCCGATGACTTAGATTCATAAATTCGGTACGCATACCATTATTTTATTTTTATCTCTATACAGCGACATCAAACTTATTCCAGACAAATACTATCTCAATGTTCTTTCCAAAAATTAAAACATTTGAGTTTGAGGTGCATTAATTACATTAATTTCGGAGAAAATGTGGAAGGTAAGTAAATTTTAGGAAAGGGTTGTACGAAACAACCTGTATTTAAGATTAATCAATACTTTATACAGGGTGTGTTTTAGTTTAGATAGAACTCCCGATAGTGATTGGCTTTTTTAATATTGTCATGCCTACTTCTGCCATTTGCAATAAGTACCTACATATGTATGTAGGTAGGTAGGTAGCTCCTCATCCAAGTGATTTGCGATAGGAAGACGTTACTATTACTAAATTTACATTTATAAAATTATAACATTGTTTTTGATTTCTACCAATAAAAATTTATCAACGTACATCTGGACGTAAATCGTTTCTATCTACTTTTTGTTGTAGTTACATGTCTAACAACTATAATGATGGTATATACCCTGGTCCTCTAAGATACAACGATTAAAATAATAATTGCCGTATATACATATGTACCTACGCATGTTCAGAATTTTGCTATGGAATCAAGTGTAATAAAAGTGGTATCAAAGTTTCCCATCGTCCCATATGTCGCCAAAGATATATTCCCTTTGCCTGATCTTTTAATGCAGCATGCCCCAGCATCAAAACAAAGGATTTGATTACTGTTTCGTTTCAGTTGACAGGGAACATGTTTTCGTACTTATCATCTGAATATTTAATTCACAAATACCTTCTGGCCTGACTGAAGGCTGCTAATAGATTTTGTGAAAAGTGAAAAGCTCCCCCATCAGTGGTTTCAAAATAAATAACATGGAACCTGTTGCCTGCAAAAGGCTGTGGTTTTTTTTTCCAAATTTATGCGAAACATTTCATCGTGATATTCTGTTGTTAAAATATTTCCCTTTTGTTTGGAATGCATATCCCTAATTAATCACGTTGTTTTCTCGATATGTGCATGGCATATACGAATCCAGGAATGCTTTTGTGGCTTTCCGTTTAAAAAATAATTTTGGCTTTTTTATCATGCCTCAATTTATGCAAAATGTAATTGATATTTTATCACAGCATATCTATACGCAAGATTTGATTATTATACCAACAACACGTAGTAAAGCAACGGAGCCTTAAAAATTTTCCAGCTCAAAAGAAGCGGAAAATTCATTTTATGCACCAATTGTTTTAGTTTTTGATTATTTGATATGTCTTTAATTTAGCTTCGGTGGGACGCGAGCAGTCTAGTGGTAAGCATGCTAGACTGCCAATCTGAAAGTCCTAGGTTCGAATCTCATTCGGACCCTACGCTTCCATTCCCAGAATTCGCTTTTCCTAATAAGCAACAGATAAAAGCCCCATCAATCAGGATAGCTACTGCGGGCTAATCACATAAACGATTAAAGAAACAAAAGCAAAGTCTCGAAGTGGAGAGGCTTTGTGGAAGCCCTTTGCTCCTAACTGGAGTGAAATATTTAATAGTTTTTTTTTATAATTTAGCTGCAGATTTATTACACGATGACCCGTTTTTCCAAATTATTAATTAATTAATTGTATTGCGAAGTTTATACGACGCCATGTGGAAGCAAGATTTAGAGGGAATGGTGATTAATCAGGCAGGTCACTGCAGATTTTTTGGAGCTTTCTATTGATAATTTAGATACACATTTTTCGAAAATGTTCTCCCAGAAGATGAAAACGAATATACGTATTGAAAATTTTACATATCCCTTGAATGTTATGTTCTAACGAACCGACGCAATGTACAGAGTTATTCAGAAATTTAGAAATGAACAATCCTCATGTTCGCCTACCGAAATAAACTCTTGAACGTTGAAAGAACTATTCAAATTATTCACAATAATACCATTTCGAGATTACCTCAAAGAAAATACTTTCTCTCTTAAGATATGCAGTAGTTTAAATATGAGATTCTTCTTTAAATAGAGAACACAACTTTCAATTTCACATTCATCTATAAATCTCTCAAACGTGCTATGACAAGTAACGAAACTTCAGGAATGACTACGTGCACATATTATAATTGACAGAAAGATGAATGATTTCATAATTTGTTTAATCCAAAACACCCTTTGATAGTGCACCCATAAATATTCGATACAGTCGCTTCGCTTTAGATTTTCCATTATTGGTGCAGGCATTAATCCTAATCGCACTGATGTGGTATCCGCATGCATAATAGAACTCATGTAATTGAACATGATTCGCATAGTTAATTTAAATCACTTTGAGTAATTAGGAAGATTTAGGTGCAGTCCGCTTCCAACCACCGAGATTGCAGCAGTCAAACATATACATAGTGATAGCGAATTTCCAGGTAAGCACAATATCTGTCTGGAATGACAATAAAATTTTAATTATAATATTACAATTATGAATATTTAAAAGCGGTGCATTGTGCAGACAACTTGGAGTATTTGATTGGGATATATCATGCTAGTCAAAAAGTTCAAAATACCGTCTAGACCGTAGATTGAAAATGGAAGATAAAAAATTAAATTTTCGTAATTTTTTAATGTGCACGACGAGGTTGTCTTAACTTCAAGAAGTCCTTTGAAGAAAATATTGTGTTCAAAGGTAGAGTAGATCCCGCTCCAGTTGAACTGTCGAAGTTAATGGTGACAACATTAAATCTATACCTAGCAACGATCCACGAAAATCGATGACAGACATTGCTATGGTAATCACCATTACCTACGCCTACAGAAACTGGTACACGTTTACCGCCTAAGTGTTTGGGTTGCACATGTTTTGACCGAAGCGAACAACTTGACTAGTGATTTCATTGTGTAACGCAGCCAAAGCACATGGGGTGGGCAATGTACTAGTACGTTGGATACACTCCATGCTGTCACAGAGACTACTAGTCGCGGATGGCACGGACGATACCAGGGCTGTGGTAGGCCGAGGATGCCCGCCACCAAGGAGGCGTACTGTCGCCGCTGCTCTGGTGCTTTCTAGTAGACTCGCTGTTGGATGAGTTACAGACTTTCAACGTACACGCTGAGGCCTATGCCGATGACGTGTGTGCACTAGTTTGTGGATACTCACTAAAGATAATTTGCCATAAGGCGCAAAGGACTTTGGATAGTATCCAGAACTGGTGCGAGAAGCACGGGCTATCAGTGAACCCTAGTAAAACGACGCTAATATTGTTTACTAGGAAATGAAAACTGAATAACCTTAAACTTTCAATATTAAAGGGTGTTACAATCCAAATCTCCACTGAGGTTAAGTATCTGGGAGTAATCCTAGACAGCAAGCTGTCGTGGAGATCACATGTCGAACAAAGGTATGCATAGGGATCACTGGGGCCTTCAGCTCCACGCCTGGTGCAGCTGTTCGATAAGGGATATCACGTTGAAATCCCGAATAGAGAGGACTGGGAAAACCCACACCATTTACTGGAGAGTTTTTCCAATGTCTTCTATAGAGACGGCTCGAAAACCTCTACCGGTACGGGCGCTGGATGATGTTTGAGCAACGAAATCAAACACTCATATCCCCTCGGAGACCTTGCGTCGGTTTTCCAAGCGGAAATCATCGCTATTCTGAATGCGACAAACTGGATAATTGGATGTCGTGAAAGGAAGATTGGTATCTGCTGTCCTACCCATCACCCGCTCGAAAATTGTCCTGGAATGTATGTAGTAGCTCGCTACAATGGAGTCTCTCTTATATGGGTTCCTAGTCGTTAAGGCATCGAGGGTAACTAAAACTCTGATAGTCTAGCAAAGGAAGGCGCGAAATGTAGCCCCTTTGGACCGGAACCACAGATTGGCGTGAGTTCTGCAATAGTGAAAATCTGGACATGGAGAAAATCCATGCGCAGAGATGGTCCGTGTTACGATAAGCGCACTGCAGAAACTCTCCTGAAAATAAGCAGGAAAGAATGCAGGAATCTGGTAGGGATTGTAACAGGGCATAAAATGTACATGTGGCAAACATCTATGTACATACTCTGGGTCAGGGTATCGTCAGACCCTACATGCGCGTCGCGCGGGGAGGATGAGGACAGCACAGAAAACTTTCTCTATGATTGTCCCGCGTTCTCCTAAGCGCGGCGCACTGTATTAGGTGGTGACGTATTGAGGATGGAAGAGATCTGTCCAACACCCCTATCCGAGATTCTTCAGTTCATCAGAACAACGAAGAAGTTCGGTAGTCAGGGTGGGGGCAGAGTATAATGGACTGTTTGTCTGAGTGCTTGGAGCTTCGCTCCCCCCTTTCTTACAAATTACAATCACAATTAATCATTTCCAGCTGTGATTTGGTTCAAATAAATTTTTGTGGAATTTCCACAGGTGGTGAGAAATGACTCGCCTACAAAAACATTTAGAGCGGCAGAAATCATGGAAATGGAAACGAAAAGTGGAACATGACCGTAAAGCCCGGACTGCATTCGAAGAAATTAATAATTTCCTTATAGTGGGATAAAATGGTTAGCGATCGTCAATAATTCACTACTCGCCACATTTCCAAGAAACAGAAGGGAGACATAACTATGCGAACTTCCATTGGAATTGACACACCTCCAGAACTGCATTGGTTCATAGCCCAAATAACTGCGAACACGATCAAGATAATTACACCGCCACACACAAAAAAAAAATTTCGGGCCCGGGGATCGGACTATGTGTGCCATATGTTTTTAAGGTCGCTGAAACTGAATCCCATGTCAGTTCAACCCCATCACGTCAGGTTTTTGACATAACCTCAAAAAACCTCAGCAAAAACGAGAGTAAAAATAAAAAATTTTCAATCTGGGGATCAGACCATGTTTTTTATATGATTTGGGGGTCGCTGCAACCTGACGTGATGGGGTTAATTCGACATCGAATTCGGTTTCAGCGACCCCGAAAACATATGCAACACATAGTCCGATCCCCGGGCCCGAATTTTTTTTTTTGTGGCTGTGTTATTATAAGATTGTTTTTGTTATTATTAACATGTTTTTATTAATATATTTATCAGAATCAGGCTGTACTGGGATGATTCAATAGGGCGGAAATACCCTGGTACCTCCAAAAGGCATCGATCTGGCGAATCAGCGGTACCGCCGATAAGGTATGATAACGTGTTCATTACAATTAGAACTTCGGTCTGATTTCAATCGTCTACGTTCGTTTTCGACTTTTATGAAATGCCCTTTAAATGCTAATTCCCCAGACGGGTGGCCTACACGCTGACACTGCTCCAGGACTCCGGCAGGAATGTTTTTTCGCAGCAAGCGCGCCGGTCGTTTACGAATTACCCGTCTAAGCCCGGAGTTATCTGATAAGGAATTATTTACGAAATTTACAGCCGGCCAGGATAATACCGTATCTCCTAGGGCTTCAGAAACTTTTTATTGTTCCCGCCTTCGTTGAGAAACTTTCAATTTCCAGAGGATCCAGTTCCCTTATCACCGTCATTGATTTAGAGTTTGCAGTGGTCGGGCGGACGGGCCGCCTCGGGGCTATTTGTCCTCTGAGTATTATACCGGCGAGGGACGGTGGCGTGACTTGAATAAAAATAGCAAATTAACGCCAGTTAATTACGTTTCTTTAATTTTAGCTGCAGGGCGAACGGGGAGACGATGTCACTCTCTCCGTTCGCCCACCGCCGCGCCGTGCCCCGTGCCATCAATACCCCGGCCAGGCTGTGGGAAGCTGGAACTTCATGGCCCCTGGGGGAGCGCGCAGGACAAAATTATTAATGTGCCTGCTTATTAAGGGTTAAATTTAATTGTGATAAATGGGGGATTGTGTTTCCTTTCATGGGTCGGGACAGATTGGCGGTTAAGACGTCGATTTATCTGACGTACAACAGACATATATACGGCGTAATTAGTTCCCCCCCGCCTTATCTCTCGAAGACATTTTACATCTCCTAATTACTACGGTGGCAAATTCATTTCACGATTTGGTGGGACTGATTGGAAAACGTTTTCGTGACAGTCATTTTGGTTGTGGTGTTGTTACTGCTGCAGGAAGTGACGTGGTGAATTGGTTCGACAGATAGGAGATACTTTGTGTACGTAGGTATGGTACACAGCGAATTACGCATTAATTCATTGCGTTGCTTATATTTGCCGGAATTGCTCATATGCATAAGTATTTTGGCAGGACTGCTATAAAAACGTATTTTTACATATGTAGTGGCATCTTTAGAAATACTTATACAAACTTATACGAACTACTATAGGGTACAAAGGAGATAGTTATAGAAATTCAATAGTTTTGCTATCAAAACGTAAACATTACAGTTCTATATAAAGGTTACAGTTCTTTAAGGAGATGTATATTTTGTTAAAGGGAGTACAAATTTTAGGAGTTTTTTAAAATTCGATAAAAAAAAACCAAGAATATTTTTAGTAGCCATTTCTTTATTAGGTATTTATTAATATTTTAACAACACAAAAACAAATTTGTAAAGAAAAAATTTGAAAATTGAAAAAATTACCATCTGGTAAAGTTGGGTGGAGGGGGGGGGGGGGGGGGGGGGGGGAATAAGGGTGCGTCGTTCTTGACATGATTCCAACCCTTCTGGTGATCCTAAAAAAATAAGGTTCTAAATCAGTAAGAATTTCGCTATCGTCTGAACTACGGAAATGAAAACAAAAAATTTCACAAATGGCGGCTGTTTGAAGAAAAGTGATTTTTCGCCCTTTTTTTCAAAGTTTTGAATTTTTTAAAAATAGTAAAAAACAAAATTTTAGAGGGATATAAAAAGAAGTTCCACGCAAAATTTCAAGTAAATCGGTTCATTAGAACTTAAGATATTACGTCAGACGTGTTAGAAAAAGTAGTTTCGAGAAAAACGCGTTTAAAGATTTGAGCAAAGTTGTAGGCACCCAGCGGGAAAAAATTCGGAATCTTCCTACGAAGCAAATTTGAAGTGATTCCTATCAATGTCTTTATGAAGCAGTCAGGAAGATGTTAAAACTTTTTCCTATTCTGCATTCTCTGCGAGTGAAAAATGCTTCAAAACATATGCCCTTGGTAATGCAAAGGAAGTAATTCTATGTTTCCATGCGTAAAAGGGTGATGGCATCATTTCGTTATGAAATTAGCTGAAGCATTTCAGTTCATTTTCGTTTAAGTGCTCGAGAGTGCAGTTGCGTTTTAAGTCACGGGAATATTTACAAGTGGTTTTTAGTTAATAGAGTTTATCAACGGCACTTGCTTAGTTAATTGTTTGTTTTTTTGTGCTATTTTTTATAATTATTTGAAGGAAAAGAGGCTGTTTATATCGTTGTATTAGTTTTTAGAAATTATTTTAAGGAAAAGAAGCTGTTTATGTTCTTTATTTTGAGACTGTTTGCTTTTTACTGGTATATTTGCAGCATATTTTAAGGAAACAAAGGCTGTTTTTCTAATATATATATAAAACTGAATTCATTCTTATTTGATATGAATATATTTCCCCTCTTGTCCATACAAATTTTAGTACATCACATATAGCGGCCTAATCATAGCTAGGAAATTGACAAATATTTCATGCGAAACCAGGATCTATCTTCCTATAATCTTCCAAAGACCCAAAGAAAAAGAAAACAGACAAATTTGCCAATAAGATTCCAAAGAAGCACACGGGAAGAAAACAAACAAATCTGCCAATAATCTTCCGACGAAGATACGTCCGTACGTACTCGTACGTACTCTACAATAGCTCAGAGCAAACTGAGCTGCACTGCACACGGTGTATAAAAGACTTTTTGTAGGATAATTCACCCTCAGGTAGTCAGGGATCGTCTACCACCTACATACATATGTATTGTTCGATTCACTGTGTCAGGTCCGGTTTACTCTCTGTGCCACTAAAGTAGCTATAACTCTGTAAATATTTTGAATTTTAAAAATTCCTTTGGAGGATATATTTCTGAAGGTCTGATCTTTAAAAATATGAAAAAATCGAAAAATCGATTTTTTCAAAATTCTAGACTAGAATACCCCTTTAAGTTAAAACTCTCGAATAGATACTGCCATAGTTTTAACATTTAGGTTGAAAACCTCAATAAGGTAAACTGTTAGGTTTTGCACTTTGTATGCACATATGTATGTACATATATAGTTTTGGACGGTATGATTCCGATTCTCATTATCACAAATTGCAGTCTTATAGTACCTTACCCTTTAAGGAGAATATTTCTCTTGGCATTTGAGGCTAGATAACTGATTTAACGATACCATTAAAAAATACTTCAATAATTAAGAATTTAGAAAACGAGCTAATGTTCCCATCGCATCAAACAATGCAGTAACTGGCTGATGTTCAGTGCTTTTCTCGGTTGTAATTGCTGTTGTGTCTTGCCATTCAGTTCGAGCGCAATGGCACGAACGTGACAGACAACATACTCCCATTAAGCTGGGAAAGCTCTAGTCAAACATGTGGGCTATTACCACAAATTGCGTGAAAAACTCATATGAACGTCATGTTAGTACAACTCCCAATGATCCTGGTGTAACTTTATGGGAGAATTCACATTAAATCAAGTCCAACGGTTTCCCCGGCAGTTGTGCGCCTTAATGCCGGAATTAATGTCACATCCGCACGCCAGGATGATTAGTGGATCTGGTGGGGCCTGAATACTTCCCGTCGAGTCGACAAATTGCGCCACTTAAACATATTCAAATTCGGCCGACATCCAAAGTTTTATCAATATTGCCCTTGTTCGACATTAGTCGGGATGTATTCCTTAATTTGGGCGACGAAGTTATCTGGTCTGGTCTCTGAGGGATGCCGGATGCTGGCGTTTCGGGGTGGGTAATTTTTCAATGGATGCCCACATTTTGAATGTGTTCCTTTTTTTTTTTTGGAAAAGGGCGGCCGTTTGCGTTTGCGGCATTCAGGCAAACTTGTAACGACCGACGCATCCATTCAAGTTTGACATGGGGCTAAACGTGCAGAAAAATCGATGCCGGCTCTGTGTCGTCGACGGAAGCCCCACCAGGAGCAGAAGTAGCATCAGTGGCAGTGCTGGCACCCGAGCATCCGGGAGGGTGCTTCATGTCAATTTGCCCCCTGATATATCGCAAATGGCAGAATAAACCAAAGGGCGGAACTAATTTGAGATGACTAGAAATAGGCGTACATTGGAAAACCAAAATGACACGGAATTACACGGGAGGTCTGATGCACGAGCGCACTTAAGGCAGATGATTTATTCAGCGGGCGGAATGCGCCTAGCGCTGGCGAGTTTTATCGGGCTGCTTCAGTTGCCGCTTTTTTTGCGAGATTTGCACAACATCCAGTTTCGGGTTATTTTGATTAAAGCTAGACAAGAGTGTGAAGGGTGCGGGCGATTCTAGCGGCGGGGGGTGTCCAAAAATTTATTTTAATTGGTGCGACACGGATAGAGTTGCAATTGATATGCCATTGAACAAGGGGAAATTGCACTTCAAAGCAATTTATGTCTCATTTTAGGGCGTCGTGCACCTTAGCAGGGTACCTTATGTATGCTTTTATATAATTTCGAATTGCTTCGTCATTATGTATTATAGATCTGAACTTATTGTAGCCATATTATGTAAGTTTTATATGAATACACGTTTCTACGTTTCTATTTTTGCAAGCTTAATCACCAATTTAATATTCCTGTATTGACGTATTGTAACAAAACATAATGAGCAATTTCCCTGCATATATAGAAAACATTTGTAGTGTTTTGGCTGAGGTTCATTATTCAATACTCGATTCAACCAAATCATCTACCGTTCATCTAGAGACCCAAGTATCCCATTTGTTGAAATTTGTGTCAGTGCGAACACAAACATATTCCTAGTTTCCTATATAAGCTGTTTTCTTCTTAACTTCTTCGACAACAAAAAAGGCCAGTCTTTAAACAGTACAGCCCAGTAGTGTAGACGATGGACATGCATTCGTCAAATCAAAAACGGGTTGCCGCAGGACTTGGTAATATCTCCGTTATTTTTAATTTATATGCAAATCATCTACAATTTCTCCGTATGAAGATGACTTGGTAGCCTACAGAACATGTCAGAAAGTGAAAGATATTCAAAAGATCTTACAAAGTGACCTTGAGAATATTAAAAATTAGGCCAACGATTTTTATATAATATTTTCATAAACTTATTTACTTTTTAGTAGCCTGGGCTGTGCTTATCTTCACCCATGCCAGTCACATTACACATGTCTCTCAGGTCTGAAGTTCTTTACCAAATCCCAACATTAACCTAACGCCGTGAAATAAACTTTACTTATAATAAAATCTCATCGCTCCAAAGTCGCGTAATGTTATGTACTCCACCTTGATTTTCATTGATCCCGGGGCAAATCGCCCATTAATATTCATCGCTTATTTTTATCTCGTACAAAACAAAGGACCCAAGCAAATCCTTACTTTGCGCCATCTCTCTCCAGCCTTCCTCCATTTCATTTCGCACTTCAAAAGGAAAAAATCGCACAAGGAGGAATGATGGCAAAAAAATCAAAACAGCAGAACTTGCCGAAATTGCCCCCCTTCATACACGAAATGTTCACTCAAAGCCAGTCAACAAGGACCTCCTCCTCCGTGCAATATACATAAATTTCGTATTCAAGTCACGTACCCGATTTACGCATTTTTCAAGATTTCGTGGGTCACGTCCCCGTTTTAGAGGATCGATAATTGTAACGTATTGCTGCGACGCACCTCATTATCTCCCTTGAATCATATCCGATTTGATTCACTCTTGGAAAAACGCACGTTCTAATTTTTAGCGGCTGGGAAATGGGGATCACAACTTGCGACAGCCAAGCGCCCCGGGACTAATTAATTCAAAGTGACTGAAACAGCTTTTCGTGTTTTAATTAGGGCGAGCTCTCAAAAACAGATTAATAGACTCTGTCGCATTTTGATGACGTTTTTTTTTTAATTTTACGGCGCGCGGTGGATCTCATCATGTGCGCTGTGGTGATTTTATATTCAGTTGGTAAATTTCCTTTGGATTGAACTAGTTAGTGCCGACCTTGTGTACATAATTCAAGTAATTTTCAGTTTCAGGGTTGAGCATTTTAATGAGGTGATCCACGCAAGAGCTGAAATTTTAAATGTGCCTGTCTATCAGCGCTGACACTGCTCATAGGTTCAAAGCTAATAATTATTAAAAAAAATGTTTTTCGTGTTTGCTGTCTAATTTATGAATATTGAGAATTTGACTATTTACTTGAATAATTTTTTGTAAATAGAAGTCACAGTGTAGTAGTGAACAATTTTATATTAGATACCTAGAAAAGTGGTCAAATATCTGGATGTGGAAGTAATGGCCCACATTTCCCTAGTTTACAAGGTAATCCCTTCTATCCATAAAAAGAACTGTTATTTGACTCTAAATAGATTAGCAAAGCTTTTTTTTTTAATATTGCTTATTTTAAAATCTGCCAACAAGGGAAGTGGCGTTATATGATTTGACACGTATATTTCTATGTGCATTTTTAACATGCATCTAAATTCCATTGAAGAAAATATTGTCAAAATGAATGAAGATCAAAATTGAATTTGTGAATAGTCGCATAAAAACAATTTAAGACTCAATCGAAGTAAATCCCAGGTTATATTTTAAACTCTATTTGTTCCTTTGATTTTACTATTACGATCCCTCAACTGTTTAGCCAATGCTGTTTACTGTTCATATAACAGTCTTAATTCTCGCAAAGCAACAGTATCGAACTACAAACTTTCTCTATTATACATACAACTTTATTCTAAAAGCTGGCCATTTTCTTCAAATTAAGTAAGTGTTTCTTTTCCATATTTAGAGTAGTTTGCACAATAAGAGTACCATTCATGTGCTGTTTACTATTATATAGGGATTCCCAATAAGAACGTCCGAACTTTAAATTTGAATAAAATACACAATTTTTGAGCAAAAATGGTTCTGATTGCTTTAATTGAAAGACAATTTTATGCGATTTATGATTTCAATAAAACATCGGTCAAATGGCCACCGCGGCTCCTCTTGCAGACGTTCATCCGCTCACGCCAATTTTCGACGACTCTGTGCAACATTTCGGACGGTATCTCAGCTATGGCTTGACGAATATTGGCTTCCAATGCCTCAAGAGTTGTAGGATGGTTGCTGTAAACCTTCGACTTAATGTGGCCCCAAAGGAAATAATCCAAAGGTGTTAGATCACACGTCTAGGCGGCCAAGCGATGGGGCCATTTCTGGAAATTAACGTCTCATCGAACTTACCGCGCAGTAAGTCCATGTTAAGTCGGGAAGTGTGAGGCGGTGCACCGTCTTGTTGGAGATAAGGTCGCCGGCATCAATTTCATCAAATCCGGGAAAAAAAATCAGTCAACATCGTGTTATAAGGGTTGCTATTAATGGTAACGGCATCTCCGGCCTTATTTGGAAAGCAATAATGTCCTCACTCCAATAGCGGCAATTTTGCTTGTTGAAGAATCCATTGAGCCAGAAATGAGCCTCATCTGAGAAGATGATTTTGCGATGAAAAGCGCCGTCGGCTTCCAACATTTCCAGTGACCAATTAGCGAACTGACGACGAATGTGATGGTCGGTTGAGTTGAGTTCTTGTGCCAATACCATCTTATAAGGATGCAGACCCAAATCCAATCGCAAAATCCGCCAAGTTGTCATCCTGGAGAGCCCCAACTCTTGAGAACGGCGCGGAACAGACGCATTTGAGTTTTCACGAACACTGGCTTGAACGGCGGCAATATTTTGTTCACTTCAGACATTTCTTTGGCTTACAGGCACCTTTGTATCGTGAAGAGTAAATTCACTTCCAAACTTTGTTATTGTGGGTCTTATAGCGCGCTCAGAAGGAGCATTATGACGACCGTTTTTTGGACGAAGCGCTCTAACAATACCGACAAGAGAATGCGAATTTGCGGAATAATTTTGGACAATTTTCAAGCGTCGGATCAAAGTGAAACGTATCATGATGAAATCGCAAACCTTACTGAATATAACTGCACCTGTCAAAAAACCATAAACATCCCTATTGGGAAACCCCCGCAAATAACACTATTTCGTACATAAAAATTGTTCAGGACTGTCAAGGTGACCATCATTCAAAATTCGACTACAACGATCGCTACCGATATTTTTTGTTTATTATTAAAGCACTTCCACTTCTAAGGTAACTTGAAATTGAGGGTTTGGAAATTTGAAAGAAAGTTGGATGGAACCCGTACACGTGTACACACATTGTCTACTTTCAGCAAAGCAAAGCGTAAAACAAACTGAAACGGTTGGACTTGACGAGTGTAAATAAACTTAACGATAATTAACGGCAAGTCCACGTGTGGCTGAAATAACAAAATTAGTGAAACAAGCAAAACACCGAACTAAGGCGTCGGAAAATAAACATCTCTACGTGCATTTGTTATATCTGTCGGCAATCATGCGAGACATAAACTTGAGAATTAATCAAGTCATGGTCTAAGGACTGAACCGACTCCATGGAATCCAACCAACTTTCAGGCTCGGCCACATTTCTCAGCGGAACATCGTCATCACAAAACTCATTACTTGGAATTGAATTAATTTGGCTAAATTGAGAAATTTTACCTGGGGATTAGCAATGCGACAGTTAGTGATCCCAGCTAGCGACCGCAAGTCATACAAAACTGTTTCCACTCGTTGTCCCAGAAGGACGGAACTTTCGCCGGGACTTCAGAAAAGCAATGAAGAGCCCCTCCAATCGGGCAAACTTGCGACAGTGACGCGACCGAAATGACGAAAAAGTTTTCCCAAACAGTCGCAATTAGCAGTGAGCGACTTTGGCCATACCCCCAGCTCGCCATGCCACGAATTGAATTAAAACTCAATCTCGTGTGTAATTATTACTTGAGAAAGATTTATTCTCCGGTCAAGAGGCAAAAAACCCAATTCCGATGAACGGGGAGGACGTGAGGATGTGTTTAAGGAATGTCCGTCCGAGACAGCCGGGACGGAGCTGGTCTTACACCAGAGGGCAAACGTGTAAGTAAAGAAAAATGATTAATGGTCCTACTCCCAGATGTTCCAAGCAATGACAAAAAAGACTTCTCGAGGAAAAGTTTCCCCATAGTTTTGGGACTCCCGACACTCCTCCCTCGCCTTCGAGGCGAGGGATATCTCCTAATCAATATTTCGACAGATGTGACAGCCTCTTATTGATGTCCAGTCCTGGGAGGATGCCATCGTGGCCGTCGGAGTGGCTCTGGAGCTCCCCGTCCAGGTAGGATTATTACATTTTAGTGACTTGTCGCCGGTTGATGAATAGCCGAAGCCTCCAAGTAACAGGCGGTTCGCTTTCTCAAAACTTTCTTTATTAATTCGCTAAAATCGTTTTCAGGTCTGAACATACAATAAACACTACTTTATCACTTTTGGCACTTCGTTATCTCCGACTCGACGTTTTTTAAGCTCTGCTGCAGCTTCGAGAGCTCATCTTCGGCCTTCTTACGCTCCTCAAGGAGCTTGTCGAAGTCCTCGGTTTCCTGGTTCATACGTCGCTGTAGCATCTATGGGGAGAAAAATATTTTTGTTTTAAATTAATGCTCTTTGGAACACCTCATGGAATTTAAGAAGTAAGGGCTTAAGAAGGACTTGTTGGTATACACATTTTCGGTGGGGAAGGAAATTATTGATGTCCACGGACCTTCAACTTTTTTTTAGAATAAAGAGATAAGTCCACAGTACGTAACCACCATTTTTAAATTGTTCACCATATATTTGAAACTTCGTGAGTGGCTTCATCACAGTACCCAAAGGTACTTAGACCTTAACTCTTTGACCATTGAAACAGGGTGCAACAGAAGTCAAATGCAAACACATGTTGATTGTACTGGACCCTACAAAATGTACAATAATCTTCCAATTCATTTGAAGTTTAGTCTGACCCAAGCAAACTATAAAAGAGAATATGTATTCGACAGTCAAGTAATTGTTTCCAATGCTTTCAGCTGCTAGGAATTTTCACACTAAGTTAGACTATTAGATTTGTTCCCCTTACCAACTATATTATAATATATTGAAAAAGTAGTTTCATTTAATTAATTATTTCATCTTTTCTCACTTTTGTGTTTTGCAGTCACAATCCTCACCCACAAGCTATTGATGCTTCTGTGATGGACTCGCTTGAACTTACAATTAGTTAAGAATACTATTGAAAAAAATTGGAAAGTGCGTATAGGGCTGGTCGCAAGTTGACCAACTTCAAGTATCTACTAGAAATTGGCGATGGTAAACCGGTTTTTTCTTTTTTCAAGACCAGAATGTCACCTTAACATGAAAAATCAATTTAATGGCAAACACCCGCGCTACGATTCATAAATAGATTAGGATCGGTCACAACCAGCTGAATGCGTGTCGTGGGTGTTCGCTGTTTGGAGGTCTCCCGCACGGCCAAATTCCAACTGCACCGGCCTATAAATCATCAGGGTCAAAAATAAAATTTCACCTTGCTTAAAAAATTCCTAAAATTCGCAACTGATTCAGTAACTGTTCGCGCGAAAAAATTCTGCACAACTTTTGCTAACTTCAAACGACCTTGAGAAGTATGTTAATCAAGTTTCCTTACCTGAACCTTCCTTTCAAGTTCGTTTTTCTGGACCTGCAGCTGCTCGGCTATGTCACGATGCTTTTTCAAAACTTGCTGCTCCTTTTCCAAAGAAGTCGCGATCACAGATCTTTCAGCTAGTAGTTTTTGGTTTAGATTCTCAGATTCCTTCCGCAACTGCTCCTCCTTGACCATAGCTTCCTCCTGCTGCTTAACCTTCTCCCGTAGAGCCTGCAACTTCAGAAGAGCACTGGTCAAATCCTGCTCTTCCTTCTTTTTACCTTTTTTGTCCATTTCGAAAATCACTCTAGATGATTTAAAATATTTCGCGAATTTTGCGGATATATTTAATCTCGCCCCGTACAAAACACACCACCAGCTCAGCTACAATCCCACTTGAAATCTGATGGCTCCCAAATGGGAAAATATTTGGAAGGCAAATGTCCGCGCTTCACGGAAATCGGTGGGGATCAATATTATTGAGAAATTATGAAAAGCACAAATATTTCGAGAGATTAATTTTATGATGTTTTATTTTTATACCTGTCCACATCGACGACTAAATTTAAATTTGTGCGCCTCTGAGTGATTAACTCGTCAGTTTGGACATGTGTGCGATGGGATTTACTAAAGAGCTCCCTGGAATGAGTTGGCCGCGTGATACGAATTAACAAAATTGAATTTTTACTAAGTAAAGAAAAACAGAATAGAGCCTATGGGATTAATTTATTCTAAAGAGAATTATTTAATTTATATTTTGGGGCAGATTTTTTTTTACTTTTTATTGATACATTCCTGCCAAAAACGTACTATGTACATACATATATTACTTGCATGTGTACAAGGTCCTAACTAATATTATAAGTCAGATTTCTAGATTCAGAATAGAAAAAAAACCCATGATGTCATTAGCATAAAACTATTTTTGATTTTTGGAAAGCATTTTTATTTCTATGTGCACCCTCAACTTATAGAAAAGTAAGTTTTGATATAATTTCAATTTGAGAATAGTTATACATAAATGATTGAAAATTTAATATTGGAAAATGTGCCTGAAATAGTTCTATGCCATCTTAGAAGTTCTGGTTAAGAACCTGAACTGGAAGAATCTTTGTCTGATTTATCTTGCCGATTCAACGACATTTACATTGCTGGAAATTTTAATGTTGATCTACTTCGTCGTTCGAGTCACGTGAAAAGGTATCTACTCTCTACGCAATTGTTTCCAATAGTTTGGTTTGGAAATTTTGCACTGGCCTCCAATCTATGCAATTGTCAATTTCTCTGAAACAATCGTATGCCGAAAAAAAAGTATTAAGCCAAAATCATGAGTTAAAATATTTGACGTCCTAAAGTGAATTCTCAATAACAGCTCCCTAACGGTAAACAATTAAGTTCATTTACGAAAACTCAAATCATCTAACCAATTTTCGCCATGGTGATTCCAATTTAATATTCGATTCACTCGATTTATTCAGAGTTAAGAATTAATTTGGCAGAGGGTTCATTTAATAATGATGTGGCCCACACAATTTTCTCTACACCACTGCTGATTTTTCCTCTCCTGGCAACGGAAAAACGTTTCTTTTTAAGTTCAAAGGTAACTCATTTTAGCCGTACCAGGTGTTTTCAGTATACTTCAAGGAAAGCATTACGAATGTTTTTATAAGAAGACCCATCTTGCAACAATATTTAAAATTCTGATTTTGTAATATTTCGCAAAAGGTTTTCTGCGTATACATTTGTATATCCTTTTTCTACCTGGGCATGTTGTACCTCTTTGGAAAGGCAATTGAACAAAATTAAAAGGAGATATACATGAATTTCGGAGATAATATGAGTAACGTGAATTTCAGGAAATTTTAGAGCTTTTTTCACTTTTGAAAGTGACTGTACCTGAAGTGGAATAGGTAGATAAACACTGGTAACATTATTGGAAAGCTAATTAAGATAGTAGTTTTTTGGAGTGAGCTTGATGTCGCTGTGTAAATTATACCAAAATTTAAAAATAAAATAATAATGTACATCCCGAATGTACTAATCCCTGTAATTCGAAATCGATTGAGATGCCCCCCTGCCTTGCAAATTTTTATTTGAAACACCCTGTATTCCCATCCTAAATCTGTCGAGTACAAAATGGAGACTCTTTGTTAGATTCAATTGCTATGCATTACTTGAGAGTGAGTGTTAATTACATTTAAAACTAAGGTACATACTGAGAACGTGGAAATGTCTTGTGCTGTGCTACAGTACAGAGTCATTATATTTTATGGAGCTGCTCACCGCCTTAATAATGAAGGCCCGCCCAACTGTAATCTAAGTCGAGAGTCTCTTCCCTGCAGTAGGTCAACTGATAAACGGAATTGAATTGTAGAAGTTTACGTTTAAGTAAGACTATCCCAATAAGTTTTCACATAATTCCGGCACACCATTTCCCGAGATCCTCGAGACCAACCAATTGAGCGGCATAACTACCATTTTCAGCGCTGCGACGGCACTGCATAGCAAGAGCCTTGGAACAATTTAAATTCAAAAGCAGTCTCCACTTGAGCTTGGCTGTGTGTAACTAACATCAAAAGGCGACACCTCAGTTAAAGCTACAGGCACAGTCCCTCTGCAGCGCACGTGGGCCCCCCCAGAGTTGCTCCAGCCGCAAGTTGGAGCATTTTAATCGGTGTGGATGCTGTTAACATTAAGAGCACAACGTGGATAGTTTTAAATTCCCAGTCCCGACAGGAATTTATTCAAAATACATTCCGAAAGGTTAGGGAGGGCGGAATGCTGGAAAAAAAACACAAAACAAGAAGAAGAGGAGACCTCACCTAAGCTATACGTGAGTGTAATAGAAATGGCTTCATTTTTAAGGACTTTCGCCGCAGGCGAATAAAAAAACTTTTTGTATTCCCATTTCTCTCACGCAGAAAATTTTCCAGTCCCAACTTTGTTGGGCACAGGCAGAGGCATTTTCCCAGAACGGTATTTTCCTCTCGAGTCCCTTAGAAGATATAAAATTAAATGCCTGCCTAAATGAGCGGGCGCACAGTCGCACACACACAATTAGGCCTTTTGTACATTGTGCAAATCCCTGGATAGGTTCCTTTAAGGCAATTTGGGAATGATGTATGTATGTACGCTGTTTTCAAATTTCATGAAAGATTCCTACCCAGTGAAAAATGTTTTCCCTCAACAATGGCCAGCTTTATTTCATTTACAATTAGGTATGGGGCGGCTCGGCAGTTAGATCCTCGGTGTGGTAGACCCTTTCCCCGCCCTCTGGCAGTCCTTACCACCTGCAGAGCTAAGAGTCAATTTTCACTTCACATAAACACTAATAATTCCTAAGGCTTGAAATCCTGCAGTCGGCCTCCCATCAAAACTATCAAAACAGTTTTCGTTGTAGGGCTTGAAAGCATTAAAGCAGCGGCCGGGGGTCTTAAAGAAATCCGAAGAAACCCTTTCCATATCTCCAGCTGCTCAGACAATGACAGGCCAGCATAAGATTTTAATCCTACCACTCTGACTTATTAACCCCTCAGCCGAGGGAGGCCGGGCTGCGGGATGAAGTGGAGCAGCCTTTTATTGCAAGCAATTTATCATCGGGGCGCTCTGTGCGGATCCCCGGCTGGACCGGGACGAGGGATAATTAAAGTTTTCTTCGTATGGATGAATATAATCACTTTTGTCCTTATGACTTTATATGATTTCCGATCCTTTGTCTTTAGCTTCCTTTCGGGCCCGGCGACGACTCTCCTGCAGATATGTATGTTTGTGCGGCCGCCTTGAGCCGGGGGGGCCACCATCCAGCAGGAGCACCCCGCCGCGGCCATGATGCGATAACGATGGCCAACTGGAAGAATAAGTTTTTGGTGGAGAGGTCAAATGGATGCCATTTGAATAATTTATGCCTGACAAGAAGAACTTTAGTTCGGATATATTACTATTCTTACCAGAGCGTTGAGATAAAGACGAAAATTTAAGTTTGGATGCAAATTTAAAATGTCCCCGTCCCCTGCATAATTGCGCGTTTGAACTCCTCCGCTTATCTTACACAAGTTGGCACGTATTTATGGAAATGGAAAATACGGTCTTAACCCAGTTTGATTTTATACAATTTAGCACCGCACCAGGACGCTGCTGGTACTGTCGGAAGGTATCGCAGAGGACCGTGGACGGGTTCAATGGAAATCCTCCCTTGGATGGATGACACGGGGAAATGAGGTCATTGCGAGGGCAAAAAGAGATTTATGCATAAAGGAAAAAATTCATTTTCCGTCTGTTACGTTACCGGTCGAATATTTCACGATTTTTTTATCATCACAATTTCGGTGGAAAATGGATTGTGAATGAAATGGAGTAATGGTATAATAAAGTGACTTTTTAGGATTTCGCGAAGCTGGGACGTGAAAAACTCTCCTGCACTGTGTTTATGGGGCCGAATTGTCTTTGCTTTCTCAGCTCACCGTATTTTTCGGAGTAGTGACGTGTGAAATTCAATTTATGCCAATGACTAAAAGCAAGCTTTTAGTACCTACCTATATACTCTTACGAGTAAAATTAATGTCCCAGTTTTCGAGTTTCACAGTTGTAGTTTGTCGTTTTTAGGGTTTCGTAGCTCCAAATAAAAAAATAGTTGAACAACTAAAACACGACTGCGAAAAGGTATAGACATGCATCATTACAAATGTTGAATTAACAGAAAAAGATAAACTGATTTTTTCAAAGTTGAGGACTGAAGCGGACCTGACCTTCGACTAAGGAATAATCAATTTATTTTTGATTGAATGTGCAACCGTATCGCAAAATCCACGAATTATATACAGTGGTCGGAGATAGGAAAAAAACGGCGAAAAATTGATGTCTTCTTTGGGTTTTTGGTGTTACGAATATGATATCGGAATTAAATGAAGATAACATATGAATGACACAAATTCGATTCAATTCTTTGATTTTTGTACCATAACAATTCCCGCACACCAGTTCGTAGAGTCTTCTATTCTCGAAATTATGCCCTGCGACAAGATTCCATATAGCCCCAGATATGGCTGCATCACTTAAAATTATTTAGTGTGTAAACTTGTCGCATGTTTGTCTAATATTTTGGGTACCCATTCCGTTACAATTTAACTATTAATTTGTTCGTTTGTTTAGTTCACTCATTTAAATAATTCTAATGCTTCTATCACCGATTTTTGTAACAAAGAATTGCTTACAGTATCTAATACGTAGATATTATGGTAGTAAGAGTTAATATACAATCAAACTACCCGCGAATTTTTAATTGTCCCGCTTATTTCAAGTTTGTTCCAGAGAGACATATGAACTGTTAATGGAGTTACTTTAACATCTTAAAAACTCACGTCCAGTTACATAATGATATTCGGAAATAATTTAATGATAGATAGCAAAAACACATATATAGGGTTTCCCAATAACGTCCGAACTTTAAATTTGAATAAAACACACAATTTTCGAGCACAAATCGTTCTGATTGCTTTATTTGAAAGATAATTTTATGCGATTTATGATTTGAATAAAATATCGTCCAAATGGCCACCGCGGCTCCTCTTGCACACGTTCATCCTCTCACGACAATTTTTGATGACTCTGTGCAACATTTCGGCCGGTATCTCAGCTATGGCTTGACGAATATTGGCTTCCAATGCCTCAAGAGTTCTAGGATGGTTGCTGTGAACCTTCGACTTAATATGGCCCCCAAAGGAAATAATCCAAAGGCGTTAGATCACACGATCTAGGCGGCCAAGCGATGGGTCCATTTCTGAAAATTAACGACTCACCGAACTTACCGCGCAATGAGTCCATGTTAAGTCGGAAAGTGTGAAGCGGTGCACCGTCTTGTTGGAAATGAAGGTCGTCCGCATCAATTTGATCAAATTCCGGGAAAAAAAAATTGGTCAACATCGTGTTATAGCGGTTGCTATTAATGGTAACGGCATCTGCTGCTTCATTTCGAAAGAAATAAAGTCCGATGATTCCGCCATACCATAATCCACACCAAACGGTCAATTTTTGTGGATGCAATGGTGATTCATGAACCACTCGTGGATTTGACTCACTCCAATAGCGGCAATTTTGCTTGTTGACGAATCCATTGAGCCAGAAATGAGCCTCATCTGAGAAGATGATTTTGCGATGAAAATCGTCGTCGGCTTCCAAAATTTCCAGTGATCAATCAACGAACTAACGAATGTGATGGTCGGTTGGCTTGAGTTCTTCTGCCAATACCATCTTATAAGGATGCAGACCCAAATCCAATCGCAAAATCCGCCAAGTTGTCATCCTGGAGAGCCCCAACTCTTGAGAACGGCGCGGAACAGACGCATTTGAGTTTTCACGAACACTGGCTTGAACGGCGGCAATATTTTGTGCACTTCGGGCATTTTTTGTCTTACAGGCACCTTTGTATCTTGAAGAGTGAATTTGCTTTGTGCCTAGACTGGGTCCGATCCGCATCGGTCGAGTCGAAGTCTAGGCATAGCCAAAAATCCAAAAGCACATTTTTCAACATATTCATTCTATTCAATCTCATGACTTCTTTCCCCAAAATCTCCATTCGCAGTTACACTCTTATCGCTAAAAATACACGAGCACTTATTCTTGCATATGAGGATCCTTTTCAAATTTACCCGAGTAATGCCACGGAAGATAAAACAAGTCACAAAAGTAATACAAAACGAAAAATGAAGCGTCTTCGTAAAAAATTCCATGTTTTATCAAGATAATTCGCCCATAACCACCTCCTTTGTAAATAAGAGATGTCGTCTTCTTAAAAATGTTCGCGAGTACAAAGCGCAAAAAGGGCGAAGCACCTTAAAAGCCCAAATGTCGTCTTTCGGCTCCTTAAATAATTATGCATACGTGCGGGAAAAATCGCATCTGCAAAGCATTTATGCATCATTAATAAAGTTAATCATCCCATTACGAGTTGGGATGTTCTCTCGCTACTATCCACCTACCACGCGACAGGTACGCTATGGAGGGGATGCTGCTCTTTTTCAGCGCCAAGAATGCGTATATCTTCCGAGCAGCTGGATTCTTTAAGTAATAAGACAATTCGGCATCGCTGGGGAGGCCCGAATAAAAGAAGTGCATGAGGGTGAATTTTAATGAACCCTTAAATAAAACAGATCCCTTCACCCGGCGCGGCGGCGGGAGGTTTTATGGCGGCGTGGAAAGCAGTCCGTGAGCCATGAGCGCCATGAGCCGTGAATCCGCAGGGCAGCGCCCAGCCTGGGGTTTCATACCCGTGCTATGATAAAACGGTCCGTAAGAAATAACACAATGAAGAACAGTAGCGAGCTGTTAACTGATGAGCCCGACTGCTTCTGTTTCTCCCGGAGCCCATCCCATTTCCTGTATTCGGGGAAAATTGTGTCAATAAAGGCGAAGTGTCGAGAGTCGATGAAAGGTGAAATGCCTTCGATGGTGGAGAAGACATCGTCCTGTTTACGGGACGTACCCCACTACAAAGAAGACACGTTTAGAGGGATACATTTCGGTAGCAGCTCCGCTCCACCTGGTGCCTACTGTTCAGAACAGCACATTTCTTAGCAATGAACCTCACGTACTCTTCCGACACTTCGCAAGTATGAGCTGTGCGGCGAGCGGCTCGGGCCGGGTAATAACTCAAATGAGATTTCGCCGAAACGAAAAGCTTACGGATGAAAACTTTAAGTGGCTATAAATCCAGGATTTTCCTTAATACTTGATGGCTTGCCAACCCCAACAGGGCGCCCTAACGGTTGTTTTCGTCGTTAAGAAAAAGGAGGCAGGAGACGCTTCGCTGTACTACACTTGTGTAGCACCGAAGGAGATTGGACTCACTGCTGTAACAGGGCAACTTATGGATTATCGAAATCATATATTTCTGCGTGACTTGACTCCTGAAGGGTGACAATGGGAACATCTTCTTTTGTGTGTTCAACCGCACAAGAGAATGCTGCCCTACTCCCAGCGACTGGGCCGAACCCCCTTTTGCGACAGGATGCTTACGGCTGCCTTTTTACGTCCACGAGGACGTAACATAAATTAGAGCTTGGTTTCCTCTAAGAAGTCGGTGCGGCGACGGAGACGACGGCGACAATGGGCCTCTGTGAAGTGAGCCGCCATCCATCCAATCAATAGAGATTTGCTGCAAAACTCCTTAAGTCCTGGCGCTCAGGAAGTCTGGTCAGACAGGCGTCGGGGGAGAGGGTCTTGAGTGCCGTAAAATTTTTGTAAATATTTTCTGTGGATTAATTCGATGTCATTGCTCTGGTTTACGAAAAGTGAATTTCACAGGCTTTTAATTTTGAAAGCGGAAAACCGCAGGTAGAGATGGCTTGACCGAAAGGCACATTTACGAGTACTTATATGTAGTACCTAATATAATTCGCCTTGAGGAGATTGCCAGCAAAAAGACTGCTCTTCAGCGACTTGTGGGAAAGTTGTGCCCTCAAAAGGTAAAAGCATTCGCGCTTTTCTTACAACCGAAGACTGGTCATTTATTTTGAATTAAAATTGAGCAAAGGAGGCCATTTAAGTACAGAAAATTTAAATTGAAAGTTTGCAAAGAGTCGATTTTAGCAGTTGAGTGAAGCATGAACGTCTGAAAATTCGAAGAATGTGCTCAAACAAAATAGAATAAACTGTTTGTAAGCCATGCATTTGATGTTTGAGGTCCTGAGGTTACTAGCGTTCATTTAATTTTCTATTAAGAAAGAGTGGGAGAGCAATAGGAGTAATTTATTTTTTTGACATTGCACCACCGTTTCCATTGAAATTCTGCAGGAAGAATCATTTAGCGAACCTATAAACGTAGATTGGAGAAGATTTTTTGTAAGAAGAGCAATTTCCAATATGGCGCCCAAATTTAAAATCACGGCTTCAATATGCCCGAGAAATGATCATGATTAGGTTAGGATTGCCCGATGAGGATCATATAACGCAGATGAGAACTGGAGAATTGATCAAAAATGTCTGATGTGAAACTGATAACTCATAAGGCTTTCCAGATCAATTACTAGGAATTTCTGCACGATGCCGGGGAACTGTTTGCGGAGTAAGATCATGCGCATATCCGTTTATCACTCAACATTTTCTAAGAATGCTTTTATACTTATAAAAGTTTGTTACAACAACAGCAATGATCGCCACCGCCATCTTAGCACTTGCTGATGATTTCAGTCCAGGCCCTGGCGGCAATCCCGCTATTGTCGTGAAAAAGTGCGCTCAACACTTGATCGGACCCCTTTCCTCCATTTTTCAACTTTCCATCACCCAAGGAATCTTCCCTGCTAGGTGGAAAGACTCATTCATCATCCCCATTCATAAAAAGGGCTGCAAGAGCGACATTTCCAACTACCGTCCTATTGCCAAACTCTCTTGTATACCCAAACTTTTCGAACGCATTGTTTACGATTCCATACTCTTCCATTGTAAATCAATTTTTTCCCCTTCCCAGCATGGTTTTCTCAAAGGTAGATCAACCACCATCAACCTAACCGGCTTCGTCTCTAGAACGCTATGCGCCTTGGAGAATGGTGACGACATCGACGTTGTTGCTACAGACTTCAGTAAAACGTTCGATAAAATCTCACATAAATTAATTCTCTTCAAACTGTGCTACCTTGGCTTCAATCAGCTTTTCTTTTCTTGGATTAAGTCTTATCTTGATCAACGCCAGTATAAGGTTCTCTTCTGCTCTGCTTCCTCCAACTCTTTGGTGGCTAATTCGGGTGTCCCTCAGGATAGCCACTTAGGTCCGTTGCTTTTCATTCTTGCAATTAATGATGTCGATTATATTATTAAGCACTCTGACATTTCCATCTACGCTGATGATATGAAACGGACTCCCGACTGCTCATGGTGCCATAAAAACTCCCTCGAACTCAATGTCTCCAATTGGCAATAAATTACCTACTCTCGCAAATGCCCGTCTTCTCCCCTTAGGGTTTACCGTTTACCTATTATATGATGAACCTATCCCAACTGTCTCCTCCCTTCGCGATCTCGGTGTCATTTGTGACAGTGAACTAAACTTTCGTGATAACATTGACATCGTGGTAGCAAGAGCCAACTCTGCACTCGGCTTTGTGAAGCGTTGGTCTAAAGAGTTCCGTAATCTCTACGTTGCTAAATCATTATACGTCTCGTTCGTCAGGCCTCTCCTTGAATATGCTTCCCAAGTCTGGTCTCCCTCTGAATCTACCAACATCAACAGAATTGAAGCAGTCCAGCGAAGGTTCCTTCGATTTGTTTTACGAGAGATTCCCTGGTCTGATCGCCTTATTCTTCCCCCCTATGAAAACCGCCTAATGCTGATCGACTTGAAGCCCTTATGGCAGCGACGCGACTCTGGCGACATTGACTGCCCTTCACTGCTTCAGCGCATATCTCTCTATACCAATCCTCGTAACCTTAGATCGGCCCCTCTCTTCCGCCCTGTTTACCACCTGACTAACTATGGCCTTTCTGAACCCCTCACCCGCATGCTTCGGAAAGCCAACTCCCTTTTGTGATGTTGGTTATATTAAATTTACTAAATATTGCGTCCCTCTTGTTATCCCCAATTCTCAAGCTTCTTCCCCTTTAGTTAGTTTGTAGCTTAACTTAAGTTATTTTTTGTTTATTTTTGTTTGTTTGTAGCTTGTAGTAAGCGAATGAATAAATACATAAATACAATGTCTTGTTTGTGCAGTGCATAAAAAGAGATATTTAACTTCTTATATGTGTGTTTTGTCAGATTCCCCTTCATAGGGGTGAGTGTTTTCAAAAATACCATACATTAAAAAAATATTAGAGTAAACAAAATTACTATATAAAAAACTGAATAATAAAATATTCCTAAACATTATTACGCTTTCCTCTTACTACATGAACCTTTAAAATTTTCAACAATTAACAAATATTATTTGGTCCATGTTATAGGTTAAATGAAGTTAGAAAACTAAATTAAAAATTAAATTTTTTTTAAATTTCATCTGCATCTGTGAAATACTATGTGATACCTATTTTTCAAATTTCATTGAAATCCTACCATTAGTTGTGAAGATATTACAAGTTTTCTAAAAAATGCACTTTTTTCAGACTTCACTAATTTTCGTCCGCTAAACGTGTGAGTCAAGCTCATGGTGTTACCCGCCGATAAAGAAAACAATTTTTTAGTAGGGATAATAAGAGAAATTAATAAAAATAACTAGTACACATTGTTTATTGATATTAAAACTTTATAAAAACACTTATTTCACTTTAGTTTTACAAATATTACTATATAAAAAATCACGTGATCTACAACACTAAGAAAAAAAAGTTGCTCCACGGTCGGCATCATATCTCCATTAAATGTTGATCAATTTGCAAAATTTAAAAAAATTCTTGTAAAATAAAGTTGTAGTTATAGTATGTCGAGCCGGAATTTGGAATTGCCAAATTTTTCAAAATTCCAAATTGTTATGGCAGTTCAAAAAAAAGTATGCGTCTTACGTCATAAATTTTACACTTTCATTATTTTTTTAAAATTTTTAAATCAAAATATCAAAAATCTTGCTCGACATACTATAGAGAAAACGATTTCGAATATTTAAAAAATAAACGCATCATAAAATATTAAAAACTGTGTGAGTTATCATGCCGACCCTTAAACTTTTGAGTGCGTTTTGCTCGAATTCAAGCAAGAAATTATGAATTTTTTTGATTGTTTTGTAAACTTACGTTTAATCTCCCATTCCGGCTTCGAAGGATTGAAACAAGCGTTTAGTCGTGATTGAAGGATATATACTGAGTCATTTGGAATATCGCCAAATTTGCCGTACTTAAGGGATGAGGGATGAAGCGGTGAAACTTGTTTTATAATAAATCGGACTGACTGGCTTTCTCCGACGTTTGGTTTATTATTCTACGATTATTACTTTAAAAGATATTAGCTCTCAAAGTGTGATACTTTTGCATGACGCACTTTAGTATATACCTACCGCCGGAAAAGACGTAGTTTTCTTAAAAAAATTTTGAAACATAATTCCGGAAAAAGCTGTATTTGAAAAGATCCGATAGGAAATGAGTCTTTTTCTATCTTATATTTAGGCTCATTTGCTCTTTTAGTGGCACCCTCATAAGCGCTTTTATTGTGTTTTTTATAATCATCGATATCCCCCGATTAATGAAAACCATTAAGTCTACTACTCCTCCATTTACCTTCGAATTCCTACCATAAAACCCCACAAGGGATCGTCGACCGGGCGTTGCTTTTTCGCTCTTCCGGAAATTAAAGCGATTTGCGATTTTTATTTCCACGGGCGTTAGCCCGATCTTCAGCTATTTGTCAGGCGATTTGAAATGGCAACTTGGTGTGTCCCGACCCGAATGCAAATGTAGCGTACATTTCTTGGTGGAGCAGCCATGGTAAATACCTTTCCCGCATCACACCCGGACGAGTCGTTCCCGTGGTACAGCTGCAGAGCCTCTCCGTTTTTACTCCTTTTTACACGAAACGATATTAGCGCAGAACAGGATAAATACGCTACCCCACGGCATGGTAGGTACAAGGTACGGCGAGTTTCGAACCTTTTTCACCGGTTCGGTGGCCATTCCTCGGCGGAGAAGCGTCCGACACATTTTTTCAAGCGTGTAATGGACTTTGGGGCGTTAATTTAGTGTTTCGCTTCTTGGTACAAATCCATAAAATTCATTAAAATTACTGAACACAGCCGCTTCCCGCCTTCGGCTGACTATCTGCCGGGGTGAATCCCCGAAATCCGCTCGAGTGGGGACTGCGGGGGATTAATAACATAAACTTTGCTCGTCTCTACGGGAAAATTTACCCGGGGCTGGATGATTGCTTTATGTACAGCTCCTTGTAGCAGAAGATTGCCCTCCCTCGGCCGGTTGCCGTTTTAGTGGATGAAAAACAGCAGGACGTATGGGAATTAAAACTCGAGCGTCATCCTTTTTGCCAGTTAGTTGCTACGCACTGCGGAACGCCCCGACGGGCGGGCGTGCGGTTAAACGTAATGGCAGTTTGTGCAAATGTGCCTCCCGGATTCCCACCTAGTGCCACCGAATTATGGCCCCCGAATAAACTTCGGGACGCTCCTCTGAACAATTCTGTAAATATTGCCCCTGTGGCGGGCCCACAACCCCCGCAGCCACCGCACCATCTAATTGCACAATTGTCGTTCGGGCTAATGGGGCTATTGTCTTGAGTGCGATGATTTTTCCAGCATTTGCATTTTAAACTGACTCCATTGTAGGGAAAGTTCAGAAAAGGTCCTGGCAATTAGGAGGCGACAACTCCCAAAGGATGTGTAGTGCTTAGTTAAACAAGGGTTCAAACAGAAGCGCCCTTGCCCTCGTTGCGCTATGTGTGCTCCTTACGTGCAGGGCCGGGCTTGGTACCCTGTCCGCGACAGCTCCATTCCAGGGCTAACAGTTAATTCAGGGGATTCTTGGAAATGCGAAATGTTTACATTTGCCTGAGGGCCAGCTGAAAAATTGCATGCACTCGAGAAGCCAAATGCGATTAAGCAATGTGCTCGGAGCCCTCTCAGTGTTATCCTGCCCGGGTAACAAATTCGTGGGAATCCTCCAAAGCTCCAGTAATCCGATAGCCCGCACGATTTTGTTTTTGTTTTTGTTTTCTTTTGAATCCGTCGACCTTTGGACCTTTCGACGAACATCCTTAAAAATTCATCGCAATCCCCGATCCGACCTCGCACCCGCACGGGCACTTGTCAATAACACCGGCTCACGTCATTACTAGGCGACTTGAGGCCTACCCTGTTAAATAGTTTATACGGACGGGGCTTTATCATATTTGCCTGGGTGCTTAAAACTCAATCTCCTCAGGAAGTTTCGCTGAAAGGTCAGAGAGATATATTCATACATTCATTTATAAACATGACTGGAAAGTTAGGAGCCACTTAACCCCGAGCAGATCCTTTCAAGGGTTAAAATTTCTTAAGGGAGTTTATCAAAATACTTGCAGGGCTTCTCGTGATATCAACTTTTATCCCTCGGAGGTTCGTATTTAAATTTTGATAGGTCCATTATGTGACGATTTTGAAAGGAGGGTGACACGAAAATCATTTTAGAGGGATAACAGTTTCACCTTGTTCACTTAGCACACTTGGGACACAAAAACCGCATAGGGCGGTGTGACAGCTGAGGCTATGAGTTCTCGCGGTGATTTCTTCGCAGTGGTTACGCTTCGACGCCGTCAAATTATAGCCATCTCTGCGTTTTGTTACACAACACGCCTGGAGGAGGGTTGGGGAGGTTCCTTTCAATTTCCCGGGAGTAGTGCAGACCTTGCCCTAAATTGTAGGACTAAGTAGATATCTGTAGGTATGCTTCTCTATCTAGGAAATATTTTATAAATTTAATAAACGAATTGGCAGATCTATCACTGCCAGTTACTACACATATTTTTTTATTTATGAGTTAATTCATTTTAAAATTAAGGGACAATAAGCTGTGCTCTATTTTTATGTAAAAAAATATCTTTTCAACACTTATTGTGACTACCAAGGACGCGCTTTGATCCGACGTATAAAAACTACATTGTTTATGATCACAATCCAGGAAGAGTAGACATTAGAAATCCAAAATTCGGAATAATTTATGACGCGCGAAATTGGGCATTTGTGTTGACGTGGGACGTGCACGTCCAAAAAGATATTCAGTAAAAGCCGTTTGTAAAATGATGACATGGTTTCTTTTAAGACATCTGACCAGTCAAAATTCAAAATATAGCATTTTATGGAATTAATGATTGGATGAAACGATCCCTTGCTCGTCAGCCGTTTTAGGAATATTCCTGCTGTTTACGGCTTATCCGGGATAACGTGGATCACCGGAAAGCCAAACACCAAAAAGGTGTGTTACTCAGCCTCTTGCTGGTTTCGGGCCCACGCCTCTGGGCTGGAAGCGAAGGAGCGTGTTTCAATTAAATTAAGCAGGCAGAGCACAAAAATCTCCTCAATCTGAATTTTAAGCGGTTTCGCAGAGCAACCATCCCCCGGTGTTCAATTAGAGGCCGTCCTGAATTTTATCGCTCCTCCGTCAGTCACAGCGCAGGGCTTAAGTTTTTCGTAATTAAATTCCCGGCGAATTCCATCCGCATGACTGATTCGCGGCGGACACCAGGCCGGGAAGATATTTTTAAGTAATATCGCTAAATTAGCAATTCTGAGAACGGCGCAAGTTCCGTCATAACATCGCGCCCCATCAATTTTAAGACTGACGTAAAAATTTTAATCCCAGCCGAAGTGGATTAACCGCCCGGCGAAGCGTCATTAGGCGACTCTGGGAGCCTCAGCTTGGCTCTGACAGTTTTCGGAAGTTTTGGGGAAGTTTTCTCATCAGTGGGGCCATAAAGTAAATGGTGGCGGCTCATGCAAATCTACTCGGATCGAAGCCTACTTACTACACTCGCCCGGAAGGGGGCTTATCATTCCGAAGCAGCTGGTACCAATCTGCGTGATATATCAATAAATTGCGCTCCCCCCGGTAATAAATAACTCCGCCATACGAGGAACTGCAGGCAGACGGCGACGCTTAAATCAGGAAATTCCTCCAGTCGCAGGGCAGCAATATTCGACACAGGGTGAACGAAAAGGACACCAAAAATTAAGTGTCCGTACCTCCCTGGCTGCGGTCCCGCTTTGTTTTTGCTGTCTCACTGCACGGAGGAATTTCATATCACGAGCAATAAGTAGTCCGGACTGGCAGGAAACAGCAAAAAATCAGGGCTGGGGTTGACCCTCCCAGTCGCCTGGTCTTGGCCTCCCCCACACGCCTGATTGATCCGGCAAACTGATTCCCGAAGAAAAACAGTTTTATCTGTGGGGCGACATAAAAGAAAAGTTTCGCCGGAAGCGCAAATACCGAGGAGGCTGTTCGCTTCGCTGCGGCTGGATGGGGGTGATGGACGCTCCCACAACAACAGAGATGGAGCCGAACACTTCTAAGACCCACAGGACCAGGGATAATTTTGCCGGCTCGGGGCGGGCGCGGCGGGCAGAGCACTTGAGGAGAAAGGAAAAAATGCAAACTGCACTTGATATAATCAAATTGAGGACCTTGGGGCGATGTGCACATGATAATGGGGCGTTCCAGTAATTTACGAGCAAACAAGGGTAATCCAACTTGTGGCTGACTTCTATTGAATTAGAGTGCTAGTGCACGAGCGTTTAGCTGAGCCCCGTGCTGATGGCAGCGGGGAGGGTGCTTCCACTTGAGTGGACTCAAATTGCTCGCTTTAATATTTTCCGAAACTCTTAAAGGGCTTTTTTTTGTAGCCCGCCATCCTGCCGCTTTATACGTATTTGCTCAAACAATTTCACGATCGGTTTTGTTGTTTTTCAATATTCCACCAATCCAGAATTTCGCAACAGGTTCGGTGATTGGCAGAAGGAGAGCAGCATATGTTTGTAAAACAATCCAATAAAAAGATGTAGGACCACACCGCACTTATTTTTCTCACGTGACTGAAAATTTGCTGTTTTATTAATAATTAAAAGTACCCTTAGGTACATTTTGCAATTCGTTACTGGAATGTTGTTGCGTTTGTAATGCACATTAATTAAGGTACAAAAGTTGAACAAAATCGTTAAGCCCACTTCCTAGAGAATGGCGTTTTTCGATTTTGAACCCTTTGTCAAAGGGATATTTGGGGAAGGGGGGCGTAGATAAAAAATAACAAGCACGTGTGTAGAGAATCCTAAGAAAACACTAGGTGTTGAATTTAATCTACGTTGTTGATTTTGTAGGCATATTCTTTCCGTGTTTAATATAAGGTGGTCCGTTTATTGTAGTCTAAAACGTAGAAATTTAGCTAGAGGGCTTCGTCACTCAAAAAAATTAGTTCAGCAAAAATCTATAGTTTAGAAGTTGATTTTGTTTATAGGTACCTACGTACGACAATTCTCTAATCTTTGCCGATAAATAACGCTAGTCTCCAAACTATTCAATGGATTGAAAGAATGGTATGGTATGGAATTAGTTTAGTCTACGTTTTCCAGGTTAACAAACATTTTTGTGATTTAATTTTTTCAATTTCGAAAGAAAACATTAATTTTTAAAAATTGTCTTTCGTGCTTACTATTTCGTTGGTGTTGTGTTCTTCTGTTGTGGTTTTATCAACGTGTTTGGCTTGTTTGTAAACTTTTTTGCATCTCTACTTGCGTGACTGTGACTTTTGAGGGTGCTCAGTGTCCTTATTAATTTTGACATTGTGTTGCCCATAATATGACTCCATGCCGCCGTACCGTACGCGGCCCAATATTGTAAACGCAGTAAATACATATCGAGAATAAGCGAACGCCAGTCAGCCCCAGCAGTGGAGTGATTTCCGGATTGCCAGACAGCACAATTCCTTTCTGGAAGGAATTGTTCCTTGCTTCCATGGTCGAGAGCCTGAACGAGTCGATTGAGAGTGAAGACGTTCTTAGACGAAGTAAGACCACAAGGACACTGAGTGAAATAAAAAACAACTAACATTATTCACATGAAATTTACATAAATTGAAGATAAAATATTCATTTGAAATATTTTTTTGCTGAAATTGTTCAAAAACTTTTTGGATTAAATATTCTCTCTAGTTATTAAAATGCGAGCATTATTGAAAAACTTTCTTGACATCTGTTATAATCTAGACATAATAGAATTAAACTTCTCTGAATTATTTTCCTTCTATATAATTCACCCTTGGAAGTTTCACTATATAGCGTCAATCAGTCAGTAAACACAGTCTCGTATCTCGCAGGGTTTGAACAATAAAGCCACAGCGCGGAAAAAGCGTTTTACTAGAGAAATGTTTATTTTGTGGTGCCAAAACTTTCTATTGAGTTGTACATCTATATTCTACATATATCTCTGATTCTCCCTCTGTCGATTATTGTACGATCGTAGCATTTAGGAGCTTTAAGCGTTTAAATACAAAACAGGTGCTTTTGCTTTCACACCTGATATTAAGCTTTTTTATTACTTTATAAAAATATTTGATCATTTTTCAACTTTTTATTAATAAAATTCTTCTTCTTCTGTTGAATTAAATTTGTTGAGTTTCAATGGTAGGTACCTACATGTAATTTGTTATGAATACTTCGAGCGAAGCCGAAGATGAAGCGAAGCTCTTCAAAAACCTGAGAGTTCTGGTGTCCTCCAACTGCTCCGCTTCTACTTTAAGACGTCGTTGTCCGAACAAGTCCTAATCCCATCCAAGGGCGCAAGAGCCCGAGAGGTCTAATGTTTTAAATGTATTTGACATGGCCTTCCCTAGAGAAACAAACTCCCAGTTTGTTTCTGGCAATTAAAAAATCTCATGCCGTGAAAGTGCTCTCGAGACATTGCTAAAGCGATCCTCTTGCGACAGGCATTTTATTTACTCGACAAAGTTTTAGAACCCGCTTAATAACATCAAGAAGGAATCTCAGAGTTCGCTCCGCAGTAATCCTCTGCGGAGTTAATTAGCCGCCTTATGAGGACTGACGTGCCGTGATGATGCCGTCGCCGCCACCGCAGCTTCCTCGACGCTCCCGCAAATTCCCGACTTTAATCTTCAATCATGAAATCTTAATAGACTTCCAAAAGTTGGCCTCAGCTCCGGCTGTCGGCCCTGAAGGATTTATGTGCGGCGATAAGGTGTCTTCTCTCAGACGCAAAATATCAATGAATTGAATCAAATTACCTGCAGTGTTGCTCTCCAGGTACTTAGCTGAACTTTTTCCCGCCTTTATTTTTATCTTGGCGAGGCTCAGCCCTCCTCACACCCGGATGTGCTGGGCTGGATAACTTTTGCGGAGTGTAAATTATCCCGATATCTGATTTCATTTTAAGAAGTACTTCTGTGAGATTGAGGGGGCGATAGGCGCCTCTCAAGGAGGAAATACGGTAGGTACGTGGATGAGACTCTGCCAGCCCACCTGCGGATCCTTCTGGTGCAGATTGCACGCTACACCTCAATACACGCATCCATCTCAACCTCCTGCTACCGCACAATTATCAGAATGACCGCATTAAGCGGAGATGTATTAATTAGCATTACGGCTCTGACACTGCACCCGCGCGCCGGGTTTGATCAGATTGCCCCCGCGAATTATGGCAGCATATTTCGGCGCACTGCCGGAACAATTTCATTACTCCAAGTGTTTTTGTAATTTTCCCTTAATTTTGACACCGATCCAATCCTTTCTGTATTTTCGGGGCTTTACTCGTTAACGTTTTAAGCCCCTGCCCCGCGACCGAACAACCGAATTTCCATATTTCATAATCAAATCTTGATGCGCCCCGTACGGCTGGTGAAATTAATAAAGGTCACGTTGTGAGTTATCTTCCTCCCCGGACTCTAGGCAATATGTCTACAGAGTGCTCCATAATTATTGCCGTCGTATTTGTCCTACTTATGGCGTTGGCATGCCTCCGAAAAGTCGGTAATGTGCGTGCCACAAAGATTGGCTCATTTGCGGTTACAAATGTCTCATTAGCAGTTTGCTAACGAACAGCGAATGTAACCGGGTGGTACGGATTCGGTGCGAGTCCTTTGGATCCGTTATCAATTGTTGCCGAATGTCTTCGCCTTTATTTTCGTGAGGCGACCCAGCTAAGGAAGCATGGAGGGGCAAAGTAGTGGGAGGTATCAAGCCACATCAAATGATATTAATGGTTTCAAGGAAACAAAACGATGTGTTCTTAATAAACATTCCTTTTGCATATTTCATTATGTGCTTATGGGGCTTAGGCCTACAGCTATTTTTGTCTCTCGTTTCTTTTTATAACACGCAATTATATTAAATTGCGAGGATAAACCTAATGTGCTTCCTCAGGAGATAATGTGTTCGCCAATTAGCTTAAGAGTTTGCAGATTATTTTGAGAGCTAAATTTATTTTCGACACTCGATTAGACAATAGATTTGGCATTTTGGACCCGAAGAAGTTTTATCTCTTTTATTATTGAAATTATAGTTCCGATTTTTCTTTTATCTTGAGAACGAAAGAAGTGATAACAAATTCAAATTTCTGTCAACATCATCTGGGTGTTAATTTTAGAGAAAAAGCTGTCGATGCGTGATGTATGTATTTCGTGGTATTCGGCACACACGTGGGGTGAAAATTTGTCACTGCCTTTTGTGATGTATATAGTTTTGCTCATTCCAAAGGCAGAAGCAAAAGCACAGGACATGCATTGAAGTCATAATATAAGTTGCAATAATATAAATAATGTAATTTTAAAATGAAATTGTTTTTTTTAGTTAAATTTAGTTTTATTTCGCACCGTATATGAATTTCAGCCGTATAAATAAATTTACTATAAAATTTGCGATTTTTGCATGGATTAAATCTATTTGTGTTTGGATAACATTTATTTGTGAACATGTCAAATAAATAAATGTATATATAATATATATATATGTTTACTAGCTGACCCGGCAAACGTTGTTTTGCCATATTAATTATTTCTAGTGAATATTTTGGTAGTTAAATAAAAAATAACTAACTTATTGTAAGTATGTGGGGATGGGGTCTATGCCTGAAAGAGGAATGGAACGCTGTGGACGATGACGGCCTATAAAAATAACAAAACACCAACCATTCATTTTCTTTATTCAATGTACCTCATTAACTTAACTGACATATTTAAAGTTTGATCTCTTAAAAGTAAATGCAAATTAGAAAAATGATTCATATTTTTTATCTTAAATTATGACAATTAAAAAAAAAAATAAATATCAATCTCGAAGAGCAATCGAGTGTACGATGTTTTTTGTCAGTCCGTCTTTAGCCAACACAAAAAAACTGGATGGTTTGTCCACGCGAGAACATGCCACGTATAATTGTCCGTGTGAAAAACATGGTGTGCCCAAAATATGTGTCCCAAACAGACATCGTTTGGCCTTGCGACTTATTGTCATTGTGAATGCCATTCTAATTGGAAATTGAACGCGTTTGAATTCAATTGGCACTTCTGCTGGCGTCAACAATGTTTTTCATCAATTTTTTAATGACTAATGGCGTGTCATTGCACAGCCGCGGTAGGTTCAAATTCCGAAGTAAAATAACCGGAGATTCAACTTTCAGTCAGCCCCTTGGCGTCTTGCTGGCATTGTGCACTGTACATCACACACACAAATAGATTAAATTGAAGTACTAAATGATGAAAAACAGTATCGGTACTGATATTGTATTTGTTCTTTTATTATTTTACCGAACTTACACAATCATAAAACACGTATATATTTCTTTTAATTTAAAATGATTCCCACAAAATTTTGCACGCACTGAGTATAATAGTATTAATAATTGTCGTTTAATAATAAACCAAATAATAATTGATAAATATATGAGAATGTTCTGGAATGATTTGTACAGGTAACACAATCGACGTGCTGTTTGCTGGGTGAGAGGTGACACCTGCAGACGCCTGGCGGGGATAACTGATCGATTGATAATTGATCAGTCATCGACCACTGAGAGAGGAAGATTTCAACTTTAAAGTTGCAATATCGACTGGACGGCAATCGATTATAACAATCGCACTTTCCGTTTTCACTGGGTTAAATACATAATAATTTATCGCACAACAATGATTAATCAATTGCCATCTTGCAACCCTATTGTGCATCTGTGGATGAAAGTAAAAATACTAATATCGCTATTAAAAAATAGGGGTTGGTGGTTGAAGGGTAAAAATTTAGGGTCATAATTATTTTTTAATGCCAAATCAAACAAAAATTAAAATTTTTGTCCAAAAAACAACAAAAATGTCTGGAGAGGGCCACCCTTGTCACTTAGGGGTATGAAAAATAGCCTAAGACCTATTCTCAGACCTACCAAATACACACAAAAAATTTCATAAAAATCGGTCAAGCTGTTTCGGAGGAGTTCGATAACAAACACAGTGACACGAGATTTTTATATATATAGATGTAAACAAACTTACTAGCCAATTGGTTAAACTGATTTGCCTTTTGGCTAAATCAATGTGTTAATGCTATAATTATAACATCAAGCAGGGTTGCTAAGAAATACTTCGTCAGCGTTGTTTGAACCTTGATCTTCCACCGAAAAACTTTGAAGCAATTTTCGTTCATTGGGCTTTGCTGGTACTGATAATCCGCAATGCAGTGCTTTACTTGAATTTCATGCCTGCCCCATTAGCCTCCATTACTACTTTATTACCGAAGGATCATCGGTCCGAGAACTTTTGATTCCGTTTATTACAATCAATTACTTTTTAAATTATCGAGATACCTATTTTAGTTTTCCTGTTCTGATTTTAGGTTAACTGCAATAGAGAGATTCCTTGTTTGCAGTTAAAGGCCCCGAAACTATAATATATTTTTGTAAATTTTGCTATCTGAAGTGTGGTGTATAGTATCTCAGAGATCAACCCGTAGGCCGCTTTAAGTTTTTTTTTCTCAGATTGTATCATCACATGAACTTTAATTTAAATAAAAAGCAATTTACGAGTCAGCTCTTCTGTTTTTCCTTTTAGGCTCCTGTTTATGGGGCTTGTTTATGTGGTCATCAGATAAATTTTGTAAGTAAGAAAGAAATAAAAAATTCCGTTGATGTGCGTGCAAAAATAAATGGGGCAATGCCGCTAATATTCATATCCAAGCCCAGCCAGCTGCTTCTTTCCTCGGTGAAATTATGAAATTGAGTGCGCCCCATATAGCAGTCCATCAATTTCCGAAAATTATTCGCCTCTATCTCGGCGACTGATTTATTTCTATTATTTCCGGGAATGGGCCCATTTAAGGTAACACATCATTGACAAGCTCACCCATAAACCAAATTTATGAAAAAACGTTTCCGCCCATTTCTTCCACTCTCGCAGGAGGAGGCATTTCCGGTATTAAGGAATAAATCACGCCTCATAATCTTTTATCTAAAGCAGCTCCTCGAGAGGTGAGCGCGGATACCCGTAAAATATTAATATTCGCTCGACGGGAGCCTTATGTCTGCAGTTATCCTTAAATTAGCGAAAGAAGGTCCTTCACACATTGCAAAAAGTGAAGTGGGCACAAAGGACGAACCTCCGGGTGGTGCTGGCGGGGGTGTGCAGGTGTAGGTGCTTGTTTCATATTCCGTGAAAGATATTTTCATTCACGGCTCCAACGAACCCTGAAAGAAAAGCAAAAAAGTGCAAAAAGTAAGAGCGAAAATAAAAAGCGGTGCAGCACTACTTTCAAAAATCGTTTCGACGCCACCCCAGGAACAGACGATGGGCGTGGCGGGACCGTGGTTGGGATGGCCGGAAGGGAGACTGCGGTGGCGGGGGCGTATGCCCGGAATAAGGAAGGCAGATGGTTGATCCTCTGTGCGGAGGAGCGGATTTCACGTGCTAGGTGGCAATATATTCGGGGAAATAAATTCCGGCTTTTTTCTGCTGTAAAACTTTCTTTTTAAATATCTTTTTGTGTCTTCGCCTCGTAAGGATAAAAGGTTGATATAGGATAGAATAGGGATGTCGGGGATGAGCGGCTGGGGAAAAACAAGCTATCGGAGGGTTTTGAAGTTTCAGCTGAGGCGCTGCCGGGATGGTACGTGGGAGTGCAATATGTCACGGGGGAAAAATTGCTCACTTTAAACTTTCACCCCTCATTTCGTGAAATTGCAGCCGTGCAAGTTTGAAATATCTTAAGAAAATTATGACAATCCCTTAAGGATAACGACACAAAAGTTTCGTAGTAAAACCAGAGGGAGTACTGCTCCGCCGGTGGTCCTTTTGTGCCGACTCCCGTTCACCGCCGGATATTGCCTGTCTTATCGGTCTCTCGTTCGACTTTCGTTCGACTGGGATTCATTGGGTGTTGTGCCTTGTGCCTTGCGCCCAGCCAGCTTGGTGGGCAGTGAGAGGTCATAGATGCTCATTACTTGGGATTTCAGTCTCGAGACTGACTCAGCACTTTTTTACTTTTTATAGATTTATTCTGCGGGATGCTTGTTTATTTTGCGAAACTTTAATTGGGAATCATGAGAATCACCCACTCCTCGTTTTGGGGTCAAACTATTCGGCGAAAGTGATACGAACTTTTTCATACACATGGTTAATTCATGGGTGACGTTCAGAGGTTTGGGAAATTGATGGGTACGTAGGAACCTAATCCCTCAATTAATTTTATAGAAGATATGGGCACGAATGAGATAGGTACGAAATTATTTTTTACTTACGTAATACAATATATGTACTTCCATATAAACTGAAGCACCTTATTTCTAGATGTTTTGTTAGCAATTCTTCACTGGTCTTGTCAAAATTTGCTACTCTAGCTCTTTCAACAACAATAGAACTAAGGTACTCAGCCGAAGCTGCACAAACGTCTTGCTTAGCATTGATTCGGAAGATGATTCATTTTCCTTTAGAGGAGTCAGTGAGGTCGAAGTTAGTAAGGCACTACTATCCATTAAATCGAATGCTAGTTGGTCGGATGGCATCCCACTTCGTTTCCTCAAACTTATCTTGCCTTCTATAATCAGACCACTCTGTTACCTGTTCAATAGCTCATTGACAGCGTCATATTTTCCCACAAACTTTAAGTCCGCAATTGTAGTTCCTATTTCCAAACGTAGATCCCCTCTATCAGTTGCAGATTTTCGCCCTATTAGCCTCCTGTCCTGTCTCGGAAAGGTCTTAGAGAAATTATTAAAAAATCAGACTGTAGACGAAAGAAACCTCCCCAGTCAAAAGTTTCGTTCAAATCATAGCTGCAAAACTGCACTCCTAAAAATTACAACCGATTTAAGACTTAATTTAGACTCTGGAAAGGTGGGATTATTAGCTCTGCTTGATTTTTCTAAGGCCTTCGACATTGTTAACCATCAAATGATTTTCTTGAAACTCCTTGAATTTTTCAAGTTTTCAGTATCGGCTGTGAAACGTATTGCTAGCTATCTGACAGGCCGCAGTCAAAGAGTGTTGGTTAATGGTAATTTCTCTCGTTCGTCCTTGCTGACAATGGGTGTACCGCAGGGTTCTATCCTCGGTCCCTTACTTTTCTCAATATTTATTAATGATCTCCCTCTTGTAGTCAAACATTCGCACATATGTACATCTTTATGATGATGATGTGCAAATCTGGTTATCAAGATCATCATCATATTGGTTTAATATCCGACTGTGGCGATCGACTTAATTCTGACCTTGAAAATATTTATTGCTGGTCTGTGCGAAATCACTTATCACTAAATCCCCTGAAATCTCAGTGTATTGCTTTGTCCCGCGCGATACAATTAGCCCTTCTGATCTGCCTGCGCTAATATTGAATGATACGACAATACCTTATGCCCGCAAAGTTAGAAATCTGGTAGTAGTTATTAACTCGCAACTCTCTTGCTGCGACTACATTTCTGCTCTCCAAGGCTAAGTATATGGTTGTCTCAGAAGATTGCGGTTAGCTGCAAGATACATACCTTTTAGCACTCGTTTTTTGCTGGTAGTGTTATATATACTAAGCTTGACTAAAAATGTAATAAAAAACTAATTAATGCGTTCAATGACTGCACTCGTTTTATTTTTGGTTTGCAACGCTCTGACCACATTTCTGCTTTTAGTAAAATACTTCTTGGCTGCTCTATCACCAACTACCTAGCTAATAGGTACATCGTACTACTGTTCACCATAATCCAGTCAAAGTTGCCACCTTACCTGAATGATTATGTATATGTTTTGTGCGATCTCCCAGCCTAATGGTACTTCCAATACCTCGAAATCGGATTAGGACTGGGGAATACTCTTTCTTTGTTCAAACATTTAGAATTTGGAACAATTTGCCTCTTGTTGTTAGACGTTTTCCTGTTTCGAATCAGAAGCTGGATTTATTTAAGAAATTAGATTTTAAAATTTTTTGCAAAGATTAATTGACTTTTCTTTTCTAGTATTTATTTTGATTTTTTGTTTGCTTCATTTTAATTTTCTTCCTCTCTTTATTTTTCTTCTAACTACGTATCATCTCTCTTATTTGTTTAAAATATTATCCGATTTTTCTTTAGTGCAATTTTAAAAGATTTATATCTTATTGTACATAGCTGGAATAAATGAATTTGAATTTGAAAACGTCAGGGTGACTGTGTTCTATTAACCAATTGCGAGTCAGACCGGCGCACCGAGGGTTCCGTAAAATAATGCAAATTATTTTATTCATACAATAATCTATCAATATACATATATAGGATGATCTATATAATTATGGTTTGAAAATTTAGGAGCTAGGGAGGAGTTAAAAATGAATAGTTATGGTTTGTTTTTTACATAACAAAATAATCGCTTGAAGCAAAAACATGAAATTGACAAATTCCATAAAGAGCATCTGTTCTTCCTGCTTGTCCTTTGTTATTTGCTCTGTAACTTCGAAAATATTTTTATCATTAGCTTCAGTTCTGTGTACTATAGTCTACTACAATTTCACTCTATGTAACACTATGTTAAGTAGATATTTGTAGTAAGTAGAGAAAATTTAAAGAGTTTCACTAAAATCGGGTTTTCGCTATATCTGGCGACATGATTCGCCGTAATTTTTTTCCTTTTTCTTCAAATTACAAAAAACTCGTAGAAATTGACCACCGAAAATGTGCATCAATGATTTACAGTTTTATCAAGTCATTAATGTAATTACAAAGTTAAATTAATACCCTTAATTATTAATAAGCAATAAAAGGAAATATGGCGTGAAACATCACAATCCACAAGCGAATAACAAAATGAAACATGAAAACACTAATTTCATTATCCTTCATAAATAATGCAGACATATTGTGGTGTACGCAAAGATAAAGATAGAGAAGAAAATTCCTTTTTCCCTCCGCGGAATTTAATTTCAAAGGCTCCGGTGCTGAGAGCTATCAGAAGACTGAAGTACTTTGGAATTTTCACGGCGAATTTCCTGTTTTATTATGAACCGACAAGCTGTTTACTAAAGCATCAGAAGATTTTTTACAAGATGCCAGAATCAAGGACGATGTTTCCTTTATGAACGGCTTCATAGTACTAAAACGAACTCAATCTCTTTTCCGAAAGGACAACGAAGCGCTTTGCATAATCATTCCCATCCAAAAAATGTCATTATCGGAAAAATCCGATAGCTTGGCCCATTAATATCAATTCGCTTCCTTTGATTCCTGACAGACCTGACCGTTAAGAGAATTCGGAGGTCCATGAGCCGAAAGGGAGAAGGGCGGGCGGGACCACTTTCGCGTCATTAAAAATCAGCACACGCAGCTCATTATTTCGAGATCCCGGACTCTCTATAAGCATCGGCGACAATCTGAATTTTTATTTTGGGGATCCATGAGATGGTTTTCGCTTCCACACCCGCACCAGATACTCCATCAAGGGGTGATTTATTCCAATATCCGTAAGGATTTCCGAAAGCCCCGGCAAAAGAAAATGCCTGACAAATTAAATCGACGTCTTCGATGTCGGGCTTTTGCCCCTTCTAGACCTTAGTGGGCCAGCCCGGTAGATGCGGCCATATTCAGGGCACGAAGCATCGATTTTTGAAGGGTGCATGAATTCGTGATTTCTTTGTGCGGCAACTCTCAAGTGTTAAGACTCAGACAGGACAAGTTCGGGGAATGTCTTGCAAATTCCTACAAGTGCACGGATGTTTTAAGATACCTTGGAGTCCGCTGTATTTTAAAATTGGGTTTTTATTGCTCAGAAAGTATCAAAGCTCATTACGCAGCACCCCTAGCTTAGAGTAGAGTAAGTAGATTGTCCAGAAAAAGAGATTAATTCGGTTCAACCAACAGTTCAGTAGCAGAACAGCGAAATTCATGGTTGTTCCAGAACATAGAAAAACGCGGCTATTTATTGAATATCATCGGCATATCGATATGAAATTTACAGGAATTTAAGTACAATGCCACATCATTAACAAAATAAGGAAAACAACAGCGGACCCAGCAAGGAGCCTTGTGGGACAACACTCGAAACATTGCTAACATCAATGTCAATTTCACGGTGATAGGATAGTTATAAATCAGAGACCGAAAATAACTGCTACTTTTCAATTTTTAAACCTGTTAAAGCTGAGGGAAGTTATCACCGCACAATTTTTAAAACCACATCCAAATGTTGTGAATGATCACCTCGTTATGTTCCTGCTAAGCTCTTCAAAATTTAGTTTTTTTTTATCCTGCTATTTCTAGCCAATTATAATGGGTTTCCCAATAGGGATGACTAGTTTTGATAGCTCGTGCCGGCCATATTTGTTTATGGTTTTTGACAGGTCTATGCAGTAATATTCAGTGAGGTTTGCCATTTCATCGTGACACGTTTCTCTTTGATCCAACGCTTGCAAATTGTCCAAAATTATCACGCAATTTCGCATTCTCTTGTCGGTACTGTAAGAGCGCTTCGTGTAAAAAAACGGTCGTCATAATGCTCCTTCTGAGCGCGCTATAAGACGCATAATAACAAAGTTTGCAAGTGAATTCACTCTTCACGATACAAAGGTGCCTGTAAGACAAATAAATGCCCGAAGTGAACAAAATATTGCCGCAGTTCAAGGCAGTGTTCGTGAAAACTCAAATGCGTCTGTTCCGCGCCGTTCTCAAGAGTTGGGGCTCTCCAGGATGACAACGTGGCGAATTTTGCGATTGGATTTGGGTCTTCATCCTTATAAGATGGTATTGGCGCAAGAACTCAAGCCAACCGACCATCACATTCGTCAATTCGCTGATTGGTCACTGGAAATTTTGGAAGCCGACGGCGATTTTCATCGCAAAATCATCTTCTCAGATGTGGCTCATTTCTGGCTCAATGAATTCATCAACAAACAAAATTGCCGCCATTGGAGTGATACAAATCCACGAGTGGTTCATGAATCACCATTGCATCCACAAAAATTTACCGTTTTTTGTGGATTATGGTATGGCGGAATCATCGGACCTTATTTCTTTCGAAATGAGGCAGGAGATGACGTTACCATTAATAGCAACCGTTATAACACGATGTTGGCCAATTTTTTTTCCCGGAATTTGATGAAATTGATGCGGACGACCTTTATTTCCAACAAGACGGTGCACCGCCTCACATTTCCCTACTAAACATGGACTTATTGATTTCATACCTTTAGACTTTTTTCTCTGAGGTTATGTCAAGTCACTCATATGGAACAACAAGCCAAGCACGAGTCAGGAGCTAAAGGAGAACATACATACTAATGAAATGTCATCGAAAATATGATCTTTCGAATATGTGTCAATGAGCGAAGTCGTGGGGTCTATTTAAATTATACATATTGATAAAATTTTTCGCCAGCGGCTAGCTGTACTGACGAATTCAATTATAAAAAAGCAAGGGAGCTTGTCGCCGGACCAGATTCGAACACGGGTCGCTTCATACCAGAGCGAGTGTTTTCACCCCTCGACTATTTAATATGTTGGACGCCATAGAACTCCTGGAAATGGACAAATTCACTTTACGACGTACTTCTTTTGGGTTTTCGGGTAGATAAAAACGCGTTTCTGAATGCATTTATTTAAAAGTAAAAGTAGCCATTGTCGATAGCTAAAACCTACTAGATAGGCCATCCGTACCAATACTTGTATGCTCTGTCATTGGGTGTGGTAGGTCAGAGTTAAAAGTGAAGTCTAACCAAATCAGTACAAGTGTCACATAAGGGCGAAATCTTGGCTAATTTCAAAACAACAATATTATTTCCAATTACTAAGTTTTACACATGCCACTTTTTCTCTCTTCTGATGGTGAAGCTACCAATTACAAACTAAAAAAAGGAAAATTAAAATCAAATAACAACCAGGTCAAGAACACAATTTCAAATAGAACAAAAAGCTTCCCTTCCATCTTACGAAAAAACATAGTGAAAATAAAACGACAGCTGTTCATTTCATATTAACCATTTTATTAATACTTCGATATGCTTTGGACGGTCACCTCTTTCGGATTCGAATATCTTTCCTTTCTACAAATTTTATACAAAACCATGACCATTTGAAATTTCTTGTATGGCACATGAACATTTTTTGCTTTCTTAAATGATAATTTCCAGTGATATTATCTAGTAGTCCTTATCCTAGTCATTGCTTTCCATTTAAACGTATTATAGTGCCATTTCAATTTTCATTCGGATAGTTCGAAATGCTTCCCCTGCCCGCCGAAGAACGACAGACCAATGGGAATTGTGTCAGTGATAAGAGGTAGGTTAGTTTTGCCTTTGAGAAAAAGCAGCAGTTTATTTTTTCAGTGGCTGACAGTCATCTCAAAAATTACGTATTTCGGATTGAGGTGCACATGCGTCGCATGTCTGAACATAATTCTCATTAACTTACTGTACAGAGGCTGTCTGTCCGAATGCAAATGAGTCATATCTTTTGTCAACCGTCGACTAGAAAGTTGTTTAGGCAAATTATTTGTAATTGAGAAGTTCCTCTTATGTCTATGGCATATATAAAATAATTTTTATGCATTCAAGGTGTATTAACACATATTTGCTACAATTAATTTCCACCGGCTTATTTACATTTTTAGGAATACGGCTATGCGCTATGTACACAATTCTGCGAGTTTTACAAAATGTTTTCTTTAATTCTTCACAATTCAAACGATACTTAATTAAGTTTACACAATTCCACCTTTTTACGTATTAATACTACTCTAGCTCAAACGCCGGCTTCAAAACCCCCTATGTACATGCAAATTCAATTGTTTAACGCTTAACTGTTACGGTGAGCGAAGGTTCCATTAATTGAAAGAGACAAGCGAGAAACGGAATCACAGAGTCCCTAAGGAGATGGCTCATACTATACTTACAAAGATGCTTGCAACCATCTATCGAATTTTCATGCATTATTAGGCCGATTGAACTGTTTTACTTTCATATTGTTACAGTTGGAAAATACAGTTAATCGCAACATAGGTTATAACAAACTCAACATGTTACAACTGGAAGAAGTGTGTGTGCGCGAACAGTACTCATTTTTCAGGAGCTATTTTGTATTACGCTTACCTACAATATAGTACAATTCAAATTTCTCTTACCTATCTGCCTCTGCTGCTAAGCTAATTATAGTTTAATTTTTACGCCTTATCTGTACAAAATACTTAATAGCACTAGAGTGGCATTTGCCGTCCTTCTTTTTTAGTTCAAGCTGAATCACAAAACAGGCTTACAAGTAACGTATTCACAGTTGCACATTAAGTCTAGATAATTGTACATAGTAGTTTGAGACGGCACGTGTGTCACCAGAGTTTGTAGTTAAAGAAACATAAAATGGTTCCCTTGGAGAAAGGACAAAATAAATGTTTACAGCAGAACCTTTTAATTAATTTAAATAATGATTAACGGTAGTACAATAATCCAAAGAAAAATTTAGCATTCTCTGTTTTCGCAAAAGATTGAAATAAGTTAAACCCTTCCCACTGGTATATTTTGCGATGTCATTCATACATTTGCCCTATATCGCCTGCAATATTTTCGTATCGAGATTAATTAATCATTTATTATTGGACTGGTGCACAATTTTAAAAAATGTTATAAAGTACAATAGAAAAATATAAATAAAAATGAGAATAAAGTCAATTCAAAAAACATAATAAAAAAAGGAGAAAATTAAAATTTCACTGATATATACTTTACCAACAGAAAATGAAGTGAAAAGGAAAGTAAAGGGTATTTTTAAAGAAGTGCAGGATTTGTTGTAACTCTCAATTAAAATTCTGTTCGGGTAGGTCTAACAAATCAAATTGGAAACATACATATAAAAACACCGCAGAAACGACTCCAAATCGTGGAAATATATTTGTGAAATCAGGACTAAGGTATAACAACTTATACAGCACCTTGTAAATTTTATCGACCGAATAATCGCTTTTCAGGACGTGCTATTCGTCATATTATTGACAATTTCCGCTTTAAATTAACGCTCCATGACAACACGAATTGAGCCAGGGTTGTCGTTTCGCAGGCGTGCGTAAGAACTTGGGCTTAGTCCGTCCATAGTTTGGGAAATTTTGCGTAAGAATCTTGGCCTTAAGGCTTACAAGATTAAATTGGTGCAAAAATTGAGTACTCCTAGTTGGAGTACTCAAGTACTCATAGTGGCTTGGACCGAGTTTGAGTAAAGGAGTTTTGAGTACCTGAGTACTCAAGTACTTGGGAGCAAAAAGATCCGAGAATTCGTGTATTAGAGTTTTGGGTCCTGTAGGTTTAATACATTAAGAAGCAAGAAATACAAGTTAATAAATTGTAGACTTTGTAATTCATTATCATTTACAGTTAGTTACAGAAAACTAAATCATTATTTTGGAAAAGAAATACCAGTATGTATATTAACATTATCGGGATTTAAACAACTTCAGCTGGAGCTTACTATATTTCCTGCTGTGGCAAATACTCGTACAGATGTAACAGAGGTTGCTAGTATATTAAGGAATTTTCTTGCAAGACAAGCAACATCAATAAGTGCATTTTTTTGGCATTCCCAGCATGTTAATGGCTTTTGCGTTAATAGAATTTTTGGATGAGCTAAGTAGGAACTAAATTGAGATAACACATCTCTTGTTCACCCACTTTCATTTATATTAAATATAAACTCTAGTGCACTTCGTCGTTGTTCCTCTTGGCTGGAATCTCCGTCTCGCTCATTTTCAAGTCTAGGCAAAAGTTGTTTGGCTGCAGATTGAATGTGTGCTTTAGCTTGTTCCGGTTCACCATGCAGGTCTTTATATCGCGGATCAAAAAAGGATGTAATCTGTGACACTCTTACATTTTTTTCTCCTTCAGTCCACTCCATTTGAAACCTATTCTTTAAATCTTGTGCCACGGTTGACTTTAAATCTGAATCACCACCAAAGCAGCGTGGCTCGTCGAGTAAATATGAAGACATGATCAAAGGGGGACCTTAAAGGCTTTAAGCACACCGGAAACATGTGTCGCCGCTCATTTTGACACAATAAAAATTGAAAAGAAAATAACAAACCAACATTTTTTCTATTATCTCTTGTATAAGAATTTATCAAGCCTATTTTTCATTTCCATTTATCAAATAAAACCTGCGCCACTTCCACTTCATAAATTATATTTCATTGTTGACATAGTCTTCCATTATGCCGCAGAAGTTCAAGTGAAGTAAATAGAATTGTTTTCTAAGTTTCCTATCGGCTAGATTGAAGTTGCCGGTGAGAAAAGTTTTCAGTGAGCTCCCTTCCACATAAGCTCACAGGTAGTAGAGTGAGATTTGCCAAGGCGACAGAACGTCGGCGTACAGAAAGTCGACGGTGAGTTTTTTTCTAGCAAGAAAATTCCTCAATATACCAGCAACCTCTGCTACATCTGAACGCGTATTTTCCACAGCAGGAAATATAGTAAGCTCCAGCTGAAGTTGTTTAAATCCCGATAATGTTAATACACATACTAGAATTTCTTTTCCAAAATAAAGATGTAGTTTTCTGTTACTAACTGTAAATTATAATGAATTACAAAGTCTACAATTTATTAACTTGTATTTCTTGCTTCTTAATGTATTAAAACTAGAGGACTCAAATACTCAAGTACTTGAATACTCCCAAACTCAAATACTCGAATACTCTTTAAATGAATACTCAAATATTTGCTCACTCGAGTTCTCGGATCTTTTTGCTCTCAACTACTCGAGTACTCACGTACTCAAAACTCCTTTACACAAACTCGGATCTTTGAACTCGAGTACTCAAATACTCAATTAATTGAGTTCAGAAATACTCGAGTAGTAACAGCCCTAGTGCGCACCCGCACCCTCTAACATAACCTTCGTGAGTTTAAACAAGTCGTTCTGGAAGAATGGGTGATTAAAGCACAATCAGACATCCAGAACCTCATGAAGATGTAAGGAACCTGTAATTAGAGCTAGGGCGGCAACACAACTTATTTAAGTTAAATTATTTCTTATGGATCCGTGCTTGATACACGTGGAGAAAAGTCAGCAAAAGAATAACTTTTCGTCAAAACGGAAAACGTTGTGTTTTTGAAGAATAAGTTTTTATGGTATTCACATGATATCTCTTGGATAAAAATTTAAGGGGTCGTCACAGTGTGAAATTTTCGAAAAATCGATTTTTTTTGCATTTTGATTTTTCGGATAGTATACACTGTAATAAACAGTCTCTCAAATTTTCAAATCGAAATTCAAATTATTACGGTCGCTACAGCGTTTCTTGTAGAAAGGGAACGGAGGGAACTGATGAGAATCCCCAGCATCAGTATTGTCCTTCGGGAGGAGATTCGTGGTGCGAATGGCGCAAAGCTGAGGCCAATGGATTTCAGGAACAATATTCTCATCCACCAGCGCTCGATGACGATGTCCAAGAGGTTTTGAAGCCAATCTACGAAGATTTGACCACCGACGATTTGTTAGAGAGATGTACGGGCGCTTCAATCTTTAAACGCGTTTTTCTCAGAATGGTGTTTTTCAAAACGGTTTCCACTCTCTCAAAGGAAGAGTTTTGAAGATATCTAGTTCGAATTTGGAGAGAACATTTTTAACGGCATTCTTTATGGCGCTATGGAAGCTTTTTGTTTTTTTTTGAAATCTTCCTACTTTTTTTTACGAAAAACTGTCGAAAAAAAGGGCCAAATTCGATACATTTTGTTCAAACCGCCGCCATTTTGTCAAATTAAAAAAAAAACACCTTCCATAGCGCCATAGCGACTTCCCTACAGATTAATAATATTTTTGAAATGTTTGTTTCAGATCAAAATTGCGGCCGCAATCGTGGAAACCATACAGGACCTTTTTTTTTACGTGTCATTTCAACAATTTATTGAACTATTTTACACCCAATAAATAAATATAAAAAAAATGATTTTGTATTTGTCATGAATGTAAAACGGACCGATTAGGTTATTTCAACATTAAAAAAAAATCGTGAAAATCAGTGATTTTTCGGAGGGTCACACTGAGACGATCCCTTAAACAAGGTAATGGATGAATGAATGAAGTCGAATTACTTTAGTCGTCTTGATTTACATTACGTGAACTACATGCATTGCATATGTCTATTACTTATGACATATTTTACACGTAATTCCCCTATTAGAAGTCAAGTCGATTAAAATGTCTCGACTTCCATAATAAGTACCAATATTTCAAAATACGTAAAAGTAACGACTATTATTTTTATGGTATTTTTTTTTAAATTAAGGAGTGAGGTCAAACCTTTAAAATGGTTATCTACCTAGACAGAACGGAATGTAGACATAAACTACAATTATCCTTTTGCAGCACATTGTCTTCAGAAGAGCACAAATTTAGTTTTTCAAGTGCTAAAGTTTTATGAGGACGCCAGGTAAATGCGTCCGCCTCTTTAGTGGAGAGCAATTAATAGCAGCAATATTTCGCCTTTAGTATCATCCTAAACTGAAAGCCATAAACCTAAAGCCCTCTTACCTTACCAACTCTGGTGACACCCCTGCATGGAGACTCCCGTACTCGGCGCCGTTCCTTGATTGCACACTTGGAGCTATATTTACACAGATGTGGTAAAAGACAGCCGACCGGGCCGCACAAAGTAAAGTAACGAAACGCTCCTTACAAACCATAGGGGTGTGATAAAACACTATTTATTTACACAATATCACTTTTTCCGAAACTACTTAAGTATATCTGGGAGTTGCCGGCGCTGGTGCCGCCCCCGCCCGCAGTTCCGCAGAAATTTTTGCTAGAGCCGTCGGCGGTGGCAGCGGCAGTTGAGGTTTTGTGCGACGACGGCGGCTGGGTCTGATATGAGTTGTTCTGCACGGCACTCCAGCAGGAGCCGTCCTTCGACTTAACGAACAATGGCTGCTGCCGAAAACTTTTTCCGGACGCAGCATCTTCCTTGTAATCGGCTCTGCTAAGCGAGGCACTCGAGTCATTAAAAGCGGCGTTGGCCGTGTCTTCCTCCCGGGCTGAGACATCCCCCCGGGCACCGCCTCCAACTCCACCGAAATTTATTTTATTATCACTGTTGAAAAGTTTCGGGTAGCGATTCCGTTTGATTGTTGTGCAAACATTGCCGACGGGGCCCGCCCCATAGCTGGCGTTGAAGCTGCCACCACCGTGGAAGGGGTTGAGCAGAGGCCGGCTCAGCGCCGTCGACGAGGAGGATATATGGTTCGGTACAGACGTCGTTGATGATGATGATGATGACGTACGATTTAGGTTATTTATGAGATCCATTTTGTTCTCGGTTATGTTCATTTTGGGCCCTGGCTGGGCCGCAAGGGTGGCCCCCGCTTTGTTGAGTGGATAATTCGTGTCGCTGAACATGAAATTGCTGGCGTCCACGTTGTAGTGTGTGCTAGTGGGGGCCGAATACATTCCGCTGGTGGCGCCTGCCCGATCGTTGGAGCCGCTCCGCAGTTTCGACGCATCGTACCGATTTTGGTAGACTTTGGCGTTGCTCACTAAATTGGTCGTTGCGTATGCTCCGCAACTGTCGTACAGTGGCGAGTTTGGGTTTTTGAAGGTCGAACAGCCCGCTACCTCTGCATAGTCCGGCATGTTCAGCGGGGTCAGCCTGTGGGTATGATAAAATAAGAAATTAAAAAATTTATAAATAAGCCCGCAATGAAAGCTCACACAAGCCTGCAATGAAATCGCATACAAAACATGTACGTTGTAGTGAAATTGCATCGAATAATTAGTCGACTTTTATAGAAAGTTGTGGTGAATCGCACCAAATTGAAACAAACCAACTTATCAAACGTACCGTACTACAGTATGTATGATCCAGTTTTTCACGCCTTAAGCACATACAACATACCATTGAGTATTGGATATAGAAGAACAAAAACGGCACAAAAGCAGTTCTTGCTGTTCATGCGACATCAGAACATTTAAAAGCCTAAAACGGATGTTCTTAGATGGTTGGGTCTGTTAGGGGCATCCCACACAAAATATACTAGGGGCTATGCTGAGATCCGATTCACGTGAAAAGCGGTTCACATTGCAAATATCCTATTCGATTTTTCTGACATAGTTTAGTGCAAATGTTCCACATGTTCGGTTTCTTACGCGAAACTGTCGGTAGAACTTATCCTCATATTCGTCTGAAGTGGATATTTTCAGTATGAGTGAAGTGAAAGTTTCGTAGAAATATTTTGCACGTGAATGTGATCTGCGATGCCTCCACCCTGCGCTAGCACACCAGCCAGCAACGTACAGAAGTTTTAGGAATAAGCGGATAAATTGCGAGAAGTTACATTTTAACTCCTGCGTTTTATATGATTGGATGATATGATGGGGGTGGACCGAGATTGCGTTTATGTGCCGTTTCTGTGTGATATTGTATGTTTGTTTCTGAATTTCGCAGATCGAAGCGCTATACCTATTTCTCCTATACAGTTGTGCATAGGCAAAAAAGAGCTTTACGAAAACCGCGGCCGATTGATTGTGTCTACGATTAGATCAATCTTTGCCTTGAGGGAAAATTCAAATATTTGCATTTTAAATGCAAAATCGATCAAGTAATACGTGCAGAAGGAATACGGCAGTGCTTACCATTAAAAGGAACCCCAGCAGACGTAACCTCAACTTGAATAGCGCATTCATTCACAACAAACATTTCGGCTTGAATACCGTTTTTTTCAGTTTTCGGAGCAATTTCCTAAATGAAAAATGCAGAGAAACACCGAACTTTTTATTGTGTTCGCCCAATCTCTAAAACGACGCTCTAACCTCGACACAAACATCCGCCTTTACAGAAAACCTCACCTTGAACCTTACCACCGTAAAATCCTGACTTCCGGAACTCCATCAGGTACACACTCCAGAATCGTTGGCAGTTTTGGCGGCTGGCGCTTATTTAAAAACCATTTATTCAATTATATTTCGGAAATTTCAGCTCGAGCATGTTTGTGTTCACTTTTGCAGAGAAATAAAGTAGAGAAAAGTCCTGGAGTGTAGTGTGCATGCAATATTCATGATGGAATGGCTCCCAGGTAACGAGCGCACCGCGCTGTGCATTCCATCTGAATTAAGTCTGAAATATCCCGTCTACATAATGTCTGGTCCACGTCAAATTAAATAACCTTTGGCAATATTAACCGCCTCTCCCCCCTCCCTCTGAAGAGGTCTCTTTCAAAGCTTCTGTTCGGCCATGTTAGCACAATGAAATGAAGTCATAATTTTATTTAGGTGAGCTCCGGATAGGCGGTGTGTATAGTGTTTCTGGTTTTAAAATCTGCAGGACTAGTGCAATCGGCTCCGAGGCTTACAAAGTTTTTTTTTTCTTTTTCAAAGTAAATAACACACATGGTTGGTGGGCATTAAATGGGTAAGAGAGTCTAATTCCGGCCAATTAGTGATACTGTCTACATCCATAAAAAATGTGATATTAGCATTTTATTAGGATAGTGGCATACGTTTCTCTTTAAGCTTCCCCTCCGTACTGCTCATATTTTTACACATGATGTTTTTATGTTTGTTTTTTTATGGTTTCTCCCATTAATTTTAGTATTAGAGTATTTTTTGTTTACTTTTCGTAGAACTGTTTTTTCATTTACACAACGCATTATGATCCGGTCTGTTTTCCGGCATATTTTATTCTTTTTGTTCAATCGCTTCACAAAAATTGTTATAATTAATAAATCGCACACATCGCGTCATATTTTAAATCAATTCTGAAGTAAACCTCTTTACCTGACTATGGAAAAGTTTCAAATTTACTGTAATATTTGGCTTTGAACATGGCCAATGCGTGCAGTTGATAAGAAATATTATTTTAAGCATACACGAGCATATTGCAATACTATTTAGTATTTGGGTAGCTCAGCTAGTGTAGGATACTTGGCCCATATAAAAGGTTTCCCAATAGGGATGACCTGGTTTTGATAGCTCATGCAGTTATATTCAGTAAGATTTGCGATTTTATCATGTTTCACTTTGATCCAACGCTTAAAAATAGTCCAAAATTATTACGCAAATTCGCATTTTATTGTCGGTACTGTAGCAGCGCTTAGTGCAAAAAACGGTCGTCCAACAATAACAAAGTTTGGAAGTGAATTCACTCTTCACGATACAAAGGTGCCTGAAAGACTAAGAAATACCCGAAGTGAACAAAATATTGCCGCCGTTCAAGCCACCGTTCGTCAAAACTCAAATGCGTCTCTTCCGCGCCGTCCTCAAGAGTTGGGGCTCTCCAGGATAACGACCTGGCGAATTTTGCGATTGGATTTGGGTCTGCATCCTTATCGCCAACCGACCATCACATTCGTCGTCAGTTCGCTTATTGGTCACTGGAAATGTTGGAAGCCGACGGCGAATTTCATCGCAAAATCATCTTCTCAGATGAGGCTCATTTCTGTCTCAATGGATTCGTCAACAAGCAAAATTGCCGCCATTGGAATGAGTCAAATCCACGAGCGGTTCATGAATCACCATTGCATCCACAAAAATTGACCGCTTGGTGTGGATTATGGTATGGCGGAATCATCGGACCTTATTTCTTTCGAAATGAGGCAGGAAATGCCGTTACCATTAGTTTCAACCGCTATAACACGATGTTGATCGTTTTTTTTTCCGAAATTTGATGAAATTGATGCGGACGACCTTTATTTCCAACAAGACGGTGCACCGCCTCACACTTCCCGACTTAACATGAAGTTATTGCGCGGTAAGTTCGGTGAGCCGTTAATTTCCAGGAATGCTCTCATCGCTTGGCCGCCTAGATCGTGTGATCTAACGCCTTTGGATTATTTCCTTTGGGGCCACAGTAACTCGAAGGTTTACAGCAACCATCCTACAACTCTTAAGGCATTGGAATCCAATGTTCGTCAAGCCATAGCAGAGATACCGGCCAAAATGTTGCATAGAGTAATCAAAAATTGGCAAGAGCGAATGATTTGGTCGATATTTTATTCAAATCATAAATCGCATAAAATTATCTTTGAAATAAAGCATTCAGAACCATTTTTGCTCGAAAATTGTGTGTTTTATTCAAATTTAAAATTCGGACGTTCTTATTGGGAAACCCTATATAAGGTGCTGTAGAAACTTGCTAAAATTTCAAAATATTTAAACTTTCATTGTTTTTCCCGCGTGGTCTATTGAATTTAATATTCAGACTAAATCCATTTTTTAATGGGATAATAAATTTGCGATAAATCTTTGGGATCTATTGTGTACGAGTATTATTGCCATATTTACGACAGTGTATGGGTAGAACGTCTTATTATTTCCGGTGGAGAAATACGGATAATCGTAAATAAATCCATCCATACAAAATTTCAAAGGAAGATATACTTCAGAAGTACCGAAAAGCATTATTATTCCAGTAATCAATTCAAATTGGATTTAAATCAGAATTTCCCGTTACATCGCACAGGTATGTAAGTTGGCCCAGGAATCTCTCTTTTGTTCCCAATCCTCAATCCGCGCACAAAGAGTTACTTGTATAGCACACAAAAGGCTTTATTCGGCCCCCTGTACGATTTCACGTTGATAAATTATAATTAAACTCATTTCGGAAAAGCGACATTAAGAAATTCAATTCGCCGAAGTTGCTTCCGTAAGACGGAGTGCCCCAAAAATCGCGACCCGAGCACCGATACGCCTTATAATATTTCGAGGAGAAAAACAAGATAAGTTCCCATGCCCAGCGTGCTCGGCAACATGGCTACGACTTACTCTCGGCAGCGGCAATAAAATCAATTATTTCGGGAAATTGGCTCAATTTGCGTTTTTGTATTCAAATCTCAAAACGTAAACAACGACATAAATATTCATCCATATCGGAGGAACAGGATACGCCTCCTGTGCAGGATATTTTCATAATAAAATTGCTGATTTAGCGGACGACGGAGTCGAGTCGACGGAAGGGATTTCTGCCAGGGTGTGGGTCCGGGTGTTTTATTTTTTTGCGAGGATGAGACGGGACGGGATCAGAGGCCGGAAAGCTAGCGAGACTCCAGTGCCTTCAGATTGAGATGAATTTTTAATGTTTCATCCACTTTTACTCACCTTTCGTAGTCGGGCAGGGGCAGGGTCGGTGCCCCAGATATCTGGGCGTAATCGGGTATGGCTTCTTTCGTAACAGCCGATGCCTGCCGCCAAACTCCGCCGGTGGGATCAATCCAAACGCCATTCGCATTTAGTGGGAGCGTAGGAAACTTCCTAACGGTGCCAATTGCGTGATTGCCTGTCATTGATAATGTTACGTAACCGTTAATAGGGTTGTTCAGGGCCCAGGACAACAAAAACAAAGGGCACGGAACCGTTTGAGTCATACGCACCGTGTATACTGCCGAGCGAGGTCTGCTTGATGAACTGATAGCGCTTGAAGAGCACCATGGCGCCGAACAGGAACACCACGACCGCTATCACCGAGCCAAGGAGCACGATGAACCACGTCTGGGTTAAGAAATCATCAGATATGTTCCGACTTATAGGATAACTGTATAAAAGATAAACAAAAACATCGTCTTGAGCGAGGCAGAAAAGAGCAATCCATTTGCTGTATAAATTTCTCGTGGCCCCTGGGTGGGGTCGGGGCAGCCAGAGTTCCCGGGTTCACTCCTGTGCTGAGCCGGAGTGAAACTAGGACTCGAGGGCTCGAGGACGACTACATAACATTGAGAGAGAGACAAATGGGATTTACCGGGTGTATCCTTGATCCAATTTTTTTGTTTTCGGATCCAGGCGAAGGGTGGCGGGCTGGCTAAATGGGCCAATTCCCTTTTTCGTCCCTGCTGCAACGCTGATGTAGTAAGTGACACCCGAGGTAAGATTAGCGAGCAGGAGTGAGGGGGTGGTGGAGTCTACTGTCATATTCGTCAGGATCCTTGACATGTTAAACGCGTCCATACCCCGCACGATGATGTTGTAATTGGTGAGGACACCTGCAAAGGATAAGACTACCCTTGAGTAATTACCTGAATAGGTGGAACATGGCATACCGTTCAGCGTTGCATTCGGGGGCGGCTGCCACTTTATAAAGACCGCCGAAGAGTTGAATAGGGCGGCCTCAATGCCAACCGGAGCGGAACTGGGGACTGGAATTGATAAAAGAAAGTGTGTAAGCCGGGTTAAGGAGACTCTTGCTGAATGCGGTGTCTCTTACTGTCCTCAAGAGTCCTCGCGTATCTCGAATTGGAGGGCTTCCCCTCCGCAGTCTTGTAGAAAGGCACCAGGAAGAACTCGTAGTCTGTCGACTTTGCGAGCCCAGTTATTGTGCACGCGGAGGCTCCGCCAGCATGGAGTACGGTTAGCATTTTGTAGTTGCCCCTTTCGGTCAGTTCCCGTGAATAGATGTAGAACCCTTCGATGTATTGACCATTCAAGATCTGAAATGACAATGAAATGCTCTTTGCTTCGACGATTCCGATAAACATCGATCATTTTACTGAATGCACTTTCTGAGATAAACTTTTCCTTTCATTTTTATTAAATTACTGGCTTGTGGAGTTTAATTAAAAAAAAATCCATTTTGCTTATTTCGCCGTTGTTTTCCTGGTAAAATATTTTTTTAAGTAACATCTCGAAAAACTTTTATGGCGGACTCAAAATGGTCCACAAATTCTATAAAAAAATTCTCGATTTAAGCGAAACTTGGATAACTAAATGCGGCATCTTTGTTTTCGGTATGAGCACCCAGTAAATTTTAAAACATGCAACTATTGCAAAAGGTAAAAGTTCTAAATATGCTCAAAGCTTTGTTTTACTCCCATTATAACAGTTTTTCCTTTAATACCACGTCGTTCACCGTTTGGTAGGTGAGAAAAAGTTAATACCAATTACATACATGTGTCTAAACGTTTATCGATTTTAATTTCATAAACTCACAAGCCAGTAAATTTGCAACAAAAAATTATGAAAAAGATGCGTTCAAAATCATTTGTCGATATTCTATGAAATGGCTGCAAAATTTTACCTCCCATGCTAGTCGGGCGCTTGTCGAGTCTGTGGCGTTCGCCTCGAGCAGCTCGACGACGTCGCCAGACGAGAGGATGGCCTGCGCTTCCCGGAGGCCGGTGTCCTCTGTAATTACGAGTTGCTGCAATTTCATATTCAATTAAAACTCCATTATAATAACTTCATTGGGGGCTTACTTTGCCGGCTACTATAACGTCCGATATGGGGCTGGGCGGTGACAGCCCGTGCATATTCTCGGCCCGCACAATAAACATGTAGCTGGCACCGTGCGTCAGTCCTAATTCAGTGTACACGCTTTCGCTGAGTTTAGCCGCCACCGGGATCCAGCCCTTGCTCATGTTGTTCGAGAAGACCTCAACCGAGTACCCAATAATGTCGGAGCCGCCCGTTTTGGAGCTGGACGCCCAAGTTATAGTGATGGAGTCTTCAGTTACATTTACAACCTGTGGCTTCCCAGGCGGGCTGGGGTACTTGGAGATATCAGGTGCCCGGTAGAATTTTATGTTGGGATTAGTGGGAATTTCGAGCCGTAAATATCCGCTCCATGTAGATTTTCCACTTCGGCTGCTGGCGACGCACGTATAGAGGCCCTGGTCCTCGTTCCGGTCCAAGTCTGATATCAACAAAGCGCCCGCCTCGGTGAGGTTAATCTTATTTGAGTTCACCACCGGTATCCCGTCCCTGTACCACGATATCACTGGCTTCGGGATACCAATGGCTTTGCAATTAAGTACTGCAACAGATTTTACGGGCAAAGTTTGATTAACTGGGCCATGCACTATTATCGGCGGTGGCCTGTCCTCTTGCGAAGTAATACTTAATCTTGCCCTGGCACTTACTGATCCGACGACGTTAATTGCACTGCAGATAATGACCAGGCCGTTGTCGGTGCGCTTTGTTTGCGGCACCGTGAGCACCGATAATCCCTCCCCCGTTGAGGTTGTCTCAAAGCGGTCCAACTTTCGTCCTGGTAGGATAAGGGAACGATTCCCTTCAAGAGACCAAAACATTGTGGGTTTCGGATTCCCGCTCGCCTTGCACTCGAACGACGCGTCTGAAGGAGACTCCACAGATTGGGTTGTTGGCTTAATGATGAACTTTGGGGGTGCTGTTGAGAAAAGGTTACAAGTTTAAGGATGTGCCGGTGTAACTTCACTACTTAGAAAATGTTGGGGGTTGCCATCCTTTACGTTATTAAACAATCGGGTGTACTTAATAGCAATTGATTACAAAAAAGTATGGTTTCTTATTTTTGGCATAAAACAATATAAAGCCGTCATAAAGGGAAATTTGCGAATAGTACCAGAATCAAATAATATTATTCAATTTGAAAATTCCATAAAAAGTTCATACTGCACTTATTCGAAATTTTAGCCCAAATTATTATTACTATTACCGCTCATAGAAATTACACGAGACTATTTCTTACAAATATATGAAGGGATAGTAAATTTTTAAAAGAAAAACTTCAATAACTGAGTTATCAAACAATTAGACACCTTTTAAAAAATAGAAAACGGCAGTGGTGTCCTTTTTGCCTTTATTTTCCTTGCTGTCCTAGCAGGAACTAATTCAAGCAAAAACTGAAATTGTAGCCTCTGAATTTGGAATATTTAAAGAAACAGGGATTTGGTCTAATACGGAAAAAATAGAAGAACGGCGGGAATGTGATGGAATGCTTATGACAGTTTAGTCACAATAATATATTTGTAAGATCAAACTTATGTTTCAACGCACTCTTGCATGCATGAAATATCCTGTTCGCATCATTTGAAATTTATCGACTAGTTAATATGACCTTGAAGTCGATTAATCCTAATTTACACACTCCTGACTATTAATTGATTTTTTTATTAGTAATAAGTTTTTTTCATGACCTATTATAACTGTCACAGATTTTTAAGAAATGTCACCTCTTTAAAAGTTTAAGAAATTTCAAATTTAAAGTGTCAAAAGTTAGTAATTGCCTTGCACTCAAATGACGCGTCTGAAGCAAACTTCGCAAAGTAGCTAAATAATGTACTTTGGGAGTGCTGATGGGAAACGGTTAAACAATTTGGGACGTGTATGCGTAACTTGACCACTCAAGACAAGTTAAAGGACGCCTATCCTGGTGAAACACCCAAAAACCCGGAGGCATCCTCAGGCGGCTAATCCCTACTTATCCAAGCGCTTAACGATTTCATTTTGCTTGGGGAAGTTTATCTCCTCGTAATCCTTTTACCCGCCGTAGACCCCTACCCCTGATAAACAATATCGGCCCTTATTAAAGGAGCATTGTGCCAACTTTTGCGAAAGACTGAACTCTGAACTCATTATGCAAATGAATAGGGCTTATGGCGATACGTCTGGGGGTAATGAACCTGAAAACTTTTCCCTTCTCTATCCTTCTTCCAGTATTGCGGCCGAGTGAAAAAAAAAAATATGTTTCTATACGAAAGAATAAATCATCGTCCCAATGTGTTAAGTATGGCGGAATTATGCAAAAATATTCGCGGCGAATGTATTCGGAAAAATGTTTTAATGCTTCAAAAAGTTTTCATGTCTGCCGTTGTCGATTTCGACAATGCGCGGGCTCTTTTCCAGTTCAACAGCATAAAACAGATAAAAACAGCAATGAGGTGGAATTTTGAAGGAGGAACGCTCCGGATATTATGCAGAGAAGGACATAATAGTTTTCTGGTACTCACAGTAAACCATCAAAGTGCCCATTGCTGAAATCGACCCAACAACATTGTCTGCCTCGCAGCTGTACTCGCCCTCATCGTTCATTGTGACTCCCTCCAGTCTGAGGCTGCGGTCTTCAAGTATATGAACTCGGTCTGTTGTTGTATAAAAGAGAAAATGAGAAGAATTGTCAATAATTGTTTTAAATACTTTGTAAGAAATTAAACAGAAGTACCTACCTAGGGGCATATTACCACCAGATGCTGTTCTCCTCCAGAGAACGTCTGGCATGGGATCACCGCCGACACGACATTGGAAGGTCACAGAGGAGCCTTCCACGACAACTTGATCGTGGGGCCCTCGTATGAGAAATGGTTTCACTACGACAAAATAAACGTTTCTTAGTTCACTTCGAATTCAATTTTTTTCGATCATAATTACCGTGAACTTTTAACATTGCAAAAGACGATTCCCTCACGCCAACTAAGTTTTTCGCTATGCATTGGTATTGTCCTTCGTCCGTTTGCCGAACGTCCTGAATTGCTAGATTACCGCCGTCCACGATTCGTAGACGTTTCGATCCCTCTAGCTCTAGTTTTTGTCCATTTTTCCTCCACGATACCACTGGTTCAGGTGTCCCTCGGGGCGGGGCACATTCCAGCAAGGCTGTCTCACCTTGAGCCACTCGCGTGTTTTGGGGCTCCAATCTGAATTCTTCTCGAAGAACTGTAAAATGTCAAAAAAATAAAATATTTTCAATGTAAATTAGTTATTCAGATTACATTAATATTTTTAATTTTGATTAATGAACGGATATTACGAAGTGAACATTCAGATCATATTGCTATTGTCTCGCAGTGCTCACTTTTATTTATCAAGCTTGCCCGGACCCGGCGTTTCCCGGGATACTATTAAATTTGTATTCCTTAATTTTACAACGCTTCCCTACTGCACCACCGCCTCTCCTATGTGACCCAGCGTTTTCCTATTTGCGTTTTGCACATGTTTTAGGTATTTTCCAACAGTATTATTAAATTTAGGTTTCTTCATTTTACACCACCTCCTTATTGCACCTCCTCTCCTATATCTCCCATCGGGGTAGGGGTGGTCTCATATTTGGAAATTTGAATAGCAGATTGGAAATCAGTAATCTCGAAAATTCCCTAGTGCGGATTTTCGAGTTTTCGGCCGCCATATTGATCCACCATTTTGATTTCCAAAATTTTGATAGCAGATTCAAATTCAGTGACCCCAAAAACCCAAACCAAAAACTAAAGTACGGATTTTCAGTGAAATCCTTTGAAGTTTAATTTTTTCGGTCGCCATATTGGATCCAACATCTTGAATTCCAAAATTTTGAATGCAAGCTCGAGATCTGCGACTCCGAAAACCTCCAATTGCCTTTTTCATAAAAATTCATTAAAGTTGGAAAATTCGCTTCCTATACAAAACGGAAATTTCGATTTTTTCGATTTTCCGGCTTTTCCTTTGGGGTTTCCCGAATATTCTTTTTTTTAAACCTCCCCTGTATTATAACGATCAACACAAACAAAAATTATCGAAATCCGTCAAACCGTTTTTGAGTTTTAGCGAGACTAACGCACATCAATTCATTTTTATATGTATGATATAGAAGATAGAAGATTTATCATCATCGGTCAATCGGCATGCCGTTATCCTTGAGCCTTTCACATTAGATGACACCGGCGACGGAACGATAACGACATGACTGTGTTATTTCGTAGTGTAGGTTTTCCGTGGCGTTTACTTTCAATAAAAAGTTGTCAAAATAGCAACTGGGCTTTCTGGCATGATGAACTTTGAAGATGAGTTGTAATCTGTAAAAGGTCGTAGCCGACTCGCGGGTGTAGTAGAAGAATTGTGAAGTGGTTATAATAAGTCAGAATTAAAGCCACAAGTGTTGGTAATAAAGTCATAAAGTAGCAAATAGCTTCAATGTTCGTGCTTTATCTACCTGTTCCTGAACCACCTTCCTCAACAGCAGCCCGAGCCGGATTAACTCCGGAACTAAGGGTATTCTCCAATTCACGGGAGAATACATAACAAACCAACAATCTGGCCTGTGCTTACATCCACCTACTCCGCTTAGCGCTCAGGTGTTTCACTTGAGTGCAATCATCGTAATACTCGTAGTGCATAGTTGGTTCGCCTATTCACTCTTTCCAATCAAAAGAGATTGAGCGTACTTAAGGAGGCTGGATCGAAAACTAAAAAAACGGTAGAATTAATTAAAATTTCGCTAGGTGATAGTTTAGCATCATATAAATCAATTACCAAAAAAAAATGCATGTCACCGGCCAAATAGAAGAAAAAAACCATACTAAAGTTTATTAAGGGGTTATTACCACCTTAATTTAACTCGAACAGTTTTCATCCGATTGACCTTAAATTTTAACTGGACTATTAAATTATCTAACGAAGTACACACGATTATCGCGATTGAATGTCAGGAAAGTTATAAGCCATTTAGTTCGATATTTTTCGTCGAAAAAAACGTTTTTTTCTCAAAGAACTGCTATTTCGCGAAAAATAATTGTTTCATTATCTACATGATTTTTGCTACCGAAGTACACATGATTATATTTTTAGAATTTATATCGGGACATAAATCGGACATAAAGAATAAGAACAAAGATAACACAGCTCTTTCAGCACATTGTTTATTAACAGGACATTTACCTGATTTTAATGAAACAGAAATTTTGACTAGGGAAACTAACTGGCATAAGTGACATATTCTTGAGGCCCTACATATACATATATAAAACTGATAACACCGTAAATAGAAAGACAAACACAGACAATATTAATTTAAAATACTGTTCAATATTGGACAGCTGCTCTCAACGGAGATAGTTGCACGCAGAATAGACAAGATGGTGGACGTCAACGAAAGGCTCACCTCACAATTTAGTTTAAAATAATGATTATTTTTGGTTTTATCTTATGTTCGTCTTATTTATTTATTTGTATTTTCAAAAATTTGTTTGGCTATTCGTTACAGTTCGGTGTTTGCTGTTTAGTTTTACTATTTAACTTGACGCCGTGACAATTTTCAGTTGCATAACAAGTCCTTTTAAAATGTAAGTTAGATTAATTTTGAGATGGATGTGCAAAGGTGTTTCTGGTTTGTAATTTATTGTGTTAATTTTTAGTAAAGACCTCCTGAAGATGCTGTGTGAAAACAAGCGAAACGTTGAGGCAGATTAAAGGCTGAACGAGAGAAGACTTGGTTGTTTTTCTTAACTGATTAAATTGACCGGTAGCCCAAGCAGACTACAAATATTGTGTTAAAACAAACGGTCACAAAGGTTTTTCTTACAATTGTTTCCAATATATTCAAAATGTGAGTAATGCCCAACTTCTCAAAGTTCAAACTTCTCAGTCAATGTTTCCTCACACTTCAATGTTAAATTTTCGTCGTCCTTCCTACGTATCAATTTTCCTATGCTTAAAAAAAAGAAACAACAAAATAAAATGAAAAATGTGGCGTACACCAGGGGGCTTATAGCACTATTCCTCACTTTATTCCACTTTAAGAGGCCCTATTAGATTACACACGTAACAGAGAATATTAAATTTCACACACTGCTTCATCTCCCTCCAAACCACAGAGCTCCATCGAGCATTCCCTGTGGATAGTTCCCAGGCAACCAGAATCACAGCAATTAAGCATCCGCAGGATTTGCAGCAGCACCACACAACTTCAGTTGAAATTCGTCAAAAGCTCAGGAGCTGGAAAGCGATTAATAATTCCTTAATTGTCGCCGTAAATTTGGCGAAAAATCCGAAATGCAAGTTATGCATGCATGAGGCGTGACTTAGTTAGATACCCACCCGCCCGCCAATAGAACCGAATTCCTCTGAGCTTTACATGGAAATTAAAAGCCATAACTCTGTCTGTCTCTTGGAGCAAAAATCCTCCACGAATTCATCGTTTGAACATTCATGAGTTATGGGTGCACTCGGCCGGTGGCCGTACACTTACACCGGGACGATGGCGCACCCACACAGGCGAATTATTCAGAGCGGGCCGCCAGAAAGGTACACATTCATATTTTATAAACAAACAATTGCAAAAATATGCAAATGTGTCTGGGAGGTGGGAACGGGCAGGATCCGGGATATGCTCCGATATTGTACCTGGGCTAAGTGCAAATTCGGTGGGTGGCTGTATTTCATGCGGTCGTCATTTTCATTTCTGACCATTTGAAACGTATAACACGTGCATTTGCATTTGCATACGCCTGCCGGGAGGAAAAAGCCCTAATTTTTGCCGACCGTTCCCACGTATGCAGGAGGACGCAGAGCGAAGAGTGGAAGTGCACTGCCGGTGCAGTGTTTCTTATCACCTGATTCCGTGTGTGATTTATACGGCCGCCGCCGGAGGTGCTCTATTGTTTGAGGACAAGACAGTTTCCAGGAGCATACCCAGGCAAGTGCAAATATGTGCACAGGGCTGCTCCGCTTCTGGCGTCCTATCAAAGCGTCGAGGTGCAATTCGCGCATTATAAAATCCTGGAAACAATACTTTTCCTATTTGCTCCTCGGCTCCTCTCTCTTGTGCCGCCCGCCCGTGTATGGCGGCAACTTGATAAAATTTCCATTTTCCTCGAAGTTCTGAGGACTGGTGTTAAGAGTAACGAGCGAGCGAATACTTGTTTCTCACTTTCCAAGTTATTTGTCACACAAAGTCCTTAAAGTTACAAGCTCTTATAGGATTTCAAAGACACTCGATCTCGACTGGGGAAAAACGAGATTTTTATTTTCCCAGCAGCCGAGGGAGCCTGTCATTGGGCCCTCGGAAGTGTCAACTCAGTGCTGCTCTAGCGATTGCTTTATTGTCCTACGTCTGTTCTTTTCTTGCAGCGAATTGTTATGTTAATTTTTTGTAATTTTCGCGGCAAACTTATAATGGCTGGTGAACTATGGTCTGGCGACAACCTTACTTTCCTCGGTCGTTCGCTCAGAAGTTTTAGGGCGACCTGGGATGGCCTTAATGCGATTTTACGGTGGGCAGGACTCCAACAAAGGTACATACGGCTGAACATTTCCATAAATGGCCCCAGCACAAGTCATTTGCAAACGCCAGAACATAGTCCAGACCAAAGTTATCCCGAATGCTGTAATTTTAAATAAAATTCTCCTTCCGCATATTTTACTTCCTAAATATCCCTGTATCCAGGCGGCCGCCCCGGGTTCTGGCGCGCTAGGTTTCTCGGGCCCTCCCGCCACCATACATGCAGTCCTTTGGAAGGCACAGAAATCTTTTCGCCGACTTTTCTTTCTGCTACCTCCGTACAAAGTGGACCATGAAAGAAATTTTCTCATTTAAAACTCATTTTCCTAATTACCTTGCGAGGGCACACTGCACAGAGCCCGTGCTTTGTGAACAACTGCCACAGAGCGTTCGGGAAATTAAAAAGGATTAAATGTGGATTTAAATAGTTTTGAACATTTTACTGTGGGACTTGCACGGGCTGCGAGACCTCTTCCGGAAAAGGAATTGCTCAACCCTTTCATGGGCAATTTCATGTATCTCTGCCCTTTTCAGGCAGCACTTGATGTGCGACTCAGGGCAGGGAATAAAAAAGTTACTTCACAAGAAAATCTCCTGGATACAGTTGGCTGCTGCAGCGTTCAAAAAAAAAACTTTTTGTCAAGTTTTTCGGTCGCCTTGTAAATGTGAAGCCAACGTCGAAACGACTACGAGTGACGTCAGTGCAGTGGCGGCAGCAGCCACCGATTTGAGAACAGCTTTGTCCTTTTCTCAAAGTTCTCGGATCTCACAAGGAGGAAGTGCCTTTAATCATTTATCGGGCAACGAGTCGACAGATGCACGCTCTGCTCTGTCTCCACGAATTGGGCACAAATGCTAAGTGGATTGGCGAAAAGTTACTGCAAAGTAAAATTAGTTTTGAAAGATTACTTCCACTTGTCGAGGAGGTGCAGTCGACGACGGTCGGTACACTGTCGCGTCGGTCCGCTATGTCTGTCGTTCTTTTCACCGAATGACTAACTTTTGTCCGAAGTCACAGAGGTGGAAAAGTGTTTTGATTTTGTTTTGTATCCGATTTAGGGCAGTCGTATTATCAGTGATAAGTGAGGATTTCATTTTGTTGGTAAGGAGAGGGTAAAGAGGTTTTGCTCGTTTCAACGAACTTTGTTTTCCTTTTGGCAATAAGTTCTAAACTAAACATTTCTCTTGTTGGAAGGGATTGGAAATCTTTTTGTGGAGTAGTCAGATGAATACAGTAATTAGGGAAACGTTTTAAATCCCTTCATTAAGTTATTGCCAGAAAACCCATGAGTGGCCTTGCGCACTGTCAGTTAGAGTAGATTGTTGGGATTCTTTTAAACGTAATTTTTTACCAAATACGGGCCGAAGACATGTCTCAGGTAGCTTCGTTCCAAATTTGAAGTTAATACTCGTAGCTCAATTATTGAACTTTCCACAATATCCGCAGGTCTAGTAGGTGTAAGAAACATGGTTTTGAGAGAAACGCGTTTTAAAATTTCAGATCACATGTACACGGATGGCAGCGAAACGAACAAAGTCTGTATCGGCGCAGTTTTTACCCGATTGCCATGTTTTTTAAATTATAAAAATTTATAAAAATTAAAATAGTCGATTTTTGGTGCCATATTATGTAGTATGTCCTCAAAAATTTTCTTCCCCTCAAAACCTATAGAGTGGGTTATTAATTATATTATATTATATTAATTATTTGTTCAAATGCAATTTGGAATGAGAAATACTAAAAAAAAAAATTTATTCAAAAAACCAAAAAACCCGACTGACTGTAAAGAAGAACTAAAAAGTTGTGAACAAGACACATACATAATTAAATCTATAAAAAAATCAGTACTATTAAAATTGATCAAACTGGTCAATATTTGTAATAAACTGACAAAGTATAACTAATTGACAGTCGGAGGCTACCTACACAGACAGGTAAAATATATATACAGGGTGGCCCATTTAAAAATTGGAATTTGTTTTTGTTATAAAAAAAACGGCTCAATATTTTTCAATGGTTGAACACTTATTTGAAAGGTTGTTTTATGTCATTTATTTATAAAAAACAATTTCGGTCAAATGACTTGGCAGTAGCCAAATCGGTCCACCCAATTTTTGAGTACATTTTCGATTGTTTCGGGCCTTATGTCAGCAATAGCAGCTAGAATCTCGTACTTGAGGTCTTGAATTGTTTCTAGTTTGTTGGCGTAACATTTATTCTTCACCGCTCCCCAAAGATAATAGTCCAACGCAACGGCGTCAAATCGCACCTTTTTGTTGCCCAAATCACATCACCATTTTTGCTGATTATGCGATTTCCGAAGATAGGGCGCAAAAGATCGATTGTGGCGTTCGCTGTATGGCACGTAGCGCCGTCGTGTTGAAACCAAATATCGTCCAAGTCTTCGGCTTCAATTTCCCCGAAAAACCATTCGGCCAACCCACAAATTGGGTTTTTGGAAGTTTTTTTTTGTTGTTTTTTCAAATTTCTCACAGTTTGAGTGGAAGACTCACCACTTTGGAAACAAGTTTTTAATATTTCCCAACTTTCTTCAAGCGAATACCGTCCCATTTCGTAAATGTCAAACCTTAAACTAAATTTCTGTCAAGTCTAGAATGGCATATAATCAACTAAACTTCAAATTACCGGTAGTTCAAATTCCAAACACTAGATGTACCACCCTTTATTTATACTCGTATAATATATGTAAATATATATTTATATTTTAGGCAAATATATTTTGTGATTCCGGGACCCTGAAGTTGAATTTGAATTCGTTATAACCGAGCGCTACTTGTCGTAAGGCCCGACAGTGTGTTTGAAAATCGTCACATAGCAATTTGTTCGTTATAAATGATGATGTCTATGATGACGATGAGATTTCAAAGGGCCAAAAAATTTTTTAGCTATAATGAGATGTTCGGTATAACGAAGTTTTAGTATATTAGTGACCAAACTTGATTAATATTGGTATTGAAAAATTGGAAAAAAAATTCGGTGATCGCAAATACATACCTACATATGTAAAAATATTGGGAAAGGAATAGTTTTACTATGTAAAAGGAAAAGGAATGAATAAGGCAATATTACTTCGTTTTAACGAATGTGTGGACGAAAATAAGAAGAGCATCGATGAAAGCCGTCTGCGGACAGCAAATCGACCTAAATAAATGGAAAAATGAGATTTATAAAAAATCATAACGTAAGTTTGTATGACTCAATTTTTTGATTTTTCACTAATCGGTGGGAAACTAAGTGTATTTTAAGGGAAAAAATATGTCTACATCGAGCGTGACGTGACCTGCTAAGGAGAGACAATAATTTTAGAGTACAATATAGGGTAAAAAATGGGAGAGTTTTTGAGCGCAGGGAAAGTTGAATAGGTATAATATTATTAACAAAAAGGATATAGAGTAAGCGTATAAATGTTGAAGAGTTTTCAGGGAATCGTATGATGAAAAGAAAATCATTATCTATCGGTGGAAATACGTATTTTTTGCCAATTTTATAATTGAGAAATTTGTGAAAAACAAATTTGTAACGGAAAATGGAAAAATCGTTAAAAAAGTATTAGTAAAAAAAATCTAAAAATAATTTTCCTGAAATGGTTGCTTTTTTGTTCAGTTTTGCAGATCTCTGTTACCCTCGTCGGTTGCGCAAAGCTCCACAAAATAGATTTTAAAGAAAAAGTGCGTTCAGCTTTAACAATTTTAATCCTGAGGCGTTAAAGAAGATAATAGGGAAGCTTTCATTAAAATCTGTACAGTAGTTTTTAAACTTACTTAGAATTTTATATATTAGTAAATATAGAAAGAGCATCTATAAGAGAATTTCCACATAATAGTCATTCATTAAAATTTTTAAATAATTCAATTAAATATTTGCTAAAAATGTGTTCAAAATAGAATATGCATATTACCGTATTTTAAGAAAAAATTTCCAAAAAATATTGCTGTCCAAAATACGACTATATTGTTGACAAATTCTCTTATAGTGTTTTCTCAGTGTTGTTATTCATATTTTGAATTTCTTTCTTTTTCTGATGTCGGTACGCATGCGATCGATGCTACAAAGCACATATAAAGCACTACTGCATTTAATACAGTTGTGTCATTGTTTATTTACTGAAAGAATTACCACCACCCCTCAGTAATACCGCAGTGACACATTTCAGCAGCGGAGGATTTACAATAGCCGCGCGCGACATCTATAAAATTTATGAAAATCCACCGAAAATCCTTTCGCAAAATAAACATTGTTAGTGTGTGCCGCTAAACGCACTAATTCCGAGCAATTTAGTCGAGTTATACGAGTATTCTTTTTGTTGTGCAGGTGCTTCGATTTAAAGCAAATAACACTCACCTGCTACTTGTAAAGTGGCGTTCCTGCTCCGCGACACCCCCAGTTCATTTTTTGCCTCGCACCAGTAGACGCCAGCATCACTTTCCCGGCGAGAATTTACAACCTGCAATAATAAATGAGATGAAGGGCTTATAGGGCCTCTGCAGGGGAGCCTGTGTGGGCCTGTGTTGTGCTGTGGTATAACGTGTAGTGTATTGGCCATGGGGGGCTGTTCCCGTCTATCCTTCTCCTTCCCCGTCTGCCCGACACCCTGACACGAAAGGTTCCGTTGTTATTGTGAAAAAGCGACAAGCCGGGCGCGAGGGGAAATACTTATAGCTTGTAATCCCGGGTATTTGCCGGCAAACGCCGGAGTCGAAACAATGAAATACTACGAGGGAGTGCGTCCCTAGTATCTATGTCCTTTCCGGCAAAGGAGATTAAGTTGGCTCCTATAATTAGTTTTTTTTCTTGTTTTTGGGAAGGGATCCCAGACTGATGCCTATGCAGCTCCGCCATTATTAATACGCGGGCCAGGTTCGAACCCACCAGCACAGCGGGCATTGTCCCAGCGTAAATTATGGCCCCGCACTGATTATTGCCAATTTTCGACCTCTTTAAAATTTAACCAGCGAAAAATAGTGTTTTAATTATTAAATATAAGCCGAGTTGAGTTCGATTGCCAGCCCGGCCAAGTCTGTGCTGGCCGGAATTACTTCACTAATTATGCATTATCACATGAGAGCTTGTTTGCCGGATGCAAATGCAAAATCGATATTTTCTACCGGGCATGGTGAAAGGTTTCGCCGGAAGGTTCATTTTGTTGATTGTAGCCAGACCAGTTGAAAATAGAAATCGACCAATTGCGGCTGTTATGATTTCGGGAAGTGAAATTTAAACCTAGCGAGGTATTTAGTAGTAGGTGTGGGTGCATATAGTCGGAGTAAAGTTGCCCATTTTGTCGATTTAAGTGAACTAGAAATTGTTGGAAATTCTTAACTTCAAAGTTTTTGCTTTTAAACAAACTTTTCCATTATGTATGCACCCTAGACTCGGTCTGGACTATTGTACAAAGCTAATTATCCTCGTTCTTAAGCTCAATAGCTAATAAGGTTAATCTATAAAAACATACCTAGAAACATAAAAGTCTCGTTGTTTCGTAAGTGCTCACTGTGTATACGTATTGTTTGAATCATAAGGTGACCTTAATTGAAATGGAGTCCAATCACGGTTGCTTCAGTGCAATGACAAATCCGAATAAATAAGGTAGCTAAATGCGATAAGCATTGCAAATCCTTAAACTCACGGATTTTGTTTTTATGCAAAGGCTCACTTTAGATATATACACAAACAACGTCTATGCTGGGTGATTAGCTCATTAGTGTTGATTTTCGTGGAACCTTTTGAAGTTTATTTTTTCCGGTAGCCATTTTGGGTCCGTGATCTTCAATTTTGGTAGATTTGAATTCTGTAATCCCACATTCGAAATCAGCGACCCCGAAAACCCCCTAGTGCTGATTTTCACCGCATTTGATGTTTAACTTTTTAATATACGTCTTCGAATCGCCATTTTGAAACCTTAAAATAATAAATATCATATATGTTAAGTTGGAATTCGTACTACATTATATGAAAAAATGAAGTCTATCAAAGCAACTGTTTAGGCGTGATTGAGTACCAAACGAACAAACAATATGAATCGCACGCTTAGCGAGATAGTAGCCTAACTGTGTATGTATAAAATAGGAAGATAGGTCACTCTTTTACTAAGCGTGCGATCTATGTATCTTATAGATACAGTGAAATCATATACGTCGAATGACCTCTGGATATTATGTGGCAAATATTTTGACCCGGATATTTTTTCCGTGGATATGGAGGCGCGCATCCCACTTTGGGATTGCAAGCGTGAGGTCCGAGTGGGATTCCAACCTGGTGATTTTTGATCGGCAGTCTAGCATGCTTAACACTAGACTACTCGCGTTTTTTAGAGATACTAGATCGCAAATTATTTTGGTAGTCATCTTAATACTACTGTTTCGTAATTTTAAATGATATAAATTCAAGTATTTAATTTCCATATTTGATAATAAGAAGTACCGTGTGGGTTTTAGAATACTCGATGTCTAGTGCAAGGAGAATTTAAATATTTAACTTAGAACTAAGTATGGGTACACCGATTTTCCTTCGGTTGAGAGTTCAGCTCTTATTGAAGACGAAGTTTTCGAGTATAAGTTCTAAGTTATGTAAGTGGTTTTGGCATTTCAATGTCATCACCAGTTTGATATAATAAAATTAAAATTAAAAGGAAAAACATAGCGGTTGGGGAAGTCCTAGAACCTATTACATTTCAAGTCAGCAGAACGAAAACTTTTGGAGAGCACTGAGCATGGAAAGTTAAGTTAAAACTATTACATATGTGCATATACTCGTATGTATGTCTATACGTAGGAGTTTTAGAAAATTGCAGTCTTCTAAATCTTATTCGCAAAGGAGCAGACTGCATACACCACACGCACGCAGGAGTATTAATGTTCAGAAAACCATCGACAGAATTACTTCGTAAAATGTGCTTATGCAACAAGATGGCATCATAGATATTTCCCTTTCCTATATGTGGGTAAAGCCATCAACCCCATTCAAAAGCCCGCCCATCATCCTCAGTGAAGGGATGCTGCGAAGTTCCAAGCTTCCCAAAAATATCCCACCAGATGCTCCACACAAATTATTAAAATAAATTGCGGTTCAACTTCAGACAATTTGTCGAGGAGCCCGAATGAAAATCGATAAATTAGCTAATGAAGGGCATGAATTCCCTTTGTTGGATGTGAATTGTGTCTGTTTCAATGTGAGTAGTGTACCGTGAGTGGGCGGAGTGAATTGAGGATTCTTTTTGGGGAGGGAACTCACCTTTAGAAAAAACAACCCTCCAGCCGGCAGGACTATCCGATGCGATCCAGGTAGAATTTTTAAGGGTACCCCATCCTTGTACCATTGGATTGTGGGCAGTGGAGATCCTTCCGCTTTGCAGTTCAGCGTCGCTGGCTCGTGACGAGGCACAGTCGTATCAATCGGATGCTCGATGATTCTAGGAATTTGCGACCCTGCAATGAAGAGAAAATGTTTATTTATAATTCAATGGAATTCTCGATACCTTTTTTCCATAAGTTATGCTCACACGAAAGTAATATAGAAGAAACGAATCTACATTATATTTCGAATATAGATAAGGTGAAGTGAAATAGTATAATAAATACATCGTGATTGCTCGAAGTGAATTAATCAAAGACATTTTCCGTATTATTTAATTGTTTCCTTCCGATGCATATAGGAGTAGGTATTTGCATGATAAAATCGGACAAAATTATTTACAATGTTTTTCTGCAATTTTAATTTAATTTTAAAAACAATCTTCTGAAATTCGAATCCAATATGGCAAACACGCTAAGATGTCGGATAATATTTTTCTCCACAATTCTTTAATATGGAGTAATGGATGTAATTAAAATTAAAACTCAAATTACAAAAAACGTAAATAATAATATAATTGCAACTGTAGAACGGCGACAACTACATATAGTCCAGGGAAATAAGCAATTGTTCGGGACACTGACTCATCCAGCAAGCCAATACGTTTTTCGCGAAGTATTAACCTATAGAAATAATGCCTATACTTTTTCCACTCCTGGTTAGCCGGCGTTTTCGAGTAATAAACAATTAAAAGTAAAAAATTGAAATTTTAACACATTTTTACTTACCAGATTTAAATTAATAGTTTTAACAGCAATTTATTGCAATCATCTTGTAAGTAATGCAAAAACCGACAACATGACCGAAATCGATTTCGAAAATGTCAATTTGTTGCTTAGATAATTGCTAATTAACAATTAAAATAGCTAAATATTCAATTAACAATAACTATTGTAAAAATGCATTTGAAAACTTAAATCCTCGTAAATAGGTAGCTCTTGTGGTACCGAATAAGTGTTAAAAATTTGAAACCGATTCTTTTGATAGTTTTTGCAAAATTAAATTTGTTTATCCGGAAGACTGTTTTTTTGCAACAGTACACTACGCACATTTAAAAAAAAAAATTCGGTTTTGTCAGTGTGATATTAAAGGGAAAGAGTTATATTTTCAAAATATTTTTTGCTTATTTCCCAGGACTAATACTATATAGCAAGGGTGTGCGTTTCAGTAGGTACTTTTGTACAATCTAGTATTAATCAGATACAAAGTCCATAAGAGGTTTGTTAGGGGTAAATACAAGCTTGTTTTAAAAAGTATTTTTTTACGATTAGTTTGTCTTTCATATTTGCTCCCACGGGCCACGGTAGAAACAAAAACAATTTTATGTAATAATTTTAGACGAAAAAAAAATAATTTAATTGGACATTTTTGATAATGATACAATACAAACACTGCTCATTAATATAATAATATTTTATAATAAAGAATATACCTTCTTCTGCAATGTTTAAAAGTTTCTTTTGTTTGAATTCAACTACGCGAAAAAACAATATCAATTTATACAATTGTCAGAAACAAATTGCCGAGATAAAAGATACGCGATTCGCATAATGACTGGGTTCCGACTAATTGTTTGGGAAGAGGCGAGGGCTGGGGCAGTTTTATAGCTGCCACTATATTTATGACTACAAGGATTTCTTAATATTTTTCAAGCATTTTTTTCATTAAAAATCTTTCACTAAAACGGGAAAATCAATTTTTTTGGGCACTCTAAAGTGTTCGCCAATTTCGTTGGTACTTTCGAAGAAGCGCCAAGGATCTTAGTATAGTAATACCATATATCAAATTCTGCACAAATTTATCGAAATGTTTTCTTATAATATCTAAGCCGAGACTATAAAATCGTCAGGTAGAAAAAATGCCTGAAATGTTGCACACATTTTGAGAACTAGAATTCATGAATTTCATTTGATATTATCATTACCAACTTATTATACGACGGGCAGGGCCGGATACCTGAAGTAGGCAAAATGAAACTCGGAACCCCCTTGTCCTTTGTGACTGAAACTTTAAGACTGGCCTTCATTATTTATTCCCGGCTAAGTGCAGGCGGAGAGAGGTGAACAAGCTTTAATTAGAACAATCGCAATTGCGATTGCTGGAGCTATAGGGGGTATAGGTATAGGGGTAGAGTTTATGCGGAAGAAACATTCGGGGGAATCAGGACATTAAGAGGCATCGAGTGCCATTAAACGTGCTTCGCCAGAAGATAGGCGCAGTCGGCCCCCACCGGTCGATGTGCAGCCCAACAAAGGAAAATCCCGGGCTTCACCAGTCGGCCAGCCGGGCCAGCCCCGATCGATTTTTATGACTTCTGATTGTCAGTTTACATTCGGGCGCTTTATTTCTCTAAGCCTCTATTAAACGCTTTTATCTGCGCTGCTGTGCGGACCCGCCCCGGGTATATCTGTATCGGCATTAATATTTCAGCAGATGGCAAATTCTGTTTATACAATTTAATTAGAGAGGAATGCTGATTACTGAGGTTGCCACGAATTGGGGGGCGGCCCCGACCCCAAACTCCGGCTTAGGACCAGATGCAGATGTTCGGGATGGTTTATTGTGCTCAACATTTGGTTGGCTTGTAATGAATCGGCTTATGGCGAAACTTTGCTGTGGAAGTGTTAAATGAATCGTTTCATTAGAGCAGCTCAAATTTAATGGCTCCAACTTTCGAGAGCTGCAAAATATTTGATGTACGACCGCATGAACATTCGAATGGGTGGGCAGGCAACGTGTGGTTGCCTATGCGGCTACCTACTCCACTCCGGGCTGTTTTTATTTGCGGAACGAATTTATTGCCGAAAGTTTGGTGTCTTCCAATAAAATTATTGTACTACCAGCACTGGAAGCGAGGAGTGGAAAGCCCTGGAGAATAAATGGGATTTGTCTTGCCGTGCCAATAGCAAAAAGAGGTGTATGTCCCTGCGGTACCTGTGAACCGAGAAATCCACTGAAACGCTACCGGATTTTGGGAATCTCTGATGGTTTCCGTTAGCTGGGCAAAAAAAAAAGGTATTAAAAGTAATACCGACACATAAATTTCAGAAGCTTATCCGTCCAGGAATTTATGTTTACTACATGTGAAGGCACGCTTATCTCGCCTAACACGCAATCACCTGCGGTTTCTTTTATCGTCAGTCGGGTCGGTTTTTTTTGCGCTCTTGTTGGGGAAACTATTCGGATACACTAACCTGGCACAATCGACTTGATGGCAGCCAATTGGGAATAGAGCTGAAATACTACGGGGCTAGAGATTTTCTCCTTAAGGATAAGGATGGCTATCATTGTCAAGAGCTATAGTGGGTATGTTTTCCATTAGATGGCTTGTGGTGAAGAGGAGTAGACGTAGTTAATCCTCGCCGAAAAAGAAATTGTTGAGTTCTCCTAGAATATCGAAATAGTGAATCCACTTCAAATAAAGATGACCGTAATTCTTTATTATTTATGGACACTTTGAGGCATTTTTTGTATAAGAAAGTAGTTTTGCGTCTGTATAACAATTGGTTCTTGTTTATAAGTCCCTCTGGTATTGCTACCACCGCAACCACGCAGCAACCGACTGCAACTGGTGTGGAAGAGGAGCCATGACAGAGTCGCGCCTTTTAAAGAAACTGCCAACCTTGGCAGCAATGTGTTGAAGAACAATTTTGTCGTTAGAAAGAAGGTTATTAGGTTGAAGAGTAGTCGGTGAAAGCCTTGTCAGGTGAATAAAATAATTAAAGCTACGGTTTGATAGGTCAGTGACTTTGTGAATAAAAAATATTTTTTTCGGCAAAAAAGCGTTTTATTTCTCAACATAATCTCCTTTTAACTCTATAAACTTAGTCCAGCGTTTTTCCGATTTTTTTATTCCTTCCAAATAATAGCTTTTCTCAAGACTCTCAAAATAGGCGTTTGTTTCTGTGATGACATCTTTATTTGACCCAAATCTCTTACCACCCAGCAATTTCTTCAGGTTTGGAAATAGGAAATAGTCACATGGAGCTAAATCTGGAGAATATGCTGGATGGGGTAGCAGTTCGTAGCCCAATTCATGGTTTTTGCCATGATGACAACACACGTGTGCACCCGTGCATTGTCTTGATGGAACAACACTTTTATCTTCGCCAAATGCGGTCGTTTTTGCTTCAAATCAATATCAAATCTGTCCAAAAACTCTGCATAATATACACCGGTGATCGTTTTGCCCTTTTCGAGGTAATTGATATGAAGGATAACCGCGTGCATCCCAAAAATCTGCAGCCATGACTTTGTTGGCTGATAAAATACAATTTCGTTTTCTTTGGTGCACGTTCACTTCGAGAAACCCACTGTTTTGATTGTTCCTTGGTCTCTGGTGTATTGCGATGTATCCATGTTTCGTCAACGGTTATGAAACGGCGCAAAAGCTCGTTCGGATTGCGGCTGAATATCGCCAAACAATCCTTTAAAGTGGTCACACGGCTGCGCTTATGGTCTAGTGTGAGCAATCGCGGCACCCATCGCGCGGATACCTTTTTTATATCCAGATATTCATGTAAAATGTTATGTACCCGCTCAGTTGAGATGCCTACCGCCTCAGCCACCTCACGCACTTTCATTCTCCAGTCATCCAATATCATTCCATGGATTTTATCGACGATTTCTGGTGTAACGACCTCTTTTGGGCGACTTGAACGTTCGGCGTCACTAGTGCTGATACGACCACAACGGAACTCAGTAAACCACTTCTTAACCATTAAAATTGATGGTGCAGTATCCCCATAGTATTTAACAAGCCTTTCCTTGGTTTCTGTGATGGTTTTTTTGCGCAAAAAATAATGCTTAATCAGCATACGAAATTCACTTTTTTCCAATTCTGTTAAAAGTCAAGAGGTTGTTTGCTTTCAATGGCTGTCAAGCATAAACTAAATTACTCATCTTGCTCAAAATTTGACAGTAGTCTACTAATAGATGGCAGTTAAGGGCAGCAGTGATGAATTTAAAGTATTTGCGCGGGAAATTCAAAAAGTCACTGACTTATCAAACCGCCCTCGTATCACAGATATCAGGTAATCTGCGTAAATTGTATGCAGATACTACCTATAGTTTGGGATTTCGACAGGGATGACAGACGGACGAACAACTGAGCGAGACTCCAACCCTCTAGGAGCGGAAGACTAAAAATTCATGTCTGTAAAATTATAGCTAATTTTAAATTGTAGTTAGAACATACATATTATGTTAGATATATTTAAATCAATAATTTGCTTTTTCATATAAATTCAAAATAATAATACTACAACGAGTCCTACTTTGTGGGTGCAGTTCCACGGTAGATATGGCCGGCCCACGGGAAGTCAGCATCACATAGATTTTTTAAGACGAATCGAATCGATGGATTTATTCACATATTTTCAGAATTTCTGAAGGAAAACCCAATTCACATTCCCTTCCAAGCCTCTACCTAGTTTCGCCAAAAAGTAAAATGTAAGTAGGTATTTGAGATTGCTGGGAGCTGGCGGAATATTCAAAGGTTACTCGAAAATTGCCTGAAATTGAGCACTGAAAAATTGAAAGAGGTTCGTTCAAACGAGCTCTGCATAGCAAATTGAAATGTGTCCAAACACCGGAGTTCGGAAACAGACGTTCCAGCCTTCCTTCCGTACGGTCGGTATCACATCACCTGAAGCTAATTTCTCAAGACGGGTGCTGTCAAAGTTGCACTGCAACTACCGAGAATACCGAGAAGTCGTCTCGATAGCTGATGAACGCCAAACATTATGAAACTTTAGTGAAATGCAAATAGTAGGAAGCCACTGCGTTAGCAAACCGGCAGGAGTGCAACTTCCTTCCCTCGGGGGCCCCAATCGGTTCCACCGTTGCCGCAGCCCAGCAACAAGGCAGGCAGGACCCACTCATAGTGTATTTGATATTGACTTAACAAATATTTAGTTCTCACATTGATTTTGGAGAGATCCTAACCAGCACATCATCAGGAGTGCTGAACACGCCACATTGTAGCCCATATCGGGGCTCTGAACATCCAACATAAGAACACAAAGTACACAAGTGGTACACACATCCGTTTATGCTTCCTATAAAGTGCGCGCAGACCATAAAAAGGCTCGGGGAGCGCAAAAAACGAAGAGCGACCGGGCCCGGCCATGTTTTTCCAGTTTGAAAGCATTTTCTATGGAAAAGCTTAGAGCTCCTCTGCGGAATGTACCGGAGGAATATTTACCCAAGAAAGGAGGGCTGTAAGTAAACATCATGAAAAATCGGTGGAATGATTTTCGGGCTGTTTTCCCCCTCCTTAGTTCACCGCTACCGCCACCCCATGGGAGCCTAACACCAGGACCAGAATCAAACCCAAAGTGAACACCAGGACTAGGAATTGGGCCAGGGCAAGGCGAACTCTGCACGTCGGTCGTTCTCAACTCGTGGGAATCCAACATAAAAAAGTCGGAATTATTTTGAACTGGGATGTGCCTCTCGGCCGAGAAAAGTTATGAACACTTGGCTCGGACATCCGTTATCTTCAGGAGAGCATGACTCTTGCCGGCCTTGATCTAGCTGCCTCCTGGTGCCGTAAATCCCTTTTAAATATTTCTTGTTTCCAGTTTTTCTGGTTCACAGGCGAATTTTACTACTGGCGGACGGCGGCGGACACAGCAAAATTTTGCGAAAATACCATATAAATGCCCTCCTCGTATGACACGGCAATAAGAAGGCGGTGGATTTCGAAACATGATACTCGTATGTATCCACCAACTCTCAGCCTAGAAGCAACTCCAAAACCAGTTGTGAAGATCAACTGGATGAATTTCGCCGGACGGTGTTTGCCCCCTGTTTTTTTCGCTATATGTATATTGAGTGATGTGCAGTTATATATTTGTCTGCTCCGAACAATGAGATCTGTGATATGAATGTTGACCTTGAGTGTGTGCGCCAGTGGGCTTTGTGCAATAACTACTAATCAAAAACTCACACTATGCGATATAAATTAAACTTGGTGATGTTGTGGTGCCTTCTTTCAACAAAGGTTAGAGTTTGGTGTAGTAATAATTACAACATCTCATAGTTGGATCACATGAATGCTCTAACTTGTAAAATGTTTGGGCTCTTTAGACAATGATGGATCTCTTGTAGGGATCTATGCAACTATCAGGAAAAACCTTGTCATCTGAGTAATTATGCCGTTAATAAATTATTGCAATTGTGTATACTTTGTAATGGATTCCACCACATTAAAAACATTTTCCAATAATCTGCTCGGGATGTCTCTGGACCAACATTTTAATTTTTTTAAATGTGTTTATTTATTTAAAATTCTTCGCTCCTGTCTTTCTTCGTGATTTTGTGAAACCATTGCCATTTGCCACCGACGAGAAAAAATAATCTTTTAATACCGAAATTAAAATATTATATCAACCACCACATTCGCGCAGCTGCCATGGCATAATTTGCCTGCCGAATGTAAGGCCGCACTTAATTAATTTATATGTTTCCACCTGTTAGTAATTTTTATTATTATTATTGTATTTGTTATTTAAAACTCATTATAGTCATATGCAAACTCGTGTATGCCATATGCTCTGTTTACTGTAGGAATATTCGTACTTTGTTGTACCTATTTCTTATTGTATCGTTGCATCAAATGTCAAAATGTAAATTTGCATTGTTGTTTCTATGGCAACCGATTACTTTACATATTTTACAACGCTACAATGACAAATGATACAAAGAGTGAATTCTAATTTTTTTTACTATTGTAAAGTACCTATGCAAATAAATTCGGGCGTACTTATGCTTGCCCTCTTTTTCATACACTTTGGCGGACGTTAAATAATTAAATATTATAAGTAACTAGCTTGTCCGGACCCGGCGTTTCCCGGGATACTATTAAATTTGTATTCCTTAATTTTAAACAGGCCACCCAGCGTTTTCCTATTAGCGTTTTGCACATGTTTTAGATACTTTCCAACAGTATTATTAAATTTAGTTTTCTTCATTTTACACCACCTCCTTATTGCACCCTCCTATATCTCCCAGCGGGGTGGGGGTGGTCTCATATTAGGAAATTTTAATAGCAGATTCGAAATCAGTGATCCCGAAAATTCCCTAGTGCGGATTTTCAGGGAAATCCCTTGAAGTTTAACTTTTTCGGTCGCCATATTGGATCCGACATCTTGAATTCCAAAATTTTGAATGCAAGCTCGAGATCTGCGACCCCGAAAACCTCCAATTGCCTTTTTCATAAAATTCCTTGAAGTTGGAAAATTCGCTTCGTATACAAAACGGAAATTTAGATTTTTTCGATTTTCCGGCTTTTCCTTTGGGGTTTCCCAAATTTTCTTTCTTGTCAAGGCTCCCCTGCATTATAGCGAACAAAACAAAAAAAAAATTATCGAAATCGGTCAAGCCGTTTTTGAGTGTTAGGGAGACTAACGCACAGCAATTCATTTTTATATATATAGATATTTCATAAATGGGTGGATTCATTGTTAATTAATTTTTTGTTTACGGTTCCAATGGTAACTGTAAAAATATAATTCTCTTTAATAAGTCAAGTCAGTTTGGCTCGCTCCGAACCATAATATGTACTACAAAGCAGTAGCCACACAGGCCTTCAGTTCACAACTCTCTAGCTCCTAATTACGCCTTTAATGAGATCATAATTAATTACCTTGGTACCCGTTTGAACCAATTACACCGGGAATTCCATGAAATGAGATTTTTAAAGTAATTACGCCAAAATTAAAACATAATTCCGACAATTTCCTGGAGCCAGCGAGATAAGAACAAATTTAATATTGTCATCGAGCAGGTCGTCGCTTGTTCTTCTTATATAAAAGGAAAGAAAAAAAAATTCCGAGCAAGTCTAAGGAACGCACGAAACATTCCTAATTAGACCAGTGCTGGAGCCGGGCGCTATGTTTCTCCCCATCGCATCGCCTTTATTATGATCGAATTCGTCAGACGTACGAAGGCATGTCAATTATCCAGTAGCTCGTGTTCCCTAATATCCTGTGGGGTTGGGTGTGTGAGTGAACATTTTGTGTGTGCTTTATCACCCTCCTAAACATCCCGGCAACTCTTCACGTCCTGGCGGAGACCTCCCGCAATGTACACCCATGCGAAAGTTTCCTATTTTGTGCGGGGGAACAAAAATTATGTCCGCAACGTTCCTTGTCCGGATCACTCCACAGCTATTCCGTCCACATATTATTTTGCGTGCCGCAGAAATCACGTACCTACTCTAAATGGACGAAGGATGGCATCATGCAGTGGGAGCTCTCCAGCAGACGAACGTATAACCAGGGGATCCCATTTGAAGTGCCCGAATACATACGAGCTGGAGCTGACATGGTACTCGTACGAAGATTATAATGACAAAACTTTTATTGGTTTCCATTGGCATCAAGCCGATTTTTAGCTCATTTTATTTGCCATTTCCTTCCCTGCACCCCAACCGAGAACCTGTTACGCACCTGATCCATTACCCGCTTATATGGTTCGGGAATCACATCCAGTGCGGGGGGTGGAATGTGGACGCTCTTTGGTGGAGTTGTAAGTATGTAGCTCAGTGATCTGCCATTGCTGCTGGTTAATTAAATAACTCATCACTGGTTATTGGCATAATAAAGATCCCCAGCGGTTGGACATTGTCCCCCCACCCAGCCACCGGACCACATACATAAATTCAAATATTCCTTCCTCACTACACTTTCTGGCAATATTTGATTAATCTTCCTATGGGGCTGTAACAATTAAACAAGGAGGTAAATATAAATAATTGGCGTAACTAGAATTTTCGTTCAGGGAAGGCTCGTCCTCCAGGCTTAGTAGAAGGGTTTCAACTCCGCATGCAGTGATGATGTATAGGGTTTCCCAATAAGAACGTCCGAACTTTAAATTTTAATAAAACACACAATTTTCGAGAAAAAATGGTTCTGTTTGCTTTATTTGAAAGATAATTTTATGGGATTTATGCCTCTGTGCAACATTTCCGCCGGTATGCCGATCAAACGGTCAATTTTCGTGGATGCAATTGTTATTCATGAACCACTCGTGGATTTGACTCACTCCAATAGCAGCAATTTTGCTTGTTGAAGAATCCATTGAGCCAGAAATGAGGCTCATCTGAGAAGATGATTTTGCGATTAAAATCGCCGTTGGCTTCCAACATTTTCAGTGACCAGGTTGTCATCCTGCAGATCCCCAACTCTTGAGAACGGCGCGGAACAGACGAATTTGAGTTTTCACGAACTTTGCCCTAAGGAAAAGTACTTCTACAAATTATAAGAAGTCCTAAGTACCAAATACAAAACATGAACTCATTGAGAAAATGTTCCCTTTGAAATAATTTCCCAAATTCACATGAGACTATTAGATCTTATATTTATGTCTGAAGATTGAAATATCTGGATCTGAAATGGATCTGACATTCTGACGTCCATGTCGGATACGTTCGATCGACAAATTCATTTAAAAATCGGATCCGACTGTCTGAAGACCAATTTTTTATGCATCACTGCAGTGTGTCCGACACATCCGATTTTCTTCGTCACATTCAGCGTGAGCTCGTGCTACGTGGGGCGTCGAAAATTGGAGAATTTTGCGTTACGTAATTTTCGTAAACCTTTCTAAATTTTTGTGGAACAAGTTTTCATGATCGTATACGGGTTGTTTACTTACTGGTCAACATTTTTAATGTTCCTTTATTTCCTGAAGAAGTAGTAGACAATTTCTGTAGAATTTGTTCTGTATATGTTAGATAACAAATCTGAAAATGAATAACTTGGAAAGTCGGGTTACGTAAACTTCCCATAAAAATGGAAAAGGTCTGAAGTTCTTATAAAACATTCCGATAAACAAAATCTTTTATAAACAGACATTAGTTGTAACGTATATTGATAAAAAACTTGTTCCAGAGAAAACAAAAAACGTTTATAAGCTTTTCAGGTTTAGAGGCGGCGGAAACCCCTGGAGCTTCGGCCTCAGAACCTGCGAACTGGACAACCCCCAAGCTAAGATGGAACAGCATACGCCCAGCGTAGCGTGGCTAAGAGGAATCTTAGCAGATAGTACGAGTATATGAACTCCGGATACCTGGCAACCTCCGGTGTTAATTTAGTCTTCTTGGACCCGGGGGCACAACGGGATCTTCCCTTGGGTGACATTGGGGACCCACATACTTGTGGGTTTTATATCGATAAAAACAAAAGGAAATCTATGGCAAGTATCCTCCACGAAGAAACCTCGGGTTCCTCATCAAACCAGTTAGGGCCACATCTGGTCACATTGTTTAAGTGCTGATAAAATGGGGGTTGATGTCCAAACGTTACGCTCATTCCCGAAGAGTTGGTTAACCTCTCCAAAACAGAGCTATAGTCTAGATTTTATGATTTCACGATAAGGGTTATTGCGACGTCTCGTTATATTTTTTAAATTTTTTTTTAAAATCGCCGTTTGCAAACCGGAGCAAATGGAGTATAGTATTTTCTTTCTTAGGATCCCCTATTACTTTTTTGGCAACAGAAATAACATCAAAAATGTAAACCAGTGTAATCAATTTCAGTAATCTGATGTGTGCATCCCAAGTAAGGAGAGAGTACTTTTCTTTCGTGATTATTCTCAATTTTTTTCGATTTTGTAAATAAAAAATTAAAGAAATATTTAACATTTACCCGATTTCAGTGCAGCAAAAAATTAAGGATAAATATTTTAGCAGCCTGTGCGCACAGAATCTAAACTGTTGGAGGAATTTCAACAGAAAAGGTGAAAATTGAATCGTCTCAATTTGCCACCTGTCATATACATTTAAAAAACAGTTACAGCAGCCCATCTGACGCAATATAAAAGAAAAAAACACTATTAGAAAATTTGAAATTAAAATCCTATGTAACAATAAGATACATCGTGTGAACTGGATTTGTTATTTAATAATAGTCGTTTTAACGTTAATCTTTCACAACGAAAATCAGAGAATAAAAAGCGTTAGACCTCTTTGACATGGCCGACAGTGCTTAGGTATTTTGCAACCCTGGACATCAGCCATCAACACACTTCGGTGAAGAAGAAGAGGGTCATTCCGCCAGGACGGTGCACCAGCGCACACAGCAAGATCGATACAAATGCTGTGCGCAGAATTGTTTCCTTCGACGATAAAAAGTGAAAAATGACCCACTAACTCACCGGTTATTAATTCAATCAATTCTTCGGTGTGGTCTATTTTAGAAAGAAAAGTCTGATCAAAACGACTAAACTAAACTAAAGGAGAACATTTTGAATGATAAGCGCAACAGCAATAAAGTTATTGACGAAATAAAATGTACAGTTCTGTTTTACGTTTAGTAATAAATCTTCGCCAAGCAAAAATCTTTGTAGCCAAACTTGATTTTTACCCTGTGTAATCAAAATGAGTTATTATAGTTGTTTCCAAATAAAGAAGGAGGTGGTTGTTACTTGTTAGTTGTTGCTGGAGTACTGTACAATAAAATCCTATCCGTAATTCATTCGGCCGATTCGTAATTCGCCCCATTTACAAAATTATCGCGATAGACTGCGATTAATAAAAATAAAAGGTTCCTACAACCGTCCCATTATATACCCTGCATTAAAAAATTAGAGCACCGGAAGTCAACTCGTTGGGAAGTTAAAGTCATCTATGGATGTCCTGGATAAACGCCGCACCCACCAAAATACTTGTGCGCGTTGTTCGGCAATTCACTTCATCAAACCACGTCTACCGTAGTCCAATAGAAAAAGACTCGAGGGAACTCCTTGAGCCCATAGCCACAAGGAGCGCGTTTGCCGTCGGGCCATTGTAAACATCCGGGGAAATTGCCTTGCAAAATACCAAAAGGGCTAAATTTCTGACACTTTGGCAAAGCGAATTTGCGTGTTATTGCGCCAATTACGCGAAACGATGCCATTACACGGAGCCCTCACCGACCCCATTACAATTATTTTATAATCCAAGTTACGCGCACTTTTGGCGGCCTATAATTCATCGCAGTCGCGCGCCAATTGTCAGCAATATTTATTATGTGACATCATCGATTTAATTAAAATGAATTGTGCGGGCGGTGTGCGGACGTGGACGTTGCCGCCAACAGTGGCGATTCACGTAGCCAGCCAATTAACATTCCCAGGATTTGAGCGGTTGTAAGAAGGCGGTCCGGGGGGTGCGTGTTGCTCATTAATGCTCACGAGTAACAATGTAATTACGGCAGATACAATCTAGGGCTCTAATAATTGATAAGCACCTTTCAGGGCCCCGCTTTATGACAGCCACTCTACGTGTTTATCGCGGCAATCTTGGCACCGCTATTCGTATTAATGACTGCTCTTTTTTGGCTCATCCTGGAAGTCGCTCCTAAATAGCCCGGTCGTGTACGGGGCGGGGGTGCCACCATGGAGCTTTTGTTCCACTTTGCATATCCCGGCCAAAGACGTCCACCGAGCGGCACACAGGGCCGGCAAAAAGGAGTGATTAATGGGGCCTGGGGCCAGCTAGAATTCAATGGCTCGAATTCTTTGGCCACGACATCCGATTCTTTTTGCGTTGTCGTCTTATGAGCCGCTGAGTTTACGGTTACATAATTAACATCACAAAAGAAAGTGGCTCGCGTGCCTACCTGGAATAAACCCAGCCTGGACAAAGCCATTTAGAGGTGAAGACAGCACAAAAGAATGGAGCAACGCAGTCAGAACCCGGCTGGGCATGTTCCTCCTCCATTGTTGGGGCCTCTGCTCCCGGAAACCCGGCGCATTTATTTTTCATTTTGAAGGGGTTTTTGCCCGGGCCAGGCTGGCCGGTAGGCATGTCTAGATCCGCAGAAACCCAGTTCACTCTGGGCTTACATGGGCTAATTCCGCGGCAGTGCCAGGCCCGCTGAGTTATGGCTATCGGAGGATAATGTTGCACATTTCGCTACTGCAGGGCAAACGTACTTCCTGCGTAAATTCTGGAAGCAGTCCAACCAACTTCCACTTGACTGTTCTTGATGGTGTCGTTGCCTTTATGCGTTTAGGAAGTCGAAACAATGAGTGCAAATGCGGATTTAATTCAGAGTCCTTCGGAGCGCTGATGGAGTTTTTGCCCCGCCCGCCCAAGGGCCATGATTTAGCAGTTCGTTGTTGTTCCGCTATTTGTAGTAGCTCGCAAATGCAGCCGGCTCATTTGGCCCGAGTAGTTAAGTTGGCTTTGCATTGAAAGCCCTTCCAGGGGATGCCATTGATTTTTATGCTTTTCACATAGAGGGAGTTATTCCGTTTTTTGTGCCCCTATTCCTAGTTTGCGCTTGATTAATGCGACTGGGCTGCGCAATTGTCGTCCTAGGTATAGATATTCCGCTGCCACGATTATGAAGTGGTGTCATTCGGTGGTGGAATGTTTGCATGTGCACATTCAAATCAAGTGCACATTCCAATTTCTTTTTCTTTTAAACGACTAGGTGCAGTATTTGTGTGGAATTTGAGGAACTGCGGCTTAATTAACGAATACATAAATGAAGCTCGTAAATAGAGCTGAAAGCAGCATACGAGTACATATGTATAAAAAAAAGAAGATTTTTATTAGAAGCTGGTTTATGAAGACAGGTTTATGTCTTGGCCGTAATTTTAATTTTGAGTTTGTGCAGTAAAGGTCGAATTATAATCGATCTTCGCCACTTTACAGTTACTTAAAATTCGTCTGTAATTTGAAAAGAAACAAATTTCAAAACGAAACTTTCCTGCGAAAAATCTGCAAAATAAACGAAATTTAGAGAAGAAGAAGTCAATTACAGCTTCTGAGAGCAAGATTAGTGATTTGATCCCTGATTATTAGTATGGGACATTTTTGGCATTCTAAGAGTTTATTGGTCAAAACCACGTCGGACGTGCATCTATGGATACTGGGTTTAGAATTTTTTCGAGGAGGGCCAAAAACTTGAAAATGCCGCCCTCGCCCATCCTTCTTAAAGTTTCTCTATAAAGGTCTCAAGATTTTTTTTTGAAAAATACGAGCATATTTAAGTAGGAGAGTGTTTGAAAAAATAACTTCTTTATTTGTTATTTTTTGTTACAAAGAAAAGAAAACTAATGCTATTAAAATATTACGAAGTCAATAACGCAAATAAAAAATTTACTTTACGAGCCTTTTGTTCTAAAAAAAATACTATAGTCTCGTCATAACTATAGGAAATAAAGAATTGAACAAATCTATTCTGGTATTCATTTCACTTTGACAATCATTGTAAATTTCCTGTATGCATCGATGAAATCATAAAATCTTAAATAAGTTTAAGTGCCTACTTCTATGACGTGTTCATAAATTGTTTAGCAAAGGAATAACTTATTTTCACAAAATTTACGATGAATATTCTAAAGAACACTGGGAAGTCTATATTTGATTTTATTTATTTATTTTATTTATATATAAAATTTGCATGGTATTTGTGAATTAGTTCGTACTGAGCTATATTTGTTTTATTGGCTTTATTTTCTTGGGACAAAATTTTTCAAAAACCCAGTGAATGCCTATACTCGTATACTATCCTGTTCTACCATCCTTATATTTAGTCTATCCTAATTATCCTCCTTATGCTAGCTAGGCAGTAGTTGCCGAATCAGTGGGTTATCTGAGTATGTACATCGTTCTAGGAAGTTCTCAGTTATAATATTTATTTTAGTATTTACCAATTCGATATCAGCTATTTCGTGTAGCCTAGAGCTGGAGGAGTTCCATGGCAAGTTAAAAATCATTTTCAGTACTTTATTTTGGGCATTCTGTAGTTTTTTAATATGCGTTGGGGCACACTGCGACCATATAGGAGAGCCGTAGAACATTGCGACTTGAAAAATTACTTTGTAGACAATGAGCTTATTTTCGAGACTTAGTGTAGACCTTCTATTTATTAAGGGATACATGATTTTAATTAGTATACTAATTTTGTTTAGAACCGACGATATATGCTTAGCATAGGTAAGTTTTTTTTTATGTAGAGTGATTCCAAGATATTTGACGTGGTCTTTCCATGGGATAACATCACCGTTTAGGGAAAGGTTATAGTTTGGTAGGTAAGACGGTAAGAAAAGAGACAGTGTTTTATTTGAATTTAGTTTTATTTTCCACTTGCGGAAATAATTCGCAATGGTATTAAGTCCTTGTTGTAAGTTTGTGGACACTTGCGAAATTTCAGTGTCGGAGCTAAAAAAGTTCTGAATGTCAAGAAAATCTGCCGTATAGAGATTATAAAGAATTGGCCCTAAAACTGATCCTTGGGGAGCTCCTGTAATATATTTATCCGCGGAGGAGACGGATCCGATAAAAACTTTAAAACTTCGATCATTCAGGAAGTCTTCGACTAAGGCCACAAGTGCCATGGTAAACCCAAAGTGAATTAGTTTGTATACTAACTAGTCCGTCATGCCATACCGAGTCAAAAGCTGTTTGTACATCCAGCAACACTAGGCTAGTAGATTTCTTCATCGTGAAGTTTTTTTTACATGCTTGATAATTCTTTATAGGGAATGACACGTATTGTGTCCTGCTCTGAAGCCGAATTGCTGGTTAGGCAGTAGGTTGTTTTATTCAATGTGGTTCGTAACTTTTTCTAATATTTTAAACACGTTGCTTAAGAGGCTAATTGGACGGTAGCTTGCCGGACTATGGGGTGGTTTTCCAGGCTTTATAATCGGTATTACTTTAGTCAGTTTCCATTGTGATGGAAGTATTGGAGTTTCAGGCATCAAGTTCAGGGCATTTGGGAAGTCTATATACATATGTATATCATACTGTTGTTAATTTGCATTCGACATAAAAGTATACATTTTACTGTTTTTTTAATAAAATAAAATTTGGGAACATTAACTGTGTTCTGTTCACAATCTGATACGGTTCAGGTTTAGCAGTAAATTTTGTATGCGGAGTTGAATTTTTAAACCGTTAGTATCTAAGCATAGATTTTAGAATTTGCAATGTTTTCTTTGGGTGATTATTTATTCATAAATTTCAAGTCTATGCAAAATTTACTGCTAAACCTGATCCGTATCAGCGTATCAGGTTGTGAACAGAACACAGCTATTGTTCTGTTGTTAACGCAAATTTCCTTTTCCACATGTTTTGACCATTTATAACACAATAATATATTTTTCCACAATTTGCATAGCTCCCTTGACGTTCACCCAATTCTGTACACCAATTGAGTAATATGAGGACTTTGTCATCTTTGATTTGAAATTGGCTTTATTGTTAATCCCGTCTATTTCACCCTGCAGAGTTGTCACACATTCAGAGCATTTTTTTTTTGTAAAAAGATCACGCTTTGACGAAGTACCATTGAAAGTCCCGGGTTCCTTTACATAAAAAAAACATTTTCATCATGCACATGCAATTAGCGAAGATTTTTAGTAGTGGAATTGTGAAACTCCTAAAAAAAACTATTGGAATTGTAAACGCAGTGCACTCTGCCTGCAAATGAAAATGCAAATTAAAGCTCCATCGAACATAGATGTGAGCCGGGAGGTTGGCGAGCACTTTCGAATCCATCGTTTTCCATTTGCACCCTCTCAAATACGAAAATCGATGGTGCTTAGCACTACATAAGTCCCACTATGGTAAAGTTCGTTGCACTGGACACGGATCGGACTGTGCTTTAATCGGTGGCCCGGCAATTAAAATGAATTGCCCCCTTCGAGTGGAAGACATTCCCTTTAAGCACTTCTCTATACCATTTATCCCATATAATTTTTTCCCTACCGTTTGGTGCCACGAGATCAATTTGCGAGCCTGGACATTATCCTGTAGGTCCATCTTCCCCGAAATTCGTTCAATTCAAGTAACTATCTGGGTGCAGTCCACTCGAATCGAACCGAGCCTCAGAAAACCGCCAGTATGTCCCGGTCATCTGATGAAGCCCCACCAGCAGGGAGGCGCTCCGGATGATGGACCCTCGGTGTCACCAGCAGCACAGCACCGACTTCTGAAAAGGGCTATGTAAATGACCACTGGACTGGTCAATGGGAAGCAGTCATGGCGAAGGCTTATCTGTCATCAAATGTCAGCAAACTCTTACTTCCACCCAGATGTTGACTTTCGCTGTTTAATGTGCTGGTCGATGGTGGGCACTCCACCGGACTTCGTCCGTAGGGTGGTCGACTCCTCGACCGGGTGAGTGTTCGGACATGATTGCACGACCCTTCGTAATTGAATTTTTGAAGCACACAGGCACGCACATGAACCGCTTATAATCATGCAGGCCAACAACGTGAAAATCGCGGCACTTTTATGCTTTCGTCAAACGAGATAAGATAAAACAATTAACCCGGAAGTAATACAGAATGGCGCTGTTAAACCCGCCCACATCGAATGGAGCTCCCGTGCTGTTTCTACGGACCCCGCAACCCAGGGGTGTACGATTCACGACCGCTCCAGCACTGCTTTATGACCATAAATATTTCCTTAGGTGGAGAAAATAAAACACATGCACGAAATGGAAAATTTTTATGATGCCAATATGTAAAATACGAGTGCGTAAGCATTACAGGAGGCCGTTGTGGAGATTTTATTGATGGGAGCCGATTTGATTCCAGTTTAAATGGAGTGGCCCACGTGGTGCATACCCTGGCCAATGGGAAAATTTGCATTTCCTCATAAAATAAGTGCTCAGTTGTGTGCCTCGTAAAATTTATTCCTTACGTCTCAAAAAAAGTAACAGCCAAGAGCAGTGATATGAAATGGAAGATTTATCAGCAGAGACCTGCGAGTCAATAACTGAAACGGTCTCCATTTTCAGTTAAATTGATTTTTAGGGCACATTTCGTATACAACACACGTACCTGTGCTGAGAACAACTCCAGATAGGATGTCTAAGAATGGCCTTTACTGGGGCTATTACTCAATTGAAATACATAAGTATGTATCACATTTCTGAGCTTCTGAGCGACTATCCAATGACCGTAACTACTCCTAAAATTATTGTTAAACGGCAGGGCACAACTTCATAAATGTAGGTTTGACGAAAATCGAGTTTTCCCGATTTTGAATGTGTGGTTAAAATTTTATCGTAAGACGTAAATACTTAGAAAATGTAAAAATTTACAAATTTCCGGAATTCATCTACCCACATACGTAGGCTCTAGGTAAAGAGTTGTTGGAATTGTTGATAAGACTAACTTTTAACTTAATTTAGAGGAAACGCCTTTAAAAATTAAACCCAGCTTCATAATTGTACGAGTATTATGTTACATCCTATATAAGTTAGTTCTACCGATTGTCTGTGTCTGTCGCGTATGAAGACAGGTGGCGTTGCTAATGTAAGTTGGTATTACCATCATGCCAAACGACATACAAAATTTCAACTGGATTAGTTAGTTTTGTTTTGGGAGCCATTTGAATTAAACGTGTTTGGTATTTTTCGATAAAATGGGAGAAGAGGAATACCGACCCGTAATTCCCTTTTATTTTTGGATGGAAAAACGTGCGAAGTTGGATGCCGTCTATAGAGACCTATGACAACCGTAAGATAATTGTTCAACAAATTCAGACATGGCAGTGTAGCCCGTACATCTGCTTCTGATGAAGGGCGGCCAGACCGCCCCGCAACCGCCGAACATAAGTATGTCGTACGGAAGGGCAAACAATATTTTACATGATACGTTACGAATGAGGAAGCTGTCAATCAGATGGGTGCCGTCCCGTGATTGCTTACGACGGGTAACAAGTGAATATGGCTGTCAAGCAGAAAAAAAAGCAGCTCAAACGAGAGGTCGCGACAAAGGCCTATATCTTGATGAGTTTGACAAATCGTATTATTTGCAGAGGTTAAACAAATGGCAGCGACGTTAGGAAAAGTGTTTCGTCCTAAAAGGAGATTACATAGAAAAATAAAAGCAAATGTTTGCACGTTAAAAAAAAACTTCCGTCTTCATTCCTAGGAGTAGTGACGTGTAAAAGTAAAATTTAGGTGTCTCATATTGAGGAGTATCTGAATCACCCCAATGTATGTTCCGCGATTTTGCAAGTTACAGGGTGATTCATAAATTCGGGATGGAAAATATTACTTTATTTGTATCCTTTGATCTACTCAACGCAGCGATATCAAACGCCAAACAACTACTATCTTAATGTGCTTTCCAATAATGTTACCAATGTTGATCCACCTCTACCACTGCAGGTACAGTCACTGGTAAAAGTGAAAAAAACTATAAAATTTCCTAAATTTGACGTTTTTCCCAATTTTTCTTCGAAATTCATGTAATTAATGCACCTCGCTTTAATTTTATTGAATTACCCATCTTGTTCCCCGAAATGCTTTTTCTCAGATTTAAAACTTATCACTGTAATGTTAGTAGGTAGGTAAGCTACAAACGTTTAATTTGAAAAAAAAAATTTGAAATCGTATACATATCGGATATACATACGGACATACCCCTTTTTTACCTGGACATGTTGTACTTCTTTAGAAAGGCAATAAGATGGAGTATGTATCGCAATAGCAGAGGAGGAATGTTGTTCGAATGACTAACCTTGAAGACGATCTTTTAGAAAAAAATTTTGGAAATTCATTTGTTTTGAGTATGAAATAATAAAACAATGCACATAGCCTGCAATTCATGCCAAAAATAAATTTATTTCATTTTATCGGTTAGTCATCTCTGGCCCGTCGCCTTTCAATTTCACGTTTAATTTTAATAACATGTGTTATCCCCTCTCGCCCTGATAACAGCTTCCATACGAAATTTCATTGTACTGCCAAGTCACAAAATCTAGTGGTGTACTGTTAGATATATTCTTCAGTTCAACGATAGAATTTATCAGTACACAAGAAATGCTCGCAGATTCGAAATGAGCATATTATGTAAGAGCTAAAAATGTTCAAAATTCGATTTTTATCGAAAAGGCTTACTACTGGAGTATTTGCATTTCTGAAAAATCAGAACGTGCAGAAATGAACCTTTTAGTGGATATCTCCTTGTTGAACAGCGTAATTAATGAAAATTAATATTTGATACTCCTCAGCTTTTGAGTGGTCTAAAAGTCTTACTTGAAATTTACATACATACTCTTGAGGCAGGTATTCTGAGTAATTATATTCTCAACATTATCAGTATCAATGAAAACCTTTGGGTTCTTACCGTTCTCTACTTTCGCATGAGATGTTGCTAAAATTCAAAACAAAATAAATTCTTCTTGAATGAAATTCCTGATTAAAACAGATTTAGCCCAACTACATATGCTAACAGTTTCATAACACCTCAGCTTTTGCATCAAAAGAAGATCCTACCCACCAGTGGGGTTTAGAATTTCCGTGATGCCCCATAATGTGCACTTGTGGTTCACTGTCGAACGTAACTTTTCCCATGATTGCACTATTCCCTGAAAGCAAACCGAAAACTCTTATGCTGTTAAAGACTATCTACCACGTGAAGGGTGATCTCGTAAAAGAACTGTTGTGTCTTAAATGGCATTCGAAAGCACTACAATAGTTTTGCATCCCCAAGTCCTCCACAGATAGTAGTGTACGTACCCAGGCCGAGGAGTTGTGGTGGTTCAAGAATCTCAAGAAAACTGGGTGAGATTTTTCTTTGGCATCGATTCCTCCATTTTGCAAGGAGCTCTGCTTAGAGAACAGAGAATGGAGTTCCAGAATAGAACTAGGGATGCATGCGATATCAAACTGGCCATGATGCTGCCACCACGCTGTATCTTGGAGAAATTCATACTGGCCCGGCTGGCATCTGAAGTGCTATCATTGAGCACCCAAAAGGTTTCTTAGAGTTGTGCTTCTTCCTGACGTGGGTATGCTTTTCGATTCCCAGTTTCCAGCGTTCAGAGAGATTATCAAAGCGAAAAGTTTCCCAGCAGTGTCGCAGACATAAAATTTGGTTGCATGACTACTCCCCCGCACAAGAAGGGGTTTTTGTCGTCTCCTGTCGGAGTTGCAGAATGACCGCTTTTATGGGGCAACGCGGCAAGAAAAGCTGAAAAATTCGCCCATTAAGCGCAAGCAGCTGCAAAAAATCGTAATGCGATAAATATTTTTGTCAGAAGAAGTAAATATCCACTTCATCACGGGAGGAAGAATACTGGCCGGGTGTATGCTGCTGCGGAGTTACAGGGTGCGCCGGGATTTAGCCGGGATAGTCGGGGGAACCGGGAAAACGTTCCCACATTTTTCATTTCTGAATAATTGCAGAACTTGTCCGACCTCATTCCAACGACCGTCGCTGCATTCATTAAAAACCCTGCACAATTTAGCTTCCGTGTTTATTTCAATTTTCCTTCTAATATGTCTCAGCGCTGAAAGTAGTTCCCTTCCCCCCTTTTGTGTGCAAATAAAAAGCAACAGCGGCCGGGAATTATTGTATAGTTGATACAAAAGTTTGCCCACAATTCTCATTTTTCATCCTTTTCAATTTCGCCCGAAAGAAACAGGTTGACATTTTAGTAGACGTGGAATATTCTATGCCCGTCGGGCCCCCTTCCATATCCGGGGGACAGGTCCTGGCGGCGAACTAGGGGAGACAACTAGGCAGTTTTGTCGACGAAATTAAATATTTAATAAAACATGGAAAATCATACGCCCATTGTTTTTCTGGCGTGCCCATATACTGCCCTCCCTTCCTGTCTTGGTGGACCTCTGCGGACGCATCTAGAGCTTCTATGGCTTATGTGGCCCGCTTCCACCATACCCAATGACGAGCACTAATTCAATTATCGATTATACGACTCAATGCGTCCCGTTATGCTTAATTGACTCGGTGATCCTTGTACCGTATCAGGCCGTAGTTGGGAAAGCTTAATCGTTTTCACTTTGATGTATGGTGACACCACCGTATATCTAACATCCGTGAGTTTTGCCACAGCACGAAGTGCTCCCAGTTGATGGAGTAGGACAACATCCTGATTTAGGACCGATGGTTTAAGTTTTTTTTTTGTTTTTTGGCGAGAACGCTTTGGAAATTTGTGAAAATTGCATTGAAAGTTAATGTTTCATCCAGAAAGGGTAAAATTTTTTTAATAACAAAATGGGACGATCATGATTTTGAAAAAACAACCAAAATGTTGTGAGCACGGAGACTGACGGTTCAGGAGCATTCTCCTGGAGCTAATAGATCAGTGTACTTATAACTTTATAAATGAAAGTTTTATAAAGTCTAAGTAGTATAAATTTAAGTACTATATATGGTAGGTATAAGTAAAAGTACAAGTATAAGTATCATAGCAATCCTTTGAAATTGAGAATTTTCGATCGCCATATTGGATCTGCCATCTTAATTCCATTTCGTTAGACATCAGCGACTCCAAATACAAAAAAGGACCCGATTTCGTTCCCCTTAACGGGACGTACTCGAAATACCCAAACTTTTTAAGAATACTTTACCTTATTAACTGTCAAACTGCAACTATTCAGATTCCGATTATCAACGCCGATCAACCAAAAAATTGTTTGGATGATAATGATTGTCACCGCATACAATGAAGATGGTTCATACTTGCCAGCGCGTATAATCTGCGCTGATACAAGTTTACCGGTTACAAGTTTGTTCATTGCGACTCGCTGGTAATTGACGCCTGCTGACGCTTAATGGGTGCGATAATTTCAGGTATGTTCTCTAAGTAATCAACAAAATGGACGCATTTCATAGCCACATAAATTTAGCTAATTTTAGCGGCAATTTATTGAATTTGATTATATGTTGTGACCATTTTCTTAGGGTTGATACAAGGAAAAGAAGTATGAATAAGTAAATAATAAATTTTTAATATTTTCAATAGAAACAAAAACTTCGGATCCGCCATTTTGAATTCCAAAAATTAAATACGTTTAAACCTATACCAAAACCTAAACACTACTCGGCTAGTAGCATATCATAACCAGGTTATAGGTGCCTCTCCATAATTTCGCCGGCCGTATTAATTTTTGATGTTTTCCATGTTAATATTAAATGCTGTTAGATGGCTAAATTTTTTAAAAATGACTACGTGTGATTTACATTAATTAAAGGAATTAACAGAACAAGACTAATTGTCGCGTGACAGAATTATGGAAAATTTATGACGACCATACCGACGACGGCAAAAATATGTACAAAATTGTAAGGAGCGCATGTAAAACGTCTTCTATTAATTAAAATTAGCATTTTTGTCATTGTAGTATTGATTCATCAATCTTTGAGGAAAGAAAACTTATTAAAAATTTGAGCGCTCCAAAAATACACGAGCCCACTTAAAAGGCATAAATGTTCAAATGAATGAATACCGCGGTGTAGGTAGGATGGCATGCAAAAGTTTTTTGATAGCAAGCAAATGGATCGGTTTTCCAATTACAAAGTTAATGAAAGGTTGTCGTTTGGAAAATATGCACAGCGTTAAAAGGAAAACACGTGCACATTGTAATTAAAAAAAAAAGAAAAAAACAAAATGAATCTCAGCGCTTTTAGTAGTTCATTAGTAAATTACCCGTGCGAGAGCGAATGCTTCACATTCAAGTTTTCAAAGCAGTAAACAAACATCTAAAGTTCAGTTGTATCATGGGCAAAATTTTTAATTTGGTGGAGCACACTCGGGCACCCATCCGGAAAAGGAAGGAGAAACCAATCACCGAAATTGATGCATCCATTGACCTCGCTGCTCTGTAAGCCCCAACTTATTGCGCACCAAAGAGCGTAGTTGAGTTCCAGGTTCCGGACGAATGACCCACCCCCGGACTGGTGGGCAAGCTGGTTGCACCATTAAATATATTAAAGGCACGCAGTTCTGGGAGTTCTGCAAATAAAATTGTCTGTCCTACGTCAGGCAGTAAAAGCTGTTAGTGATACCGTCTTACGGCTGCTGGCTGCGGAGCAGAAAACCTTTCTAATTCCCGGATTCGGTGGGTTGGCTTACGTAAACGTTTTACAAAGGGCACCAGGCACAAGGCCCAGGGCACAGGCGAGGCACGGAGAACGGGGCACAGACACTCCTTGCAATCTGTGAAATGTATTTTCCCATTTAACCGTTCGTCGCTTTAGCAAAGTTTCAGAGATGCGTCGACAGCGGCGTTATTTACATTTCATAAATAATTCAAAGATAAATTTTTGCACTTAATGATGTCATCTGCAGGAGGAAGAAGTGCAATAACAACAATTGCTCAAAGTCGGCATAATGGGGCTGGAGGCTGCAAGCGCCATCAAGACCAAGCGCCAAGATCCGACGGCCGACAGCATTTTTCACCCTTTTTCTGAATACACATCCTCCTCGAAGGTATACAGGGAGCTGTTCCAGGCTCGGTACCCGGAGCCTATACCTATGTGTGCCGGTATAGTTGGTATCTTGGCACATCCGGTTGCCGTCTGCATGAGAGCTCTTGAACTTGGGTTACGTACAGGGAAAAGGAGGAGAAAATTTGTCAGTTTTGTTGCAAATGACAATGGGAAGTAGCACGGGACCGTAAAGGTAGCAATTTGCTGCATTCAGTCGGCAACTATGTAACTTCATGTGCAAACAATAGCACTCACTCCCAAAGCGAAATGGCGAAATAATTAAAGCAAATTCAAAAAGATTTGCGAAAAGTACGCTATTTTCTTTCTTTAGCGCCCGGAGCGCTTTGTGAACCCGACACCGTGGCCCCCTCGCCGAGGAATCCCCTTTAGCTCTTAATTTCGCAAATTCCGTTTTGGGGGAAATAACTCGGATTAAACACAAAAAGGAGACAATAACCGCCCAGACAAAAGTTTTCGCACAGTTGACTGCTCCGTCATCGAGGAATTTCGCCCAACAGTGAAATTTGCAGATCCATTTAATGCGATCGTTAAGACGCTCTTCTGCAGCAGAAGTTGTGACAATCCGGGGAGGCGGCTAATGAGGCTGTCTGTCAGCTTAGTTAGCGACTCTTAAGTTTCCCGGATTGCCATCCAAGCAGCGTGTAAAAAAATGATAAGAGCACTCTACTCATAGTCCTTTTTGCCTCTTAAGGACTATCCGGAAGAAAAGCATTTATATCGCCTGTTGGTAGCGCTTTAATGTGCCCTCACGTGAGTTTAAGTGAGTGCGTAAAGGTAGTGCGGGTGGGAGTATACATTCCTTTTCCACACGAACATGATGTTCAGTGGGCTCTCAGTGAAACACGTACAATGGCGAAACCCGTGTTTATCTTTCATTTTTGTTGCAATGAAAAATCCTTTGGATCGGTTAGTTTATATTCTTTTATCCTCTTTCTTTCAAATTTCAAAATTCGCATTTTCTGCCGAAATTAAAATGACAGCGAAAAAGTGATTCCGATGCCATTAGCCGGATTAGTAAGGAGTGAATATAATGTCAAGAAAAAAATTTAAAAAAAAACCGACCAGAAATATGAACTAAAGCAGTAAAAAGTTGAAAATAAATATTTTTCGAGTCGGTGCCAAGCCGTAGGATCACACTGCTGTACTGGGCAGCGATGCCCGACGGGAGGGACGAACATGGTGGAGTGACCAACCCGAGCGTGGGCAGAAGCGCAAGGGCAAATTTCGTTGACAGTAGTTTTTCCACTACCTACTGCGTAAACGTCTAGCGTACAGCTTGTCAAATTCCAAAAAACATTATTTCTAACATTGTAGTGTTTTTATGTACATAATACTTGTAAATTAAAACTGTTACATGCGCAGGGCCGGTAGTTGTTTTGTAGACGAGATAGTTGTTTTGTTTGAACGCAAAATATATCCGGGATCAAATATCGACAGCAGATTTAAATCAGCGACCCTAAAAACCTCCAACTATTACATTATAGCGAGATGCTTTGCAATGTTTTTTTAGCCTGAAGTTGATGATATGGACATAGACAACCTTTATTTCCAACTGGACGGGACTACATGCCACACAATCAAGTTTTTGCTCTCAAAATCCCCTGCACTTGTGATTTCTCCAAATGGAGACCTCAATTGGCCGTTAGGATCATGCAAATTAACACAATTCGAATTTTTCTTTTGGACTATGTTGAAGGTAGTCGTCTAAACGGGCACAGAAATAATCGTAATTTCGCCTAATTTCTAGTTTTTATATTGCCGTATTTAAGGGAAGAAGGATGAAGGGTTGAAACACGTGTTAATGTTAAAACTACACAAGTTTTCTATCGGTGTTCAGTTCTTTATTCTATCCGTTCAGCGGTGTAGAAACTGGCACTACCATAATGAGCAAACAAATCACTGAAAGAGCTGCTCTGGATCCCTGTGAGAGTTGCTCTCTGAAAGATTGAACAGATTGGGTGTAAATTTAACCTCAAAATTGTTCATATAGCACGCAAATTGCTTTTAATAACTTGATTGCGCTGATTGGTTCAGGACAACAGGAATTTACAGTGTATGCAGGCTGCTCTGTCGAAAACTGGTAGCATATCTGGAGCAGCTTCGATTTCCAGTTCCAGTGCCAAATTTAGACTTGAATAACTGCTCTCTCTGATATACATTTGTAGGTACATTTTCTTTTTGGAGTTGAACACGAAATCTGGACAAGAGTCGATCCGGAGCAACCCGTTTAGTTGAAAATGCCATTAGTATTAGACTTTTACTGGTTTTAACAGTTTGTAAAATCATTAGGCACATTACATACATATGTTAATTTCATTCGAAGCTCGCGTAGAGCAGGACTAGCCATATACTTAGGGACTATTACAAATAATATCCGAAGACATATTAGTTTTAATTATTTTACTCAATATGTGAATTATGCGTTGAAACGCCTGAATATTAGCACTTTTAATAATTCGTTCTTGCCGACGTCTTACCATCAAGTCATTTTGAAACACTGAATAACTCAGACCACAAAAACTACTACCAGTACGTCCTTACCAAGTCAAGAGCTGGTTCCTTCTACTTAACCCTTCCTGAAGCGGGGGAGATACTTAAGAGCCCCCTAAAGACGCGCCTTGCTTATACTAATAAACGCTAGGGGCTTCCGCAGAACGAACAATTCACGGAATCAGTCACTTCACATCCCATCAGCAACTGCCATGTAACAGCCGATTAAAAGCAGGCAGGTACCCTCCTTGACGCACTTAATTTAGTCCCTCACCTCACCCCCATAATTTTTCGTATAAAAACTAATAACTCCAAACAGCTCTAAGACTTCTCACTGCGAGACACTCCATAGCGGAGAGACTCTCAAAATGCTCATGAATCACCGGAACCCTACATGACTAGATGAAGGGTTCTTCCCGCCGCACAGGGCAGGCCGCCCCGTGTATTATCTGTGATTTCAGTCAGATTCATCTCCGGTGTCTAATTAAAGGAAAGTCTCTTCGTTAAATATTTACTTGTGTATCCGTCCTGGAGTGAAGTCGTCGTCTCGCAAAATCCTGGCAGCTTTAATGCCACGAGTAAATAGACAAGTAATTGCGTATCGGGCACAGTCTGGGACACAAATCTGGCGGGGTTGCGGAGAATGGAGAGCCCCAAAGGGGTGCGTGCCCCACGCCCAGTCAGCAAAGTCATAACGCAAACAGTATGCCTGGGATTAGGACGGTTATGATTGATTGATTAACTGACATAAGGTTTATCTTCGGGGAACGCATTACCTAAATGGTCCTGCAGACGTCCTCGATCAGCCGGCGGGCCCTTGACAGCCCCAATGAAAGTAATGCATCGGCATTTCTGCAATCAGCTCAGCTCGAGTAGATAAGACCTTTCGGGGGATAATGAGGAAGTAAAGGGTTTTGTGTATTCAGGGCGAGTAACTTACATATCGGGTCGGCCTCCGATATCTTAACACTTAGCCGTTTGAATAATAAGTAGCTGCTTCAATGTTCAAATTATCTTTTCATTGCTGATCCGTATTTTCGCTTCTTTTGCGTGATTTCGCAAACAAAAACCCTTACTTTTGTAATAGAACTTTATAATTCATATTTAAATATTCAGTGGAGACGGTTTTTCATGTTTCCCGCGGGAACCCAATATAAGCCAGCCTAAATTTTGAACGAAAAAATACTCTACTTTTCAGTAAAGGTCTCGTCAAAATAGATTTTGCCATTACTGACATTAGTCTGGTAAGACAGACAGATAAAAGGTAGCCTAAACCATAACAAAAAAAAATCCTACCTTTCCTATCGAAATCGGTTCAGTCGACAAAATTCTCTACCTTCCCATTAGGTTTTGATATCGTGTAAATAAATATATGAACTTAGAAAAAGGCATTTATTATGAAATCACAGACCCTAAAACCCCCATTTCGTGAAATTTAATTACCTATGGTAACTCTTGCCCGCTATTTTTAAGTTCGAAATTTCGATAGTAGATTTAGAATCAGCGACCCCAAGAGCCATTATACATATGAATATTAATTTACACGGCAAGTTGAGGATTTTCGGTCGCCATCTTTAGTTTCCAAATTTCGATAATAACAACATAAATGGACCGGTAAAAAGCATGTCAATTGCGTCAGTGGTTTTCGAGTTATGTTATGAGGCCACTAACGGACGGAACTTATATACAAACTTATCAAGCTATCAAACTTAACATCCCTTATTTATCCCCCTTATGGATCCAAAAACCTCTTCTTGGCGGATGTCTACCATACGTCGCATAAAAAAACCACATTCTAAATTTCAAGTTTGTAGGATTTATATTTCCGGAAATTTCGTGATTTTCAAACATGTGATATCTTCTAAGCTAAGACCTTCATTTAAATAATATTGTGTACAGGACAAATTTGATCTGAACTAAATTTTTAAGGTAACTCATGTTTTAATTGGATAACGATTAATACAAGTCGGCCAAAACGGCTTCGCAACACAACCACTATTTTGGATAAAATTTTTAAAGACAGAAATGGTAACTGTAGATCATACATAAAAGATGTGCTTAACACATGGTATCGCGTACTTTTCTGTAGACCTTTTTGCTACAATTCTGTTGTACATTAATTTGATGTATTTATTACTCTAAAAGAGGCTCTTTACGACTTGATTACATAACGTCATTTCTCTACTATTCTTACATTAAATATTTATGTATTACTAGCTTGCCCGAACCCGGCGTTTCCCGGGATACTATTAAATTTATATTCCTTAATTTTACAACGCCTCCCTGTTGCACCACCGCCTCTCCTATGTGACCCAGCGTTTTCCTATTTGCGTTTTGCACATGTTTTAGATATTTTCCAACAGTATTATAAAATTCGCTTTTCTTCATTTTACACCACCTCCTTATTGCACCCGCTCTCCTATATCTCCCAGCGGGGTAGGAGTGGTCTCATATTTGGAAATTTGAATAGCAGATTCGAAATCAGTGATCCCGAAAATTCCCTAGTTCGGATTTTCAGGGAAATCCCTTGAAGTTTAACTTTTCGGTCGCCATATTGATCCACCATCTTGATTTCCAAAATTTTGATGAAAGATTCTAAATCAGTGATGCCAAAAGCCCAAACAAAAGTTCGGATTTTCAGTGATATTCCTTGAAGTTTAACTTTTTCGGTCGCCATATTGGATCCGACATCTTGAATTCCAACATTTTGAATGCAAGCTCGAGATCTGCGACCCCGAAAACCTCCAATTGCCTTTTCCATAAAGATTCATTGAAGTTGGAAAATTCGCTTCCTGTACAAAACGGGAAATTTCGATTTGTTCGATTTTCCGGCTTTTCCTATGGGGTTTCCCGAATTTTCTTTTTTTTTAAACCTCCCCTGTATTATAGCGAACAAAACTAACAAAAAAATTATCGAAATCGGTCAAGACGTTTTTGAGTTTTAGCGAGACTAGAATTCAAAGAATTCTCCACGTAGATAATGGTGAAAACCGCAAGAAACGGATAAGCGACTTTGTTTTAGAGAAGAGAAGTCGTTTACTGTATCCGTTACTTTTTGCAATTTCGTTTATTCTTTTAAATTCGAAATTAAAGTCATAATATGAAGATAAGGGGAAACAATCATAATCGACGTAACATAAAATTAAAGGCAGAAATTTTTATATTCCACGCGTGTTTACAGGCACAAGGAACGACTGTACCGGAAAAGGTGTTTTATCTATAAATAATAAAATGTATTCAACTTTTTGTAATTCCGATAGTCTAAAATATTAATCTATTAATCACGTAAATTTTATGATGTCGTGCAGTTTATAGATGGATGGTTTAATGGAATGTAGAAAGATGTTAATTTGTCGTTTTGAACAGGTCCCTATACAAAACACATCATCAACATACATATTTCAAACCATAAAGAATTTTTTTTTCTAAATGTGAAGAAGAGTTTTCTATACAAGACCACATTTTTGGTTATAAATTTTACCATTCAAATAAGTTCTTTGACAATAATTTCTTGTTCATTTTGGATCATAAAAATTGGATTTGGCTGATAGCAAAAACTATCTTACGGCACGTGAATAAAACTTACTTAATTCGAATATAAACACTTAGATATTTTAGTAGTCAATTGATTGATATTTTGATTTCCAAAATATTACGCTTTCGCTCCTTAAAATTCATCAGAGAAGGGAAATAATAAAAAGTGTCAGTACACTAAATTCAAAAAATACAACTTTCTTCGCGTTAATCAAAAACTTAAATTGTATGATTAGTGGTTTCAAAATTAGTGAACATATGGCATATGACATAGATCTTAAACTTAAATAGCCTAATTTGATTGACAAACATAACAGTCGATAAACGACCAAACCGTAGAAATAATATTAGGGACATATTCCAGCAAATATTACAGATTGACACTAATTACAGTTTGGAGGATATAATTGCAGAAACTAAAACCAATGCCACTTAATGTGACAGTGGACATACACTTCGGCATGCAAATGAACAGCCCAACAGTTTTTGACGTTTGTCCCATGTGGGCACAGCTGTACACAGGGCGAGAGACCCACTATCCCACTCCTGACTCCACCCACTAACCATGATCCTAAAATCGGACTAATAACATTGCGGAAAATTTGTATTCACATAATCAGCAAATCGGCCACAATCAAATTGGCAGAGAAAATTTTGTGGTGACATGTCCCAACCATAAATAAAGCTGTCACTTGGGCAAAACGTATTGTAGCGAGAAAGGGGCGCGGGTCCTCGCCCGGGACTCAGGACATCTGTAGCGTCACGTTTTTATCGTTTCTCGCACCGATCGCATTAATATTCGCAGGCGTCCGGATCCGGGGACTATGGAAATTAATTTTGTAAGCGAATTATCGACTTGCTCCGGTGTGATAAGCTTTTAACGACACGACACAACATAATTTCCAGGAAGCCCGGGAGAAAGCAATTTTGTCCTGTAGGGCCGAACCTGGAATAGGCCACAGCCAAACCGTCTCTGTGTAAACAGCCTGGCCGGGCATGACTTTGTTTAGGTATCGAATTTACTTCGTTAGCCATCCCAAAAAGTTAGTTGGGAACGTGAGCAACTTTACGTGTTTGCTTTACGATAAAGCAGTTCATTATCGATACCTGGTGAGTCACGGCGACCCCAAAAAGAACTATAATAATTGAGGGAGGAGCTCCCGCTGATACTGGGGTCGCGCTAATAAACGTAATTGGGATTCAGCCGGAGCTCTAGCTCAACAATGGAGCAAGCTTCACCCTTCACCTTCGCAGTGCGGGCGCTGTTGTATGAAACGCAATCCGGAAAGGTGCTAGTCATCCGCGAGATGATAGCGTTCGCTTAATTCAGTGAAACTCGAGCGGTACACCACAATGGGAGATGACTTGCGGCGCTTTTTATTGAAACGTCAGGTGGGAAATAAAGCGGTCGATTATGGGTCCCAGCGATCAGATGTATGCTAGAAAGCGGTAGTAATTGAGTCTAAAAATGTTCGCCAGCAGCGCTGAAAAGATAAGGCGGAAGATGACGTTGCGGATTGGACGATAAAAGGGTTGTCACTCGAGTACAAGACCGCCCTGTCGATTACACCACCCTCGCCAACAGATGGACGCTTTCGGTGCCTCCCCAGGCGCCCGACAAGTGCTCCAACCCTCGACCAGAACCTTACGCCAATAAATCACAGTGAAAGTTCCATTACCTTTTGCATTATTGAAGCAGATAACTAGGAACAGATAAATCAGGAGAAAATCCATTCTGTTTACTCGTAGGCACCAAGACTCCTCGGCTCCTCGGAACTCCTTCGATTTTGCACCAAACCTAATCTAATCCGAAGGACATCCTGGCGGATACGTGCAAATTCATAACAACACTTGGGAACCAACTATGGCTGTATGCTCTATAGGGCAAACACTCACTGGTGCAACTTTCAAATAGAACACGGCCACTATACCATCCATGAAAATGCACAGGACTACACCATAGGCGAATCGCGTGCAGAAAAACCACGGGGCGCGATTAAATCCGTCCAATTAAGCCGGGCTTCGGGGCTCAACTGAGGGCGATTGCAAGCACAAGGGTTCGCGAAGGTCCTCCGCGAGGTATGTTGTACTCCGTAGATTGTGCGCCATATCCCAATTTACTCGCATAGTAGCACGCTCCAAAGGGAACAGCACGCAAACATGGGGCAGGGATGCCTGTGAGTCCTGTGAGCAAACTAGGGTTACCATATGGCAGGATTTTACCTGACGATTCTGGCGTACGGTTTAAAATTGATTATAATAAAATGTGATGAAAGTAACTTTGATTTATACAGGGTCTTTCAATAGTGACGCTCGACATTTAGATGTAAATAAAACAAGTTTTGTGTGAGATACCCACTCCATACAATTTTTTTCAACATCCCCTGTCTAAGTTGAACAGAACAATTTTTCTGTTGTTCTTAAAGAAATTGTTTAGCGCCTGTGTATGAAAAAATATTTTCTGGTTTATGAAGAAATCTGAAAATTTTAAAAAATATGTTAATGTGCCAACCAAAGCCATAAAAGAGAGAATATCTATATAAAAACGCTGAGGAAGATTTTATTTTAACCGAAGTTTGTACAAGAAATAAAAACGATTTAATTTTCGTATCTACTTCAATAGTAAGTTGAAAATTTAGTGGCCTGCAGCATTTTAACATAAAAGACAGAATGCAGTTTTTAGACATTTTTATTTTTTCAGTAGTGCCAACATTGAGTGTGTTCGCAAATACGCATTTTTAGTAGGATTTGTGACCCACTCGGTTCACTAGGGCAATAGAGATGCAATGACAAATGAGCATTTGTTTTTTTTTTTATAATTTCATTTTAACCATTAGTGTTTTTTTGTTGTTGTTGTGAAAGCTGCCCTAAAAGTGTGGAGATAATACCTGTAATCATTATATTCGATCCGCCGAATGAATTCTCATATTCTGAAAACAACTTCGAAGTATACTACTCTGAAAAGCACTAAATTGATAGAAACTTTTGAAGTTTCGAGTATTTGATCGCTATTTGGGATCCGCCATTTAAATGCACACATTTTGAACACAGATTAAATATTACTTCTCAATATAATATATTTTTTTATTCCGCCATGTAGTAGTGTAGTGTCATCTTAAATCTTTTAAATGGCACTTCTTCTATAAACGTAGAGATAAAAGGTTCATGAAAAAATCTCATGTGCCAATTTTAATGAAACCCTTAAAAGATTAAAAAATTTAGATTGCGAATATTTAGATAACAACATTTTGGAGCCGACATTTTGCCCCCCTTGAGATTTTGAAATAAAATAAAAGTTAGATTGATGCAAGTGGTGTGACCTTTAAGCTGAAGTAGATACTTTACGATTGAGATATCAGTTTTCGTGTTACAACAAAACAAACAGACAGGCAGAGAAGCAAAGATTCTGAAGTTTATATGTTTAACTTTGGTATCTTGAAACTCTTTGAATATACTCAGATGTAAATATTTTTAACAGGCAAACATTTTTCGTCATTCATCAACAAGCAAAATTGCCGCTGTTGAAGTGAGTCAAATCCACGAGTGGTTCATGAATCACCATTGCATTCACAAAAATTGACCGTTTAGTGTGGATTATGGTATGGCGGAATTATTGGACCTTCTTTCTTTCGAAATGAGGCAGGAGATGTGGTTACCATTAATAACAACCGCTATAACACGATGTTGGCCGAAATTTTTTCCGGATTTTAATCAAATTGATGCGGACGACCTTTATTTCCAACAAGACGGTGCACCGCCTCACACTTCCCGACTTAACATGGACTTATTGCGCGGTAAGTTCGGTGAGTCGTTAATTTCCAGAAATGGTATAGATATACCTACATATATTTTGTCATAAAATATAATATTAAACCAGTGCCTTATCATTCTAGACAAAATGGCAACCCCATTCGAAGGGGAACCAGGATATCTTATTCTCTGCATGCCATAGAACTTACCTGCAGTGGTGAGACTGCGCTGTTTTGAAACCCCACAGCCAGGACATTCTCCCAAAGGGGCACGGTGACCATCTGTTTTTGCCTCCTACGTAGAGGAATTTCTTGAAGCCCATGTAACTTCCTTTGACTGCTGTTTCACTTTTTCCGGGGAAAGTGAAACTAATGGAGGCGCCCGGCCCGCCGAGAAAATAAAGCACTATCGCCACGCCACGCATTGCAAGGAGCAGCAGGCAGACGTGAGCGAAATAATTCCGGACCAAAGAAGAACAGTATAAAACCCTTGTGAAATATTCAGGCCTTCCTCGGGTCCTGGCATGTGGAGGCGGCTCACTATGGAGCGACTCGCCTAGCTCGGTGTAGACGACGACTACTTTACGTGGCACTTTCCGCAATTCATTTGTCGGGCCGCATGTGTTCATTCACACGCTAAGGTGCCTCCAGGATCATTTACTCCGCTGCTGTTCGGTATGGTGATGGCTGACATAAAGGTCTGGTTCAAACAAGTATCACGTAAGCTATTAAGCGGCAGGCCGCCCCCGCCTGCCATCCTGTTGTCGTTGGGTGGTCTCGGTGCGGTGGCGGCAGAGGAACAGATCGCAGAGGCCTAATCTTGAAGATTTTATCTGGTGCGTAGTACCGTTTGAGGCATCTCGCCTCGGTGGGCAAAGCCACATCCATTTTTCAATCTTGTTAAGCATTGTTTTCAGCACATGCCTCTCCACTCAATGGAATTTAGCAGCTACTCCGTGCTAATTTCGCCTATTAAGATAAGCAGGCATTAATTTGTTGAGCATGAATTTACAGCTGCTTTGCAAAAAATACAAGTACTTTCTGATGAGGACGATTTCAGAAATTGCAGGGTGTGGACGGTATTTGGGTGAGTTTAAACTCCAATAAAATCCTAAATATGAAAATAAGTATCAAAGTACGAGTGCATTATTTGTTTGCCCGTCACTTGCTACGTTCTTCCATTGCTTTCCGAAATTAATACATTTAGGATTCGCTGTAACAATGAATAATTATTTATAAGTACACAAATTCTTATTGGCAGTATTCTTTCTAAATAGTTAATCTGATTTTTGTAATAGGTTAACGTTTTATATGTACAGCTATAGAAATTTGGATATAGAATAATGTATCCTAAGCGAGGCGCAGACTGAAGTGGTAAGTAAGTGCCTTGATGCTGAATTGTTGAATCCCATGAACTCGAACTCAAATGCGATAGCGCTCTTCGAGACAGAGTGACGGTGATGTGATGTTTCTCGCCACTAATCTTCGACAAGTTTAATTCTTAAGTACCAAATGCCGCTGCACCCACGCGCCACTTTCATCAGTTATTATTGAAAAAAATACAAGGAAATATAAACGAACATTAGGGCTTCCTACAACTTCTATATTGCATTAAACCACTTTGATAGCAGCCCACTGCCATTCCACTACCGCTAATAATTGTATTTAATTATAAATTGAAGGGCTGTTTTCTGATTTTTTTATTGTTTTCTTTTATGTCAATATTTCGAAAAGATGAAGGTAATTACACAGCCACACAAAAAAAAAATTTCGGCCCCGGGGATCGGACTATGTGTTTCATATGTTTCTGGGGTCGCTGAAACTGAATCCGATGTCAGTTCAACCCATTACGTCAAAGTTTTGACATAACCTCAAAAAACCTCAGCAAAAACGGGAGAAAAAAAAATTTCAATCTGAGGATCAGACCATGTCTTTTATATGTTTTCGGGGTCGCTGAAACCGAATCCGATGTCGATTTAACCCCATCACGTCAGGTGATCCAGATTGAATTTTTTTTTATTTTTTCTCTGGTTTTGCTGATGTTTTTTGAGGTTATGTCAAAAATTTGACGTAATGGGGTTGAACTGACATCGGATTCAGTTTCAGCGACCCCAAAAACATATGGAACACATAGTCCGATCCCCGGGACCGAAATTTTTTTTTGTGTGGCTGTGTTATTATATCAATTCGAACTACATACAACAACACTTGCACATAAACAAATAGATGCGTGCAGCTAAATAAAACTTTAAACAATTAAATATTAAAATAGCTTTCGAGAAAACACAGAAATCCTTAACGCGGAAATTCAACTCGCACTACCACACCAATCCACATTTCATAAGCACTGTTGCATGATCCCGTGACAACTTTACGTCCACTAAAGAACTTAAATTATAAATTAAAAAAATAAATACATAGTACTTAAATGAAATCCTTCGAAACATTTTCTTGATTTGTAAAGTGTTATTGTTGACATTAAACATAAAATAAAATCTTAGTAAACTGGCCACACCGGCTTTTTTTGAACGAGTTTTGGAGTAAAGACGGCATGATGCATGAATGTGGTGTTCGATTTATTTCTTGAGTTATGAATCGTCTCAGGGTGAATCACATGGACATTACTTTTAAAAAAACCCGAATCTTAAATCACAATGTTTCGCCGACTTGTTTTGGTTCCCGATCTGGGAACTAGGTTTACAATAACATTATTTTTTCGTATGAAGTGCGGCGTGTAGCATAATCCTGTTGAAACCTCATGTCATTTACGTGCATTCCAATCCAATTCCGAAGTGGAAGCGTGGGGACCGAGCGGGATTCGATCCTGGCACTTTTGGATCGATAGCTACTCGCGTCCCTACGATATGTATTATTTATTTGAATAGAAACAAAAATTTCCACTGACGCTAATTATGAACATCCAGAAAGCGAAATAAAATAACTTTTCTTGGTTACGTTTTCAGTCAATTGTAAGAGTTGTATCTAGTATCGTTTGATAAATCTACATGAAGTATTTGTTTCAACACAATACCAACCTAAGCTCATAACGAATCATGTAATAAATAAGCCGGTAAAAGGCATTACAAATGAAAAGCCGTAGTGAGTCCCATTTGGGATTGCGAAAACATACATATGTACCCTATTATTCTCAGTATCTATGCCATGCACCAATTTGTACAAATCCCCCAAATACACAGTATAAGTTCCGAGACACAAAACAAATAAAAGGTTCCATTGGAGACCGAAAAATACATACGGATACCCGCTCAGAAGCCCATCGGACCCTTGACTTTGAACCCATCTGGCCATGAAAATCAATCCACAACTAAAGAGTATTTCTTTGGAATGACAAAGGCCACTAAACGAAGGTATCTGTAGGGTTTTCGCCCAGAGATGGATAACCGCTCGACTTTCACCCTTTTCATCTGGCTAATCAAAAGACTTAAGCACATCCAGTCTTTTGTACCCGGCACACACTTGATATGTGCACACCTAGTGATGGAACACAATTTATCAAATTAAAAGTGGAGCAAGGCGATGAGAAATGATAAGAGTCGACCATTTATCATCACCCAGTAGGGTACAGCTGCACAGAATTCACAGGGATGGCTCGGGCCACGTGACTTGCATCAGTCGAGGGCGTTGAGGCTTTTGCAAGCATCGTAACAATTTATTACCAATAAATGATAACAGCCGGATAATGCATGGCAACACATTAGTGTCTGACTGCGATTTCACCGCTCCATTGTGGCCGGGGGAGATTACCAATTGAGTACACAAGCGCTCGACGAAATCATTTCGGATGGACACATACTCAGTGACTGTGAAGCATTGAATGTTTTATGCCTCATTAAAGGGAATTCAAGGATCGCGTGGACTGGCCGCCACTTCAGAAATTGTACAAATGCGCCCCTAGTACCGGAAACTGACTTTCTAGTTCCTCTCTGGCGGAGCGAGAGCCCTTGTCGAATTTTCAACAAAATCAGTCCGATGCACGCCCCTCTAGACCGAGATATTTCCATAATTCCGCTAAATCTAAACGAGGTTAATGTCTCAAATTTTCCAGAAATAATTGGGAGCCTCTTCAGTTAGTTCGCTGGCAGCATAAGCAGCAGCAGCACATTGCCCTACACGTGAATAATTTTTTCAACGTTTGGAGCCGAACCCTTGGTGCCCTACCGACAGCGGTAACCGGATCTTCAGTAGGAGGAAATGTAATTGGCATCTCTGTTTATTTGATTTAATCAATACTCGCAATAAACCCTTTCCCCAATTTCAGTCGCGTTTTTATGCCCCCTAAATTGGGGGAGATCCCGGCCGGGAAGTACTCCATCAATTTCCATAACTAGTACTTGACGGGGGCTGCTGCTGCTCCTGCTGCCCCTGGAGTGGTTCTAGGAACGTCTTTTATTGCAACTTTTTGGCATATGCCAATTCAACTGCTTTCTGCTTCTGAAACAGCACGTGTCCATAGTTCGGTAAGGTTTTGTCCGGGCAGTGTGGACGGGGAGGCGGTTATTAAATTCCACTCGAAGAAACCCGGAGAATTCTTCATCTGCTTCTGTTTTTGTGCAGCACCGCCACCGGGAGAATGAATTTAAAGATTGAAATTGCGAATAAATACTTTTCTTAAGTTCTCTGGCTGGAGTGGCTTTCGGTAGAAATATATACATCCGCCGGCGAGGATCAATAAACACGTCCCGCAAACATGTTGTGGATTATCACTAATGTGCCGGCAAAATAGGGAGGAACAATAACATCCCCAGGCATGAGCGGCCCGGCCCGTACGACAGAACATCCCCAAATGTATTGTTTTTTTGCGGTTTTACCGCTTTGTTTTCATCTGCAACTTAAAGGCATTTTGAGATGGGTCGTCACTTGCTCCTGTAAACAGTCCCGAGGACTGCTCGAATTGTTTTAATAGCTAAGGGATGGCGAAGCATTTGACATGGGTCCCACTCAGATGTGTCCAGGGATTTTGGAGTATTTTGGTTTCGGACGAGGTTTTAAATTCCAAGCCTTTCTTCCGTTGTAATATGCCGGTCACCACCCCCGTCACCCCGTGATATCTGCACTGAATAAATTTCATAGAACTTGCAGTTTCCCATAATTGCCTCGGTTCTCTTTAATAAGACTTTGTCTGGGAAATCGCCGCCAGCCTTCAAGGAAACTTTCATAAGGTTTAATTACAGCGTGATGAATAGTGTTATTCAAAACTTTATTAGCTTTCGAAAAAGGGAAACGTAATTGAATGATTGTGCCGAGGGGATCAGATTCGTTTCAATGGTACTCAGTCGGGCGTAAGGCAATTATTGTGCAGATGTTTAACTGGCGCTCAGTGCCTACTACCTAGGAACGTCAGTACTCAGTTTTAATGAATTTTTGAATAGGTAGTTTAATTAACTTTGTTAAAAAAAATTTTACATTTTGAAGTATCTACAGGTATAACTACGTACACCTGTTCTGACACTTTAATCCAATCTCTTCAGGTTAAATCGATGCCCTTTAATTTTATGTTTACAGTACTACAAAAAATAATAATAATTTAATGTACGTATATGTGTTTCCATATGACACCCACCAAATATGATTGACTAAACATTAGACAGCCAGAAATGACGCGCGATTCAAAATTCAAGTTCCTGTTGACACACTCTTTATTAATTTATGACAAATACTATTTAAATATAAACACTAAAAAAGTGCACGTCATTTGGGAATTCATTTTCTTTTACAACATAACAATGACATGTTTGTAGAATATCTGTTGAGGTTGGAGTGCATTATTCACTAATATTACCCAAAAATGTTATAAAAGAATAACATCCCTTGAGAACCTACAAATATTAGCTCCATTAATGAAAGTATACTATACATCACAACAACAAGTTTTCAACAAACCTGCACAAACGTTTGTAAAGAATATTGCGAAACACCACCAACTGAAAGTCCTCGGAAATTCTGGGCATTAAGAAGTATGAGCAGAACGGTTCTCTTTGCTGAGGTGTCATCCAAATCATACCAATTGCTACAATATAGCGCTTCGGCAAATTCATCATTTTTTATAAAAAGGGCTTCTGCGAAGCATGAATTTACAAAAACGTGCATTAGAGCTATTATTGCTATTACGTTGACGTGTGTCTTCCAATTCTGAAAAGGTAAGTAAACGTTGGATATTTAGATTGCACTATTTGGATTTTACAGTACCGCCATGATGTTCAATATCATAAAGCAAAGCGCGCCACACAGGAATACATTAGTTATTAAAATAATGACTAAGTAGAAATTGCGGACCCTTTGGGCTAAGGTCAATGTGTCAACATGTACTTGTACCAAAAACTTTAGTAACGCCTTCCCATTATTCTTTGCATAAGAGGTTGTACCGATAAGGCTGGCGCATTGCCTACATATTTCAAATCTCGACATTAAGAAAAGGCAAAGTAAGAAAAAGAGAAATTCCGTGGTGTAAAAAATAATCACAATGTAGCCCAGGACGATCACTCCAAACAAGTAATTGAATTCATATGCCGGATGGCTTCTGTAGCTAAAAGTAAACTCTTTAATAACTAATATTAATTTCCATACGGCTTAGAATACTTAAGTCCCAGTATTGGTATATGTTGCGGTAGAACGTATTCCTTGCGAACCATTGCTGGTATGGCACATGTTACACAGAACGCAATACATACAAAAATTAAGATCGGTTTTAACATTCGTCTGTCAAAATACACAGTTAGTCGAATTTTATTGATATCTCATTTGTTTACCGTATACGGTTGGAATACTCTGCATCAACTTTTTGGCAAATCGTATTTTCTTTGCTGTGCTTGCTTACGGTGGATATTACAAAATCAGTCATTTCTGTTATACGGAAAGTCCAACCTTTTAAACGAATTAATCGGGAAATTATCTACAAGCAAAGAAACGAAAATATTAAGAACATCTCTTATAACATTTTCTTTTTTAAGTTTAAGTTTGTGTTTTAGGGTATACTTAGCACCGAAATTGAATTGAAGTTTTGTTGAACTAAAATAAAACAAATTTTGCAATAAAATAATAATGCAATGAAAATGTGACAAATTTATAATTTATTGTTTTTTTACTTTGAATGTACGCAACTATAAACTACTGAACTTACGATGGATATTGCACAAATTTCAAAGATGGCAAAAAACCGCAAATCAGAATTTTTTTCAACAATTACCGACGCAATTGAAAACACCAATGCACAAAAAAGTACTAAAAACAGTTGCAAAAAATATCCATGTTGGATAAAAGATTTTCTATTTGTGTCAATAGGACAGCCCAATTTACTAAGCATTTTTGCCATTATGGCAAAATGATCTTCCCAAGAGACTTCAAAAGCCATAAAATACTTCCACCAAGTAATATCAGACATATCAAGACTGGTACTGTAACTAAATTGAGCACCGTTCGGTCTTTTAACTGTTGCAAATCGACTCAATACCCATTAATAAAACCTACATAGATGCGCTAGAAAAAACGCCAAAGCTTAAATATTTTACTTCTGTACAGCTGTTAAGCTTGACCTCATATTAACGCAATGTAATAAGCACTTTTCTGCAATGAAAAGAAGGAACATTTTTAAAAAGAAAGCATTTCATCCTATGGTATTTTGAAACTACGAGTAATTCCATGTTTTGCACGCAGTAAAGTAGATGTTATTGGCATAATGAATGTTTGTGTAACAGCTTTTAAATTCACATGAGTTTTAATAAGTGAATAGATATAACGCTGCACGGGTTTGCAAATGTATTCAGCAGAGAATTTAGGTTTCAATAGCAACCGAGCTAAAAACGTATTTGAATAGTGGCACAGCAAAATTTTCCCACGAGAACTATTGAACGTAAAATTATTAAGATTGTTCATTTCTATTAATATGGAAATGTCTCTTATTGATACCTACCATTAAAATTGATGTTCTATATTAGCAGTCTGCCAATCTATTCAGGTATACCTTTCTAATAACTCTACGAATTTTTTTTGTTTTTTTCTTCTTGACATAGTTGTGTCAACTGACCATATTCTGTACTAAAAATTTCTTTTTCAATACTAATTATTGCATTAATGTCGTTCTTGTTCTCATTTGCGAATATCATGTTGTTCTTCCATATTAATTGTTAGTCTATTCCCATTTACCCTGTCATCACCCGAGTAAAAATATCTTATTTTTATCCATACGGGCATATAAGGGATAAACGAAGATCGTGATTTAACCATAGTGTCCAGGCGAACAGGGGTGAGGTCTGTTTGTCAGACAAATACGGCTTTACGAATTTTTCATACGGCTGTATGACGGACGTACGACGGTTATGCGGTAGGACTAGAGGCGGTTAAATCGTTTAAACAATAATGACTTCTAGTGGAGTTTAAAGGAAAATCTGCTTCGGAGCAATGGAATGCAAAGGGTTAACATATAAATGGGAATTAAAACATAAGTTTTACTTCAATCTGTTTGTTCGATCCGATCACTCACTCCAGATGCAGGAACCATGCTCGGTGATGACGGGATGGCAATCAAGAACACTGGGCAAACTATTTTTTACTTGTTTCACAGATTAATGTTCCTAACACAGGAAGAAGTTAAGAGGTTCGTTTAATTTGGTCGGGACCCAAATTAAACGTGAGAGGAAATTCCTGATCAAGACTCAGGAATTTGAGGCTACGAACGTAAATAGGAATTCTGAACAATGCTCAGAATTTCTACTGAGGAACTTTGGTTAAGTTGATCGAGACTCAACTTAATCAAGACAGGAAATTTCTGATCGAGACTCAGAAATGTAAGGTTAGTATTAATTTTCTAGAAATCTGATCGAGACTCATAGTTTCTATTAGGAGTTTAGATTAAGTTGATCGAGACTCAACTTAATCAGGCTGATAGATTTCTGATCAAGACTCAGAAATCGCTAGTACTTGGATTAAGGGAAGATGAAGTTAGTATCGCGTGGTAATAAGAGGTAAAAATCGCAGAGACTGAGCTCGGCAACCGCCGGGTTTTACACCCAAAAATTTGCACCCGGCACATAACTTGCGTGAGCAAACTGCGCATGGCCCGGGGCGTACCCCACCGTGCTAGTACACATGTTGTACGCACACAACTTAAGTTTTGTATTTTTATTTAATTCCCTTTTGCGCACCCAGGTGGCGCACTCAAATTACTTCGAAGCTCGAAGATGGGAAATCAATCAACTGTTATTGTTATTGTTTACAATATTGCAGTGAAGTGATGTGACGTCATATAAGTGGCTACGTAGGATTTTCATTCAGGTAAGTTTAAATCTATTTCTTAGAGGATTGTTTACGTTAAAGATTTATTATTTATGGTGTTCACATGCTTCGCAAGATGCGCAATTCGGACCCCGACACATCTGGAAACAATACTTTTGTTGTATCCTGCAGCTTAACGGGCTTAGATGTTTTCCTTAAGCGCTTAAATATAACTTTTAACAATAGAAGTGAAGATCAATGAAGGTAAGTTTGATATTTCTTCATAAAGAAACTCAATTCCGCAATTGTTTTAAATCTTTTATCTGATATTCAAAACAAGCGGCCACAAAACCGATAGGCCAAGAAGGATGACAACAGAGAAGTTACAAGGAATAAGAAGTTTCAATGCGTTCAGCATTGAACACTGTTTGTTATTATTGCACCTGAACATGTGATGATTTACGCAAATTATCTTACTCAAAATGAAGTTCGGGGTACCGCGGTGAGTTTAATGGACTCTTACTTCCCAAAGATCAGCCGCTGTTCGCCCATATAAACTGCTACCGGAATGTTTACCTAAATTCGGACGCTTTATACCCCGGGTATATATACAACGGCCTTACAAAATTTTTAAAAGTGATTTTGGTTCTTTTTGTCGTCACATATTCGTAGAAATATCATTCATGATCATATTTTCATAGATGATGCCAACTCATTTGGATATAACCGATTGATTTGTTCCTTGACTCGTTGTCCTTAGACTTAGATATGATAGTTCTAGTTCGACCTTTAAACCCTAGTCCAATGTTGTTAGAGTGCTTGTTAAGTAAGTTTGCTATATCCTTGGGCGATTCGTACGTTGTTCCGTCATAGTGTAGCGTAGTGTAGTGTAAATTGATGTGTCCTCCTTCGGTGAGATTTTTTTATACCTTACATAGTTTCCTACAGTCCCTTGTAGATTTTTCTAGTTTTTCACTTGTATTATGTTAGCAGATTAAATACTAAAAATATCTAACCGGTAAATAACAGTTTTACGTAAATTTTGCCTTACAGTAAATTACAGCTTATCTGCAGAGTGAATATTTTTTTGTTAAGGGCACACAATATGTTATGCCTGTTGTGGATTCCAGTAAATCAAATTCACCGTGAAACCGATTCTGCATTTATTTAATATTTTATTTTTCTGGAAGACCCACGTGTGGTTATTAAGGTTGCGGTTTATCCCTTAAAACCTCAAAATCCCCGCCTGCAGACAGCCCGCCTTCATGCGCATATCCAACTTTTCTCAAATCCTTCACGTCAAAAATATATCAAAGGATTAAAATTATTCAAGTTCTTTTTCTCTTATCTGGCGAAATACTTCTTTGAATATCGAAGAAGTCAAGAATCACCCTCGCATTACGCTTTTCCTCACAGACACATCCTCCCATTGTTTTAAAGAGAAAAATCTAAGGAAATCTGATTTGTTCAAATTTAGCATCGTCCCGAGGGAACCGCAGCAGAAGAGTATTCATCACATCGTCCTCGGAGAAACCCTCAGGGTTAAGGGCCAGTCGCCCGAAATTCAGTGCATAGCAATGACCAATACCCAGTGCTATTATTAAATATTTATGACACTAGATTGCGGTGGGAATTCCGTTTTATTGGAAGCCCCAACAGGATGGAGCCGTCCTGGCAGCCTTCTGGCCTGCCTTCCTTCGGTTTTGTCTCTGCAGGCGTTGCGGGCGTGTGTGCTCCCGCCCCATGTAGACGGTGAGCAGGAACTTTTCTATAACTTAACACTTTCCCCGAAAAACGAAAAATCCTGTCCCGGGGATGAAGGGTCAGCCCAGTTGTTTTGACTTGGCGTCCATATTAAATTAGCCCGACTGATGGGGCGTATTAGCCACGAAGCGAAATTAGATAGAGGCGGGCAAAGCCAATCAACCCCCTGCGGCACGGAAGTACCTTCTCGGGCTCAATTAATGGCATTGGATACGTCTGAATAGGTTTTGCGGTTGCCGATCTGAACACATTTTTCTACGGGTGGGGGGGAGGTTCTGGTGAGCCCCGAGCGGCCTGGGGCTCTGCGGCTACCAGACCAGCAATGGTTGCATAAATCCAAGCGGCAGATTAATTTGTTTAATTTCATGGAATTTATTGGAAAGCGATTAAAACTGAAAGGTGTTGTATTGAATAAATTCAGGCTTGTTCGAGACAGTAACCGAACGGGCGTGTCCAGAAACACATGTGGGCGGAATTCCGGCTGGGGATTGAAAGGGTCTTTAGCAGATCATGTTCGCATAGCAAGTTGGCAAAACTTGATAGGACGATAATCCCGTTCGGAGCGAATTTAGTAGCCGGGCCCGGACCCGTATGGTACGAAATTCATTAGCGTGTTCCCGAATATCTGCGATTGACTGTTATGTAACAGGTGGGCGGGCTCTCGGAATTGTTAAAATTTTTCTGAGCTTTTCATCGCGCCCTGCGGGACTGGCTTTAACCATTCAGTAACTTAAGGCGATATATGGTCACCATCTGGCGGACCCAGTCATTTCGTAAAGCTTCTGCACGCTACGAAAGGTATCCCTCCAGGGCGTACAGAAAAATTTCTTCCCTTCCCCCACATACCGCGATATTGCCACAGCTCTATTTTCCCAGAAAAGTGTCAAAAAATCCCTGGTTCTGCGCTCATAATCAATTTTTCTTGTTTATATACGTGGCACATATGTGATCCCACATTTGATACTTGCTGTAGGGAGCCGAGCTGGGGGCAGCAGGGGCAATCAGCCCAAGCAGCCCGTGAAGGCAAGCAGCAGGCGAGCAGCCTTCAGGATATTTGGTGGAATCCACATAGGCACACAGATGTATCCACCAAGAGCATAAATCGTCGTAATTAATATTGTTCCAAAACCATAATTTAACGTAATTTGTCTCTGCCAGCACATGCGACAACGGATTTAATGCTGAAGAATTCTAGCGTGGGTAAGCCCGTGGCTGAGCGGAACGAGTGGAACAAATGTATCCGCAGAGATACCGTTACGCCGCGGGATATGTATATTCATAAGGGGGGGGGACAAAACAAACGTTCAAACACGCCGAGTCGCGCGCCGGCCGGAAAATCCGTCATTCCCCCCATTTTCCCCGTCCCTTCGATGCTGAAAAAAGGCACACATAACAAGTGCAAAATATATATAATGGGGTGTTGTCACCTGTCAGCAAAAGTGAATCCGTTTGTCAAAGGCGTTATAATCCTTGATTGATTAATGTTCAGTTTTTGGAAAAATTGTCAAATAGGAAATGTTTGCCTTGTCGGAATTTATTTGACTTACTCCCGGAGACTGACTGTGCGGGCGCTTCTGATGGCAGAATCATAAAATGCATCCAGACAGCGTTTTTGCCGTTTTGGGAATATTTTATTGCATTTCCGTTGTGGAAGAAATGAAATTAATCAAGGTGTAGCACAGGCAAATTGTGTGCCTTGACGACATAAACGGTTGAAGGAAGTTTTGATGGTGGGGTAGACTGGGTACGGTTGTGACAATTTTCATTTGATCGCCCATAATTTTGTTAGTATGCCAGTGAGCTGGCAGAAAGGTGTTTTTTATAGTAAAATGTACATTTGTCTACGTATAAATACTAAAATGTGTCCCTAAGCACAATGGATTAACTCACAGCAGAAAATTTAAAAAAAAGAGAGAAATGTCACAACCGACCCCACCCTGGGGTCGGTTGTGACAGTGCTTCGGGTCGGTAGTGACAAGGTTCAAAAATACACCAAAATGGTCTAAAATCACATTTATTTGGAAGTAATATCTAACCTATTAATATAATCGTCTTCTACAAAAATTAAAAATGTACTTACCAAAAGAAAATAAATCTGGGAACACTTCAATAGCTTGTAACTTATAAGGCACTGTAGCATCTACTTATTTTAAGTCTCCATATTAAAATCAGTCAAAAAATTTAACTAAACATTTCTAATTATACATTACGGTAACTGTATCAAAACAAAAACAAATGTTAATAAATGTTATATCAAAATCAGTAAAACATTCGTAACCAGAAGACATGTCACAACCGTACCCAACACACTCCTTCGCAAAAAACCAATCGCCATGACACTACAAAATAATCTACGTACAAAGTAATCACTGCTATTTAACTACTAATGTTTAACATAGGAAAAACACTCTTTACTCTATCTGTACAAATATAACAACAATTGTTAAAAGAAATCAAATAAAAATATTTACATTGAACAGTTAAAAAGTAATGTAGGCCCCTGCTGGCGTTAAAGTCGCCCGATGGCTAACGCAATACTGTGAAAGACGTGCAGACGGGCACGCCGCTCCTATCTCCCCTTGCAACCTCCGCGATATTCCTTGAAGTTTCGCTAATATGACGACTGGCAACCGTACCCTGGCACAACCGTACCCAGACTACCCTACAATATGTCTGAAATGGAAACAAAAAAAAAACTGAGTTTATTTTCTGTAATGGTGAGGGTAGCCAACTATCTCGAATCGAATCGAATTGAATCAAATAACCCCATTCAATACAAACAACGTATATTAATCGAACTTTTCTCCGAAATATTCGAATCAGGAAAATTCACGTTCTGTAATTTTTACGTATCGCTCTACACATGAAAGTTTTGGTCACCATAATCGACCAAACGGACGTTATATTCGCCGCCTTGTTGAAAAGTTTTAGTCAATTGGTTCTGTACTCGATCAACCAACGCGTGCGCATCATTGTAATGCTCAGGTCAAACGTGAATATTTCCACCATCCGCGATTCTGTGTGTGGTAGAGAATGTTGCCACTGTCCACGATAGTAAACGTACCCTACTCCTGCGAGAACGATAAAAGACGAGCATTATAATAATTAATGATTTTTGCTTGATATGGACCTCGTTACCAGTGTCATAGCATTAACTCAGGACGGATCATTATTCGTTCATAATGACAAAAGTCCAGGACCATTTAATCCCACCAATGAAAAGGCTGCTCCCTGTGATTTATGATCCAATCTACCAGAACCCAAATGATCACACTGGCCGAAAATTTCTCTCTGAGTAAAACCAAAGACCTTTATACCTACTCTCCAATGAGCAAACCAACCGAAGACCAACTACCGACCAGTTGGCAGAATTGGCTGAAAAATGCGTCCGAAGTAATAAGTTTGTAATTTGAGAAAAATCATACCTGGACGTGTTGTTCTATTGTTGGGCAAATCAATAAAAATCAAAACAGAGAAGAAATGTGGGAGAAACGGGAATTCTAGAAAATTGTAGACCATTTTTTCATTTTCGCATGTGAATGTACCTCCAGTAGTTTAGCTAGATCAACATTGGTGGCATTTTTTGTAAGCACATTAAGATAGTAGTTGTTCAGTGTGAATTTGATGTCGTTGCATTAATTAGATTAAAAAATAAACGTAAAATAATAATGTGCATCCCGTATGTATGAATCATCATTTGAGAGATGGATTGAGAAAACGCTAATATCAAATCCTTTTCTTATATGCCTTTTTCGACTTGTCTAACGTTTTTATATGATAAACCCACAAGCATTTAATTTGTGAAAATAAATCATCCCCAACAAAACTCAGAGACAGTGTACTCCACTAGATCTTTCCAATATATTACTTTCAGCAGTATCTCCTTGCCCCAGGACCCTTGTTGACCTTACTCACGCTTGACACAAAATCATTAACAGTCCCAGAAATTATTTAACTTTTCGCCTGCGTCTCAAAGAAAACCGACGTCTAGTACCGAAGTTGCTTGAAAAGTTAATTCCGCCAACCCCCCGGCGATACACTTGTCCCTGTTCAGTGTTATTATCAAAAAGTTCACATTCTCCAGCATCTGCATACATTAGAACTTGGGAAAATCAAATAAACACAGAAAATGTTTTAATTGCCTTCGGGGCTAATACTGCCAACTTCCTTCTGCCATGTGGCATTTTTCTATTTTCTCCCTCCTGATACTCGCTCCTCGCATATCAGGGATTGATGGAGCCCCGTGATATGATAGGATCCAGAAATTGTGCTTCGTGTGCACGTAGTACTTTTGTCCCAATGGGAAATTTTCCACAATAAGACACAACCGCGATGCGCGACATTCAATCTTTTCAAGGATATGCTGTCTGAGCATGTTTATTGCCGAGAGATAAGCAGACGTGGACTTTCTACCGTAACGACTTAATGGCAAGGTAATAGACGTTTGTTTATGTGACATTTAGACGACCAAGATACATCCGTGGTATGTCTGAAGTCGTTTAAATTAAATAAAGGGAAGGAAGTCACAGTTTGCCAATTCTTTTAAAAATATTTCAGAAGGTTGTGATGGTTGTTCTAATTCCTCGACCTTGGATTAAGGAGATCCGTCGGCTTGATGATGATTGAAAATATATAATACGAGTATATAAGATTTTTTTAGACAACATATAAGTGCTTTCATTGGTAGGCATATCTTTAGGTATTAAAAATATTGTTTACTAGTACAATTACTTTTGTTGTCAACATTTTTCATAAAATATGGCGTCATCTTGAAACAATTAGCATCCGTTTTACGCTGTTTTCACAGTCTTCGTCACAACTTGTGGTCGGGCACGATTTATCCCTGAAATACGATTAGGTGATGCCGATATAATTTTTTTTATAGATTATGAAATTGGAAACCAACAAATTTCATCACGTAAAATTTAGAAAACTATGAGCATTATGAATGCAAATCACTTTACGCCAAATGATTTTTTCCAAGCTCACGATTTTTTAAGTCGCACAAATTTTTACATGCGGCAGCAATTAGTATCGCAATTCGACAAATTTAACGGTGTCTACTGCAAATGAGTAAGCCAGTGTATTGGCATGTCATCAGAAGAGCAAATGCACCACTCATCTCGCCGATAGCTGTCATACCCAATATACTACATATTTCGTGTAGGATATAACAACGCGCCAGAAATGTAACAAGAAGTGATTGCAAATGAAACCGAATCCAAATGATGTGTTCACAAGATATTGCATTATCGTGACATTAAGCTTCTATTTCTATTCTATTGATAAAATGGCTGTCCCAGTCTTGACTTCAATGACGATTTAGGTTTTTTAAGTATCAAAGTGAAGTTAATGATTTCAAACATAAAATCCCAGTCGTTTGTGATGACTTTAAGTAATGAATGCAACCCTTAAGGTATTGTAAAAGAACCCTAATACCATTGTGTGTGCACAAAGTTAACCTTGTGACAAATATGTCCACCATCTTGAATTTCCAATTTTCAATAAAAGATTCGAAATCACCGACTTCAAAAACCTAAAAGTACCCATTTTCATGAAATCCATTGAAGTTGTGGGAGAGTTATATGGAATTTCGCCTAATGTTTTAGTTTTTATGCTATCGTATTGAAGGGATGAGGGCTGAAGGGTTCAAACTTGTTTTATAATCAATCAGACTGGAATAGCTTTCTATCGGCGTTTGGTTCATTATTCTAAGATTATTATTTTAGAAGATATAATATCTCAATAATAATTGTGACACTTTTCGTGACGCATTTTACCCCGCTAAAGACGTAGATCTATACATAAAAATAAAACTTGTATATTATGTTATTCCAATGATTTAATAATTTATTTATATTTTATTTATTATACATATTTTCGGCATGCTTCTACCAAACGACATAAAATTGTCAATTTCTTTTGTGTTAAAGTCTGCTTTATTTTCATAAAACAACAAGGCAACAAAAGGACAAATGAATTATTTTCCCGAAATACATTGCGGTGTTTTAGGTGTTGAATTGAATGGAAACAAACAATGAAACTCTTCCTAAATGTCAGCCAAATTCAAATGCAATCCTACGTCATCCAGCCGAGCAGTGCATATGTATAACAAAATTATCGCGAAACCGAATAAGTGGTCCTGGGTGCTGGTGTCGCGGCGTGCAATTAACAATCCCTCTATGCAGAAAATTGTCAAATGAACTGGTTATTAAAATTTATTTCTCCGGGCGGGCGGTAAATTTCCAAAAATTACCAGGCCGCACATACCTAAACCTGGGACCGTGCCCGAACTGCTGGGTCGCCATGCCGCCCGATAAATAATCAGAGCGCCTCGCTTAAATTGTGGCTGTGAATAATTTAATTTATCAGGAGTGCATCAATCCATCAATTCAGAGGATGGTCTGCCCGCAGGTCCGTCTCCGCATTTGACTAGGTGGTCGCCGGACTGAATAGGCCAGACTGAACTATTTACCAACTGGAGAAATTAATACGAGGCATTAATCACCCTGCGATTATTAGTGCTGTTGCTGCCGAGCTGCTGTTTCTAGCCATAACTAGCTCAATATGTCTTCGTGGCAATGGATTAATTCGGTGTGTGCGACGATCCACTACCGGTGGATGTGTGACTCTGTTTGGGCGAACAAAGCTCCATTGTGTTAAAATCATATTAATCCTGAATAGTTGAAACGCACACGAGCTCATGGGACTATGCGGCGGGCGCTCCTCGCAGCATGATGATGCAGTCTCAAATCTGGGCTTACACATATCAGGTGCACATCCCCGAGCCCCTCTTCGTTCGCCCCCTGGCTTCGAGCTAATTAAGGAATGCCGGATCTGGCAGGACGCGTTCGCCACCGAACCAAAGACGACGACGACGATTCATTGGCTTCAGGATTTCCGTTTTTCCGACTGCTTAATCAATTAACAACTTTCGAGTTGGGGCATTCATACGACGACAACAAAGTAATTAAATGCGGAAAGTTTCCCAGGAGCCTGGATGGGCGCCTTTGTGCTACCGCCCGATGCCTTTTTTGTACGTTGGCGGTGGTGCTCATTTCACTGCTGATGGCGGTAATTTAATTATAGAAAAGTTTTCGGAGCCTCCAAAAGACAGAAGCTTTGAGATGTAATGAATAAAAGTTGGAGCTGGCCGTGAACAGTGAACAGAGGAGCACTCTGGGAATAGGTAAGGTATTTTCGCCCAGATTGCCCGGGTACTATAACTCAATTGGAATGGGCACACGGCAAATAATGAAACTTAGATGACAATCCTGCAGGCACTTTGGCTTCTGGGAGTTCCCATTTTCAATTCAACGCTTGTAAATTAAATTGGGACACTTGGAGATTTTAGTTTCCCGGATGTTTTCTGGGCATGTTGTTTTCTTTGCAACGATTGGCTAGGGTTTTGGACAATAACACATTTTCCACTCGTTCACCTAACTGCATATTATATTATTGACAAAAGTGTTTACATTGATTGCCATATATAGTACATAACTCAAAATTAAACAAATTAACATATTGTAATAGAGAAAACCGGTCCGGGCGAAGACTAACATTGAAATATAGATGTGCATAAAAACATTAAATTCAGTAAATCACACAAATTTTAATCCATTGTTTCCCTGCATTTATGCAACGGAAAATTGTAGTGAAATATAAGCAATATATACAATCAAATTATATCCGAAAAATTCCCTATCCTGCCCACTGTTAAATTATATGCAACAGTCTCCTCTTTTGTTCATGCGGCTAATACGACGACGTCCAATTCACAATTTCTACTCTATGCCTCTTTTATCTCGCTGTAGCCACTAATAGATTAATTATAAAAATTATTACTCATTATTTCTCGATTTTTTAACACCCACTTGAATGGCCGAAAAATGTTATATGAGCTGTTCGATATACTGCTCGATAAAGCATATTCCGAATAATTTCAGGAAAAGTACTTGCAACCTACATCTTCAGTGTTTCTTCACCATTAAATAATATCTGATGCTATAACTTAAGTAAGTACCTACAGTATTTTTAAAGGAAAATCTATAAAAAATGTGTTGCAGTACAGTCACTCAGAAATTCCTAAAAATATTGTCTCTTTATATTTTTAAAAGTTTTTGAGTGATTGTTCTTCTATTCTCAAATTTATTACAAATTGATTTTCCTCATATCTTGTTACTCATGTACGAAAATAGGTGCAAACCGTTTTAAACACTGAAATTCACAACAAACTGGCAAGATACACTTTCACAGCAGTAGGTATTGATTACCTGTAGCGTAGAATTATGTCAAGAATTTATAAGATTTATTTAATTATAAAATTGTGGTCCCGTAAATAGAAAGTAGAGGATTTTTTTTAGTAATAGAAATTTTTCGTTAATAAATATAAAGCTTACTTTACAATTTGATTTGATGTATTTTTTCTAAATTTAGATATGCATAAACCCGAATACTGAGGAGAGCAAATACCTTTTGTAGACTCTCTAGGTATGTAACAAAAATTTTTTTCAAATAAGCTGATACAGATATCTCCATTTGTTGACAAATGCAAGCTTATATAAAAAAAATTAAAAAAATATATAAATAATTACACTGATATGACATTGCTAAACGTAAACACATAAGTGATGTACAAATAAGAATTCTATAAGAGTTAAATACCCCATTAGTATACATATTTTAATTTCACGTCAAATAACGTTAATAAAAACATAAATTTTTGTAAAAAAACCACGAGCGGTATTAAAATATCCCATTAATTCCGAGCACTAAAATTTATTTGCGGTAATTCCTCTAAAGCACTCCATTGCGAACTAATTTGTTTAATTAAAACAGCTGTAAGTTAAAAACTGTTTCAAAAACTTTCAGTTAATTAAAAAAATTTTTATGTTGATTTGGAGCATCAACGTTCGCTGAAAAGCTCCTGCAATTTAATACATTTTTAACTACTCTAGCCTTCTGAAGGACGTCCATATGAAACTACCTATGGGCGCACAGATATTTCCTCTGGATTCCAACTCTCGGGAAGCGCTGCATTCATTTATTGCTGTATGCCCGAGGAAAGTTCTAAATTAAATTTACTCGTAAAAATTCGAGCCTGAGTTTCGTCATATTTCCTGGTGAATTTTACTATAATTATCGCTCATAATGCATCCATCCACTTTCCAAGTGAGACGTCTCTGAAGCCCATCCGCATTTTCCATTCGAAAGGACATTGTGGCACGAGGGCGGTAGGCGAAAGTGCACACACATTTTATCTTGCCAACTAGGCGAACATATTTGCTAGATAAAGTTGGGAAAGCTTACTCCTCCGGAAAGCTCATTTGGAGAAATTAATTCAATTTAATAAGGTCGTAAGCAGTTTATTAGTTTACTACAGAACCTTCATGTGTAGGAATCACATACACATGTATTGAAAATTTGCCTTACGGGTTCGTACCCACCCGCCATCATCAGGCGACATCAAGCGCTTTACGGGATAGGAGACATCTTTCCGGCGGCATTTAATATGCGTCTGGGTATTTAGTGCAAATGGAATAACTTTGGCTGACGCTACGCAACGTATCACGGAGAAAGTTAAGCGCTTTTGCACTTGTAATTAAATTTGCTAATTAGGTCGCATTACATCAACTTTGAGTGGATTTGAGGAAGTCACTTTCCGCGCCCTCGGAGGAATTTCTTTACTTTTTGTAACTTTCAAAATGTGTTCATACTTTTTAAGACCTCAAGTTAAAACTCTTCGAAAATTTGCAAGGAATGAAGACAGCTCAGGAGATAAGATGAAAACTTTAAATGCAAATTAGTCTGAGAATTTTCCAGTCTTTCTCCGGGGAATAGAAACTGTATGAAGTGCATGTGCCATGTTCGTCTTGTGATTGAATAAAGGTATCTATGTACTGACCCAAAATGTTTCTAATTTTACTTCTTACAAATTTGGTAGCGATTTTAAAAAGTTTCAATCTCTAAAATGTATGAAGTAATTTCAAATTAAATTCCTCCTTTTCTACTTACCTAGTGATATGATGATATCATAAGACTCTTAGTAGAAATTTGAAGTCGGCGCGAAAACCTCACTTATCAATCATATATGTACTTACAACGGCAAAAAACACAAACTAAAGTATTACTAACATACCGTGAAAGTGAAATCTATTTAGAATCCGCCATCTTCTATATTCCAAATTGGATGCTCAAGTGCTATGATTGAGCTTCGCAACCCTAAAAACCACTCTATGATCATTTTTATGAAAATTTAGTATTTTGAATGCGCCATCTTGGATCTATCATCCTGAATTTTTTAAATTAAGTACCATATTTGAAATTGGCAATCCCTAAAACTCCAAACTAATATAAAATTTGGAATTTATAGTCCGCCATATGGTTTTAAATTTCCTACATTTTGAACGGAATTGAATTTCGTCGCGATACAGAACAGGCCCCCAAAAAAAATGTGATAGGTACCCAAAATGAGTGATCTGCTTTGTTTACGTCTATGAGATGATACGTTTATCAAAACTGGTAAAATAATTGATTTTAACGCCACCTAGGAAAAGCTAGGTCATGGATTTGTTAGGTGCGCTCTTTTGTGTCCGCTGTCCGGAGTAGAACAAAAGCTCTTTTGAAGGGAGTTATCCGTGTATTGAACCGTTTTATACAGAAATAGAAGAAGGCTTTGGTGAACAATATAATAAATGTGGCATTTTATCTACAGAGGAATTCAATGCATTCAGATTAATGAATTTCCACAATTAACTTCATTACGAATACAAATTTGTTTACATCTATTAGCTGATACTGTTCTGAAAACCTGCAAAAATCTTTTACTTTGTGGGTTTTAGGATTCTTGATATATAACCACCTGTATGTAGTTTATTCCCGACCACTAAATATTTAGATTTCTCATTGAATTAATTAATCAATAAAACTCTCAATTCGTTACAAACAAATATGTATTACTCTGACGACACGTCCTTGAACTTGTTGCTTTTTTACAGGAATGTATCTTCTTCCTCTTGCCAGCAAACTAGCAGCAATTTAGTGCAAAGGAAGAGGTCGCCACAACTTATTGAATTTAGCTTCACCTGGGTGACCTATAGGTACAAGTCCTATCTTGTGGAAACATCGTGGGGCGTAGCGTAATTTGAGTAAATATGTCAATAGCATTTATAATGATATGAGCGGTTGACTGTTGATATAACTTTCACGCACCCCACGATTTTTTTTTTTTGTCTGATTAATGCCCTAGATTGATGAGGGGAGTGGTGTGATGACTGGTACCTGGGACCTACTGAATTATTTTATAGTTTTTAGTACATTATCTACATCATTATTATCTTTATTTTCAATAAAACCGTTGAACGTAAAAATTTGGTTGCTTTTTTTTTTTTAATGTATGTATAGACTGTCTCAACTCTTTGATCCGCCATGCACTGTGTTCTACTTGTAAAGCCCTTTCATTTCATACCCTTATTAAGAAAGTGTGAGAAAATATGTGATCCGCCATTTTGTAGAGGCGGCCATCTTGGATTTACAATGATACTGATTATATTAAAATGTATTGTCATCAGAACTAAAGGTATGCACCAAATTTCAGATCAATCTGTCAACAGGAAGGGGGTTAAATTTCAACTACTAAATTTGACCCAAACAGGGCAAGCTAAATAAAACCGTTTAAGAAGCAATCCTTCATCAACCCTATAGGCCTGGAGTGATACCAGGTGTGTACATCATAAGCATTGAGATATTCGTCACAATCTACGCAGCGATAGAAAAAACATTCCAGATCATTATCACCTAATTGTCCAACATATTCTTGCTTGATTAGTAAGATTACCTAATTGAACAAGAAGTGAAGAATCTGGACATTATCTTTATAAATACCGTTATTTTGGAGATGCTACCAAAGAGCCTTGAGTGCTAAGTCTTTTCTTATTACATTTCATAAACAATAAATTTAAATTAACTGTTTAAAAAAATTACCTTGCGCAGAAATAGGCAAATTTGTCCGGAAGCAATTAACTTCCCTCGCTTCCATGTAAAAACTTGTTACTTTTAATTATAAAAAATAGGATCAGTGGTAACTCAGACCATTTGTAGCTCGTCGTTTACAATATGCTTAAAAATACATATATACGTACCTACATACTTTTATCCAAAATAAAGGAGTTCGCAGCTATTCGAGTTTTACCTGGAATCCTTTTTGGTAACCGCATCAGTCTTGCTGCACATTTAAATCTCATTGATTATGCACAACTCTAAAATTCAACAATAAACTTGTCCATTAGGGGGATTTATCACCTCAAATACATATTTTTAGTAGACTTTAAATTAAGGAAGCTCTCGAAGAAGTTTTCACCTCCAACAGCGCCCCCTGCCCTCTGCCCACTTCTCTGGACGATGCGCCCGCACAAACATACGTTAGTGTGGATTAAGCTGACCGCAAAGTTTTGTCCTGCTTATTACGAATTCAAGAGGGTAAGTCGGCAACTTTGGTTTTAAGTCCGCCTTGTTTGTGTTGAAACCAAAGTTTAATTCAGATTAAAAGTCAGGAGGAAATTCGGGATTTACTAACTTATCAAGAGGCACACTAAGCAGCGGGGGGTGTTCCGATGCACACACATTCGTACGGCGCACAACCCGAGCAATTTTCACATCAAGAAGAAATTTCACGCAGATTTAAAGCGAAAGTGTTCCGTAGGGAAGGAGACGGTTGCCCCCTACTAGCGGCAACTAGAGCAAAAAGTTTTGAGTCGCACATGTGAGCCGTAATTAAAAATTAAAGGACTTTTGATTGCACCCTGCGGTGATGGATTAATTCAATAGCCCCTAAAAGCATTTCGGTGGGGGGTGTGGGAGACAGCGTAGTCCCAAAGATGTGTCGTTAACGTGTTTCAGGGATGATTTTGGGCCGCTTACTTCATTTACCCTTTCCCGGGTTTTTGGAGTACGGCACCGACCATCAGCAGAAGCTTCTATTTTTTTTCCCTGTCAACTCTAATTAACCCGGCACATCTTAACTGGGGTGAATTTTGTCAGCCTTGATTGCTGGCCGTACTCTTCCAAATGCGTCAAATTGGATTTGTCCGAAGACGCGATGGCAAGCAAGAAATCGAATCAAGCAGGATGCCAGACCCAAACAATACAGAAAAACTCTCGGGAGACAGTCAACAAATTCTTTGATTACATCCTGTTATTTGATCCTTACCGCTTAATTTTCTGGTCACGACCGGTCCAAGACATTTTGTTTCGAGCTCCTTTCTGCTCGTCTTCTTACACTGGGCTCTTGGTGCGGAAGAAAAAAAATTGAAATCTTCTCAGTGGCGGTGAAAATTGTTCGGGGACCCTCGCATCTCTCATTTACGGGGAGTAGCTTTAAAAGAACATTAACGCTCCATTCTGGCTAAAAGCTTGAGTTGTTGAAAAGAAACGCAGACTTGTCTTGAATTTGAAATTGATTCCTGGCGGACCCGTCTGGCGATGCATTTCCCGAGTTCGAGGGTTCGTTTAACCGTATGGCTTTCATATCCCCAATTACTGGAACCTGGAACCCAACACCGTAAGCGGATACCTTTAATGACAGCATGTGGGGCTGAGACGGGTCCACGTCGCAGCCACTTATTGACAATTTCAGTCCTTACCTACCGTAACCGCTCCAAACGTCCGACTTTTCTGATTCCATTTATTTCATTTCCCATCCAATTTCTGCCCGCCCTCGAACAAAGCTTAAATCAATACGGACCTCCAGCATGCATATTTGATGGCATCACAAAACAATAACTTCCCTAAGCACCCGAGCAGCTCTCCGGTTGGACCGAGTCTGCTGCTTTATATTTAAGATTAATTACGTAAGCGACTGGCGATCGGAGAATCAATAGCTGGCATCTTCTGCTGGTTATTAATTTTTAATGAGAACATTAAGTCCTTAAATAGTAAGCAATGGCAGAGCTCAATGACAGGCAGCTCCGAGCGGCATAAATGATTCACAGGCAAGAAGCATTCGAAAAAGGCGTTCCACTCCATTTCCGTGGCAGCCATTCGGTGGAGACTGCTGAAAAATTTATTTTAAAGAACATCTGATGGCTGCCTTAATGGCAGAGGGGTTGTTGCCAAAAAGGTCATGTACCTACTCTCCTGCATGTCATCGTTAATCTTGTAATATGTGACGCGCACATCCATGATGAATTAGTGCGAGCTAACAGATTTTGAATTGTTCTATCTTGCGGAGTCTCTACTCATGGTCTACGAGGAGTGTGAGTCATATGTTAAGTAACCGTATTTGACGACTGAGGTCACTATTACTGAAAATCTCTATAAAGGGTCTTTTTTTAAACCGTGCACAAAATTGAGTGGGGTGATAGATCTCTCCTAGAAAAACAAAAGAGCACTAAATGAGAAGAATCTCAACCGTTTTCGAGTTACAGGGTGATTCATAAATTCGGTATGCACATTATTATTTTATTTTTATCTTTTGATCTACTCAACGCAGACATCAAACTCACGTAAAAAAACTACTAGTATCTCAATATCGTTTCCAAAAACACTAATTTTGATCTACCTCTACTATTGCAGGTATATAGTCACTTATTGCCCATAATATCACCTTCTTATAAAGGTACAACATGTCCAGGTAGGGTTGGATTTATATGTAGAAAACCTTTTGCAGAACACAAAATAAAAAATGTTAACCCAAATTTAACTTTGGTAACGTACTACTAGAATATGTTATGTAGCTATAAAAAACTTGAAGTCGGGACAAATAACTAATCAAAAATGCGATGCCGTACCAGCCAAAAAACGTAAAGAAATCAGGCGTGCAATGTTATTCTTATAGACCCATGTGTTATAGTGTGTCGAGCATGCGTTGATGTGTCTGTGACTGCCCGCGGGTAAATTACGTGAACTCTGAACTGAACTTAGAAGTTCGGAGAAATTTAATTCATAGATTAATGTTTTTTAATACGCCGAATCTGAATCCTTCGGTTACCAAGCCGAAAGCTTGCGTATTTAATTGTATAACTATGTGCGAGTATACAAGGTGGCCCATTTAAAATTGGAATTTCTTTTTGTTATAAAAATAACGGTTCAATATTTGACTTGGCCCATTCGGTCCACCCAATTTTTGAGTACATTTTCGATTGTTTCGGGCCTTATGTCAGCAATAGCAGCTTGAATCTCGTACTTGAGGTCTTGAATTGTTTCTGGTTTGTTAGCGTAACACTTATCTTTCACCGCTCCCTAGAGATAATAGTCCAACGGCGTCAAATCGTAGCTTCTTGCCGGCCAAATCACATCACAATTTTTGCTGATTATGCGATTTCCGAAGATAGGGCGCAAAAGATCGATTGTGGCGTTCGCTGTATGGAACGTAGCGCCGTCCTGTTGAAACCAAATATCGTCCAAGTCTTCGGATTCAATTTTCCCGAAAAACCAATCGACCAACATTGCGCGGTAGCGCTCCCCATTGACGGTTACGGCGGCTCCGTCTTCATTTTCGAAGAAAAATGGGCCGATGATGCCGCCGGATCAAAATCCGCACCAAACAGTCACTCGTTGTGGGTGCATTGGCTTTTCCACGATGACATGCGGGTTTTCTGTGCCCCAGATGTGACAGTTTTGCTTATTAACATAACCACTGAAGTGGAAATGAGCCTCGTCCGAAAAGATGATTTTTCGGTAAAATTCGCCAAGTTCGGCCAAACGATCTTCTGGACAATTTGCGAACCGTAGACGGTTCGGATGGTCAACCGGCTTTAGCTGCTGCACCAATTGAACTTTATATGACTTCATGACAAGGTCCTCATCCGACAACTACCTACTCCATTTAACTTTACTTTTGTATTAATTACTATCGTAACAATTCTCAAAACAGGCAGCTATTAAGATAACAGTGGTCTTACATGAATGTACCACAAATGCCATTTTTTGGTTAGATTAGCGAAAACATTAAAACTTTGTTTTGCATAAAGATACATGGTAAATAGAATGTTTGTGCAAATGGGGCGTCATTCATTTTCCAGAACACTCCCTGCAGCTTAACTTTCAATAAATCTCGTGAAGTTAGCATCCCTTTACGGTGTTTCACCGGATGCATTCGGTCATAAAGTTTTAATTTGCGAGAAAGGTGGCACGTGCAGAGCGAAATAAATGGTCACGGCTTGTTGAGCTCATGAGTATCTCTTGTTGTGCAAATTCGTTATAACGTCATCCATGAACATTAGCTTTATGCACATAGGTGTGAATCATCGCATCATCATACATCCTCTGTACAGCACACGTGAAAGAGGTAAAAGCCGTGTCGCGCTGTCTTCAACGCAAATAAACACTGGCAGCTGCAAACGTGGCGATTTACGTACTTTGATCCTGAGCCGCCGCTGCCTTCTTGTATGGCCCTCCGCCCTCGCGGATATTCTTTAATTGGGAGAAAAGATAAATCCCCCTTCGAAATTTTGATGAATGTAAACATTTTAATTGGTTGCCAGCTAAAGCTAATGAGCATATCAAAGCGTGAGTGCGCGGCCAGCGAGCGGAGTTCAAACAAGAAGTTTTATCTCTGCCTTAGGTGGAGTTCGGGATCAAATAATCCCGGAGGCAATGGGTGCGCCCGGGAGCAAAGTACACCATCTCAGTAGGGTGTCCTCGGTAATTTGGTTAATTCGGTCGCAAATTCCTAAAGAGACAGCTTGCAACATTGTCGAGCTCCTTAACCTGTACAAAGTAGGAGCACTACCCTTGGAGCGTCTACTGTTCTTCCGCTTGCTGCACTACGGGGCTATAAAGGCAAATTAAATTCCCTGGGAAGAAAGGTCGAGTGGAACTCTTTTAAAATTCAAAGAAAAATCAGCAATTTTTCCAACTTATTAATCCTCGGAGGGAAATTCATTTATTTCCGGGAAGGGTGGCACGCGTCCGGCAAAACAAACACATCCATCTCTGGAATTAGAGCTTATGATATTTGGCAAACAGGGCCATCCTTCAGAACCTGACCACTAAGTGCCTGCAATATTTATTCAGCTCACGGAAAGCTCCTTGTTGTTTAAGCCATTTAGTCAAATACACTTCGTTCCTAAGCACGATCATCTTTCCGGATTAGGCCCGGCAAAAGCCTCGAATAACAGAAGGATAACTTTTAATCTTTCCCGAAACAAAGTAAACTGCGGCGATACTGCTGGCCAGTGGCCACCCTTCGGCTACTAATTCTTTTCGATGATTATTTGGGGTGAATGGAATTTGGATTTCCCAGAGGCGGAGAAAGGTTGGGTTAGTTGGGTGCATATGCAAATTTGAGCGTGATACATTTGGAATTGATCTAATGACTTAAACTCAGCACATACTGTAGGCCAAGATAACTTGTAAGTCATCTCAGTTATATTGACATGTAGGAGAAAGCAAACAATAAAGATCGGATAATTGAAATACGTGCTTGAATTTTATTAACATTATTTGATCTCAAAGAGTCATACAGTCGAATCTCTTTCCCATTATTAAACCAAGAAAGGGTTAGTACCAAATCCAAGGCGTACTCAGAAAATGCAAAACTCTTCATTTTTTTTTATTGGGAGGAAGCGGGAGTTTTCATTTCGACAGGCTTTCACAAATTCTATAATTGCTACAATAGAGTAGACATAGTTGGCGATGCTTTGCCAAAAACAGTTAACAAGTCAAATTATTTTTCGAGTTTTGTAGTATTCAGGCTAGGTATCATCATTGCTATTACCGGAACTTTCTCCGTTCCCGAGAACTAGGTAATATTGGTCCACCCACCAACCATCGCATCGTATAGGAGCAATGGCAGAGATATTTTTATATAGTGAAGGAAACAATAAATTGACAAAGGCGTGAACAGTATATACTCCAAGTGAACTAGCAGTTAAGAAAAGTTTTAAAAAAGTATGGGAAAGGAATATTCATATCAACCAAAAGCAACGCTTGGATTTGGACCATTTTGAGTAAAAGACAAAAGTGAATATACCTTAATGAATGAAATGTTTAATAATTTAGACAATGACGTACCAGTCAATTTTATGTTATTTCTGTTTGTTTAAGCAAATAATATCACAAAAAGGAAAATGCAAATTCGAATCATTTGAATTGAAATGCACTTCCATTCATGAGAATAGTTGCAATTCGAACGAGAATATTTTGTATCGATTGCATTTAGGCTTGAACTTGATTAGTTCCCCGCCAGTATATCCTTCCGCAAAATCCTTCCAATCCATTTAAAACGCTGCAAAATCGCTGAAAATATAAAAATTTTTAAGATTCAACTATGTACTTACCTGTTTGTATACACAAAGAACTGTCACTTGACATATTTCCATGCAAAATCTCCCATAAATTTCTATTGGGATATTTTATCGACATTCATTCAAAAAGAGAACATGGTTTGCTTTCAAATTGAAATGCGTTCGAAGTAATTGTAGATGTTATTAAATTGTCATATTAAATAGGGAAGATTATCAAATCAAAATCAATCTCGTCTCGTTTTCGCGAAAAAAAATAATTCAGAGGGGCTATTCGCATCGTCCTTGCTTGTCTGCTGACTAAAATTTTTCTTTGACCAAATGTCTACCGGATGAAATTTTCCTTATACAAAATATTTACTGACTAAAATTGGCTTTCTACCAAATATCTACTGACTGAAATTACTACTAACAATTGTTGCGTTTCTTAAGAATAACCTAAATAACACTTAAAAATTATAAAATATTTTCGTTGGATTTCTGATTAAAAGCAGAATACATGTTCTCTTTTTAAATGCATGCCGATAAAATATCCCAACAGAAATTTATGATGGGGATATGTCAAGTGACAGTTCTTTGTATATACAAGCAGGTAAGTAGGTGAATCTGAAATTTTTTATTATATATTTTTAGCGATTTTGCAGCGTTTTAAACGGATTGGAAGGATTTTGCGGAAGGATATCCTGGCGGAGAACTAGTCAAGTTCGTTCGGATTTGGATATTGCGCTAAAACTTTGTGGAAACATTAATGGTCGGAACGAGAGATAGGGCCAAAAATACCAAAAATTGTTTTTCAATTTTTGGTATTAAAACAAGTTAATTTTTCGGAAAGTATTGTTTTCCGTAAACAATATTTTCCTGATTCACTCGATCCGAGCATTAAAAGAATGTTTCCACAAAGTTTTATTGCAATATCCGAAACCGAACGAACTACACTAGTTCCTAAAATTATTACTAGCTGTTTGTCAAATTATAAATTTTCTATAATAATTTGACAAACAGCCAGTAATAATTTTTTTCTATTTGTTAAAGAATTATTTGGCGCGTCGTTCATTTTTTTAATTATTTCTGTAAGGGTATAGGGCATTTCTTTTGATAATTTGCAACACATTCATTTTCAATTAATAATTAATAGAAATAATATGGATTTTATTGGATTACTAGAAGTTACCCTCACTTCGCTCGGCTGCGCTACGCTTGTCGTGCGTTTGTCTTATTTAATTTAATTAAAAAAAAATTTATCAATTTATTTTAAACAAAACACTTTATTAAAAAACATCACGAAAATTCTGTGAAAGTTCTATTACTGCTAATTACCCTAGTTCTTGAAAAATCTCATTAAAACAAATTTGTATATTGATTTTAAATTTTGAACGTGATAAAGCGACATGAAGTTGACCATGGGAAAACACTGGTTAATTTAAAATTAAACCTCCATGAGAAAATGATTGTTATTGATGTAAAGAGTAAATCTGATTTAAAGTCATAGCAAAAGAATTAATAACTGGAAATTAACGTCTTTTAAGTACTTAAGGCAAATTTAAATCACATGATTTCAAATCGATGCTTGGAATTGTTATAATTTCATTTCTATTTGTCTCATTTACAATTTTTGCTTGAATTAAAAGTTTATGAAAAGAGCGATAACTCTATTACCTACCCAGGAGCACAACAAAAATGTTCTATAGTTGAATAGTGAAACACTGTGCTATATGGGTTTTGAGTCTCTGAATCCGCAGCCAGAATTATTTTTCGCGTTTATCGCGACTTTGTTTGACGTTATGGCAATATTTTCAGCGACCCAAAAACCATTTCTCATCTCTTTAACTACAGAACCTTTCTCTTGTTATCGGTCCTGTGTTATCATTCAAGTAATCACGTTCAAAATTTGCTTTTCCTCTTCGAGATTTCCGTCGGATTGTAAACATACAATAAATTTACGAAGTTTGAAAAATATATAGATGTCAATATATTTGATGTCAGATATTTGTTGTATGTTTGAGACAACAACAATTGATATGCTGTCCATGTTCACTTCAACTGCTTTTACTCGTAAATTGATTTTTTTTTGGATTTTTCCAATAAATTTCCACAAAAACTACATGTTTCAAAATAATGTGGCCTTTTGATTTTCTCCTGATCTTCTTATTAACCTTAGAAATCCACATAACGATCACGCGAATAATATAGACATTGATTTATTAATTTGGGCTATACTTTAAAGATTTGAAGTAATTTTTTTATCGAGTTGTTTATTCTTCCTAAGGTTCTTGTGAGTTCCGCCAGATGGGCAATTATTTGCATTAATTTTTAAAGTTTAATACTTAATTAAAATATGTTTACCTGAAAATTCCAGTGTACTCTTATAAAATCAACTGTTCCCTGCCCTGCCTCGATGTTCCTGCTTAGTCAGTAAGACCCTAAAATATCTTTACATTGGATTCGCTGCTTTCAATTGAAGAACATACATATGTGTAGATACCCTTTGTTAATAAGTCATGATGATGCAAAAACTTTGAAGAAGGGTAAACACTTGAAAAACAAATCAAGTACAGCAGCTGCTGCAAAACAACATAATTCAGCAAAACCAAGCAGCAGATCATAACAAGGCAATGAACTAAACCTAAAATAGAAAAAAGTGTTCAGCTCAGCATTTAATAATTTGCTGACGTGCGTCCCGTTTCCGGCCCTAATTTTGAAATTTGCAATTTTCAACGTGAGCTTACCTCAATGACTGGGAACTCGGATGTGCACCTGTTCACGGTACCACCCCACAAAGTCGTCTGTGTCAGTTAATTAAATACCACGGGGGGTTTACCCACTCATAAGTGCCTTTGGCTGTCTCTTCACTTCATTCAATATTTGCGAAGCACTCGTGGGTGGCTTTTTCTGAAGCCCCTTTAAAGCGATATTAAATTAATTGTAACAAATCACAGCGGGGATTTGCGGCTCTCGTGGAAGCGTTCTCAATTTTGATTGTTATCAGACTAATGGATGAGATGGAGTGCAACGGAAGGTGGTGGGAAATTGAGAATTTAAAATTTGCGAATATCCTTCCTTGTCAAAGTTGGTGGCGGTTGGGAAATACATCAAGTTAATTAACATGCGATACCCAAATGCAGCTCGCGAAAGTTTTAATTTAGACTACTCCATTACGGGGCGGAGTGAACCTCTGGAGCTTCGAAAGAAACCATTTGGCCAATATGTCATCGCGTTAGAAGAATACTTATACCATCGAGAATCCGCTCAAAACTCGCGCCATTCCTGGAATTCCGGGCGAAATAAGTAAACAGTTGCTAACACAACAAAAGGTCCCTGCACAGGAACAGAGGAAAAAAGCCAGGGAGACTTATGAACATGTCTCGGCGCACCACCTGACGTGAAATTTCGCTATAAATATCCTTCCAATTCCACAGCTAGTAGGGACAAGGACTGATTACATGCTTTCTGAAAACCGTAAAATGTACCACAGCAAAAGCAGCAGCTTTGAAAGTTTTACAAAGGGAAAGTTTGTAAATAAGTGTCAGCGCGAAGGGGTGGCGCGGAGACTACCGAGAGTCGAGAACTCCGGAATCCGATTTTGGTAGCAACCAGTGTTATTTCAATTAATTCAAGCAACACCCCTTCTGTGTTGCACTTCAATGCAGCTTGTTCCACTCAACTCTTTCGGGGGATTTGTGTGGATTTTGGATAGTCCGCAGCGAACGAGTTCTGCACCATGTAGAGGAGTTATGTTCGGTCAATATTTTATATGAACATGGAAAGTTACTGTGTATTATCATCTGCGGATGCAGAAAAGTCTTCTTATTTTGTGCCTCGCAATGAAGTTGCTTGGTGACAGGAAGTCAGTATTTACACGATTTCACAAATTTTGTACCATGTAATCTTCAGTAAAGAGATGTGAATAAGATTCGACTCGAAAACCGAATATATTATTCGAAGTAGTACGAGTAGCTTGAATTATTCGAATTATTCTCAACAATACGGATAATTCTAAATGCTGGAACCGATAAAATTAAACAAATAATATGATTCGATATTTAAAAACGAACATTTTTAAACTTTAACCAAATTGAAATGTTTGCAGGACTAATTATGGTTACTTTGAGGTTAATTAATCGCATGTGCAATAAAGAAACTATATCTATGTATTGTATAGCAGCGTGGCCAAACAGTCGCAACGATGTAAATTCATTGTGAATTCAATATGGAGGTCACCACAAAATGACGGATCACCTTTTTCTTTGCAACCCACTCGACATGGGTATCAAATGAAAAGGTTTCAAAAGTAGAATTCAATAAGCTATTTTAAATCTAATATGACAGACAGCACAAGATGGCAGATTAACGTTATCTTTACATCAAATGAAAGGGTATAATGAATATAATACGACGAGTTACCTAACGTCAAACTAAGTGAAATATGACAGTAGCGCCAAGATAGCGAATCACCATAATTATCACAACTCTTTTTGGTATCAAATTGACGGGTTTTATGAGCAGCACATGATTCTACTATATCTTCGACTACGATTATTATATTTCCCGCTGTAGAAAATACTCGTTCAGATGTAGCAGAGGTTACTGATATATTAAGGAATTTTCTTGTATGTATTTCCTTTCCAAAATAAAGATTTAGTTTTCTGTAAATAACTGTAAATTATAATGAATTACAAAGTCTACAATTTATTAACTTGTATTTCTTACTTCTTAATGGATTAAACCTACAGGACTCAAATACTCAAGTGCTTGAATACTCCCAAACTCTAAAACTCGAATACTCCTTAAATGAGTACTCAAATACTTCCTCACTCGAGTGATCGGATCTTTTTGCTCTCAAGTACTCGAGCACTCAGGTACTCAAAACTCCTTTACTCAAACTCGGATCTTTGAACTCGAGTACTCAAATACTCAAGTAATTGAGTTCAGAAGTACAACCCTAAAGCAGACTAAAAATTTAAATATAAAATAGGTAAAAAAAACCTTTTTAAGTTAAACGGTTTTAGTGCACAATTGATGATATACTAATAAAGACATAATATAATAAAATAATAACAGTATGATTTCCAAGCTCCAACAAAGCAAAGTATTATATTAAATGCGCCTCGCGATTTTATTTTAGTGTCATCAAAGCCCCAGATTGGAGACCCATAATTATTTTCTAGCTCCCGTCTGCCCGCTTTGTATTCGGTGGTCTCTTCTTCGGGCATGTCTTCATATCTTCTTCTGATGACAACTCTTCTGAGGGCGAGGCACATTTTCCTCAGGGTCGATATCCCGTTTAAGTAGATAATATTCACAAAATTACAAGCCATAAAAGGTTTCGACACAATATGCCCATATACCTTATATGTACTTAAAAATGAATCATGGTTTTCTCGCAACCACTTTTTTTTTCAATCTAATTGAACTTGAGTCTAAAATAAGAGCAATTGTAAAACATCCTTGTGACACGTATTTCACCGTTCCTGCAGCTTTCACGATTAATGGCATTTTCTTTACCTATCTCCAGAATTACCATAATTTTTAATTTTAATTCGAACAGTTGACTGTTTACCCTAAAATTTATTCAATGTTTCTGAAATGATATTCAAAGAGGGTACGTTCTCTCAATTCTCAAGGAAAACTTGTGACAAGCTTTGAATTTTTCAAATTAAACGGAAACATTTCGATTGACTACAACAAAAGCTCACCGACAGTCCACGCGTCGAGCTCCAGTCTCCTCTACATATCTGTTTACCGAAATTAATAGGAGACGAGCTCGCATAACTTAGCATAAAATTTCGCGCACAAATTGAGCTTATTAAAATATCTTTGAATCAAGCTGAAATCCTGCAGACACTTTGGCACTGGAACGAGTCCTGTGTCGGTAGTAGTCCGTAAAATATTCATGAATTCAATTTCTTCTTCCCGTCGCTCGTACTGCATGCCGGCCGCGTGCTGGTACATCCTTGAAGGCGCCCAGCAAATTATTGTTTTGATAAGAATCCCACAAAGAAGGAGGCGTTTACAAGTGCGCCCCATATCGTACATTTCAGCTTCAATTCGGCCCCGACAACTTCATATTAGTTGAGTTGAAAATTGCACAAAAATGGAGCTCTTTCGCATCTTGAAAAATTAATGGAGGCAATGTTTCCTCCTCGTTGCTGGAAATAGGGTTCAGGAGGCACCGGGATAAGCAATGTGACGTGGTGCCAGCCAGATCTGGGAGTCGTTGCCGTCTTAGATAGCAGTGACAGCAACTTCAGCTTAATATGAGTATATCCCTGGTCTACGGGCGGGACACCCCATATATGCTACGTTCTCCCTGCTGAGCTGACGGCGGCGGGCGCTACAAGCTAACATACACGAAAATTTATTTCCCGGTATATTGCGTTGTCAGTTGCAGTGCTCAAGGCGCTTTCTTCAGATTCACCCCAACCCAGGGGCGTAATGTCGCGTTTTTTTGCTATTCACCAAGTTATGGTTATGGCGGAAATTTACTGCAAATTTTAACACCTGGAGCACTTGCTGAGTACTGTACGAGATTGGGAATTATTGCCAATACTGAGAGTACGCTGATTATATTATTTAAAATATATCAGAAAGTGTACAAGTTGATCACGGTCAACATCAAAAAATAACTAAAGAAGAAAAACATGTCATGTTACATACATACATCTACATAGATAGGAATGTGTATGAACGTATTTTATCAGCCAATTCAGCAAACTGGTCGGTGGTTGGCCTGCTCATTGGAGAGTAGGTATTAGGGTTAGGTTCATATTTCTTCGGCCGCTTCACGTAATTTTTGCTATCATTTCCAAACAAATTATTTATATTTCAGTTAATTGCCTAATTAAACAATAAACAATTAACTCCGATTTGAACGTTCGATTACATAGTTCTTGCTTAAATTTGCAAACCTCGAATATAACTTCCCAGCGGAAACTGGAAGCATACAAGAAGGCATGAAAGAACACGTACTTTTTAGAAGCTGAAAAATGCTTGCCTCCCGTATCTCTATCCGTATCTTTTTAACCAGGGCATGTCATTGCGAGGAAGAAAGCTTTTTGTATTTTCTTCCTTTATGCTTCGTCGGAAAATAATTGGCAGATTTGTCTATTTTCTTCTTCTTTGGTTTTTTAGAAGATAAAAGCAGATATATGTACATAGAGATTATTAGATTCGGTCCCTGTTTTCGCAGGAAATATTTGTTAATTTGCTGGCTATGACTGGGACAAGAGGGGAAATAATACCTATATTAAATAAGCATGAATTCAGAACAGCAAATATCACAATAGTTTAAAATGCAACTGCACTCTCGAGCACCTAAACGAAAATGAACTCGAACTGAAATGCTTTAACAGAAAGATATTTTCACAACGAAATGATGTCATCGCCCTTTCATGCATGAAAACATAAAAAATCTTCCTTTGCCAAGGGCATATGCTTTGAAGCATTTTTCACTCGCAGAGAATGTAGAATTGGCAAAAGCTTTAACATCTTCCTAACTGCTTCATAAAGATATTGATAGGAAGCTCTTCAAAGTTGCTTCTTAGGGATTCAGAATTTTTTCCCTCTAGGTTGTTTCTATGGGATTATTTTCAGCTACAAATGCACCGTCTGCGCTTCCTTACATTTTAAACATTGTAAGTGCTCCCAACAAAAGTTACTCGCATTCAAAAGAGCCGCTATGTATGAGTAATGTAGAATGGGTAATTTTTTAAAAGAGTTCTCCTGAGAAGTTGATTGTTCAGTAGAATTGCCAAATTGTTTCCAACAATATTTTTCCACTACTGTACCCCACTGCTGATTTTCAGATATCAGTTTCAGAAGCACCTTACTCACCGCGATAATTGGAAAATGACTCCTTTTCGGCCGATAGGGAGAGTTTGACGACAATCATAGGAATTAAACAAATTGGAGTTTATCCCGGAACTTCTAGCCCCAGTGGCCCAAATAGTCCTCCAGTTGCCTGCGTGTTTGCGTCAAGTGATAATTCTCGGAAGCGCCGCCGTGCAACGTAAACACATCTTGGCGGAGCAGTAATTAAGCCCTTCGCGCCGGTAATTGAACAGTGCGAGGCGACTAATAACAACATTGCGCCCAGCGGATACCCTCGTCGGAATTAAAGTTTTCAATTGCTTATATCACTGGGGCAGCGACGGCACGAAAAGGATAATCCCCAAAGGGCCCGAGAAGGGTAATCCCTGTGCCTAGCCATCGGTCGCTCCCCTGTTCGCCGGAAAAAACAAAGGAGAGGACCTAAGAAAAACACAAACCGCAGGGGAAAACGAAATCAAAGAAACTTGATCCGTGCTTTTCCGTGTTATTTGATTTTCGTTCCGGTGAAGCTCTTGTCTTCCACAAAGGAGAGATACATAAATTACGAAAACCTTCACGTAGCCTGCGATAGTGTTTGTCGGATGAATTTTAAAAACCATCGGCCGCCCGGCCTCCCGGCACGCTGAAACTTATCGCACCACCCTAGCTCCAGATGGAGCCCGGCTCCTGGCTCGATTCGGAAACAGGAAAGGCCAGCAAAAAGGGAAAAGAACATTTCGCCAGAAGCGCCCGCCGGGGAAATTTAACGCTACAATGGGCATACAGTTTATTTTGGCCGGGTCCTGCGGCGTAGGGATAGAGCGCTGCATGGCGGGCGCGGCGCGGCGTCAACGACGTCGCTGCCTGGTGCCATAGTGTTATTATCGGTGTCCGCTCACTTAATCGAGATTCAATCTTTTCTCGGGACTTTTGTACCGATGCTCCTTGATATCGTCAGCGAGAGGCAAACGAGCCTAACTGATTGCGATCGGTCTGTTTCGAAGCGAGCACCTGGACTGGGCCTATTTTTAAGGAACTCAAAAGGATTTTCTACTTTCGAAAGGGAGTCTCCACGAAAGAGAGCCATTTCCTTTTACACCGGACGATGGGAAAAAAAGGGGCTCGACGAAAAAACGATGAGTCATTTAAGTTACGGGGGATCTGGTTTGCATGGGGATACCCAGCGCCCACACTCTACCGTTTAATGATTACTTCGGGGGAAGAATAACAGCCGGCTGTTTGCTCCCGGCCTGGCCTCTGTTTTGCATTAGATATCGGTCCTATAAAACACAAACGGGAGTGCCAACAGATGTCATGCATAAAAAGATACCGAAAATGTGGCGCAGTTACATCGATTTTGAGGTGGCTATGTATCGAAACTTCCCTCGTAATGGTATTTGTACTTGCAATCAATATGTGTAAGTATACGTAGTAGTACCAGAAGGTCAATCAATGCTTTCAATTGATTTATTTTCTGTATTAAACTCGCCTTCTTTAAAATCACATTTTAATTAAAACACAACAGACAATTAAACACAAACGTATATATGTATTTTGAGACGGAAATCATTGGAATAAATTATCCTATATATCTTTTTCGAGAAATAGGATTCATAATATTAAATTCGAAAATTTAATTCGAAGGCATTGAACACGACAATCGAAACTCCAGTGTCAGTTTCAGATTCCATCATATCATACACTTTCTGTACCCGGCAATAACGAGAATCTCATATAGTTTTGGTCTTGAATTTTTAAGGACAGTTTTGAAATCAGTGACCCCGAAAACACAATGCATCACTTTTTATCTAAATGGCATGTAGTTTCCATTTGACAGTTCGCTACCTTTAAACTGTTATTTTTGAAAGTAGATTTAAATGAATTAGTAAATTTTTACATGGTAGTTTTCTAGCTTTATTTGGCTGAAAAATCGTAGTTTTAAAAAGAGAGTGAAAATTCTTTGTAAAGTATTTTTAAATTCTTTGGCTCAGGTCCTATATTAAGGGGAGGGTAAGGTTAATTCGTACAAAAAAAGGCACATTTTTGTGAATTTTTTTCGACAACACAGTTAATATATATTTATTAAAACCAATGCAATGGTACATCAAAGTATAACATTTGAAGAATATTTTGTAAAATGTTCATATTGAAATATTGAAAAATACGGCAATGGCAGTAATTATTTGGAGCGTCTCAGAAAAAAGTAGAATTTCGGTGCCCCCTCATAATTCGGTGCTAGATCGTCTGATATCAAAAAGGAAATTTTTGTCGTTAGATAATCGCTTTCCCCAGGTAACGCCGAAGGGGTTTATCAAAATTTCAATTTTTCAATTTTTGGGAACACTTTGAAGTGAAAAACGCGATTTTTGCAACAAAAAATCGGATAATTTGTTATTACAAAATAAAAGATATTGACAAATTTGAAAAAAGCTCTCCCGCCTTACCTCGTAAATTATGTACCGAAATAGTGTTCAAAATTTCAAATGAATCGGTGCAGTAGTTTTGAACTTATGATGGGCATCGACTTTGAAAACATGAGTTGTAGGAAAAACGTTTTAAAGTTTTAAACACTAAAAAAATTAGAATAAAACGTTCATAAGCGAGTTTTCGGTTCACCTCACACTGAATCATCGATGCCAGGTCCATAAAGGATGTGGCTATCATCCATAATGTCATCATAATAAGAAAGTTAGGGGTTACATAGAGAGCGAAACACCTGCCAGGTAACAATAGCGCGCTCGGACCGGGCAGGTAATTTCTGGTGCGCTGAGTCATGTTTGAGGCACGATTGCTTAAACTGCTGTATGTTCGTCAGTTTTGCTCCGATCCGTCTCAAATTTTCACACAATATTTTTGAAAGCTTCTTTATTCAAAAAATCGAAAAAAAAAGAAACAACAAATTTTAATACCTTACCCTCCCCTTAAATAATGTATCTGCTGACGGTAAAGAATTGAGCGGACAATTTCCACTTTATTTAGTGAATTTCTTCCGGATGATGATGATCTAATGCCATGGATAGACTACAGCAATTGAACTAGTTCACGACGTCGCGTAGTTTCAGTAGAATTGTGCGGATCTTTGAGCTAGTTTAGCAATGGGAACTCTACATAAGCTACGTCATTAGACGTCACGAACTAGTTCAAGAGCTCTAGTCTGTCCATGGCATCAGCTTACCTTTAGCGTAGTCTTTGTATGTACGAAAAATGGGCCTGTGCCATACAGCACAGTTATTACTAAAAATTTGTCAATGCTGTAATGAAACTTCTGTCCTAATGGTATTTTACGAAGGAAAGCACCGAAAATGAAAGAAAATTAATTCGATTATTCCAATAGTCAGAGACAAGATAACGGACAACTTTTACTGCCAGAGAAAACGCTTAATCCATTTCTGTTTGAACTCCTTTCACCTTGTTTTTGGAAGGCCTGAAGCTGTCATTAAACATTAAAGCTGCCACCAACCACGAATAGATGAAAACTTGTGCAAATAAAAAGATTTGTAAATATGCAAGCCAACGGTCAACATAATAAAATTTTTAAATTCTTTTAAAACACCCGCGCGCCATCTAAGGGATTTACTCACTAAACTTCAAGCAATCGGTAATGCAGTTCTAAATGGAGCGAACGTCTTGCAAAAGTCACAAAAAGTAAACAATTCTGACAATCGGCGAGAGTTCTTCGTACAGGCGCTTAAAATGCAGTCTACCCCATCAAAAACCGACTTAAATACATCCAGCCTAACTCCGGTTCGCTGTAAGTGCAAAATAAAAACAATACGCACATAACCTTTCAAGAATTTCAAGTTGTCAGCAGTCCAGCACAATCTCAAAAAGACCCGCAGGGAACTCGTTCCCGGCTGGAGAAAATTATCGATGCCTTAATCAAGAACCAGGAGAAATGGGAGGCTGCACAAAAGCGAGGATTATCACTGTGCAGGTCAATAGAGGCGGTGAAAACAGTAGCCCTGGAATCGGAGGCAGCCGGAAAGTACCCAGCAGCACTGGAGCCGTACTGCTCCAAGCTCAAAGTAATCCTTAGCATATTTGAGCACATCTTAGCAAGCGCCCGAACATCCTTGAAGCAAATCAAAGCTCTAGCCTGCCTGTGCAAACATTCGGAGGATGTGCTCTTCCGGACGTGGAACATTCGACATTTCGTGGAATTTGCCGCAGATGTGGTGGATGCTTATGAGATGGAGTACGGGATAAAGTGTATTGTTGTAGGTAAGGAAACTTCGGGTTGTTTGATTTCCGAATTATGTTGAGTTTTTTCCTATTTGTTTTACAGAGGAGATCGCCCACTCAAAGACCAGACCAGAGCTGGTGCTGCACACGAGTGTATGGGACTATCCGGCTTACACGGACGACAGTTTTCTGCTTAAGTTTAAATTTCTCGCTGTGGAAACATTGTCTAACAATAAATAGCTATTACTTTGTAACACTTTCTTTCTGCTGTTGCGCGACCTCGGGGATTCTTCACTTTAGCTGTTCTAAAGGTGTATACACATTTTTCGATATAATAAAACTGCTCTGAAGGCTTACTCAATAAAAACGAGAATTATCCTCTTTAGCCTGTAGATCCCCGTAATATACGCATGTACATATTTTCTGATAGAAAAATATCCCCTGTACCCTTTTATACCACAGTAGGTTAGCCTGAGAAGACAAAATAAACCTGGGCAGGTACAATGAGAATCAGATAGCCTGATACAAATTGCCCCAGACAGTAAATAGGGGTACAGAGGTTTCAAATTTAAATCAAAACAGGAAAAAATAAAACATGAATAACACTTATGCTACTAAGCATAAAGATATTAACATTACTAACTAGAGTTTACATTGGTGAATATCTCAAAGCAAAATGTAAAAATGGCGTAAGGTTTTTCACAGAGCGCCTCCGATATGACTTTTGAAAGCGGTTAAATTAATAACGTTTTCAAGGTTCGTCTCAAATGAAAAAGAAATTGTTTTCCTGTTAAATATTATTGGTAACATTTCTTTTTAATTTGAGATGAAGCTTGGTGACATTATAAGCTGCAAAGTAGCATAGAGAAAAAATTTGAATAATTTATTGTGGACAAGAAAAAAAATGGCAGAGCTTCCGTTAAAGATCTAAATTTAAAAAAATCACACTCATGTTATTCAATCATAATGTCATAATTTTCATTAAATTAACTAACCCTAATTGCTGTTTAATTTTACAGCAAGATTTTATCAGACTGTAAAGTCTTATAAATTTTAATGCCATACTCTACAAACTAGGGAATCTCTGGAATAGACATATCTAAGCACTTTAATATAAAACTCTTTTGTTTTTTAAAAATTTGCATAATCCCTTAAAGTGTAAAATGGATTGTCTAATCCAGTGGTTTCCAAACTTGATGTTACTACGCCTCCCTTAAAAATATTTAATCATTTGGCGGCGCCCCCCCCCACCTGAAGATTTCATAAAATAAAAACACAAACATTTTACTCTTATAAAATTTATTCATACAAACTAATGGTAAACGATATTTTATTATTGTTTTTAATGAGATGGATGTGCTTGTCTACTAGCACAAAGTTTATCAAATCTTGGCGTTTGTGACGATATAGCTACTCGTAGCTCTTTTTCTACAACTAAACGAGCTCGATATTTGGATTTCATTGCAGCCAAGGCAGAAGATCCCGTTTCGCATAAATATGATGTTGAAAAAGTGTTATATTCTGTATGAATATTCAACCAGAATTGAACCAGAGATACAGTCTGAAATTTATGCTTTAATGTAGTATCACAAGATAATTCAATCAATTTTTCTTTTTCAATACCTGTCAATCCAAATTCATCATCTTCTTCGTCGATAAATGGATTCTGTATCCACGCAAACTTTGTAAAATCAAGATCACCAAAATAATTCGAAAATTGAAGCAACAAACCATTCCACAAATAGATTTTTGTTTGCTTCTATGTTATCTCGGGCGCATAAATTTAAACGTGGAAACATGTCAATCTTATTTTTTTGCAAATTTAATTTCCATAGCTCCACTTTTTTAATAAATGCTTTCACTTTGTTTTTTTGTATAAGCAAATGCATTTGCGGTCCTTGCATTGATTTAGTAAGAACCAGGCGCGGCGGAAGACCTGTTGTGTGTGTTGAGCATTCAACACATGAGCTCGTTCATGCGTTGAAAAACAACACATATGGGATCCACTGTTCTTATTTCAGGTCTTCAATACAGTTATTCCGCTACATCTCCGTTTTGAGTTTGAAAAAGTATAGTAAAAGTAAAAGCATCCGGTTTTCATTATCAAATGGGGACGTTTGATTTTATATTTTATTTGAATGCAACGATTGAAATTTTTTACAGAATCGAAACTCTCAACACTGAGCTTCAAAACACAGATTTAAACGTTCTCGATTCATACAGAAAAGTAAATGCCGTACTTTACTCTTTGTCTGTTTCTCGTGATTCGAAATTTCGAACAGCTTGGGAGAAAACTCTGGAAGATGTAGAAAAACTTGATTTAGATCAACCCTCTCTTCCTCGACGCAGAAAAATTCCGAAGCGTTTCAATTCCGGCTCCAGTACTAAACTTGAGAATTTCGAAACTCCTGAAGATATGTACCGTCAACGTTTTTTTACTATTTTTGATCAAGTTATCGAATCGCTGCTTCAAAGATTCGAAACTGATAGTGCGAAATTTTTCAAATCCTTAGAGGCTTTTGCTGTTGGCAAAGAAGACAACGCGATCCATATTGCGAACTTTTACAAAAATGACTTTTCAGAAGAGGGTCTTGTCAGTGATCGTTATATGTTTCTATGTTTAGCCAAAAAAGTTGGAACAGAAATAAAAAATCTGAAAGATGTGGTAGATTTCATGCGAGAAAATGACTGGTCCATCAATATTGTGCCGGAATTCGTTAAATGCGTTCGCCTTCTCATGACCATTCCCGGATCGTCATGCACAAATGAAAGGAGTTTTTCAACTCTAAAATGATTGAAAAGCTACATTAGTGCGACAATGGGTCAATCAAGGTTGAACAGTTTAGCTATGCTTTATATATACCACGATGAAGTTAGCAATATCAACATTGAATTGTTGATGGACGAATTCATTTCTCGCAATTCTAAAAGAGTTTCTGTTTTCGCAAAAAGCGGGTGAATATATTTTTTCATTATAATGTATATATAATTCTTTGTATAAACTAGTAGATATTCATCTATATTAAAATAACATATATCTATAAATATGTTTAAAAATATATTTTTGTATACCCAAGAAAAATTAAAATATTTTTAGATGCAAGAAATCCATCCCTCCATCCCCCCTCCCCCTTCCAAAATTTCCCGGCTCAACACTTGGGCTGAAGCTGTTCCGCCGCGCCTGGTAAGAACACTCAATTTTTCAAAAATGTCAACCAAATATGTAAGTTTAACAATAAAATTATCATCCCTAAACATATTGCCGTCTTCATTATGACTTTCCTCCAGAAACATAGCAATTTCTTCTTTGAGTTCAAGTACCCTTTGAAGCACTTTTGCACGAGATAGCCAGCGCACTTCACAATAGTACAGAAGTGACGTGTAATTAGCTCGCATATCTTCACACAGTTTTGCGAACAACCTTGCTTTTAATGGACTGTTTTTTATGTAATTTATAACTTTCGTTACTTTTGCAAAAACTTTGTTAAGTTCCTCGCTTATAGTTTTTGATACGAGAGCTGCTCTGTGGAGCATGCAGTGCGTCCAGAGAACCTCAGGTGTTTTCATTTTAACTAGTGTTTGAAGACCAGTTTTGTGTCCCGCCATTGATTGTGCACCGTCAGTACAGAGCCCAATGCAATTATTCCACATTATGTCGTTCTCATTAAAAAATCTGTCTATTATTTTGAAACTTTCATTGGATGTGGCTCTGTCAGGAATTGGTTTGCAAAATAAGATATCTTCAATTATATTAGTATCGTCAACATATCGAACATATGCAATTAAATGTGCGTCTTTAGCTACATCAGTAGCTTCATCTACTTGTATGGCGAATTTTGAAGTACGCATTCGAGAAACTAATTGGTCACAAAGATCTTCAGATATATCATCAATTCTTCTGCCAATTGTATTATCATATCAGCAAGCGGTATTTGTCGCAGCTGATTCGCATAAGATTGGCCAAACATTATTTTGACCATATCAATAGCTGCTGGCAAAACTCTTTTTTTTACATAGAAAACTTTAGCAGTAATTTGGAAAATTGTTCACTGTGACTAATTTTCGCGGCTCCCTTTAGACTAGTCGGAGCCTCCCAGTTTGGAAAACGCTGGTCTAATCCCACCTATTGATGCCCAGAACACAAAAAAGGAAAACACAATATTTGCATATTTTCTTCCGCTGTAAAGAAATGTGGAGCTGAATGGGTGTTAAGAGCAGGAGCCCTTATGAGTTTTACCTGACCCCAGCCACAATAAGTGGCTCACCGGACCTGGGTGCACTTATTACTGGACGGAATGGGGTTAGAGTTAACAGCTGCCGCTCACTAACTTAATCAGCTGGTTCACCTCGTGGATGGGTTGCATAATGCTAATGTCCCATTCGCCCCAATTTGTGCTGGCTTACGAGCTCGAAGAATTGGAAAATTACAGTAGCCGTAGAGTGAAATTCGCTAAAATTTTTTGGAAATAATTAAAGGTTTAATTCCGGGACGGGAATGAAAGGATGCTTATCCGGGTGATACTGTTGGGTTCAGCCCTATCACCGGTTGTGGGCCGTGGGGGTGAATTAATATTTCCGCGCGTCGCCCATTCCGTCGAGTTGGCCACCGGGCCACAGCACAAACATGTTAAGTGGTCGAGGTAATTTACATTAAAGCCATTCGACATTCGTGCTGCCAGGGAGCTTCACCCGGGGTTTCGTTCACATCTGGCTCCTCCGACCCAAGAGGTCTCGTCCGCCAGATGCGGGGTAATCACCGAGGAAGAGGGTCCCAACCGCCAGGATACATTAGTTACATCCGAATGAGCGGCGGAGCAATCCCAAGTTTTCGAATAAACTCATTCACTGATTAAATTGTAGGAAACTTTGTCAATTTATTTACAACGGAAATGCCAGCGCTCGTCACTCACTCGCGCTGGGGAAGTCGATTTCCTTGAACGGCAGAAGACCCGGCACGGGGCACGGGTTCCTTCCTTAGAGTTGTAGCATTAGTGGAGGAGCTGTGGGAACTTCCACTTCCACTGCAGTTGACATTGAGTAATAAATGTGAGACGTAACCCGGGGGTGTGGGGTACTGATGTGTTTCGGGAATATTACGTGACAATTGCTCATAGACGACTATTCGAATATGTGCGCAGTTGGGATTAATTGCTTTGTTTGCGGCTTTAATAAGGACGCTCTGTTTGCTCGGCGGCTCCTTCTTACCTAGGACAAAGCAGTTTTGTGTGCCGCTTAAGCTAACTGTTGGAGTAGTGCTAGTGATCCTGAAAGAGGATTGAGAACCGCTTGCGGATGAATTAGGTCCCTTTTGTGAAAAGGATTTTGGTATCGCTCCTCGCACAGCAGTATTTTGTTTGGGACGAAAAGTTTTCAGCCATTCATAGGTAAAATCGGAATTAAGCTAGTTTTGAATAACTGAATTCATTAAGGACATAATTCCCGAGATCTATAGGATGTATGTATGTATGTGCGGTTCTGGTGCGATCTCTGCTTTTTTTGTAAAGAATTTAATCTAAGAAATTAGCTTTGTAGACTTCAAAAGGGATAGTTACAGATTAGCTCAAAGCTCATGCTCAATATTGAAACTTTGCCTGCCTAGATCTTAGTATCAGTACATACCATTCAGAACCATTACATGTTTCATATACACAAAGGAAAACAAGTGCTAAAGGTTGTTATAAACAAACTTCTATTTTCAAAAACTAATAAAATAAAGAAAGTTGATATGAGTCATCATCCTTTGTTTCCAAGTAGCGAGAAGAGAATTACAAAATCTATTGTTGTTGTTGAAAATAATTAAATTTTTTTTTATAGGTACGAGATAATGAATATAATTTTAGAATGACTTCAAGGGGATACCTTTTATATTTCACTATATTTCTTCTAATCTATATACATACATATATAAATGGTTATTTACATATGGGACATGCATGCATTTCCACAGCTCTGCTGAATAACCATTTCTGTCTGAACTTTCAAGGAGTCCTTGCCTTTAGTTCCATATTAGGTTAAAAAGAAGAAAAAAAAAAGAAACGTGTTGGGAAGGCGTTCTAATGCTGAAGAAGCCGTTCTATCATTGCTTGTTACTCATGCTATTTTCTACTGGGATACTATGATACGTTCCCTTCTGTTACATCTTTTTGCAAAGTTCCCCATGCATAAATTCATGCATACACAAATATGCATCTATGTATCTATATACCAAACTGAAAGCAGCTTAGTTAACCCTACAGCTTCTTCCAATTGACGGATATGTACGTAGCAAATATTTAATATTATAAGTCACCTGGTACAAAAACCGCGTAGGTATACCTACATTTAAGTATATGCAGAATGTGAAATCAGTGACCATAAAAAACCCTATGTGCTCATTTTCATAAAATCTAATAGTCCGAGAGGCCACTACACAAAACCCTGCCTCAAAGAACATTTATACAGAATTTATATATTTTGTAGAAAATCGGCTCATGAACATGGAACCAGTGGCAACCATGACAAATCGTGACCTTATTATTTTAATTAATTTTTATTTATTTATTATAGGTATTTACTAAAACGAATAATCTAACATGAAAGTTGCCTCTTCCATTTTTTAAATTTTATTTAGCTTGCCCTGTTTATTTGTTTGTTTGGGTCAAATTTAGTAGTTGAAATTTAACCCCCTTCCTGTCGTTTCTGTCGACAGATTGATCTGAAAAATGGTACACACCTTTGGTTCTGATGACAATACAATTTAATATAATCAGTATCATTGTAAATCCAAGATGGCCGCCTCTACAAAATGGCGGATTACGTATTTTCTACCACCTCCTCAATATGGGTATGAAATGAAAGGGCTTTACAAGAAGAACACAGTGCATGGCGGATCATAGAGTTGAGACAGTCTATACTTACATTAAAATTAATATCTAGGCATCTAATCGAAACAAAGAACTTCGTCAACTTAGAATCCGGATTCAAGCATAGATCTCCCACCCAAGTTAAGATTTCATATCGTGTCGAGGACTGTGTGGCTAAAGATGAACGTCGTTAGCGGTACACCACCGAAATTAAAATAAATGGTTAAAAATAAGTAAAAAAAATTCTTTAAGTTAAACGGTTTTATTGAAAATAAAGATAATAATAATGATGTAAGGTGGGTGACCCAAATAAAGCCTATGTTCTAATAAGGCCTATTTCTTAAATTTCCTTCACGATTTCAAATGGCCGCCAATTTTTGTAGATGGGTGCGTGTACATTAACTAAAGCCCACAAGCACAGCAAGTGGCCCGTGCCGCGAGCGTGTTGGAACCTGCAGTCGAAAACAACAACGACGCGGAGCGCACGCTTGTTTTTATAAGGTAAGTGACCCAAATAAGGCCTACCTTAATTTTTTCATTATCTAACTAGTGGGTTTATAATAACAATGCACTGGTAATTTGAAATACTTATATTTATTTACTAAACTTTGTAATAAATTAAACAAAATTCTTTAGAAATAACGTTTTGTATTCATTAGGAAGTTGAATATTTACTTGTTTTTATCAAGGCTTTATTAAGACACAGGGTTCCCAATAAGGCCAAAGTGACATTTTAGTTATTTGTGTTCACAAAAGTGTGATTTTTGTTTCTAAAGCAATTTTGTTTCATTTATTACAAAGTTTAGTAAATAAATATAAGTATTTCAAATTACCAGTGCATTGTTATTATAAACCCACTAGTTAGATAATAAAAAAATTAAGGTAGGCCTTATTTGGGTCACTTACCTTAGATGATGTACTAAAAACTAAAAAATAATTCAGAAGGTCCTAGGTACCAGTCATCACACCACTCCCCTCATCTATCTAGGGCATTAATCAGACAAAAAAATTAAATTCTGGGGCGCGTGAAGTTTATATCAACAGTCAACCGCTCATATCATTATAAATGCTATTGACATATTTACTCAAATTATGCTCAATTACGCTACGCTACAAGAGGTGTTCTATGAGGCAACTTTCATGTTAGATTATCCGTTTTAGTTAATATAATTAAAAATTGTTAGGTCACGGTTTTTCAAGGTCTGCCGCTGGTTCCATGTTCATGAACCTATTTCTACAAAATATATAAATTCTGTATAAGTATTCTCTGAAGCAAGGTTAATTGTGGCGTCCTCTCGGACTATAAGGAAATTCATTATCTTACGAGTAGTACGCAATTTTTAGTCACGAAATAATTAATTAAAACCACAAATGTATGCTAGGCCACAGGGGTAACAGAAATTAAAATCTTGCTGCCATCTTTAATTTGTAAAATGGGGCAATATCCAAAATTAGATATTAACCTAACGGCACTGCCCTAGTATTGAAGTTTTACATAAAACAACGTTTTGGTAGTTTTCAATTTTTAATGATTTTGTCAATTTTCGCTCCATGGGCACTTATTGTTAGAGCCTGGAGCAAAGAAAACTGTTCTGGATTCTATTTGTCTCCGTTACCCTCCTCTTGGCTAGGTTACACGGGCAAAAATGTCTTGTTCATCGATTGATTGCTTGCAGTGGTATTTGCATTAGTCGGGGATTACCGGCAATCCCATGCAATCCCTGGTGATGCATGACTACCAGGAATTCTTCAGTTCGTCTAATCCCGCAGTAGTAATTTCGATGTGGTGACACTTAAACCAGCCAAAACTTAAGGCGCAGCATTCCTCCATCGAGCGGACCGAGGAGGTAATGATGGATCACCAATCAATGTGGAAAGCTCCCGTAATACACATGGCCGTGCCGAACGATTCTATGTTGCTGCTCCTGCGGATGCTGCGGCAAGCTCGAATTTCACTTACAGAGATTGCCAACCGGGCGACGGACGGCATTCTTCCGTGTGGGACCGAGAGAGTTGTTTCTAGTAATCCCGAATTTTTCACATAGTCATGGTCAAGATTGATTCGCTCGGTTATGGAGGAATACCGGGGATTACCATACAATTTGATAAAGTGCACTGGATGTGCCGGGCCCGGGTCGGAGATGGATGAACAGAGACGTTCCAAAAGTCTCTGGGCCGATGTTTTGTCTGATTGTGATGAATGGTTATTACCAGGAATTTCCCGCGAAACTTAATGCGAATTTAATTATGGAAGAGTGTCGGCCCGACATCCGCTACAGCCTGCGGCACAAGCCCATCCTGATAATTATTAGATCAGAACCACAGCGAAAGTAGCTCTCGGCTGTTCAATCGGGAACGAAGCACGATCTGTGATTTGAATTAATTCGGATTTTCGGGATATTCGATGCCGGGCTCTATTTACGCTCCCCGATGAATAGTTGATTGTATCTCTATTGGGGGTGACTTTAATTAATTCACGGTACACCCGCGAATTGAATTTCGCACTGTTTAGCACGTCAGTAATATTATATGACCGGAACCTGATTTCAAATGCAAAAAAGGAAACGCATTCCTCTTTGTGCGGTTAATTAATTGGTCGGGACAAACTGAAACCCGGTTTTTGCTGGTTTAAACAAACAATCGCTGGGATACTCCTAAATTTGGAATATTTATATGTTCTCCTCGCTTTGAGGTGAGTGGTGTTCAGCTTTAAATAAAATTACATCCATCACACAACGGTTTTCAATACTATTTACATGTACATGATCCTTTTACAAATCCCGTTGCTAGAAATGATATGCATCACAGTTAGCTTTGCTATAGCTTTCTGGCTTTAATGATTTATGTCTTAAAATAAGTTCCTCTGAAATATGTGAAGTGCTTTATTATCTGATTTAATTTGGAATGCCAGAGATTTGGATATTATACGTTATATGTTTGGAAAGTCCCCGACTATCAGGTTTCCTCGGAAAATACACATCGGACAAAAAATGTTCTGAATAGGGGTTGAATATTTTTTAAGCATCTATTTAATTCCGTAAAAATTAATCCACTCCGACCATCCCCTTCTTAGAAAAAAGTGTGTAACTTTTGAATTTCAGAAAGGAAACCTTTGTGTAAAACATTTTTTCGGATCATATGTAGGTACATCTATTAAAAGTTACCTGCATTTGAAACTGTTATAGTTGTCGGGTTTGCAGCGTGTATCAGACCACCTGATTTACGCAAAATAATCACATAACTGATAACTGTGAGTGATATAGATTTAGGTTTATATATCATCATGGCAGGATTCATAGAAGAATTCTGAACGTTCCAGGAGGCAAATGCTCTGTGCCACACAGCATGGGTGAAATCTCTTATTTTTTAAACAAAAATATTTCTATCCTTTCTTGGCCAGACAATTCCCCTGATCTAAGCCCAATAGAAAACGTTTGTGCATTTTTAAATTAAAAGCTTATAAAAGATGCAATCCTTCCGTAGTAATTCTCGTGCTAAAATTTCCTCCATGGTGCAGAGGAAATAAATATTTTCATAGATCGTAAGAGTCGCTTCCGTTATAAATAATAAAGGTGGAAACACAAAATATTACCGGTTTAAAATTTTTATCAATTAAGCTTTTATGTAGACATTTTGGCCTTTTTAAATACATACTGTAGCGGACAAAAATCTGGAAACGTATTTCAATCACAGAAAAGGTCAACAACTAATTTCTTCCCTCCTTTCTAGCATCAGATCAAAATGGACCACAATTAGTAACACCATTACTCACACAATTAAAATATGGAAATCTTCCGGAAACATTTATTTTAGAAAACTAAATGTTATGAAATATTCTATGCAAACATAATATTAATGTTCTTTTTTTTCATAATGTAAAAGTATTTTATTAATATTTTGTTGGAGCTCCTTTAGCGGCAATAACTGCTCTGCACCTGCGTGGCATAGATTCCACTAAAGTTTCCAATAAGGACACTGAAAGGTGATTCCATTCTTCTTTAGTAGCATTAAAGAGTTCGTCCGGTATTTTGAAGTTTTTACCCCTCAGCCTCCTGTCGACCTAATCCCGTAAGTTTTCTATTTAGTTAAGGTCTGGCGACTGAGAAGGGCAGTCCATAACTCGGATATTGTTGTCAGAAAACCATTTTTTCACCCATCTAGCCGTATGCTTCGAATCGTTATCCTGTTGAAAGATCCATATTTCCGTTAGCGTAAGGAAGCATGATGTTTTCCATAATTTTCCGGTACTGTATTTGATCCATGTGACCCACGATACGAAATAGAGGCCCAACCGTTGAAAGACACTATTATATTTCCTCCTGAATGTTTTGCGGTGTGTATAGCGAGGATTAAATCGAGTGTTGACAGGACGTCTAACATAACGGATTCCGTCGCTATCTACCAAATTGAACTTGAACTCATCACTCCATAGTACTTTTCCCCATTGCTCTACAGTCCAATTTAAATGGTCTTTTGAGAAGGCAATGCGTTTTTTCATGTCTGCTTTAGAAACATAGGGTTTCTCAGCAGCAATCCTCCCATGGAGTTCTTTGTCGGCTAAACGACGCTGAATAGTTCGGGTGCTAACGCCTTCAACACCTGCAGCCACCATAACCTCCGGAGCCATGAGCTTTGGATCCTTTTTCGATTCAAATATGATTTTTCGATCCACTCTGCGACCATTTGAACTTGTCGACCAATTTCGGCAAAAGATAAACTTTCTTGGTCGCGGAGTAGAACAATATTTTTTTCAAAGCGGAAGCTGTTCTCTTACGCGGTGTTATCATGAAAGTAGAAAATATGAAAAATGTGAAAAAACTTAATTATTATATTGACTTTTTCCGCTTCTGTATCTATGTACAATTATGTATTAGGTTTTCCCACTTTACACAATAAAAAATTTATGTCGAAATTGCTTAATACAAACAAAATTCAAGTCGTTACACTGAGCTGGCCACCTACTGTACTTTTCGTTAAATAAAGAAAATTTAAAACAAACAGTGAGACAAATTTGTACAGCATTAAACTGTAAAGTGATATAATTAATTCAAACTCGGTAATTGAATCTCAAAGAGGCAGTTTTGCTATAGAATCGCGAAGTAATATTGTTAGACACTTAAAACGTAAATAGAAAATTCAATTTAGACAAAAGTTTTCCTTGCAACAAAAAATAAGTTCAAAATTAAATAATATGAAATTGGGCAAAAACTCGGAAAAAGTTTTGTTCGTTACCTGTATCCGTAACAATCGGGAAAGTGGAACGAAACCCAAATATTAAAGCTAATTGCGAGAATTTTGCATATACCACACATTGGCAATCTCTTTTGTGGTTAATTATATCCAGAAATATACTTTTCATCGTGGAGCACGCGGAATCGCCCCTTTTCCACAATTGTCTGTAATCAGACTTAATTAAATTTCCCTTTTTGTCGGATGTATGTACGCAAGCGAAGAGCATTAAATTGTCTCGGAGGAAATATACTCGCGAAATGAAATAATCGTTTAATTGTTAAAACGAGCCCACTTTAATGCTGCCGAGAGCTCACGCTGGTGGTCTTTGTGTTCATATTCTGCTGGCACTTTTAGTGTCATGTTTACACTTTGTGCTTAAATTAATGGAAAATTTTTGCAGGGCCCTTTATAGGGCAAATATGGCTTTTTAACTATTTACACGTTCACAACGACCGAGTGCTTAAAGGCGTAAAGCCGTGTTCTATTGAAATGGAGTAAATTAAAGAGCGTTTGTTGCATTAATAAGTAAGCATGTAACGGAGCTGCATATTTTCTGCACGGGACGAATGTGTATCATAGACCTATGTTAGACCCGGTTGTACTCAGTTCTGAAGAAGTAAAAATTGAATTAAAGGCGCCCGCACAGGCACCCACGTCCATTAATTAATATACTATAATCTCGCCCGAGTTAATAGCACTTTTCAGTTTCCATGAATATTACGCCCTGAATATGGGAAACTATAGTTACACAGAAGTTCGGAACAAAACTACCCGATTGCTTGAGACTGCAGACAAGTCCAAAACTTGGTCATACGTGCAGTCGGACGTGCCCCGGGCCCCGCTGGGACTCCTCGGGCGTACGCCCGCACACGAATGCACACAGCCATGCAGTCCATAAATTATTCTCCTCGACTGAAGTGTCTATTAGCACCCTTATAATGCTAAATTCGATGTTATACGCTTAAATGAAATACATATATCAAGTGTAACGAACCGCACTAAAGATCCGTAGGACCGCTGTAGTCCGGAAGGCACAACGAGCCACCGGCAGATGAGCTTTCTTCGCAAACAGGCTTGGGGCCGAGAGCACTGAGGGGCCGTGCGAGTGTACAGGAGCCGCAAGAATATGTTCGGAACTCATCCGACATACATAACTATCTCCCCAGGTTGATATATTGCATATGCGTTTTTCTTCGGCCCTGACAACAAGGTCTCTTGATACGTATAACCGTCCGGGTGTAGGTACTCCCTGCCGGCAGTTCTTTCAGCCGAATAAAGACGTTTCACTGCTGCTCCCGTCCCGGGACCATATCATAGATAAACAGAGCAATTTTTGCAGACATACTCTCTCTACAATAAATAAGGACATAAACCCGTAATTCAGGGCGAGCGTTTTCTTCGCACAGGATTCGAAGTTGCTCCGCCCTCGGTTAAGTAGAGCACCACCAGAACTTCTGAGGATTAAACTTTTCTCATTTTGTTACCGTGAAGGAGCCGTCTGTGGTACCGGGCCTGATTTGGAAGTACACGTCGCATACACTATTCCCCCCAATCCGCACCCTCAAGACACACCGCTGCCATTTCCAGTCGGTTTAACTACTGCTCTAAGGCGAAATTGATTTCCAGGGGAGGACTCCTCCCGGCGGCTATTAATAAAACCGAAATGAGTCGAGCCTTCATTACTATCATAACGATTTGTATTAACTCTCAGCTCAATGGCCGACCATAAACACGGCCGAATTGGGATTCTGCAGCGATCCATTGCGGCCATCAAATGACCTCGTTGTCCTTTAATCCACCCCCTTTGTTGCTGCATTTCCAATCCATTAGCGAGATGACTGTTGGGGAAACAGACCCAGACGCTGTTCTGGCCCTGATGTGGTCAGCTGTTGTAATTAGCTTCTTTAACGAGAAAACTTTTAATGTCTTTCGGAGGGATTTGTAAAATGCGATAACATGTCCTCACCTCCACGTGTTTTCGTCCACCAATGTTGGAAAGGTCACCACCGAGAGCAGGGGCAGCAAGTTGAATAACAAGGAAACCGACTATCGCCAACTTCCATTGTATGAGCTTTTTCCACTTTTTCAAACTTCGCTCAAGTCTAGTACTCGATTGTAAAGTTCGGACATCATAAAAACACTCCTTGTGCGTATAGCACAATTGGACGAGAACTACAATTGCGGCGATAAAAACTTTTAAGATGTCTGGGATATGTCTCGTTTTTACCACAGTGCGTTTTATTGCTTTTTTGCTTGAATAAGACTTAAAGCGCAAACTACTGGCAAAATCGGGCAATTGATTTTATTTACGGTTAGTTTTGAGCTGTATGCCCTTGGTGCGCAGACGATGTTCAAACACAAACTTTTACGTAATGTCTGTTTAACGTCAATGGGCATTAAAAACATTAACATGTTTGTTTAAGATAATTATAATAAAACAAAACCAAAAAAAAACAAAATAAAACGATCTCACCTAGGCAAACAAAAATTTGTATTTCAAGACGGGGGTAGGTAGATCTCAAACGTTTTTGAGTTACAGAGTGGTTCATAAATTCGTTATGTGCATTATTATTTAATTTGTATTTTTTGATCTAGGTACTCAACGCAGCGACATCAAACTCACGCCAAATAACTGCTATCTCAATTTTCTTTCGAAAAATGCCGTCTACTTCTGCCACTGCAGGTACAGTCACTTTCAAAAGTGAACAAATGTGCTGACATTTGCCGAATTTCGCGTTTTCCAACATTTTCTCCGAAATTCATGCAATTAATACACCTGTTTTATATTTTCATTAAATTTCTTATTTTATTGCCTTTTCAAAGATATAGAACACGCCTAGCTAGAGAAAGCATATACAAATTTATACGTAGAAAATCTTGTGCGAAATACTAAATATCTGAATTAAAAAATTAAATTAAATTATAAAACTTTGGTAATCAAATTTTACGATGGAGCAATTAGTATCGATGTTATTATGTGTGCCAGCTCGACAAAATCTTAAGAGAAAAACGCGATTAAAATTTCCAGTTCGCGGTGACCAATATAAAAATTACTTAAGAAATAGAAACACGCAACTAATTGTTTTTTAATAAACTCTCCTTTTTGCTTTTTTACTAACATTAATTTTTTACAAATAGAAATACAGGCAATACCGCACGTCTAGCATTGACATCTCTTCCCAAATTTTAGAGATTGTGCGCTTGACATGCTCAATTCTAGGGCTGCAAAATGTCGGATCCAATATGGCAACCGAAAAGATTCAACTTTAAAGGATTTCAATAAAAACGGGTATTTATAGATTTTCGGGTCGCTGTTTTCAAATCTACTATCGAAATTTCGAAACTGAAGATGGTGAATCCAATATGGCGAATGAAATATTTTACTTTTGAGGGGATGTTCAAGCAAATAAATATATAGGGGTTTTTGGGGACACTGATTTAAAATCAGTTATTGAAATTCCGAATTGCTACGCTACGAAAAACGCACGCTTGAACACTAAAGTATAGTCATAAAATACAATTACCAAGAACACTTACTAACGATTTGGAAGAAAGATTTTATGCTCATAGGTACACTGACTGTCTAGCCATAATTTTCAATCGCTTAATGGTTAAAATTTTTGATGTTTTAGTTTTTTTTATTGCACTACTAATACGTATGTAGATATCTAATCTAATAATAATATCTAATCTATAGGACTTTTCCGTATATTAGTCCAAAATCCAAAATTTTCAATTGCTTAATTGATTTAAAAAAAAATTAGGTGACAAATCAAGAACCGTATTTATAAACAAATAAATTTTAATGTGTGAATTAACGTGAAAAGAGATTGAATAATATAAAGCCGTAAACTTTGTTATTTCATACCACAGCGCTAAAATTTCACTTTGAATAACTCAAAAATAAGAACGTTACCCTATGATATGTTCGCCAAAAACTGCTGAAAACACTGAACATACTGAAAATCAATTGCCTTTGATTATATTTTCTCGTTTATAAATGCTCCGTTTCAGTCTGTTCCATGCTTTTCATTAAGCTACAATTAAATTCCACCCCTGAACCCAAGGATACCGGTCAAGGTCTAGTATTTTTACGCACCGAAGCGGACCGCTGTTATCACAATTAGCTAAATCAACAGAAAATTTGTAATTGAAAAATAACATTGTCCCAGAGGATGCAGTATATCTCCCAGCAGCATCTCATGGCTTCCATCTACATGTGTTTTCTTTCATGTTATGATTGCATGCCTACATACCTGTGTGGTCATATATTGCACCCAAGCGATGACAGCAGCGGCTCCAATGAAATAACCTATTTCTATATTCCGTAACAGGATTTGGTTGGTATACGTATGCGCCAGGATATCATACGAAGCCCACTGGAATGCATCTTCATTAGGGGTATGCACGGGTAGCGCAGTCCCATGCACAATTTCGGTCCATCATTTAATGTTTCGGACTGTCCACAGGTGCACTTGAATACAAAAATTTGTCAACATTTGGTCTTAAAGTGTATTCAAGCTGTTAGGGATAACAGCCACTTGTGGATATGACCAAATATAACTATTTTTAATGTGACGCAAATCAATCATTTTGCAGGCAAACTATGCGGTTTGCGAACACGAATGACACGCTACGTGGAAACGAAATTTTAATATTAATTGATCGAATATGAAAATTTTCTCTGAAATTTCCTGAAATTCATGTTTTCTCCAAAATTTATGTTAATGACATACACCTGTTTTTTGTTTTTAATTATAATTTTCCGAAAAGGTAAAATATGTCCAGGTAGAGAAAGGATATGCAAATTTATACCTAGCAAACTTTTGTGAAATATTAAGAAAATTTGCATTTAACATAAAATTTAACTCAAATTAATCCCATCCATTCATTCATTTATTGCTGGTTCAGGATATTACAAGATTATAATCTTTTTACATCCTCTTATTACTTTGGTGTGAAAAATAAAATTGCAAGGGTATAAAACGAAATGATACCAATCATATCTATAAAAACTACAATTCTATCAGAAAATTGAAAATAACATGCAAGTGAAAAAAAATTAATTATCAGTTATCAGTTCTCACGGTCACGAGACCCACATATATAGTGTGCATTTGAAGATGTATTTTATCAATTTTCCAGTTCCATAAGTCGTGTCCTGTTTTCATTATCTAAGGAAAAACTCTGCCAACTTTTGGCATTTTCATATTCTTGTCTAACCCTTTAACAATATCAACCTCTCTAGAGTTGGCGAAAGTAATAATTTAATTAATTCAAACATAAAGCAAAAACACAAGCAAAAGTCTAGACCGCATCGTCCGGAAACCAAGATGAAGTTGTGAAAGTTATCACTCAAATCAAAATGTTCCCCAAAATGAAGTAAAAGGATCCCTCAGGGTTAGCCACCCGCGCCGTCGAGTCGTTCCCAATAGGTGTAAGAATAGAGTGGGATGCACACGTTGGAAAGTAACTCAGTCGGGTGACGTTATCGTGATTCTGGGCGCTAATAAATTAGTTCCGGGGGTGCGGGTGGGAAGTACTCTTTTAAAATGACTTGCTGATAGAAATCAAAGATCAAATAAATCTCGTTTCATGCGTGCCAGAAACTTTTGGGGATGCTTTTGCTCCTTGAATGAGCCTCAAAATCTGTTCGAATATGGTGGTTGATGGTGGAGGGTTGGTGGGATGAAAACTCACGTTTCAGGGAACAAAAAGAATCCCTCCGGGATGACGGCACTGTAGAACAAGGGCGATTTCAAAAACGCCGTCGTCAGATTGAAGAAGTAAATTCTTGGTATTGGCGGCAGCTAGCGATGCGATGCCAATTTAATCTTTGAGTGGCGGGCGACGCACTTTGATTCTGACCCGAAAATAGACGGACGCTGACACAATAGGAAGAAAGCGGGCTCCAGAGAAAGTGGGCTTTTTAAATGGAGATGTAATGGGGAAATGAATTATTTTGGAGAAGGCGGCCGGAAGACCACATTGCCTACGCACCAAGGGTTGATGTGACGCCGCCGATGGGGCGCCCTGGCCCCGTTGAAAAGGGAAAATCAATTAATTAGATTTGAGACTTACTTCCCTTTGTGTGATAATGAAAATCCCATTTTCATTATCATCATTCATCTCGAGATTGTTCTCTTCGAGCTTTGTGGGCTGGAAGAAGTCATTTGTATTAATTTTGTTTATTCGAAATTTGAGGGATGGCGGCATTTTCCTCATCGAATTCTACACGGCTTCGACAGGTAGGCATTGCCTGAACCTTTCTTAATTCGGACAGATAGGTGGACTAATTAGAAAGATGAAAGTTTTTGTCTGGTTTATTGATTGGTAATCTGTTTTGCCCTTTTATTTAGTATTTATGCCCGAAAAAGCACAAATCTTTATTTCTTTGAAATACCTTTTTCTTTCGTTCTTATTTCACGAAAGGCCAAATTTGTGGCTTTGTAGCAAATATTATTAGCCATCGAAGCGGAAAGATAAATATAATTATTTCTTCCTCTCTTTTCAAATATGACTCCTTTCTTCTTTCAATTGAGAGAAAATTGGATTTTTCGTGTCTGTTCTTTTATCCAATTTAAAATGTTAAAAATTAAGTCTTCTTATTAGTCTGGAGTTATTTCACTAACTCTTATGCCTTTATCTGCAATTAGTTAATTGGATTTTCTCCAGGATAATTGCCTTTAGTGCCTTCACAATTAATATCATTAAAAGTTTTCGCTATTTCACTAGAAAAGTTGTGTATACAAATTAATATATAAGAATATTGCCCTTATTTATTAATTAATTATTAAGAGTAGCACATCTTTGATAATGTAAAAACAGTATTAGATATATAGTCAAATTATTGATTATATAAAATAAAAGATGCACAATGAGAACTTCCACTTCCCGAGAGCATAGGATCTGATTTCGGATCCCCCGACAAGCTGCGATAACATTTGTTTCTGGAATCATATTAAAAATGAGTGATGGCGTTTTATTTGAATGTGCCCTTAACATAGAGGAATTTATCAATTTTGTTATTCTGACGCTATGCGTGCACTAGGACAAGAACTGGATCAAAATTCACCCGAAACATTTTGAAGTTGTGAAATAAAGAGAAGATAACTGCCAGGTGGAATGAAGACGAAAAGACTTCAACTCAGAACATGTACCTACTATAATCGGTCACAGAGCTCTTACAAATTTTTACTGCACAGACGGCACTTTAACTTACCTCATGTAAACTTCACATTATTATGTTTTCACTTTTCATTACATTAACCATCTTTGTACTTATGGTCCTGTTATGTTCGATTGATCCAGAGAACATTATAATCGACCGAGGGGAAGACTGATTTAAATCAACAAATAATGCAACTTACGCCCCGATTTAAATCCAAACTTCCATTCAGGCAGTTAGTTTTCTTTTTCGGCACAGCTGGTCACGCGTGATCATTTTGTGAAGATTTTTCATTACAATTGATAAGGGCAATAGGTCTGTAATTTAAGGGTTTTCCTTGTCACTTTTTCTGTTATACAACATCTTGACCACAATGCGCGCCCAATCATTCTGGACCGCCGTTTCTTTAGTCATTATACGATCGAACAACAGAATCCGTCTTTCCGGATGGTTTAAACAAAAACCGAGAGGGGCTATGAAATTTTCAGGAGAGGTTCCTTATGCTCGGGGAAACCTAACCAACACAGTTTGCCTTATCCTCCCCTCTCCATCAAACATTTCCGGGGTACTGATCAAGGACGTAGGGAATCAATTTTTGCCTGAACCATTGTCTCAACGTTTTCGCTCCTGTTTTTTGCTCCATAATTTTCGATAAAGTATGGCAAAAGGATTTTTTGTAGAAAACAATAAAATGCGCATTTGGTCGGTCTTAAATATTATAAGAAACTTGCAAGGGAATCGTCCGTAGTGATTAATTCTTAGAGGAGAAACTTCCGACTTAACGGTAGTGAAATATTCAGTTTTCCTTCAGCTTTGTCTGAATGTAAAAATCCGTCTGCGGGTTTTAGCTTTGGATTAGACCAAGTCAGATGGAGTCGTACAAATGTGAACAAACCCACACCCATTCATCACGGCGGACGTCGGGCGTCGTCGGTAAAAAGTGAGATCCCTTTTCGAAAATTCTGTAAATATCCTTCACTCACCGACAGGGGCAAAAACCGGAAATCCCTTAAGCCCTGGGAAGTGTTGGTTGACACTACTGTGCCAAAGATAATTGATGGCAGTCGAGCGCATACATCATGCAAAACTCCGGCTCACACATCCGCCTCCCAGGACCAAAGTCTCGTCTCGCTTGCATTGTATGCGCTCTGCAGTAATGATTCAAGCAAGTCCTGTAAAATAATGAAATCATATCTCCCCGGGTACGTCTGAATATTTCAATAGGTCCGGCCACTCTGGACGGATTATGCATCGGGGCGCCGGGTGCTCCATATGAGCAGGTATCCCATGGACGGACGGAATCAATGAAATCAACCAGCACAAATCTTGTTTCTGGCAGGGACATTGAATTTTTCAATTCGAGTTGCTTTCGTCAGCAAAGATGTCAGGAAATCACATCCGAAATTTATGTTTTGTTGGAGGTATTCATCAGTTGATTTGCTGGCGCCGGACAAAGCAGAGACCTCTGCAGGATAATCGAACTGGCGTGTCCAACCGCACTAGGAGTGTCAGCCAACAGACCGGCTCGGGTTACCTTAATCAAGTTGTCTCTTTCAGGTCGTGCTAAAAATTTAACCGCCCATCTCGCCGACGAGTGGAATTCACCCAAGAATTAAATTAAGTGGATAATCCGAGCGCTGCTAAAAGCCGCTATGGATGTGTGTGTGTGCAATAATCTAAACTACTCCCCAGCTTCCGGGTCTGGGATTCCGGCGCGCCATAACAAATCCGCCCACTAATTCATTATCAGACAGTCGCATTGAGCAGGAGTTTTAATCCAAATCTGTCATAAATTTTGTTATCGCTGGGGCTTAGCGCTCGGCAGCGCTCACCACTTAACACTCTCAAGCTACGGGTGATATAAAAACCACCCCCCAAAAATTCGACTTCTACACCGGGCTGCTTGGCACCTGATTACACACCCACAAACCTCGCACTGGCTGTATATAGGGTCTGGCATAGTGGTGTGGTCGGGGACGGGGCGCTTCGTCCCGGTCCTGAACCCAGGGAATCCTAAAGAGTCATTCAAATTGAACTCTAATCCAAATGAATTGAATTTTGTGCCGTGGATCACATGGTTCAGTGGCGTTAGAAGTTATTTTTGTCGGACTTTTAATCACGACTGCCACGGCTGCACACGGTGATGGAAAACAAATACAATAACTGTCTGCTGGAGGAATAAAAGGGAATCCCGAATGAAAACGGTTCGGTCCTGCATGGACGGACTGTCTAGCGTTTTTGGAAATTGTTCTATTTTATTTGGTCGCCTCAATGTTTAGTTTTGTCCGGGGACGTCGCATGGAAATTCGAAAAGTTTGCTCTGTGCAGAAAAATAGGGAATTAAGAGCTTTAACTGTTTTTTCAGAGAGAGATATCGCGGTAGTAAATATTATTATATATGTTTTGAATAAACTTTTGGGTTTCAAACCCTTCGCTTTAAGATAGCGAATTAGTGAAAGATAAATATAAACAGTAAACAATAAATAAATAACTCAGGATACCTATCAATCTACTTCATATTCACAAGTAGTTTATCTAGAATGTTGAAAGATTGGTGGATTTCCATACAGCAGGCCTTATGTCTATATGCAGTTTCTTTCTGGTATTACAACTTCGAATGTTGATCTCAACAATTTCCTATTTCACTCCAGTTAGGAGCATAGGGCTTCGGCAAAGCGTCTTCACGTCGAGGCTTTGCTTCTGTTTCTTGAATCGTTTTATAAATTCGTTATGCTGGGTGATTAGCCCGCTGTAGCTATTCTAATTAATGGGGTTATTAGGAAGAGAGAGAGAGACTATGGGAGCAAAAACGTGCAGTCCGTCCGAGTGGGATTCCAACCTGGACTTTTGGATCGGTAGTATAGCCGCTTACCTATCGTAGTTGTAAAGAAGATATTAAACGAAAATCCAGCTCTCAAATCACCTCCCTCCCCTGAAGACCACAAATTAAATACAGAATAAAAATAAGATATACAAATGAAGAGCCACCACGCTCCTTACGCACATAACCACTCAAAAAGAAGATCTGCCGCCTTTCGACCAACTTGTGAAATGCCTCGTTAATGCACCCGACTCAAATGCCAATTGGAATGGCGAGGGAAATCAAAGTACAATTTCGGACAGATAAAAACAGTGTAACCCGTCCCGTTAAATCATTTGAGAAGTTTAGAATTTACAATGACTACAAAAAATTTAAAAATTTGAAATTTAATGCGATTTATTTGGAATTATTCGAAATTCGAAGGGAACCTTAAATGTGATGTAAAAAATATAATAAATTCTTATAACACTTCCACGCTAAACTTTGGTTGTGTGCATCATACAATAACTTATTGGATAGACGGGAAGCACCACCACCAACCCCTTTACAAAATTGGTTTATGTTCAATATTGAAATAAATACAAGTTGAAAAGCCGTTAGACCCTGCCAATTATAAATCACTCAAGCAACATTTTCAGGACGATACTAAAGGCGCTTTTCCTCGTTTTTTTTCTTACCGCAAAGCCGAATGGCGGACAATAACATCAGTCAAAAGAAAAGCATCCCTGGAAACTTTACATTCTAGTCAGAGCCACAAATGGTTCGGTCATTAAAATAAAGAAATAAAATCGGCTTGGCCGCAACCTTCTGAATGGTCGCAAAATAAATTTTTATGAAGAACTTCTTCTGATATTTTCCCATTTTCCCGAAGAATTGGCGAGAGATAGTCATTTGGGGACACTCGCGTGCCAGGAATAACATGGACAGGCCGAACCATAGAGACCCTGGGAACAAGGTCAATCATATAATTCGATTAGTAAGTCTAAACGGCAGCAGGGACCCACCAGTGCGCCACCCAGTTAATGGGATTCGTTCGAAGTAAGCTCATTACCGCAACATCCTTGTGCGTCCACACAAAAGATGGAAACTCCAATTGAATGGGACTGATGAAAAAATTATGAGAACGCGTCCTGTAGGATGATGATGACGACAGCGGGGAGGGCTGCGATGAAAGGAAATAAAAAAATTTAATTATATTAGCGAATTGTTATCGGCGGAATTGATTTGTTTTGATCCTTCCGTTTCTTTGTCGAAAGGGACCCTCGCAAATTCAATTATGCCCTCTTTCTTAGAAAGCTGGGGCTAGACGGCCCAAGATCTGCCAGTAATTGGCTAGGACAGCAATCGTATATACCCGAGTGAATTCAAATTTTTGTGGCTCGGAAAGAGTGCACACAACGTGAAGGAGGACGATTGATTGACACACTCCCCGTAGACCGATAGGGTTTTGCCTTTTTTTGTGCAGAGGTGGAAAATCAGTGATTTCTGCACACGACCTTGTGCTGAATGCAGTGAAAGACGTCGTTGCAGTCACATTCGGGATAAAAGGGCATTCAAAGCAAGAGCTGCACTCAAAAGGGATATGAGTGCCTTTTAGGACATCTTTGCGGGTATCTATCTATGCATGATGAGGATCACGGCAAAATTTAAAATTTATTATGATTGTAAAAGCTGCGTTTGGATAGTCCTCTTGCATCCAATTACCCATGGTATCAATACCTTCAGGGATGTAATCACATCCACACAATTTCCCCGTGGGGGGATGGGTATTAAAGCCGGGAGCGGAGGTATCCTCCCAAGGAATATCGCCGTATTTGTGAACAATATAATTAAAAAACGGGCTCTCATCAAAGGATTCACCAGGATAAATACAAATGAATTTAATTATTTTTGTCGGCATTGACCGCTTTGATTTTGACTATAGTCGCCGGCGGCTACTCTGTCCAGTGTCCACCCGACACATATTGAATTCCAACGTTATTAATAAAGCCCAAACGGTGCATCGACGGTGCTGCTGTAAATGCCAGTGCATTCGTAATTGAATGATAGGAGACCACACGTTGCACCCTTAGTGCTTTTGTTCGCTTAATGGACTTGTAAACAACGTTGGTCAGGTTGGTTAGGCTGATACGCCTCATCCACTACCCATCACACTCCGCCTCTGCATAGGCTTAAACCACATGCGTTCGTTCCCTAATGGTCGAGCAGGCAAGTGAAATGTAGTATTATGCTGCCCCGAGACAAGATGCATCTTTTATTATTGATGGGGATTTAATAATTCGGCACCAGAATGGCTGTCTATTCGATTCGTAGTCCAAAATCAATAATTGCTGCAAATTTGCAGTCGATAATCATTCGAGGAATCGAGCCAGGATTAATGCTTGCTCTTGTATGCGTGCGTGGGCATAGCAAATAAATACTGAATTAGTTCCAGGTATTTAGTCTTCAAATTCAATATAAAACGTGATTTGCGAATGGACTTCAGGTGACTTTAATTTTTATCTAAATTATTCTGCCCAGCAATAGCAAATAGAGTGTTCAATTTTAGATATATGGTAAGCTACGTTTTTTCGTGTCCCTTGTTCTATTTCGTACAAAAGCTTAAATGCACTGTACTATTAACCTCATTAAAAAATCTAGAACATTGCACAATCGGTTCGTTCTACTATAGCAAGTTGAAATTTTCAGAAAAATACTTCTAGTTTTCATAAAGGTTCCAGGAGCATAAATCTTTAACATAATAAGCAGTGGCTTAGCGTAGTGGGGGCGGCAAAATTTCACAATATATTTTTGTCGCACCTACGATTCGGACCGATTGAGATGAGCACAAAATTTTTCATTACTTATACTGGGACGAAATTGGGCAATCCCTTATTTTTAAATGAGTTGAGACGGAAACTGTTTTCTTTGTTAGATAGAATCATTGTAGAAATTCGTGAGCGTTTTCAGCAGCTACAGAATTTTGCAGATAAGATTGCTTGTCTAACGCCGGCTATATTACTAGATTCGGACGACACTAAATGTAATCTATGTTATGTATACTACGCATCTGCCGAAATTGATGAGCAGGACATCAAGCTGGAACGACTTCGACTGTGGACTTTCATTGCTGCCACAGGCAGCGGAAATAAATTAATTAATGCAGACTCACTTGAATTATTAAAATTTATTGTGAAATCCAAGCTGGAAGAAACTCTGCACAATATTATAATAATGCTCCGAATATTCTTCACAATTGCCATAAGCACTGCCAGCTGTGAGAGTACAAGAATGAGTACTTTAAGGCTAACCAATCTGGCCATCTTGTCTATTGAGCAAGAGGTGTGTGATGCTATAGACATTGATAGTGCATTAAAAGACTTTGCTCTTTAAAAAACTAGACGAATAAAGTTTTAGTTAAAGACAGAAGTTTTGTTTTTAATCCTAAAAGAAAATATAAATATTAACAGTGTCGTTCTAGTTCTAATAATTAAGAGGGCGGCAAAATTTTCTCCCGCCCCGGGCGGCTAACACCAACGCTACGCTACTGATAGTAAGAAGGAAGACGACATATTTCGATTGCATAAGATATCTCTTATAAATAAAACCGCCACGATTTTCATCTAGCTTCTTAATTTTCAAGGCCAAGAAGAAGGCATCGGTTCTAGTTCTTTTTGGAATTTTTTCTGTTCTCGAGATTTGCCAGTTAGCCGCTCGCCTGCTAAATTGCGTAACAATACTTCACAGTATTACACCACAAGAAATGCTCCGGATATTATGTCGGAAATATTTTGACGCGGAGGCATACAGTCATATTAGGGACTTGGAAAGTTCCTGAAGAACTACAATTATTGGTTTCGCAGTGTTCATCTGATCCCCTTCGAATATGCAGGGTCCAATTACTGCAGATGTATTTACATACATATGTAGAAGTAGGAGCAACAAATTGTTTTTAAACTGAGTATCGTTCATTCCACGGTTGCGTGGAATATATTTATCGAGACTCCTTTTTCGCTTTATGGAATTCGTTTCCTTTTTAACTTTGCGTTTTCGATATATTCCGCTACGGAAAGCTTCTTATTAATCAATTGGATATTTAAAAAATAAAAAAATTGCGCACTAGCCACAAATGAAAAGTTCCTTTTTTCCTGTAACAAAAAAAGCCGCGAATAAAAAAGGGACGAACCCTGTAAAACGTAAAAACATCTGCACAAATAATATAAAAAAAGGGAATTTTCTCTCGTCTTAATACTACAAACATACGATATGATATAACTCCTGACTACGGTCTAATCTAATCAGGACATTCGCCTTCAAAGGAACACCCTGCAGTTAATGTGTTCGGCGTTTAATATTTTTCAAATAATGACTTCTCCTGAAACAAACCGCACTTTGATTTTGACAGTCAGAGAGAGTGTCCCAGATGACATCCCTTTGCGGTCAATGCACCCCGGAAGGGCACCATACCACACATCCGCAAAGAATTAATTTTAAATTCTGGCAAGATGTAATAATTCACCCTAAAACAGGGAAAACAGAGAAACAGATTAGTTGGCCCGGAGATGGTTAAAGTTCACCTCATGTCCTGGAGTATGTCCTGTTGGCATCGTCGTCCCTAAATTGGACCGTCCCTTTATGTACATGACCAAGGAACAACAAAGGCATTTCGATTGTCCCTGCCTCATTTGGTTCTCTCAATCACTTTCAATGGACCAGAACGCCAGCTGTTGCAGAGATAACAGCCGCCCCGGAAAGACTGAGGCTTTATGGCTTTGCGAAAAAAAATATAAAAAATGAAAACATTACCGGAACCGAGCGCCCGTCCCGTACACAAGTAATTCCCTCCCATGCCCTTGTTAAAGGGAAATTGCATGACTTGTGGGATAATATCCTTGAGCAGTCGCAAAAAGCGTCCCACGTCCTTTCTGGATTAAGTCGAGAAATTGCCTTTATCGCCGTAATGTCCTCCTCAAGCAGTCACATATTCCCCTCCCCCTACACACCGTGATTAATATCCTGCTCGAGGTATAACGTAAATGTAAATTTGTGTCATTGCGGATCGATTTGGTTTTTCAATCCGCACTTGCCGGCATTCTTGACGACACGGGATGATGGGCCGGGATTAGCTGGGATGAGCTTGCGGGTGGTTAAATGGCTCCTAATTAATTTCATTCCGCTGAGGACATTTTCAAGAAGATTAGCAAAATCTCGACCGAGAAAAAATCAACGTCCTGTGAGTAATCCTCATTGCTTCCAGCGTACCGGCCCACCTCTGGGGCGCACACGTTTCAGGCGGAGATAAATTGGTCCTGGTGGAAAAACATGCACATGTAAGCACTGTAAAAAAGGGTTAAGGATCACAAAGGCCAAGAATTGATAACACTATAAAATTTGCAGGCTGGGGAAGTCATTTTTTTCCTCTGGGGAGACAGCCTAGACCAGGCGGCTCTGCCAGCCTGCCCGTATGCTCTTATCATAGTGTTGCTCTGGTGAATGCTCGGAAAGCGAAAATCATGTTAACTTCCCATTAGGCAATATTTCCGGGTGATTAGGCAACTTCCATACGGCGCCGTCGATTCGTGTAGGTGCGCCTCCTCGCCTGCTTTAGCCCGATCCTGACCCAGCCGGCTAGTGGTGGTGATAAATGTATTTGAAATTTTTGGCGGCTGAATGGCTTCGCAATGATATAGATAGGGGCTGTGAGTAATATGACATCTCTCTCAAAACTCCCTCCCGTTCCAGACAGCTAAAGTGGACGACCCCTGCGGCATTTAAATTCAATTTTATTCCTCTTTGGCTGCATTATGGACCAAACTAAAAAAATTTACTGATTCGTGTTTGGGGTTCAAGGTTGATTGACTCGGAATTTGTGTGACCGTTTTCTCAAATAATTATTTTACTTATTGACACTTTCCTCTTTAAAAGTATTTTTATATTTTTTAATAATTCAACCATAGAAAGAAACTTAAAGTTTTTTCAAAATCAACAAGGGAACTTAAGTTAGGTACAAATTTCTTGCACCCCTGCTTCAAGAAGCTTTCTTTGCTTTGCTAGAAGATATATGTACATAATGTATTACAAAGAATATACACGTGCCTAATGTCATCTGTTTTTCCGACGTATTGGACTGTCATACAAAATCAAAAAGAAACTATCGCTGAATTACCTAAAGACTTTCAGCTTATAAGCTTCCTACCATTCTTGTCGAAGGTATTAGAGAAAATTATTAGAAGGCAGATCGTAGATATTGTGGAGGAAGGTAATCTTTTAAGGGGTTATACGCAGTTAGAATTTGCAAATATTTTTTTACATTTTCAGAATGTACATATATTTAAGTATATTCTCAGAAAATTTGACGCCTATCCGATAAACATTTACGGAGATATACCGGAATTTGTAAGGCCACTATGTGTAATTTTAACTATGTGTAAACTACTTCTGAAACTTTAAACGCGTTTTCCTCAAATCGGTATTTTCAAAGTCGGTGATCCCGATTTCTTAGAAACGGGTCAACCGATCGGTCTCAAATGTTTACACAATCTTCCTAGATATATTCCTCAGGTATTGAACGAAGGAATAAGATTTAAAAAAATTATTACTATTTTTTTTAACAATTTGGAGCAAAAATTTCAGTCAAAAGCGAAAATTTTGTTTCAAAATGTTGTCAAAAATCCAAAATTTTTTATTATTCCTTCGTTCAATACCTGAGGAATATATCTAAAAAGATTGTGTAAAAATTTGAGACCGATCGGTTGAGCCATTTCTGAGAAATCGAGATCACCGCCAAGCGCCTTTTTTTAGAGAGCGTTCGGGACATCATCTACAGGAGCGGTGCACATTAATAATATTACATGATCGACGCGCTATTGTATTCTTAAAAGTAGGCTCTATTTGAATTACCATCACTTGTAATTGATAAATAAAAACTTTTTCTATAAAAAAATTCATAAATGGACGTCTTTTTTGAGCCTCGCAACTGCATATAACCCCTTAAGTAAGTCCATCTTTTGACCTTATCGCAGCCGTGAAACAAGGTTCCCGGTCACTTTCCCGAATGCAATTTCCCGCCAGACCATTTTCCTGACAGACAATTTTTCCGACAAGCACTTTTCCCGGTCACTTTCCCGACAACCAATAATCCCGAAAACCTTTTCCCCAAATTAACTTTTCCTGAATAGACTGTAATTTGCCTTTTACAAAAAGTCGGAAAAAGAGTTTGTCAGAATTATGTCTTGTCGGGATTATTGCTTGTCGGGAAAATGGTCTGCCGGGAAAATGGTCTGTCTTATATTATACAAGCTTAGTACACATTTCAGATTTAGTTTTTCTGAAATTTCCCTAGTGAGTAGTTTATTGTCCGATCGTTAGCAACGTTTACATCTAGGTGATAGATTCTCAAGTTCATAACTGGTATCTCGTGGTGCTCTGGGTTGTCTGTTACCTCAGGTTATTAAAAGTGCGCCAAAGTAAATATGGTGGCGATGTCAGCTGAACCCTGGAAATCACAATGTATCTCATTTTACGGCGAAAAAATTGATGAGTTTGATATTCGGCCTATTCGCCTAAATGGACATTCTTTACCTACTTTTAATAAATTCATTGGGTTGGGCATTGCATTAAGTGCCGCTATGAAATGCTATGATAATGCTATGAAAAGAGAGCCATCTTTCAGCGAGAGCATTTATATTGAACTGTTGCTGCGATGAGAAGAGAGGGAGTCTTCTTTAGGTTTCTTATACAGACAAAACACTCTATGTATAAAATATTGTATCAGTCTATTTGTAATGCTATTTGAATTTTTAAATTTTTTGTTCTTCATAATTTTCCAACACAAGGCGAGAGTTTTCTAATACACAAAAGACCTTTGCTAAGAACGGCACTAAGGGGATTGAAAACCTTTAACAAAACATGAACTGTTTTACCGCGGCATCTACAGTGATTTCGCAAAACATCTCCACTTTAACTCGATTACCCTTAGCAGTGAATGCTTCCCGTATTTTCCCAATTTTACGAACTAAAGCCCTTGCACTGCACATAATAACTGAATACAAAAGAACTGTGCTTCGAACTGGGAAAAAACAAGAGGCTTAAAGCGTGCTCCAAAACGATGCAGATAGCGCAGAAGAGCACTCCGGGATGCGTCCCGAACTATAAAGCTCCGGCAAAAGGAAAACAGCATTTTTTCATTCATTTAAATTCCCTACTTCGTTTGTGTCCTAAGTTCTGCACAAGTTGCTTATTCATCTGGCTAACGAGCTGCTCGCTCGGCTCCGAAAAAAAAGCGTCAGCTTCACCTAAAATTCGCTTTTAATGAAAAATGAGAAAAAAGCGAGTAATCTTTCGACTAATAAATGGCAGCAATTTGCACTGAGCCAATTTTAATTTTGTTAATCATCGCCCGAAAAAGGGAGGAAAAAGCGCTCCGGACGGCCGGGCGCAAAAATCAGAGCTGAAATAAATCAAGCACTGGAACAAAACAGGGAACAGCCAATTACCCTAATGACTGGCGCTTCCCGGGAATTTTCGTCTGCGGCAGGAATCTTATGGATTCGTTTCTACTCAGCAAGTGCCAACAAAGCCCTGAGACGTCGATGCCCGCTCATTTATCAATCGCCAAACGTAAATTAACTTGCACTTGAGGATTGAGGGTGCTGGGCACTGTTGGTGGAGCAATTCCCCGCGGGATCGCGGATATGAAAAGGGCGATGCACTGTAGCCTGCGTTCTCGTACCTGCAATACCTCCGGGAGCGACTTGAAGACAACCTGACGGCAGGACCATCAAAGAGTTGTTCTGGATATTGAAATTTGCGCACGTTCGCTTTAATGCGGGGATAATTCTGATTGCCGACACCTGATACGCTCCTGGACGGCGCGGCGGCGGATCCCCTGGCAGAATCGTACAAAACTCATTCCCGCCCCGATGGGCTCCCTTGCTCGCGTCAGATCCTATAAAAAATCCAATTCTCTAGTCTGGAGGTGGACACAGATGTCTCGGATATGTTCGGTAATCATATTTGCTTCTTAACGCAAAAAGGATACTTTCTCCAAATCTCATATTATCGGAAAGTGCTTAGCGCTCCCCCCAATATAGAAACCAATAAATTTTGTTTTCCCGTGGTATCGCCGGGTCCCTTACGATTCGGGTGGCGCCCGGCCTGCTCACGGATCTGCACCCGGAGCAGAGAGCTCACTGCATGTGCGGAAGTGTGTGCGAATTTGTTTGGATGAAATGGGGCGTCTGACAAGTTTTATGTGTGTTCTCCGTGTAAATCATTTATAAAGAGATTTTTCTTAATACGAACAAGTTTTCGTCCTTTGGCACCAGTTGTTACAGTTCGCCTGACATCTTAACAAAGATGGGGTGGAGGTGGAGGTTGCGAGGGGACCCACTCGGTACGGCGGCGAGCGAGGCGCGGTATAGCTGGAAAAAGGTGTCGGAAAAATAAAGGGAATTGTTTGATTATTTCTCGAGTGTGCCCGAGGCTTTCTTATTTATTGCTCCGGAACGTGCGATGTGAGAGGTTTTGACGTGTTCCGGACACGGCTTGATATATGAAAGTTTTCGGGACCCCAAATTGTAATTTTTCGCAGACCACTGGTCCCGGGATCCATTGTATGGAAAGTTGGATCGTCATGTAGTTGGAGGACTAATCGTCTGGTGAAAAATTTCATTTTAACTTTGGAAAGACTTTCACTTGATAAAGGACGGATCTTTAACTTTCGCAATACTTTTCCGGTTTTCGATTTAGATGAAGTTTTTTCGTATATCTTTTCCCAATAAGAACTTCCGAACTTTAAATTTGAATGAAACAAACAATTTTCGAGCAAAAATGGTTCTGATTGCTTTAGTTGAAAGATAATTTTATGCGATTTATGATTTGAATAAAATATCGGCGAAATGGCCACTGCGGCTCCTCTTGCACACGTTCATCCGCTCACGCCAATTTTCGATGACTCTGTGCAACATTTCGGCCGGTATCTCAGCTATGGCTTGACGAATATTGGCTTCCAATGCCTCAAGAGTTGTAGAATGGTTGCTGTACACCTTCGACTTAATGTGGCCTCAAAGGAAATAATCCAAAGGCGTTAGATCACACGATCTAGGCGGCCAAGCGATTGGACCATTTCTGTAAATTAACGACTCACCGAACTTACGCGCAAGTCCCTGTTAAGTCGGGAAGTGTGAGGCGGTGCACCGGTTTGTTGGGAATAAAGATCGTCCGCATCAATTTCATCAAATTCCATTCATTTCGAAAGAAATAAGTTCTGATGATTCCGCGATACCATAATCCACACCAAACGGTCAATTTTTGTGGATGCAATGGTGACTCATGAACCAATCGTCGATTTGACTCACTCCAATAGCGGCAATTTTGCTTTGTTGACGAATCCATTGAGCGAGAAATGAGTCTCATCTGAGAAGATGATTTTGCTATGAATATCGCCGTCGGCTTCCAACATTTCCAGTGACCAATCAACGAATGTGATCGTCGATTGGCGATAAGGATGCAGGCCCAAATCCAATCGCAAAATTCGCCAGGCCGAAAGCCTGGAGAGCCTCAACTCTTGAGAACGACGCGGAACAGACGCATTTGAGCTTTCACGAACACTGGCTTGAACGGCGGCAAAATTTTATTCACTTCCGGCATTTCTTTGTCTTACAGGCACCTTTGTATCGTGAAGAGTGAATTCGCTTTCAAACTTTGTTATTATGCGTCTTATAGCGCGCTCAGAAGGAGCATTATGACGACCGTTTTTTGGACGAAGCGCTCTGACAATACCGACAAGAGAATGTAAATTTGCGTAATAATTTTGGACAATTTCCAATCCAATAATCCCTTAAAGGCCAAGGGAATTAAAAAAAGATTTGTCAAATTCATTTAATTCTCTAGTTCAATTTCGTCGATGGGTATTTGTTCTCATAGGCTCCCAACTATGTTCCGTATGCCTTAATAGATAATAGACAAGAGCAAATAGATGTTGTCGTCCATCGTTCGTAAACAACTTAGGCCTCTTGAGGATACCTCAATCTCTAAGAAGTTGTTTACACATTCATAACATCACCCTGACAGTTGCAATAAACCTACTTCAATCGGAAACAGGAAAGCAGGCATCCGTGGGCGCGAAACAATGTAACGAAGGATAATTTATCAAAATATATGAGTGATCCATAATCACACATCATACAGTCATTTTTCTTATCCTCACCTCTTGGGGCATTCCCGGGGGATTTTTATAGGATGTCAGATAATCCACATGCTCGCCATCAATCCACAGTAAGTAAGATGTACATCTTACCGCCCACTCCAGCTGAGGCGGCCTCGGCGGGGAGCATCCTTGGTGGCAAATGAAATTTGAATAAACACCAGCATTTCCCCATTTTTGCAGGTGGCATAAATCTTGTCGGTGCTGGTTAAGGAATAACCCGTCTGGGAGGGATCATAAATCGCAAATGTTGTCGCTGGGGCCGATGTCGTAACCCATCAGTCACCGGGGAGCACAGGCTTTCATTAAAAAAATTCCTTTCCGGCGAAGAAAGTCGGTAAATCTCTTTGCAAGTTTGCACAGAGATCAGAGCAGCAGCGCCAGGATATCAATGAGCCAGCCAACCCTGCTAGCCCACCTACTGGAAGAGAAGGACGCCAGTAAATCCTTTTATCCCCGTTGCGTGGAAATGAAATTCCCTTAAACGAATTCAAGACGAGCCGCACATGCTGGAAATAAACCCAATAAGGATTGTTTCGAGGCGTCAGAAGTGAGCACACAGTAGGAAGCCACTTGGCAAAGATGTGCACGGGATCACCCCCGGCTGCCCTCATTGTGGTCATTTGTATTACCAACAGAGAGGGACATCTGACTTCATCGGTTGCCGCTGAGCTCCTTTGGGCCCCCGAGGCTAAGAATTTGGCAATTGCTTGGTGTTGTCCTGGTTCTGTTTGAAAACAAAAATATATTTTTTTCGTTCAATCGTCCAAATGAAATTCCATGCGGGTGCCTTTGCAACATCCTTCTGGAGTGGCAAAAAATAAGGAGGTTATGCAGCTGGCTGTTGGGTCTGGGTGAAAGACAAAGGATGCCATGAGGATATTTGTGCCGGAAAACTATTTTGATTCAGTCCACAGGGATTTCAATAATGTGAGCCCCGCCACGTCACGTATTCACAATGAACACGTGTTTGGACGCTTAATCAACAGCGGTACTCGCTCCCAACCATCACATTGGTGATCCAAGTTTTGTTTCGAAGCTGCTGCTGGTCCTTTCCATTTTCCAATTTGAGCCATAAAGTAACCACATCCACATATGTGGGTGCAAGGAGTGTCTTTCATTATACTTTCGTATGAGAAATACACCCTGGTCAAGACAAGCTTTAGAAAATTTGGACGCAGACTTGTATAACTTCGAATAACATTTCCCAGTATAGGCACCACTTAGCATGATGCTGGGCGCCTAAATGCGAGGGGCTGTTAACTTACAATTAAAATCACAATATATGTACAAAGGCACAAGTTGTGATCTATGACTGGTCACAATATTTCCAGAATAGGGTTGCGTGTTGCTAAAGTACTGTAGACAAACTTTGAATTTTGAAACAGGTGGAATAAGTTTCTCAAGGAGGCGACCCTTCACGTGCCTACTCAAAAACAAGTTGGTCTAACTAAACTTGTCCGCAACGGGGAATAATGCAGTTCTAAAGGTACGGCTTTAGGAAGCAACAACGGATACCTATAGTCTTTCGCGGCTTATTCCAGAAAGCGTGGATAGAGGCGAGACTGTGGCTGATAAAGAAGAAGCAAGACCGAATTTGAAACCTTGTCAAAACATAGATGAAAGTGATTCGGGAAATGAAAGCGACTTGAAAGAAGAGAAAATTTAAGAAGAATTATAGAGAAGAAAAGGAGAATAATAAACTTGAAACAGGAGCTATTAATGCTGCAAGACATTGACGATGGGACTCAAAAGTCAACAGTAGTAAGACATGCAAGAAGCAATTCTGAGTTTTAGCGAAAATGATAACCAGAGACGATTAGATGAGAAAGTTCGAGTACAAGATGAGTTCAGACAACAATTAGGTCTTATTATTGACACTTCAAAGTGAGGATGGAAATACAGTTAGAAGGTTTTTTTAAATACACAGATATAAGAACACAGATAAAAGAAATTGATATGGAAATTCTTCAGAGATTTAAAATCATATTAAACGTACTGTCATGTGGCTACTCCATAAATGCTGAGGAATTTGTAAGGTACGCTGGAGACTGAGCTAAACAATTACAGGAAAGAAACAATATGTGGCTCCCCACCACCTTGTAAAGGGTGGCCCTTTTAAAAATTGGAATTTCTTTTTGTTATAAAAAAAACGGCTCAATATTTTTCAATCGTTGAACATTTATTTGAAAGGTTGTTTTATGTCATTTATTTATGAAAAACAATTTCGGTCAAATGACCACCACGGCTGACTTGGCAGTAACCCATTCGGTCCAACCAATTTTTGAGTACATTTTCGATTGTTGTCAAATCGCAGCTTCTTGCCGGCCAAATCACATCATTTTTGCTGATTATGCGATTTCCGAAGATAGGGCGCAAAAGATTAACTGTGGCGTTCGCTGTATGTCACGTAGCGCCGCCCTGTTGAAACCAAATATCATCCAAGTCTTCGGCTTCAATTTCCCCTAAAAACCTATCGGCCAACATTGCGCGGTAGCCCTCGTCATTGACGGTTACGGCGACTCCGTCTTCATTTTCGAAGAAAAATGGGCCGATGATGCCGCAGGACCAAAATCCGCACCAAACAGTCACTCGTTGTGGGTGTATTGGATTTTCCACGATGACGTGCGGGCTTTCTGTGCCCCAGATGCGACAGTTTTGCTTATTAACATAACCATCGAGGTGGAAATGAGCCTCGTCCGAAAACACGATTTTTCGGTAAAATTCGCCATCTTCGGCTAAACGATCTTCCGCCCAATTTGCGAACCGTAGACGGTTCGGATGGTCAACCGGCTTTAGCTGCTGTACCAATTGAACGTACACGGGTTGGTTTATCCACCAACATTCCAGTTGCACGAGCTCGCTTCACGAATTGATCCACAAATCGGGTTTTTGGAAGTTTTTTCTGTCAAATATTCTTTCAAATTTCTCACAGTTTGAGTAGAAGACTCACCACTTTGGAAATAAGTTTTAAATATTTCCCAACTTTCTTCAAGCGAATACCGTCCCATTTCGTACATGTCAAATTTTAAACTAAATTTCTGTCAAGTCGAGAATGACATATAATCAACTAAACTTCACTAGATGGACCACCCTTTATAATGAAAAACAAGAAAACTGTATAGCCTTACCTACATATCTTATTAATAAACATGAGAGAAATATTGGTGGTATTTTATGAAAACAAACTGAAGTAATTAATTATTTATGTAGCCAGTTATGCCACTGTATCTTTAGTGTAAAAATAATCACTATATATTGTATGGAGGGTTTATATTCGTGGATACAATTTAAAAAAAAAATTACAATAAAAAAATAAATGAAGATTTTCCCAAAAAGGACCAGAACTTAACCCAAGAAATAATACGTGTTCAAATGGTATACTTTTGTTTTTCGTTCTTAAGCTAAATGCGTTCTTAATAATAGAACCCATTTGTTTAACCTACATTGTCATTGTAACAACGAACGATATCCACCTAAGTTTTGTAGAACGAAGCTGGAGTAAAATGCACTACAGTAAAGTTCCTTGTAAAGGGCAATAATTTATCACAAAGCAGTGCAGTCAGTCTTTCATCATATTTTCGCAGTAATGAACATAATCTCATCTATGGGCAATCTGCAAAACCAACAATGGCACCCACTACTGTCCATCCTCTACCCAAATAGCAGAAATAATTAAGTGGAGGTGATTGATGATATTACTTACCCATGCACGGCTAGGAAATGACTAGTAATTCCGGGGGAGGAAGTGGGTCGCAGTGATTGCCGCCCAGTGCGGGCAGTTAATGGGGGAAATGGGGCAGTAGCATACACAGGTAATGTCAATAATTTATTATTGCTTATCTCACATACATATATTACACAGCTATCTGCTTTGGCTGATTTTTGTCAGACCGCTATAAATACGAGTCGCACCCGCCGGTACACGGGTGCACAGCTAACATATACTACACGTAACCATATGTACACACACTTGGCAGGTGGTTTAGCATAAAAATAGAGAATCCGTCTTGCAATATCGAAATGACTACGGGTAGGAGTAAGTACTTTCCATCAGCAACAATATGCGGCTGACCTGGATTCCCCCGGGATGTAATAGGTGTAATAGGCTCAAGGTGGTGGTGTGCAGGGGGCCGCGAACTAGACCGCCATGAGGCAGTGTATGGGGAACGTGATGGGGGCGGGCACCAGGCCAGTCAGTCTTTCATTTATGTACATAACACAGAAAATATATTTCCGAAGAGGGACGCTCAGCGTTTGCAAGCAGAAAGGCATCACATCCACTCGGCCAGGATCACACGTCGTCCACCTGTACGCTGGAGCCCTTATAGCTAATAAGGCTCCTATTGCCCGAGGGGGCATAAATCACATCGCTATCGGCATCTTGTCGCCGTCTATTGCTGCCGTACATGCCAAGACCTCCGGTTGCAGTCCCAGTACTGCAATTATTGGGGCTCCCTGTGCTGCCAACACTTCGGCTGTTATGGGAGCTCCGGCTGGGACCCTCGCGCCAATTCATGTAGCTGCTATCGGGCGGATTAGTTTCGCCAACTTTTATATAAAGTTGCTCGTCCTGTTGATTCACGGGCCGGGTGTCAGCCCCACTGCCGCTCCCATAGTCCGAAGCGGAGCCAGATACCCCAGAGCTGGCCGGGCAGTGGTGGGTCTGATGGGACGAGGACGACTCATTGTTACCATCCGTTGAGCCATCGCCGAAACCAATATGAAAGTTCTGCGGTCGTGCGAATTTAAAGCGGCCCCTCCTTATCGTCCCAATGGGGCTCTGGGGCACCGATATGCTTGGGTTGAACTTGAGGCCATTCGAAATGTTATTCAGTTTGTTCTCGGTTATGTGGATCGTCTCCTTGGGGTGAAAATATGACTCCGAGTAAACTGAGCGCGCCCCCATGGGGTACACATCATTCGAGGACTGATAAACGTTTGATAGATTTGTCGACCGTTGGTGGTGGTGGTTGTAGGGGGCAGTGTTAAAATCATTGAAGCGCGATGTGCCCACAATCGATGATGTGGCATAGGGTGCCGGTGACCGATTCCCACCCGCACTGTACTCGCTGGACGATTTCCCAAATGTGGACACTTCTGCATAATCAGCCGGTATATTGCAGTAATCGCCCATAAATCTGCAATGAAATTAAGATAAAATGGTGTTGATGAATACATTTTGTTTATTGTGCAATGGGGTTGCGGTCAGAACGGGGGAACGGGGGTGATGATTTGAGTGAGTTATGGCGAAATTTGGAGCTTTGGACCGCCTGAACAGTACAAGCGAATTAATTCAATTTAGCGATTTTTTACTCATCCGCACCATACTTTATTGTAAAGCGGAACCCAAATTAAAAGTATCGTAAATCAACCGATAACGGCTCATTCATGTTTTATTTGCTGGATTACAGTTGACACATTGCAATTTGTAAAAAAAAAAAAGGATTAATTATAGTGAGTAAGCTTTAAAGTTATTTTATTATAATTCCATAACATTTAGCAGACGTGAGAGAGAGGAACAGTATAAGAATATCAACAACAACAAATTCTTCTTCTATAAAGAAAGGTATTTTCTTGTTGCCAAATTCGTGACCGTACCTCGATTTGGAATTTTAATATTTGATGAAGTTGCAAATGAGTTTCCATCTATCGAAAGAGGGGACAAACATAAGTAGATATGAAGTGGCGGCATCATGTGGTTGGAACTGAATTTTAGTCATACTTCAACTTGAGTGCTATAATCTTGTAGCTTAGTGTCTTTTTGATTAGATCATTTGAATGAGACTTGTTCTGAGATTACTAAAGGTTCCTTACATCAAAAATATCAACAGGAACACTTGTAGACTAAATCGCAGAAAATCATGAAAATTCGATTTTGAGACTTTACTGACGGCTCTGAAACGAATCATCATGTTGATATTCGTTGTAGTATGTGAGTCTCAAACGTCAGTATATTTTTTTTTTCTGACAATAACCTACGTAACAAAAATTAAGATATTTAAGGTATTCGCTTTACTTCGTAAATTGCTGTAAATCTCGTAAATACGCCAATCAAATAGTTAAACTATAAAATCGTATTTATATGTAATTTTCTAAAAAATTTACGAAATTTCGTAAAATTTGCGCATTTGCGAAATTTACGACGATTTACGAAGTGAAAGGAATAAGGTAGGTGAGAGGAATAACGCCTAATTAAAACATGTTATTTTATAATATAATGATAAAAAATTACGCAAAATTAAAAAAATTAATGTAATATATGATTCCCCAATTCCTATGGAATAATATTTATCGTAGCTTTATATGCCGCGAAATTCAAAAGCTAGCGTTATTATCCTGCGGGCGGTATTACCCGCACTTATCTAATTGATTTCAAATGCGTACAAATACAAAATCCCGACAAAAGAATTTTTGCTTGTTTTGATTGCATTTATCATCGTATAGAGCCACCACCACCACATTGGTAAATATGGCCCGGAATGGAAACTAAGGAATGAATATAAATATTTTAATGAATCTTTAATGTGGATTGGAAAATTGCTGATTTTGCGAATTTTTTTTCTGTTATTTAAATAATTAATTTAGGAGAAGGGAAGAGTAGGAGAGAGGAGGCCAGTTTAGGACAGGAGAAGCTTAAAATTAGGTAATGTTCACTTATTTTTATGTAAAACATATTTTTCGACTGATAACGTGTCCGCAAATAACCATCACATAACAGTTTCTGACCAAAAAACTGTCGTACTAATCTAGAAGCTTTGTGCGATTTTTGCCGGCTATAGTAATTATATAGATTTGCAAACGTAAGGCTTATAAGATTATTTGTTTAGTGTTGTGATTATCAAATGGCAATGCCATAATATATACAAGCGGATTTAAGAACTGGTTGGGGCAGTTTTAGACAATATATGGGGCACATTAGGACATATCTGAAATGCTTTATTATTATTCCTGTTGAAAATTAAGATTAAGATTATTATATTATGTATTGTTTATTATTGTGGGAGCTTTGCAACGTATCATTTATCGTTGTAACTATTGTTTACTTAGGTGGTTTTTAAATAGAGTTTTTTTATACTCTTCTTTCTCTACAGCACGATACATCCTAATCCCGCGATCAAAAAGGACCAATTTTTATTGCTCTGGATATTGTTTTTGCTATTTTATTACACTCAAGTAAAACGATTCTTAATCTCTGCAATATATGAAAAATGTTCCAAACTCTGTTGACAAAGAGTCGAAATCAGCGACCTCGAAAGCCCCCGAATGTCCCTTTTCATAAAAGTTCCTTGAAGTTGGAAATTTCGCCGCCATATTGGATCCGCCATCTTGAATTCCAGAAAAATGTGATAAAAAATATATACAAACACCCTTATATAAAAATATATATTAATGCAACGTTGTGTAAACATTTCAAGTCAATCAATCGATTACTTTTCGAGTTTTGCGGACTCAAACATACGGAAGCTGAATTTTTATTAGGAAACAGAGCCAGATTAGCTGAATAAGCCCGTCCCTCTTAAAAAAACCATGTTGCCTAGACGAAATGATTTATGTAATTTTGAAACTAATTTTGAAATTAACCAGCCTTAGTGGATGCCTTTTAATTTTTTGAAGTGCAAACTGAAGCACATCCTGTGGAATGGCAGTCCAACGCAATATTGCCAGCTGCGCACTTGAAACCATATCAATTGGAGATAACGCAAATATTGTATTTCATGAAAATCAAAAAATTGTTGTAAAACCTAAACGCCTAAACCAATCTAAAATCCTTACAAAATTACCAAACACCGCAAATGTCGCACTCTAGTCACCTTCGCAAAAATTACTTGTAACTAACTCTCCAACGAATTAAGGCCATATGCTAAAAATTTGGATATAAATGCATGAAAACATTGTCCTCGTCTAACCCAGCAAATAAAACAATTCGCCCAAATAATCACCTAGTCGCTGAGCATGCAGCAAAAACTGAATAGCTGCAAATCTGCAATGGGTTGGGAGCCAAAAAAATGAAATGCTAGCCAATCACTCGATGGAATCAACACTTTTATTGGCAATTATGGAAAATTGGCCTTAAACGCATAAAACTTTTTGCAAATTTCCCATCATGCTAACTTTTGTTCCTGTTTGACAATAAAATAAAAAGTCAGTCGAGGTAGCAAATCAAATAAAAACAATGAATGGAAAAAAACTCATGGAGAAGAGGGGGTGCAGGGCGGGCGACCAAAAACAGCACGAGCAAATAAAACTGATTCGACTGCACCGAAATCGCTCTGTAATAAATCGTTCGAGTAGTGTCCAATAATGACCTCCGGTAAAATCGTCGCAATCCCTAATAAATGAAATTTCACAAAAACGCGGGTAAAACAATTTTCCGCCTGTCGTAAATTAAACAAGGACCATCCACCCACCTTTGATTCCGCTGGTGCTGCTGTTGGTGATGCTGTTGCTGATGCTGTTGTTGTTCTGCCGGCAGAGTTGCTGCGACACAGACGGGCGCGTAATCCGCTATTTGATCCTTCTGCATGCTCAGCGTGTTCCCAGGACTGACGGAGGAGAGGGCGGATTGCCAAACCATCCCTGCCCCAGATGGGTCCAGCCAGAAACCGTTCCCACTCCGTGATAAGCTTGGCATTTTCAGGACACTGCTTGAGTGAGGCCCTGTGAAAACAAATATAAAATTTCACTATTAAACCATCCGAGGCATGTCCCGGTTATGAGGCTTAAAGCCCATTCTAGACTACCGCTGCCAAACCGTCCCACCCGGCAGCCCAAGGTGAGGCACCGGTCGAGCAATGAAGAAATTCCAGACGAAGCGATTACTTTCCCCGAAACGCAGGGGTGGAATCTCTTCGCGATCCAATTTTTCACTCCCGTCGCGATGGTGGCTGGGGCAGGCACCCGGCCTCTCACCAGCTAGTTCGCGTTCGGGTCAGCCCACCGCGCTGACGAGGACACATGCAGTCGGAAATATGTCCAGTTTTTTTAATTAAAAATTTTACCATCAAACAAATGAACTAAATAAATAAAAAATTTTAATTTGGGAAATTTATCAGCTGGCAAAAAAGCACCACCGCGTGTGTGCAGCGGCGCGGCGCTTACCAAAAGTGCAATCAAACCGCTGAAATATGAGACTTCGCTTTTATTTAATTTGCCGGTGGACTCGCATCCCGAACTCGGCTCGGTTTTTTCGTGTTGTTGGAAGTAAGCGAGTTCTCAATGTCCATCGTATATGTGTGTATGGGGCTAAAATAGCTCAGGCACAGGGAAAAAAACATCACCGGAATCCGGAATAGACCAAGAGTCCGTTGGGACAAGAAACGAAAAAAGTGCCGCACACCTAACAGCGTGAAACAACCGGACGATGAAATGTTTACTCACTGGACTATGACAACGAAATTACATTAATTCACCGAAATGGACGGAATATGCTTCATAAATGAATTCCTCCTGACACATTTTACGTTACATTTCACGTACGTGCAGTTTCTGTGAGCCCTGCTGCATCGCACCGCTTGCGGGGTTTTTGGCTTCTTAATGGAGCACAAGGATTTTTGTTACACACCGTCAACATAAAGAAATTCTTTAATTTTACACTGCAGGTTTTTTAATAATTTGAAACTTTGGACATTGTGGGAAATTCGGAACAGTGTAACAAAAGGTAAAATATTGTTACAATGTCAGTCTGTTTGTATGTGAGCTCGTAGCCCCGGAAAAGTTTCATATATCTTATGAATTTTTTTCTACATATCATTTGGGGCTTTAGTAGGGCACGTAAAATCATGCCAAATGGCATTGGATTGCAGTGAGTTTTCGCTATAAGAGACATGATATGACTCGGACTCGGATTAAAAGAAAGGGATTTTTTTCAACTATTAAATTGCAAATGCATGAATTTAAAAGGTCTTTCAAATTGAGTTTTCAAAAATACATACCAATTTTGCATACCTACATACTCCATTGAACGCACTCATGTTATATGTAACCTGACAAGTACAAGGTATATCAATTTTAAAAATGGAGTCGTATACCAGCTAGGTGACCATTCATCGCGTCGCGATTACACAGCATCCAGAAGGTATTTCGTCGAAAATCATTTTTTCTATAGACGAATACTAACAAATTTTATTGTGGACGGAATTGGAAGATCTTGATGTCAGCGACATGTAGTTCCAACAACGCTACGTGCGATAAAGCCGGTGAAAAGCTAACTTGATTGCACGAGAAATTTCCTGGTCGTGTAATTTCAATAAAGGGTGTTGTCAATTGGCCGCCCAGATCGTGCGATTTAACGCAACTGGACAACTTTTGATCTTTTTTTGGGGTTACTTTAAAGGAGAGGTCGATAAGAATCATCCTCGAACTATTACCGCACTGAAAGATTAAACTGTTGTGTAATAGAGCCCCAACTGTGTCAAAATATTATCGAAAATTTTAACATCAGAATCGTCTTCTACCAGGACTTAAGTCGTGTTCAAATGCGAGATATTATTTTCAAAGTAAGATTATATATTTAATTTTTCCTTACCAGTACGAGAGCTAGAATAAGTATACGGAAATACTCACTCACAAGCAGCTCAATCGTGAGAGTCATGAAACGAGTCCAGCCCTTATTTATTACCACTAATGCGAGCGAAAATGAAATATTTTAACACTGCTCACTCATGAGTTTTAGAGCCAATTTTTTACCTCATGAGCGATCAACCTGGTTTTTCCATGTCTCATGCTCGTGAGTGTTAGCGTCTGGTGGAAACTCTTGTGCATGTGTAATGCAACTGCCTCAGGTACAAGGTACAGTTACAATGGTGTTCTGTTCGTGATCAGATTTTAAATTAAAAAGATATTATTACAAATGCAACGGCAAACGACATTACCACAATACCACCTGTAGTTCACAAGAAAAATAGTATGAATATTTACGCTTTGGTGCAACTTTGTGCTACGTACACTTTCCTACGCATTTTTGCAATGGAAAGTGAACGCACCCAATCTTGTTGCATTGCATAATATAGATGTACAAATGTTTAATAGACTAGAACGCGCTCATGTACTCAAAAATTGAGAGAGAATTTGCTTACGTCACATTTCCTCTCCGAAGAAATTTTCGAAAGTTCAACAAAGTTCATTCGAGTAAAAACTTTGAAACCTTCCAAGGTGTAACAGCTGATATTTTCATGTTAGGTAGTCCTTTGATGTAAAATGAAACTGCTTTACAATAAAAAGGCCAATCAGCTTTTGTGGTAGAATCTTTACCAAACACCTTTGAACACATTAAAAGGTGGATTTAACGCTGATTGTTCTTTCCTATGTATTTGATAAAAAAAACACTTTTATGTCAATTGCTCAAATTGAGAGCTATTTGACATTTTAAAACATTTGATTTTACTTGATATTGTTCGCGTACTTTATTACTTTTCTCTAATTTTCTCTAGTTTCTCAATTTAAAGGTTTTACTTGAAAAGTAAGTGAGCACGGCCAAAAATATTTTCCAATAACCTACCATGATTTCATAAACAAAATTACATAAGGGCTTGTATGCGTTGGGCAATCTCAAACCAATCCAAACCTTTTTTTATTTAGAAAATACCGTTGCGTATGCCCATTCAGTTTTACATGTACATTCCTCCAATACATTCCATTTTTCAGATTTAATTGGCTATAATTATTCAAAAATGAAAGGAAATTACGTGCAATATCAGAAGTACGTTTTTTCACCCCTTGAGCGATTGCGGAAAACCTCCATAATTTTAGCGATGTGGTCCACAGCATCGGTGCTGCATACCTGCAAGCGACCCGCTCTTTTTGTGACCCATTAAATTATTCCAATATATTCCGGATGCAATTAAAAGCGTCCCCTTGTCGCAGCATTTAAATCCAACCAAGACCCAATTACTTTCGCCCTTGTCCTCTGAACCGAAGCAGGTTGGGACATTTGAAATTTAAAAGCGCTTGCCCCTGCGGAGAATTGAAATTGTAGAACGTGGGCAGAATTCACAGATGCATCCATGACCGCGATTTTTAAAAAAATTGCAAAAGAAAAACGAATCGAAACAACGGAATGTGCATTTTTCAGCGTCGACTGATTTACACGAAGAATCAGGATGCACAAGCCCGGTAAACACGATCAGCAGAAAGACGACATAGTGCCGTGCAGTGTGCTTCCTGGGGCATTGTTAGGAGGAGCCCGTCTGGCACTTTATTCACGTTCCAGCCGACAATTGAGCCGAAACACCTTTTTAATCCATCCCTGATTAAACCTGGGTGCCATTGATTTTCATCAGATCCCTCCCCGGCTGGGAAAGTCCGCAATGCCCATTCACCCGGCAATAGAGCGAGTCATGGATTTTCGGTCAAGGAACACAATCCCCCTCAGCTGGCAGCCAGGTCGCCAGATATCGATCGGTCCTGCAGCCCAGGGAAAAACCAATAAAAGCGGGAAATTGCATGAAAACTTCCCAAATATTTACCCTTTCGCTGAAGTTTACCAGCTACTTCCGTTCTTCGTTAACTTAATTACCGCAGCACGGCACCCAGTCCCGGCCGGGGATCGGGCGGCGATGCTTAGGATTTCTTTCGGGAATCTGGGAACCCTTCCGTGCAAACGCCCTCGTCGGGGGAGGGAAATCAATCGGAATCAAGTCTGAAAAGAACAACGAACCACCACCGGGGCTCGGGTAACTTACCTCGGATAGTGCCCATGGCGGACTGCTTCATCAGCATGTGCTTCCGCTTGACGAAGACCATCGCCCCAAAGGATAACATCATCACCGCCAAAATGGATCCGAGGAGCGCAATAAACCACGGTTGAGTGAGAACGTCGTCCATGTGCTCGTGATTGATGGGGTACCTGAAAAGCGAGTAAATGTTGCTTAATTCCGCACTGCAAAAATGTTCTCGTCGGTAAATGTACCTCTGGGACGAGAAAGTGTCTAATCGCTTTGTGATTGGATCCAAACGAAGCGTCGCTGGGGTACTGTATGGTCCAAGCCCGGCTTTGTTACCAGCTGCCACGCTCACGGTATACGTGACACCCTCGGTTAGGTTCGCCAGCATGAGTGTCGGTGAGCTGGCGTCGATGGTTACATTCGTTAGGATCCTGGACAGATTTAACTTAACGTCTATCCCTCGAACGATTATGTGGTACGTCAGGAGAATCCCTGCAATTAGAAAAGGGGGTTGGCCTGATTAGCATCTACCCACTTTATTGTGTCGCTGGGGAAAATTACCGTTATGAGCCTTCAGAGCGGGCGCCTTCCATTTCAGGAACACAGCTGATGAGTTCAATAGGAGCGCCTCCATATGTGACGGGGGCTCACTGGGCACTGGAATTAATGTCACAATTCATGAGATGAAAATTAATTTGAGGGCAATTTTTTTTAGCAATAAAGAGGAAAAGATTATATGGGGCGACATTTCATAGAAAAAACAATCTGGAATTAACTTGTTAATTACGGGATACACTGATGCCTTTTAATAGAATTATCATATTTTCGTAATTTTACCCAGCGCGGATAAAGTGAAGGGTTATGATTTTGAAACTCAATGTACATATGTATGTTCCATCTTAAAACCTAAAATAGTACATGCATGTTAATACATGAGTTGCCATACTATACTATTCGTTTCAATAACGTTAATGTTCTATGAGAAAATTTTGAAAATTTATTTGGAGGAATAACAAAGGTATTTTAACCTTCTCTCTATGCATATAAATTTTAACGTTAACCGTGCATAGAAAATACACCCACTTGAATTTTTTAAGTATTTGTGAAATATTGCTTATTTTTGACAAAATTGTGAAGAAAAATGTTTAAACAGTCTTAAAAAGTTTAAATGGGTCAAGTTTTCTCTACCTTCTTCTTATTGAATTACGTTTAATTTAATGTCAACATTAGAGATTAAACTTGAAGTGATAATTTTGTTATACGTTTCTTTCTTTTATTCTGAGCAAGCTGCATTTTATTTGCGCTGCTGTTACTTCAAAATATGTCATTTGAAATGTACAACAAAATTAACAAAATTAGTTGCTTATTTCCTATGTCCTATTTAACTGTCGTGATCAGTCCATTTATGTATGTATATATGTATATCAGTGGAGTTAACGTATTTCTACATATATATGTGCAATCCCATAGAAAATTTTGCTGTTTACGTGATTTAGTCAATAAACGTAGCCTCGTGTCTCGCAGGGTAGTGAATGACACCCTGCACAGTCTCGTGTCTCGCAGGGTATTATGCTGCAGGGAGAGAATTTCTAGCAAAGGGTTGCCTCTTTGGTGAGGGCAATCCCCCGTCAGAAAGAAGGACATGCCAACAGAGAGCGTTAGCTGCTGGGGTAGATGGTTGGCCGTCTGGTGAGCGGACGGTTAAGGGGCTAGTTAAATAGGGATCCACCTTGAAGAAATGTCCTCATAAACGGTTCCAGGGTGGAGCTCCTGGTGGCAGGAAGCGGGGATTTAGCCGGCAGGCCCGGACAGACCGTGGAGCCCGGCACAAGAGTGGCCTTGGCCAACTATGATGGTCAACGCATTTCCCACTCCCTTAAAAAAAATTTTTTTGAGTAACATAAAAATCATGCTCATCGGCTGCAGCTCAGACTTGGCACAAACGATTCATGTCATTCATGTTTCATGTTATTTTTTCAGAAAAGTTTGAATGCAATGTGCCTTGGTGAGGTAATGGATTTTAAGAGAGTGGGCCCATAACAAGAGAATATGAAGCGAAAAATTTTTTTACTAGAGAAACTTTCAGTTAGTGATTTCAAAAATTTCTATTGAATTGCACATCCATATATATCTGCTTTAACAATTAAAAGATTGAAGGAACTGAGGTCACAATAAAAAAATATTTCGGTGGTTTCTTTACTCAAAGCTCGACCTCGCCACCCGTCGACCCGTTTTTGCTGTAAAGCAGTTCAGAATTTGCCGGGCAGATGGTGTGGGGGTGGAGCCTTGTGTAAATATCTTATTCAAAAAGCGACTTGAGCCAAATAGACGGAGGAGCAATTTCGGAGTGTTTGAGCGCGTCGTATCTGCTTTCAATTCCGCACATACGTCAATTCCACATAAACAGAGGTTGATGGGCAAATAGAAAAGGAGCTCAGAGCTACTCACCGTCCTCCATGGTACGTGCAATCCTGGAATTGGATGGCTTGCCCTCCACTGACTTATAGAATGGCACAATGAAAAATTCATAACGTGTGTACTTCATCAGGCCAGTTACGGTGCAAGTGGATGCTCCGCCACCATTCAGCACGGTGAGCATTCTGTATGTGGCGTTAGTGCTGACCGCCATTGCAGGAAAGGATGATGCCGGCTCTAATTGACGGGCGTAGATATAGAAGCCCTCCACGTACTTCCCGTTTATGATCTGTGCGGGGATAGCGAATTAATTAATTGAGCGAAATTCAGTAGCCCCCAGCCGCGTGTTCGGTCACATATGCAGTGGAATGCGACCGGGCGAACTACTGCAGCAGTTGATTAGCAACTCCAGAGCTACTTACCTGCCATGTTAATTTCATGCTAGTTGACTCAGTTGAGGTTGCGTTGGTCAATTCTACTACATCTCCGGATAGAAGACTAGCTCTAGCCTCGCTCAGGTCGAGACCGTTGTTAAAGGATTTCTGAAAATATTTAAAGGACTTTTTAGTTTTCATTAAATCTCAAATAAAATTTGTTTAGACTGAATTAGAAAGTTAAATATGATTCTCTAAGAGAGGTTTACGCCGCGTCTACTCCAATAAGTTTATGGGATATATGTTACGTTTGACGAACATTTTATGTGTATGCGTTGAAAATTTTGTTTGTCGGAAACGACACAAATAGGGCGAATTTCTACGACGAAATTGTGTGGGTTTTTTAGCTACCATACAATGGACAACGTAAAAATGTATTGGTATATAAACACGGCTTTATACATTAGGCAGGTATGGTTGCGTCGGTATTCAGGAGGTATTGAAAGCTTTTAATCCTAGTGCGATAAAGGACAAAGGACATCCTTAATGAAGGGATTACCTTTCCCATCAGCATGCAGTTGTAATTAAGCCTTGTCAAAATTTATTTAGTAATCCCCAAAAAATTATCCCAATTATGTTAAATTAAAATGTGCTGTTGGTGACCTCTTCAAATTAAAGAAATTTCATCGACGACTTGTCTTTGTAACTAGCGTTTCGGTGATTAAATTCGCCACTTTTTGAGGTAGTGTGATTTGTTAAAAAATTGTGTGCATTATACAACTATGAAGAAGAATTATATTTTTACCTGGCTATGACAAAGCGAAAGAACAATGACGAATTTACCCTAAAGGTGGAAACCCAGTGAGCGCTTCAGACGATTCGACAGCTTTGAGGGGGTGTCACGATTTTGTCGTTTTTTCTACCGTTCAAAGCTTTGATAGCGTTAAAAACCCAATGTACACTTCATTTGTCATCTGACACATATTTTATGTATACCTATCTTCAAAAATCATTTAAATTTCGGCAGTTGAAACACAAAAAACAACCTTTACTATTTTCTTTTCTGAAACATAGAACGCATTGAATGCCAAAGCGTGTGAAGCGTTCAAAAGTTGAAAGTATTGATATTGTTAATAAATTATTTTTCGTCGAAATCTAACATGGGCCTTGAAAAGGTCAATTCAAAACACATGAAGAAAACAAGTTTGACGGCCAACAAAATTTTAAATTTAACGCACGGTAGCTGGGGAGGACGACGTTGGCCCTGGTTCACATTCGCAATTTTAACATAAAAATTTCAGTTTTGTATGATTCAAAGTAGTTAAAATGTTTAGTTAGATTTTAAAGTCAGTTTCGAAGTGCAATTTCTATTTGTAACTTTAGTGAATTTTAGGCATATAAGGTGATTTCGTGTAATGATTAAACGGAAGTGAATGCAAAGGAAAAATGAAGCAAAACGAAAGGCTCTAAATTCAAATATGAAAGATATCTGTTACTTAAGAAGGGTTGAGCCAATCTTTATAAAGCTTTTTGCATTTGGATAAATAATTCTTGGAGGTAGGCCTCTATAAACAACTCCAAATTGGAAAGGCGCTGTTTCAAATTTGCGATTTAAAAATAGCGGATTCAAATTACTAAATTTCATTCAGTTTTCATTAAATATATAAAGGGGGATTTTTTGGGTCACTAATTTAAAATTTTGCGTTGAATTTATAAATCAAAAAACACTCGGAAAAATTTCTAAGTTTTATTCAATTTTTATGTTTTTCGGTGTTCAGGAGCTTAAGGAATCACGGATCTGAAATGTGATGTCGAAAACCTCCTACAGACGGAATGATTTACCTGGCCTGATCATATCACCTGTAAAAGTCAAGTATTGCGTCCGCATGGAGATCATGCCGCCTGTTTTTTCCAAACAGCAATAAATTGCGCTTTTTCACAGAGCAACAAAGAGTGGAGAAATCAGCAAAGAGCACTGCACACGACATGATTTGGTCAGGTCTGACAAGATGGGAAACGGCATTAAGCAAAAGGTTGTAAACCTATAGACCACACGTTGTCTGCAGGACCCTTAATTTTTACAAGGTGACTGATTTAAAATCTAGTAGATTAACTACTACTATAGTTTATTTACGAGTTTATTCTATCCGCGTTCTATAGAACTTTCACTTCCATCGTGTCTCCCGTATGCGCACACTCTAGCTGCATTCTTTTGTGCAAAAATTCTGGAAATCATAATTTTTTCCGTTGTATAACTAATAGTGACCCCTTAAACCCCCTTAAACACCGGCACAATATTGTCACTTGAAAATGTTTGTCTTGTTGCAGAAGTGCATTCCGTCAAAATAGTTGAATATACATATAAATAAATAAATGGATATCCTTAATGTTATTTTTATCCTTTTTTTAAATTCTAGCATCTTTGTGACCCTTTTTTTAAATTCCGCAAACTCTAAAGAAATGATTATAGAACTTAACTTTGTATAGTGTTTAAGTCATACGTACATCAGTTACTATAGACGTGACTATTAAATGCAGCCCTAGAAGACACGCCTTCATTTTGAATAGATTTTCCTTTTTTGGGTCAATGAAAGCCAATTCAAAAAACAACCACGAACGTTGTAGTCCAAACACAACAAATTAAAACAAAACCCTGAAAACCACTTCACCGTAACGACAAGTATTCTAGACGTTGATGTGAAATAACAAAAATTACTTCTAAAATCTAAATCAAAGCATTTAGTATTGCGTAGTTGAACATGCCTATAACTACAAAAATAACAACAAAAATCGACTTACCACTCCAACAGCGACAGGCTCTGACATGGGGCTAGGCAAGGACACTCCATGAGAGTTTTCGGCGCGAATCACAAAAAAGTAATTGTATCCCGAATTTAGCCCAACTTGAGTGTAGGTAGTGTTCTGCAACTTTGTAGCGACTGCCTCCCAGCTATTTGTGTTATTCCTCCCGAACATTTCGACAATGTATCCTACAAGGCTGGAGGCCCCGACCTTGTTGCTCCTTGTCCACGAAAGTGTGACAGTGTCGTCCGTCTTTTCGATTATTTGGGGCTTACCTATGTTTTTCCCAATGAAAGTCAATTCGTCAATCAATTAGTGCCGAAAATTACCTGGAGCTCCAGGATAGGTGGATAATTCAGGTGCTCGGAAAAATTTTATATTTGGATTCGTAGGTAGCTCCAACTTGAGGTAACCGCTCCACGAGGATTTCCCATTCTTGTTTGCGGCCACGCACGTATACAGCCCGGAGTCGACGTTCCTGTTCAGATCGGTTATAGTAAGAGTTCCGCTCTGGGATATATTTACTCTTTCCGAGGGCATAATGGGTATGCCGTCGCGGAACCACGTAACCGTTGGAAGCGGCTTACCCACTGTTCTACAAGGCAAAGCTACTACCGACTTTACTGGCAGAGTCTGATTAACGGGGCCCTGCGCAATCAGAGGAGGTGGAAGCTCGTCTTGGGTGTCAATTGACAGCACTGTTCTGCTGCTGATGCTCCCAACGACATTCACAGCGCTGCACACCATCACCTTTCCGGCATCCTCCCGGTCGACCCTGTGCACCGTCAGGATACTTTTCCCTTCGGGAGTCATTGCAACGTCGATTTTTCCATCTCGATACCCGGGAAGCAGCAGCGAGCTATTTCCTTCGATAGACCAAAAAAGGGTTGGTTTCGGGTGGCCTGTAGTTTGGCACTCAAACTCCACCTCGACGCCGAAGTCGACTATCTGGGTTTTGGGGCGCACAACAAATTTCGGCGGAGCTGCAATAAATGTTTAATTGATGGACACACCGGCGCAGATATGTCATTTATTTCGTCCTTACTGTATACGGTTAGGGCGCCCGTCGAGGTAACCGATCCCACGGCATTATCTGCCTCACAGCTGTATTCACCCATGTCCTCGAGCGTGATGTCGTCCAATCTAAGGCTCCGGTCTTCGAGGATGTGTACTCGTCCTAAACAAACAGAACTTGGTAATTGCATTCGAAAATCGCCCACAAAGAGGAAACTTGTTGTGTTTGAGTTGGGGCCGCGATGGCACTATGACGGCACAGCCCCAAACCAAGCGCTACTCGCTTTCTCGAATAATCAGAGAGAACGCAAAAACATTGGGCAAATATGCCGCATAGTCGGTACAGAGAATGTCAATTAACAAAATTAATGTGATGCAACTTTTAAGACGACTTCTTAATTGACAATCCGTTGAACCCTATGGCAGGACGGGGATTTGAGTAAGTGCTTTTCCGAAAAGCATACGGTTTCAATTTTCTGTAAATATCCTTTACAAATTGCTTAGGTTACAGACGCAAATTTAAATAGAAGTAAAATGGTAATTTTTTCGCTAATGGAACATACAAAAACTTATTGCATGCAATTTTTGGACATTTGCACTCTTTTGTAGTTTGTTTCAGGGACAATTTTTCATGAGGACATTTTTGTAGGTAAAAAATTACATTTCTTATCTTTTTTCATCAAAATCAAAACTTGTAAAATTGATAACGTTATAAACAAATTGCTGAATCAGAACACTTCTGACAGACTCTCAGAATTTAAATTCTTTTAGGCGAAATGTGAATGTAGGTGGGTGGTATGGTCAAACTACTAAACCGATATTTGTTTGAAATTTTGCGATACGTGCTATGGATTTTTATTTAAAAAATTCTGCAGCATGTCACCATATCTTAAAAAAAATTATCGGGTTCACCATAAACACACAAGGGTCCTCTATTCAGTGGTCAAAACGTATCCTAGTGATATGGAAATAAGAGTTATTAGCAACGGATTAGAAATTAATGAGATGTTTGCTATTTTCGAAATACTTCCTAATTTTACGATGTGGAATTTTGGAAGTGTGCATTTTCAAAATTATAGTATAGCGCAATGATTCAGCAATAGTTCGGAATATGAGAATATTCCGAGGTGAATTTTAAGGAACAGCAATAACATTTTGGAAATAAACAATCAAAGGAATTTTGAGAAATGGTCTGCTAATTTACTTTATCTCTTCAAATTCTAGATTTAAAATTCTCGTTGTTTGTCCAAAGAAGACAAACGCTCAAAATGCTCAGCCAAATGAGCTCGTTACGGTGGTTCCTTATGGGAACGTTCAAGAGCTTTACTTTTGCTACAGCTATATTACCATACATGCGTTTCTGCATCAAGCTGCTCCGTACCGAAAGGATTTTAAATGAAACTCAGGTGAAATTTCCAGAACCGAGAAATGCTGTAGGTTTACGACCAATAAATGAAAAGGTGTCACTTTGAGATTTTTGGCAGAAAGCACTTACCAAAAATCCAGTGGTCAAGTTATGCTATTAGCGTTTTCTCAAACATCTTCTAGCAAGAAGTTATGAGTTATGGTGCACCCCTTCTATAATTGAGGAACTATTATGTCCTAAATGCATTCAATATGAAATGAATGAAGAAGAAAAAAATTAAATAAATGATTTTTCTTCAAGAAATATCACATTTCGGGAGTTGTAATATGGCCTGAAACGGTACTTGCTTAGCTATTTACCTCCATAAAATTTTTTCGAGTTCACGCCTTCATAACATAAATAACAAAATTACAATGGTTATGAAAATCCACTTGACTTTTATTCTCGACCGTAAAATCTTCGATATTTATTCTCGACAATTGAGAAATTAGTCGCCTTTGGGAATACCAATTTAGCTCATCTCGATCTCGACATTGTCGAGTATTGTCGAATACAACCCCAGGATTTGAATCCTATAGACTTTAGAGCAATTGTGAAACCGGTCGGAGTATAACCGGAACAGGGTTGCATTTTTCACAAGTTGCTATATTGATGGAATAACATATCCCAAGATTGTCAGTTGTTAGAAAAATTTACAACGGTGGAATATTTTTCTCCGCCATTCATATTTATTTAATTCTTTTTACTATTTTTTGTATACATCGGTATATATCGGTATTCTCTCTCCAGTAACATGTCGAATTTATGTGTGCCACTTATTTTAGTTGAAATTCGCCTGCTTTCTTAAACATCCAGTTTCTAGGACGTGTTAAAGATCTTTGCAATGTAAAGTCAATTTTGTTGTCACCCTATTCACTACCTGTTTTAAGGACATATGTATATATGGACATATGTAGGTTGACTACTTTCGAACTTCGATACTATTTAAGCGGTACTTAGGAGTTAAAATAACTGTTAAAATGGTGGGAAAAGTGCAAGGTCATGCTAAGTTACAATAAGCATCAAAGGTCCAAACTTTGTAGGCGTACAAAGGGTTTGAAATATTTCATAATTTCGTCGCATTCGATAGTTCAGAATGGCTACCTATGCTGAAGGTTTTTTATCAGAATAATCGTGAACATATTTCATTTCAACCAGTTTCATCTGAACCCGTTTTCTATAACAAAAGTCCAGAATACTTTTATTCATAAGTGAGAGTTTGGTCCAGGAGTATTGGTTCAAAATTGCAACTCTCTGGAGGAAATACAGCTAAAAGGTATCGTATTTACTTACTTAATGGCATATTGCCACCCGAAGCGGTCCTCCTCCACAGCACATCCGGGAGTGGGTCACCGCCCACTCGGCATTGAAATATCACAGAGCTCCCAACAACAGCGGTCTGGTTTTGGGGTCCACGTATGAGGAACGGTCGTACTGAAAGGATAAACGACATCAGTTATCTTTGTAGGAGTCCGACGTAACATCCGAAGCTTACCATGCACTTTGAGGAAAGCAACAGCTGACTCCCGCTGACCAGCTACGTTTTTAGCCACACACTGGTACCTGCCGTCGTCCGATTGTCTGGTATCCTGAATAGCTAGGTTGCCACCGTCCACTATGCGGATCCGTTTCGATGCACTGAAGTCCATCGTTTGGCCGTTCTTTCTCCAGGTGATTGCAGGCTCCGGCGAGCCCCGTGGTGGGCCACACTCCATCAGTACTGTCTCCCCCTGGGCAACCCTTGTGTTCTGAGGCTCTAATCGGAATTCATCCCGGAGAACTGTTGGAAAAGATTAAGTAAAGCGGCATTAGACGTGAAGTCGAAGAGAAGACTTTAGCAGCAGGCGTGCCGGGCAGATCCTCCTCGTTACATTTTATGACGCAGCCCCTCCCCTATCCCGGCGGCCGGCTGTTCTTTGTCGGGCGATATTGCAGCGCAGAAACTTTCCACATTCCGCTATTCATCATGACTTACTTTTTCCGAAGAAAGAGCACGTTCGTCAAGCGAGCGAGGGTCTGTGGATGGTATTTCCCTGCCGTAAATCGTTAATCCCTATATTAAGGCTAATCCTTAATAATTGCAGGTAGGAGCTGTAATTTAAGAGAAAAAGGACTCCCCAGGTCTTTTGAAATCATTCACATGGTCGCTGGAAATGTGTAATTTGTAACATCTCGCTTGTTGGGCCCCGGGTGCTGAGCCGTGCCTGGATGTACTCACAGGTTCTGGGAGAGCCCGGCGGAACGTGGTGACTACTACACGAGTATATCCTGAAATCTGACTCCGCGGAGAGGGATAATACAACGACCCTTCACGCTGACGGGTACACCCAGCCCAGAGTGCACGTGAATTTGACTAGGAATATTTTCAAGGATTTCGTCTTAATCCCTCGGAATGATTTCGAGAACTAAATACTAACGGCGGACAAGATTAATACCGGGATAATGGGTCCAAGAAAAATTAGTCTAGCAGATGTTCCCGGCACGGAGCAAATCACGAATAATCCAATTAATAGAGATTAGCAGAAAAAAAGAGCACTTAAAAGAAGCGAACGATGACAAATTATGCGTCATACGGGGCAATTTTTAAGAGCTCTAAGGGCGGGGGCCCAATTAGGGAATTTCGAATTGGAGGCGCATGTTGGAAATATGCGACTAGTTCTGAATGCGGAATGAGTGTTCGGGGTAGTCAGCTTCTATGCGATGTGATTTATAATTAGTGGAACGGAGAAGTTGTGCAATTCCCTGTAAGGGGATTTCAAAAATATTTTGAGCGATTTTATTATTTCAGTTGATACATTTGTAATAGATATATGGAGAGGTAGCAAAAAAGGATATGAGCATATTTAGCTTCTAATGGCTTACTTAGAGAAAATTTAAAGAGTCCAAGAAAATTTAAAACAAATACGAGTATATTCGGCTTTTTGATGAGCTGAGAGAAATCGGAAAGTACATCGAAAATAAAAATGCAGCAGTAGATTAGTGGGAAGGTACACGGGTAAAGAGCTGTGAAGTGCAGATTCGACATACAGTCGAGAGGCACTTCACTTTTTTTCTGTTTTTTTTTTAACAGAGTTAAAGACCTGGGGCCCGTTTATGTAAAGCGATGCAACGAAAATCGTATTCTGTGTCGAAGCTCGTAATAAAAAAAATAAATAAAAAAAACACAACAATTTTCGTAATAATGGTTTTTCACGTAAACCAATATTTACCAAGATTTGACGAAAATTGACGCCACCCCTAAAATTCAAGATGGTGGGTGGTTGCGTAATGCGTATTCCGAGGGAGGAAACTTGGGTGGAGTGTTCCGGTGGCTCCCCCACCTACCATTAAAATTCCGCTGGACTCCGATTTAAGGTAAACCTCGATGTGTTATACTATTTGACTGGAATAACACACTATATGATTAAATGAGTATCAGATCTACAGAGGTTTGCGGAAAAAAGGATGGTGTTCTTAGCACCTTTTGATACTAGCATTCCTTTAGGAGGACTTACAGGGATCATTTTTTCTACATTTCCCTCCAAATCACGTTTTAAACTACTGGAACGGAACACTAATACAAGCTTGAGGGGACGATATATTATAGGCGCGCTCGAAATGCGTTACCATGCTTGACTTACTGACTTCACGTTAGTTTAGTATATACATTGAAGGCATTCGTGTCACTTTGTAAATCGTCGTAAATTTCGTAAATGTGCGGCAGCGATTCCAGGAAACATCGTAAAATTTTCCTTTGCCAACCAATTTACGAAAATGTCGTGGAAAAAGTGTGCACCAACTTACATCTACTATTTTATGATTTTGTCGGTGTATTTAAAAAAACAATTTAAGACGATTTACGAAGTCAAACATATACCATAATTAATTTTAACCATACAAATAAGGCCACCATCTGCTTTAGACAACTCAGCTAATATTATTATAAGGCTTAGTCTTAAATCATAAATTGTTTCAAGACTGCTAGAACCTCTATTTAGACTAGCCGGGAGTTTCTATGATATATATTTTTTTTACTTGTTTTTTGTTCTCTTTGTTAACTAAGAATACACATCTAAATGTCGAGCAAATTTTCACAAAACAATTGTTAGACAAATGCTACCAAAATATTTTTAGAAACGCAATATGGCCTTTTAATGGATTCATGGACTTTCGGTGTGCATTAAAATATGTTCACGTCGTATGCACAAGCGTGGAATTTTAATCTTAAATAAAGTGAAATTAATCATGTTCCCAATAATATATTTGCTTTTGCCCCCACAAAATGGCTAAAATTACCTATTTCCAAGTGCAAATCCAGTGCAGGCCAAACATAACATTGTAACGAAGTAAATGTGAATATTAAGTAAATTGCCACCGAATAAATAAATTTAACTGGATGTCAGCAAATTTTTCATTTAAACTGGGGAAAGTTGCGAGACTCGTTTAATTTCACTTCAATTACCCTACTGTCCGGGGGGCTGTTTCACGCGAAAATATTTGGATTAGGGAGGAGCTCACTTTACAAGCAATGTTCGATTTAAAGCACAATTACACCGAATTATTTGGTTTAATTAATGAAATTGTGCCAGCGCTGCATGACATAATTTTTTTGTGTTATGAAAAAAAAAAAAAAGGATGAGGGCAGCAACGCTACGTCCGCCTCCCTCATATTGGCTTGTTTTGCTAAAATATGCCAACAATATCGCTATTTATGCTAAAGCCGATCTGTAAACATAGGGAGAGGTGATAAGACAGCTGTAGACTTACAGGCAACTTGAAGGGTGGCATTCCTGCTCCTGACGACCCCAAGTTCATTTTTCGCCTCGCACCAGTAGACGCCGGCATCGCTTTCCCGACGAGAGTGGGTGACCTGAAAAAGGAAAAAAACAAAGCAAAATAAAATTCGGCATGTAAGGAATAATTCATAGGGCGACAGCGTTGCGGCGGCGCTGCGACAGAGGAAAGGTGCTGTGCCACCACTTTGAAAAGACGTAGCCCAAAAGTCTTGGGACAGAAATTTCGTGGCTGTTGTGGCAACGACATGCCCCATCGCCACGAGCCAACACAGGGCTCGGAGAATGTCCCCATTTGAATACTAAAAACAGCTATGAGACAAGCCACTAGATATATAGGGATACGAGAAGGCAGAAGCCTCTGAAAGACAGTAGAAGGGTCATGAGACACTCGAGTGCAGGCACACTCTTAAGTGGATTCGTACACGGTTCTAGTTTCTTTCTCGAAGGCCCTCCGGCTGCTACTGCTGGTCCTTGTGCAGTTATACCACTTTGAGACTGGTGGCTTTAAAAATAAACAAAATATGCGCACGAGTGTATGCCGTGCGTGCTTTTCCGTCAATTCAAATGAAACAAACCTCAGAGAGTAAAAAAACAGAAGTCACAAAGTGGTGCCCTGTGGGACTCTGCCCGCCAGCCTGTGTCGCCTGTCTCCAATCTCCAGAATCCAGTCTCCTGAATGCATGAATTAGATACAGGGAAGTCGTAAACAATTTTCGAGTGGGACAATACAATTCAATTTCCTCCTCCCCTTGCCGGTAAGGGGAGGAAAATCAAATCCACACGGCCGCTGCACACACCCATTGATGGAATTGGTATTTACCTTGAGGAAGAATAAGTTGCCAGCTGGCAGGAGGATCCTGTGCGTTCCCGGCTCTATTTTCAACTCCTCACCATCCTTGTACCATGTAATTGTCGGCGAGGGGTGTCCCTCTGCCTTGCAGTTTAGTGTCGCGGGCTCGTGCTTTGGCACCATCTCATCCCTCGGATGTTCGATAATTCTTGGATTTTCGAGACCTGGAAATAGAACAGGAAAGGATTTAATGAGAACACATTTCACTTAATACCTCCCATGTTACGATAGTTCGACAATATAAAAAAGATTTTCGCGTCGTCTGTCGAAGACTTTATAGGCGATGAGTGGCGTCAAGAACAGATAGGCAGGAACCAAAACCGGGGTCGGAACACACTTAAAAATTTAATCTTGCACCCATTATCGCGCCACTTAATTACGACAGATATTGGTATGGTTGCGGCGCTATCGGTTTTAAGGATCGTAAAAGTCTTTTATATGTGCCCTTGTTCTCCTCGCGATGGCCTTTCAAACTCACTCTACTTGTCTATCTGTCCATCCATTGATATTTCTGGACAAATTAATTTAACAAGGGAGGTATTCTAGACTAGAGTAATAGCCATGATAAAATGCAGGATGTTTACAGTGTCTGTGCAATGGGTGATTCATTAATCGACCAAGCTGTCGAATAGGCGATCTGTAGTTTGGCTGATTGAGTAAAATTAAATTTTAGCTTAGGAGTAATAATGCTGTTTATATTTTTTTTTGTTAACTGCAATATTTGTTTTGCTAGCATAGATTTTAGTTCAAGAATTTTTAAATATTTTTTCGACACTAAATTAGCTAACTAGTGGCTCCACAGCTTTAAGAGTTTATTATGAAAAATCAGGTACTGAAAATAACGACTTTTTATTTTTGGCTTGAATAAATATCAACCCATTAGGTTTTCTTCTCTTATCTCCAAATTCTCGGGGTAACAGGTAAAGGGAGCATTTTTTTAAAAAAATGTCGTAACTGGTACAGTCCCTGTAAAAAACATTAACTGACATAGCTAAATGATCAATTATCGTATTTATACTCTTTTAAACCTGCATACCTAATGTATAGTAATATTTTCTATAAAAATGCAGTTACAAAAGTACAATACAAAATTACATCGAGCAATAAAAAAATTACAAAAAACTTGATTTCTTTTCAAAGCGAAACCTATCTCATTGTCAGTCGATTTTGGTCGTAGGATAACCAACCACTCAAACGGAATTGCATTTCTTTTTTTCTACTTTAATTGATAAGAACAAAAATTTCAGCACGGTTGCAAAGAAAAATTCGCGGATTTTTAGGGCAATCCGTTAAAGTTTAACTTTTTCGGTCGCCGTGTTGGATCCACTATCTTGAATTTGGAAATTTTGATGGTAGATTCGAAATCAGCGACCCCAAAAACCCCCGAGTGCCCTTTTTCATAAAGAATCCTGAAAGTTGGAAAATTCGCCGCCATATTGGATCCGCAATCTAGAACTCTAGAATATTTTTTGTGAAACCTTGAGGAACCTAGATATGTCGAATTTTGTGCCAAAAAAGAGTATTTACGGGAGAATTTTTGTGGAGACTTACGGTGACCGTGCTCTATCGGCAAAAACATGCACAGTTTGGTTTAGACTCTTCAAAAATAATTAATTTGTAATTGAAGATAAAATATTTTCTGGCGCGTCAAAATATTTGAAGACGACGAATTGGAGGCATTACATAATGAAACCATCACATGAGATCGCTACCGACTACAATTGATGCATTGAAGGAAAAACAGTCGCAATACGTGGAGAGACGCGACAAAGTGATTTTACAGCATGACAACGCCCGGCCCCATGTTGCAAAACTGGTTAAAACGTCCATCCCACCCGTTGTCGTATTGACCAGACATTCCTCCTTCTGATTACCACTTGCTTCATTCAAATGAGGTAGCTAATCTTACGAATAATAAACGAAACGCAGGCTCTCGAGTTATCCATAATGTGTTGCGGAATTAAGCGCATCGTTTGTAACAAACGTTTGAGATAAAACAAAAGTATTTCATATAATCCTGCAAAATAAACACAGGAAGGAATGAAAAGAATTTCTATCAAAAAAACAACGCAATATCCCCTTGCACTTTGGTTAGAAAAGACACTTAAGAATTTCAATAAGTGCGGCGGCACATTCCTGTTTATTTAGCTGCTTCAGCTTTAATTACCCAAACATCCTCATAATAAAAAAGTTGAAATCCACTTACCTTTCGACTTCCACTCACTCGGCGAAAGTAAACAAGACAGCGAAGAGACGGGAACCCTGCCGCGTCCCGGATAAATAATTTTCCCATCGTGCGAAAGTGCTGCAGTGGCGTCAGCATCAGCATCAGCCTCCAGCACAGAAGCCATAGCAGCATCAGGCATCAGCCGCAACAGCGACAGCATCCCCTCAAAACAGACACCACTCCAGACACGTAGGGAACCGCACAATAAACTCATTCCACGTGAAATATTTGTTTATGGCAATGCGAACGTGGATTTATCCCCGCACGCTTTCGAAGCCGGGAGAGCTTTTTCCTGTTTTAAATTTCCATCAGTGATTCAAACAAAGAACAACACTCTGCGCCCGAACCCCCAGCCAGCCCCGACAATCCTGGCAACAAAGTGAAAGTACCCGGTGTGCCGACGAGTTCCTACGTAGCCTTGGATAACCTCGTCGAGATGCTCTGGTGCTTTATATTTACCGTGATTAAAAGCAATCGTTTTGAAGTCCTCGAGACAATCGCTATTTGCACCTGCAGCCTTCAAGGACTTACCCTCCCGGAATATGTAGAGATTTGCATACATTAATACCCTGGTGCCCGACGGGTCCTCCATATGCGACCCGGCCCGCATCCGACTCGTCAGCACCGGGAGAGTGGGACTGCTTTTGTGCCCCGGGAATGACATTGACAGTGTCCTGCTCATTCAAAGCAAATCTCCGATTACGGCTAGCCATTAATTTTAAATTAGCAATCGTCTCGAAGATAGCGATACGATGGTGAGACCTACGAGAGTTTGATCGGAGCGACTAGTGCTCCTCCAGATAACTTGATACGCGAAGTGACTAAGAGCGGTGCTCTACTTCCTGCGGAATTAGGGTGAATGCACCAAGAGGTTCAAGTTGTCACGTTTCAAAGGCAACCAGCCTCTTTTAGTCACTCACTTTCACAACGTGGCTCAAACCCTCCAGCGCGGAGGCCCCGGGTCCGGGGCCTCTTCCGGGCTGCCGCTAAATCCTGACTGAAAGAATTCCTTTGTGTCAGTGGAACAAGAGCAATCGGCGAATTCCAAAACAGCAAATTGAGCCAGCCCGACTGAAGGGCCAACTTGCATCCTCCTCCTCGATGGCACGTGACTAAGACTTAATTAAGACGCCGCCGCACCGTGGCGTTTCCCTAATTGACATTCAGGAGCCACCCGGGCAAGAAAGGGGTAGCCTCCGATATTAACATAATTTAACTTCATCGCCGACGGCGGAAGTTTCACATCGAAAATCAAAAGATGTTTCATGCTGCTCTGCCACTACAGCCGTTCGTTCCCACTGCCCTCTTGTCGCTGGGGTCCTGGTCGCGGTCGTTCCCGGATGGCTCTCGATCCCGGTTCGTGCATCCAGAGCATACAGGACCCGGAATTGTTTCCCAACCTAAGTTTCCTTATTGTGTTGTATTCGGGAAACTTTGCAAATGAAAATCATTCAAATATCGCCCGGGGCTCGGTGCAAGGGTACCCACCCCGGTCGGTCGTACATACATTTTCACAAGTTATCCTGGGAGATCGCATGTATAAATTAATTTCTTTTACACTGCTGAGGGGCAAGCATGGCGGTCGGCGATAACGGCGGGAGAGGCGGTGAGACCGTGGCTCAAAAGGGCGGACCGAAGAGCGCTAACATTATTAGAAAAAGTTGCCTGCAAGAATTTAGAAGTCAAAATTGAGGGCGAAACTAATTCAGAAGATGTGTCAGGAGTTTTGTTAATGATTTTCAGTTTCTCAGCAATTTTCGGGATATCCAAAGTTTGTCCTCCACTCCCACTGGGAGTACTCGCTGAGTTCGGGAACGTAAATGTCGAAGAATTAACAAGTTGCACTACATTTCGCAAAAGACGGATAGGTATAGCGGAAGAGGAAGAAAGTTCCGTTCGGAAGATATTTGGAGTTATAGGAGACAATTTGTTAATTTACAAAATATTTCAAGGTAATGGCCTAACCACACCAACCACAGTCGGTTCGGTCCTAATATGTATTACCATGTTTTAACTTAATGGAAAAGCTTATAGAGCGAGAGTTGACTGCAAAAAATCTGGCCTATCGGGCACCAGGATGAAATTTTCTATATATATAAAAATGAATTGCTGTGCGGTACGTCTCGCTAAAACTCAAAAACGGCTTGACTGATTTCGATAATTTTTTTTTGTTTTGTTGGCTATAATACAGGGTAGGTTTGAAAAAAAGAAAATGCGGGAAACCCCAAAACAAAAGCCGGAAAATCGAAAAAATCGAAATTTTCGTTTTGTATAGGAAGCGAATTTTCCAACTTCAAGGAATCTTTATGGAAAATTGGAGGTTATCGGGGTCACAGATCTCGAGCCTGCATTCAAAATTTTGGAATTCAAGATGTCGGATGCAATATGGCGACCGAAAAAGTTAAACTTCAAGAGATTTCACTGAAAATCCGAACTTTTGTTTTTGGTTTGGGTTTTTGGGGTCACTGATTTTGAATCTGCCTTCAACATTTTGGAAATCAAGATGGTGGATCAATATGGCGACCAAAAAGTTAAACTTCAAAGGATTTTCCTGAAAATCCGCACTAGGGAATTTTCGGGATCACTGATTTCGAATCTGCTATTCAAATTTCCAAATATGAGACCACCCCCACCCCGCTGGGAGATATAGGAGAGGGGGTGCAATAAGGAGGTGGTGTAAAATGAAGAAAACTAAATTTAATAATACTGTTGGAAAATATCTACAACATGTGCAAAACGCAAATAGGAAAACGCTGGGTGACATAGGAGAGGCGGTGGTGCAGTAGGGAGGCGTTGTAAAATTAAGGAATACAAATTTAACAGTATCCCGGGAAACGCCGGGTCCGGGCAAGCTAGTGTGTTTTAAATATTAGTACTCACAGCGAAGGTAAGAAAACTCCTGATATGCCTGGGAAGATCGAGGACCAAAGCTTGTTTATTAATAATAGTAGGAAAATCGTAAATATCTCATATTCTAGACTTGCTAGATGAAAAACCCTCATCAGAACGCCGGATTATGATGGGGAGGTTCACCCATGCTGTTTAGGTTCGTCAGAGCATAGTGAACCTTCCCTGAAAATATTGTCCACCAAATCTGTACACTCCATCTTTTGTAGTCAATTCTCCGCCTACATCGAATGAAATCAAATCGTCTCCGCGCATCTAACAAATTCAATCATTGTGCAAGTTTTAATTTACAGGAACAGAAATCCCTGGACAAGGCCGGGTAACTCAGCTAGTGATTTATATAAAAATAATAACTTCGGAAATGTCTAAATATTCGCAGAACCATGGAAAAGCACCAAACAGTGCATACCTCTGGAGTGGAAATAATAATAGAAAAATTATGAGTAGTTTTCTGCTTTCAAATTGTAAAACTTTCTCATTATCGCTTAAAATTAAATATGACGCCTATCAACTGACCACATGCCCCATAAAGCGCTGTTACCGCTTGCCTTAATGCATTTATAATGGGGACCGCCGTGCACACTAATCAAAATTGTTGCAGTTACAGTTGGACAAACATCCAAGAGCTCCTCAGTTTGTTGTTAAAATTTAATGCCGACTCTCACCCGACTGCTCGTAATCGTCTTTCAAGACGCTCTTAATGCAGCACGAGAGCGATCAAAGTATCTTATCTGCGCGGCGGCCGTTAAAACTGGTGCACTCGCAAGCCAAGACGGCCTCATCTTCCCCATTGGCGAGCACAAGCTGAGCCCAATGGCAGCCAATGATCATAAAACTCCTTTACAAATTAAAAGATCAAACTTTTATTGCGGTCAAACAAGCACCAGCGTCTAGCTTTATGGGACGACCCAGTGGAAGACCTTCCTTCCTCTTCAGAATCTTTAGATGGGAAAAAGCAGCAAAACCACAGAGAGTCCTTCCTCTCGCCAGATAGCATTGAGTTTGTGGTGTGATGCGACCCGTGGCCGTTTTCCTCGTGTACAATTTTAACGAGAATTTTTTTTCATTTTTTCTGTAAATTTAAACAAACATTGGGTGGTCCTGCGGTGGTAAACACCGGCTACAAAGGCATCTTCTTCCTGGGTTTCCTCGTATTTTTCTTACGAACGTTTGATCTTTTTATTGTTCGACTGCGAAAAGGAGGGAAAGAAACTTCATCTCGAATTCTCGAAGCCTCGCCATATTCAGTCTCGGTCGACGATGTTTACTGAATGTTTGAAATGTAAATAGAAGACGTCGTCGTCGACGGATGACAGAGGCTGGGCTGCTACTCTGCGAGCGCCGTGACACATCCAGCGCTTTGCCTAGCTTCAGGGAGTATGTGCACTCACTTAGAGGCGGCTTAAGCGCGTTTATCCCGGCTGCCTATTTCACTTTCAACTTCCTCTTGGGGGCCCGGGATTGCTCGTTGCTCCTTTGTCAGTGGACATGAGTGACACTTTTTCGTCGGCGAAGAAAATTTATCGAGTATCAAGAAGCTAACACGGTTGCTGGGCGATGCCGCAGTTAATTAAAAGCAAACAAGTGATTGATTCGATGTTGTACGTCTCGCCCCCGGCCGTCTACGATCGGTGAGGCGGCACGGCGGTGGGGCCGAGCCCTTAATGGACAACTCACTGAAAACTCAATTAGAATTGACACGCTCAAAAGGTCGACGGGAAGTAAAAAGGGAAACACCTTTTTCGTCGCGCCTGTGGCTGAGGTGTTTGACTTCCATTCACACTTTGCTTAATAGCCGTCTTGGCTGGAGTGCTGGCGTTAAAATCCCCTGGAACCGATCGAGCGAGGTGATTTATTTGAACACGATTATCATCTTAGACGGTGCTCTGCTCCGTACCCTTTCGAGACTACAATCCATCGTCCCCCCTGCGAGTTCAGGAAAAAAGACCACCATCAAAGAGCACCACATCATTGCCACGGGATGTGTGGGTTGCCTCTAACCCGGGAAAAATTAAACGGTTTTGATGCTCCGCGATTATCGTACGGACGATACATACATACATATACTCGTAGCTTAGCTTTTCATGCCTTAAAATTAGCGTTTCAGAGGGGTTAGTATTTTTCGAGGGATTTCATAAAGTCAAAATAGCTCCAGGGGTTCCTTTGGGAATGCAGTTTTGTGGGAGATTTATAAAGGAATATTTTTTTAAGAATGACGGGCAAGTTAGTTAGTTGTAGCAAACTGAGTGACTTTGTTTTGTGAAAAACGGAATCGAAGTTGTGTTATTATTGTCTGGAGCATTTCATAAATAAATACACGCCTTGCCAGTTGTTGTCATCTAACGTTTTGAAATTTAAATTCAAGTGGTTGACTTTGATCGTGAAGCATGTCCAATTTTTTGTAAAATTAATGTTCACTGAATGAACAGTGTGACAAAAATACAAAAAAATAGACTTTTCCCACGCCCAAAAAGTGAATTATATTAGAGTATAAAATTTTATAAAGACAGAAAGAGCGAGAATTTATCGGTTTGATCGTTTGTTGTCGGAAGACTCAAAGATCACTGACCGATTTTGAAGAAACTTTTATAATCATTTCTTCGTAATCGCGAGAGTACTATGGGCTCTTCCGTTTTTCTTTAACACTAAATTTAGGTACTACAATACATTATTACAATTTTCTTAAAAAGTATGCTGAATTTTATTAAAGGCACGACACGAACCTTATGTTCAAAACGAGCAGCAATAGTTGAATTGCAGTTACAGGCTTTGGATACTCAAAAACTTACATCACAACTGAAAAGCACGTGTCCGAAGGCTAAAATGTATTACTTTCAAAATCGCTCACGTTAATCGTTAACGAGTTATACTAGATTCAGCCATTGCTTTGAGACGACGTTTGTTAAACTAGCAGCAATGTTTGAGCAGACTCAATTATAATTAGTCAGATTATTTAAAACTTTTTATCTACTAACAATCTGCACTAGGTACTTAATTATAATTTTTATGCTGAATCCATTTTTTTAAAGTGATTGCCACACGAGATATTGCCAGATTAAGCGCTGTTTCACATGAGTGACCGTTCTTGAATCCTGATTTACTCCTCCATTAACATTTTATTAGTTTCCTAGAATCTGTCAAACCGCATTTGAACTACCTTTTCGAGCACTTTTCCCTCGAAATCAAACATGTCGACGGACCTGAACTCCTTAGAAAGCACCACTGTTTTTGCAATCGGTATCACTAAATGACACCTACCATATCTCCGGGAATTTATCTTCGTGCATTGAATGATTGGTTTATGATCCTTAATAAAGATGGAGCAAGTTCACACCAGTTATCTAACAAGATTCCCCCATTATTGAAATTAATATGCTTCTTAGCCTTCATAGATGTTACAATTTCCCTCAGCTCACACAACATTACGGGTTCAGGTTTAAAATTAGTGCCATGTATATGCATATATATATATATATTTTATTTGTATATATTCTTATTTCTCGGGATGTCTACTGCTTTGTATAATTATGCATTAATTCGTCAGATGAAATTCGCCTAAAATTAGTAGTTTCAACCAACTCTAAGTCCACTGTTATCTTCCACAGAAACATATAGGTAGTTACCTGTATTAGCTTATAGACGGCTATGTAAATTTCAGTCCTACACACCCCATTTTGAGTTAATAGATTTCAAATTTGTCACATTTAAAACGACGGCTTTAACATGACAGAATAATAATAACAAATTTCTTAAACGCGGTGTTAGGAAACATAACAAATCTAAGCATGACCCACAAATTACAATTACATACTTGGCGAATAAAATCACCTACCGCAATACTTGAAAGAAGAGAACTTGCTTCGCTAGCATTTGCATTTGTTGTGAGTCAAAGAGTTACTACGCTAACCTAACAACTCGCGTCCTTGTTTACACAATCCATTTCAAGTGCAACTCGGTGTTTCACTCAGCAAGCAATATTGAGTTAATTGGACAGCATGCTTTCGCAGTCATTTTATATTTGTACTTTAATTAGTTTAAACCATAAAAGCAGTTTTGTTATTGATAATAAATTGTCTCAGTTTTAATTAACATTCCAGCCCATCACTTGATTTAACTTAAGACTTCTTGCTAAATGTACCTGCCGGTTGCATCTTCGCCAAGCAACAAATCATCTCAAGTGTAATTGGGTCCAGTGCCGATTTAAAAATTGGAATTTCTTTTTGTTATAATATAAACGGGTCTAGTTTGTTTTATGTCATTTATTTATGAAAAAGAATTTCGGTCAAATGACCACCACGACTGCCTTGGCAGTAGCCCATTCGATCCACCCAATTTTTGAGTACATTTTCGATTGTTTCGGACCTTATGTCAGCAATAGCAGCTTGAATCTCGTACTTAAGGTCTTGAATTGTTTCTGGTTTGTTGGCGTAACATTTATCTTTCACCGCTCCCCAAAGATAATAATTCAACGGCGTCAAATCGCAACTTCTTGCCGGCCAAATCACATCACCATTTTTGCTGATTATGCGATTTCCGAATATAGGGCGCAAAAGATCGATTGTGGCGTTCGCTGTATGGCACGTAGCGCCGTCCTGTTGAAACCAAATATCGTCCAAGTCTTCGGCTTCAATTTCCTCGAAAAACCAATCGGCCAACATTGCGCGGTAGCACTCGCCATTGACGGTTTCGACGGCTCCGTCTTCATTTTTGAAGAAAAATGAGCCGATGATGCCGCCGGACCAAAATCCGCACCAAACAGTAACTCGTTGTGGGTGCATTGGCTTTTCCACGATGACGTGCGGGTTTTCTGTGCCCCAGATGCGACAGTTTTGCTTATTAACATAACCACCAAGGTGGAAATGAGGCGCAGAAAAACAAACTCACAGGAGGAATCACAAGCTCTCGCGTTAGCATTTTAATTATATACATATGTATGTTAAATAGTTTTAATAATACACCCTCGAAAAATCATCAGACATTTTGTAAGAGATTTTATGTTATAGACGAATTAGGGACGCGATGTTCGACATTGAGGTGCGTCGGTTCCTACCATTCTAAAACTAAAACAATGCGTTTTTCTCAAAACTATGTTTTTCGGGCTGGTTGAGATGATTAAGAAAAATTTAATCGGCGGATTTGGCTTTTTTTAATTACTCAGAATTGATGCAGGTATTCTACATTAAATGTCGTATTGTAAAATATTGATTTTCTACAGCAATATAAAGTTTGACAAAAATGCGATAATCGATTCGTAAAATTCGAAGCTCTGATTTCTAAGAGGAGGGAGAGGGGCTTAGGGCGTTTAGAGTAGGTAATTACCGAGATTCCCGCCACACGGGTTTTCCCCTTGCTCTAGAAGTTTTGCTTTAAAATAACATTAACTCATAATCATAACATATAGGTACATTAGTTAAAGTGTCAGACTTTATTCAATTAGGTAAATATTACATCTTATACTGCTCTAGTAATGCTTCTATAACAAGTGGGGCAAACCTCTGTACTTTACCCGAATTGAGAAATCCACTGTGCATGTCATCACATAAAAATTCGATCCATTTGAGAAACGTAGCAAGTAGCGCTCCAACGAAATGCGCTAGGGTCACGATCTCCACGAAATCAGCCCGTAATCCACCCAACAATTTCTTACACTCTCCTTAAAATCAAAAGCTTCTGCTTGAAATTTTTATATCTCGCTCAGATGTGGCATAAAAAGTCGGTGCACTTGCAGTCTCTCCCCGTAATGTTGCACTTGCACCAACAAACAAGAGGAGAGAACTTTTCGACATATTGCGATCTTTCAATTTGATGCCAGCATAAACATTTTATTTAATAAACAGTGCACTCCTCACGCTATGCCGTGCAACCGAAGCAAACTTCCCATCGGGTATAAAAGGAAAATAGTAACTTTCCGCAAGCTAAGTAGTTCCATCAAGAAACTAAAATTTTGAAAGCTTCTGAAGTCATACTTGCCTGGCTGGCTCCCCATCTCATAATAAGGCGAAATAAGCAAACAAAAACAAACAAAAATTTGCCAACTTCCCGAGAGCACGGATTCAGTACCAAGGAGCACAAGAAAGTACAGAAGATACACCCGCCCTGGTGCAAGGGGAATCCCCCTTGCCCATTCGCATCATCTGCTAATGGTGCGAAACTTCACAGCAGACACCACAAAGGAGGCGAAGTCTCAAAGAGCAGTGTGTTGTGTCGGAGGAGACTAAAAATTTCTAATTTCATAAATTCCAAGGGATAAATTTATTACTCTTGATGGTCTGGACCAAGACGAGAAATGCGCTGAATGAGTCCCGCATATGGGATGATCTCGGGCTCAATCGTAATTCAGAAGATCACCCACCACCTCGTCGCACATTTCCCGGGCGCAAGCATAAAAATAGAAAACGCAAAAGAAAATCGTCGCAACTTTGTTTCCATCTTCTTACCATTTTGGGGATTTTGGCAAACGACCCGGAAAACTATATGTATGACACGCTATCATCAAGCGACATTGCGAGCACCTTTGGGAAAATCTTCGCTCAGATGTACATATAACATATTCTTTGAGGTTTAACGGGATATACTTATTTTCGCAGCAGTTGTAGAAAATACTTCTTTACCCGCCCAGTTAAACTGAAAATGAAATTTCAAACTTTTTTGAACCTTCTTCATGTGCATAAAAATACAAAGGCTATAGCCGGATAAAATGGACAACATACTAGCAGATTTTGTTCTCAGGAGTAGTGAAGTAACAGTGGCTTTAGCCAAATAACCTTTGGAATGTTCATGGCTGCTGAGAAAATTTTATTGTGAAAATTATGTCAAGATATTTCGAATTGTGTCTTGTTCGAATGACGTGTGATATTTTAAATTCTGACCTGGACGCCTTCTACAATTCGTGCTCCATAAATTACTTGCCTCTTAACGTTGGCAAATGTACAACATGACATTTAACCGTAAGAGGGCCGTTATTGACTATGACTATACCATAATTGATTGTATACTATTGTACTTTCGTTAGACCGATATTAGAATATGCTTCTTGTGTTTGGTCGCCCTTTTGTTCGTTTCGCGCTCCGTGGTCTTCCCTGGAACAACCCTGATATTCAGCCTGCTTATTTAGACAGGATACAACTATGGATTGTTTACTAGGGAATATTAATTCTCCAATACTACTTACTTTCTACTGTTTAAGTAATCAGCTGTTGATGAAATGTGTTAAATAAATGGCACGGCGTCTTGTGATTCTAGCTGTGATATTAGTTCTAAAGATTTCAGGCAAATGACGAAGCTTCCGCCGACTTCTCTTCAATTTAAGGATCTTATTCTTGACGACTTAACTATTCTCAGAAAAATTTCTAAATTAGTTGACAATTTTTCGTATGGGCCTGACGGCCTACCCCCATGCTTTCTGAAAAGATGTATGTGCCTCTGTCGTACCTCTTTTGTGTTATTTATTTAATTTATCTCTTCGTGGTGGTGTCTTTCCAAATCCATGGAAGGTTTCTGTGATTGTACACTTGCACAAAAAAAGCAATAAGTGCAACATTTCTAACTATAGACGTTGCCAATTTAAGTTGCATTGCTAAACTCTTTGAGGCCCTTATCTGTGATACACTTTATTTTCACTGTAAACCGTTTCTTATGCACTTCCAATACGGCTTTATCAAGGGTAAATCAACCACATCGCACCTTTTAAAATTATCCAATTTTTGCATTCCAGTCATTGAATCTGGCAAGCAAGTTGATTGCGTCTTCACAGACTTTAGCAAGGCGTGTGATAGAATTAACCACAAAATCCTTATCTATAAGTTGACCTCTCTTGGTTTCCCGTCTTGTTTTATTGACTGGATTTCGTCATACCTGACTGGACGTACTCCAGCGCGTCCGTTTTCGGGGTGTCCTCTCCAACAGTATTAAAAATACGTCGGGTGTACCACAGGGTAGTCACCTTGGGCCATTATTGTTTATTAATTATGTACATCAACGATGTTATGCTGACGATGCGAAAATTTTTCGCATAATATCTGATGACTCTGACTATGATGCTTTAAACACTGACTTGGAAGCCTTTCAAAAATGGCGCTCCATAAATTGCCTTCCACTAAACGTAAGTAAGTGTGCCTGTATGTCTTTTTCACGCAAAAGAAGTCCAGTGCACTTTACGTACACTATCGATGGCCATTCTCTTGCTAGACTTGACAAGGTGAGAGATCTAGGGGTCATTCTTAATTCCCGTTTCTCTTTTGAAAATCACATTGATTCCATCGTTAACAAAGCTAACGCGACTCTAGGGTTCGTTAAAAGGTCGTGTAAGGAGTTTTATGACCCCTATATCTCTCGACTGCTATATTGTGCTTTTGTAAGGCCCATACTTGACTTCGTTAAGATTGCAGATGGGAACAAATCTGTTGTAATCCAAAGTAATCAGTTTGTTGATGAAATTTTCAGTAAATAAAAAATTGCATTCTAGCATCAGCGATAGTGTAGGCCACATTTCCATTTATTTTTAATTATTTTGTTTCCGCAATTTTATAAATTCGCCATATAATGTACGGTGTTGTCATTTTTCGCCAAATTACAGTATGTACGTGGTGCGATAGAGATAACGATTTGGCTTATGGCTTGTCTTTCCCTCTTATAGGGCAAATGCAAACAAAACATTTTTGTTAATTAAATTTAATTAATCATCGAGTTTAACATAAATTGGACAATTCCGCCGAATTCTTTGTGTAAAGTGCCAGCTGGGGCCTATTTAACGAAGCGACAAGTGTGACCAGTGACCAGAAAAAGATGAATAAAAGCATTCAAGGAAATAATAATTCTGCGAGCATTTTTACTGGTCGGACAAGACTTGTCGCTTCGTAAAATAGGGCTTTGATCGTCCTATAAAACGTGGACGTCAGTGGTGAGCGCAACTTAAAATTGATTGCTTTGTCGGTGCGTGCGTTTTCGTGAAGTTTGTGTTGTATAATGTGTTTTGTGCTGTTAATACTATTAAAATGGATGCATCATTCCCTATGCATTTCTGCAGTATAATTGCAATCTTTGTTCCGAAAATCGTAAGCTTTGGTTTCCGTCCTAACAATTGTGAGTTCTTTGCCTTATGTTTGTTTTATATTTTTGTGGTACCTATCTTAACGCTTTTTATGTGCTTAGCGTTTCCTTTTGTTATTAAAGTGCTTTTACGGGGTTAAGTGAAGTTAATAGAAATGTTAACTATCGCAATTAAATAATGGAATAGTAGATTAGACGATAGCAAGCAATTAACAGGAAAAAAGAAAAATGATGAAAATCTATCATGTACATTATATAAAAATGAAAGCGCGTTTGTTTATTACTCAATCACGCCTAAACGGTTGATTCGATAGACTTAATTTTTTCAGATAAGGTAGTATATATTCCAACTTAACATATAGGCTATTTGCTATTTTAATAAAGTGCAAGGTTTCAAAATGGCGGCTCCAAGATAGCTACCGGTTACTTATATTATTAAATAAGTTAAACGTCAAGATATTTCCATGAAAATCAGCATTAGGAGGTTTTCGCTTATTTTATAAATTATACAATAATACAATCCGATATAAATAACATGAATTTCTATTTACTTACAGATTTGTTTTCAACAATGAGAGCTTAATAATTTGGTCAATAAAATAACTCCCATAGGGTCTCTATTAAGACTCACAAATTTGTGATTACTCGGAGACGTCTAACTTATGATAATGGCAATTTCGCAAAGAATGTTGGGCGGATTTACAAGGTCGCTTACGAAAACCAGAGGTAAATTAAGTTATCAACAATCAATTAATCAATCAGACAAAATTTCTTTTATTGGTGGCGACAGCAATGTAATTAATTTCCCTACAGCCCTCCATGGCTTGATTTGAGCCTCTATTGCCGTAATTCCATTCCCTGCCAAGGCTCCAGTTCGAAATCCCTTTCAGAGCAAAAATTATTACGGTAATTGCGAAAGAAATCGTTACCGGCCACATTATCCCCGTTGAGCCTCCGTCGTCGTCCGACCGACTCTCAGTGGGATTTACCAAGAATGACAGCAATTACCCCCCGAGCAGTCGACGGACAGTACAAAAAGCGGATAACCACCGCACAATCGAAAGGTAAAGCCGAGAAAACGAAAGGAAAATTGTGAAGAGCGCGCTTTTCCCCGGTATAAATTAGGCGGCAATTCACAACTCCCAGACCCGACGAACTAGGGCAGACCAGGGCAAAGTCTCGGGGTGGATGGCGTGGCCCCGCCGACTCCCGACAAGCCAGAAATGAATGAAACGAATTGGCCACACTCTGGCTCCACACGAACGGGCGGCGGCGGCCTCAATTGTGGGCGGCTGAATAGCATCCTAATATCGAAGGATTAGATAATTCGTGGAGATATCCAATTTTGTCCCCGACTCGAGTTGTTTTTGCAGACGAAATTCCATTTAGGCGATGACAAGTGGGACGGCGCTGTTGTCATAATTTATGTGCTCGTCGAGGCGGCCAGAGCGGCTCCATATGCATGCTGCCGGGGCTCCAGAGGCTCCCGAGACTCCCGAGGAGCCGATACACGCCGCATATATCTCTCATCTGTGTGTGGCCTCGTTCCAGGGACGGATGATAAAAGAATTTCTTGGCAAACGTTATCCTATTTTAACCAGACTAGGGATTTACCCAAAAATGTCTCAGGCTCCTGGTACACATTTCTTGTGTTCAGGCTGCTCCTTCCTGGTCGTGCTCTAGGGATGGCAGGGAGGGGTGACGGCAATGGAGCCAGGACCGGTTAGCACGCTTTGGCGCCAACTTTTTGCGTTTATATACGGAAGATTTCTTGCCTGGGTATTGCCGGGCCGGCGGCCGGTGCTGCACTCTCTCCGGGTCCCCGGATTCAATAGAGCGGCGCTGACAAAAAATGATTGAAACCATTTTGGCGTGAAATCAATCATCGCAAGGATCGAAATTTCATTATCCACCCCTGGTAGTTCTTTGTGTTCCTGCCAGGACGCTATTTTTCCGCAGGCGACCCCATTCATGCAGCGATAGCAATCACCCCAAAAAGTTTTCCGTAATTTTCGAATGCACATTTCCTTGCCTTCGGGCTTCACTCGACGCGCCAGCCGGAGATGGACCCCGGCCTCTGCCGCCGCGCCGAGTCGAGCTTGAGAGTCTAGTCGAGTCTTGAGCCGGGATTATCTGGGTCCTCTTTAGGGGCGAAATTAAGGATAAACAAATTAAAGAGGGAAAATCAAATCGCAACTTGCATGACGTCTGCATTTTCGCTCAATTCGCTGCTCGGGGGATATATCGTTAATGCGGGCTCCCAGATATCTAGTTCCCGGCTGCATCCAGCCCCGACTCACACATTAAGCAAACATGATAAAATATAATTATTGTATCCATGCGAGGAGTGCCGGGGTTGTTTCACCCTTTTCTGCGGAATTTTTGCCAAGAATACCACGAAACAGGGATGAAATCTTGACTTGGTAATATTGCACACTGAGCTGATCTGTTTTTTTTTTCATTTTCCGAATAATTCGCCTCCTTATTTGAAATTTTGGGCACATCTATTTAATTGCAAACAAACCGTAATCCCGAGCTTACAATAAGCTTAGCATACCCTAATATTCTAATATGGAGGAATACTGCTCATGCTAATGACTCTTGACATACCCAAGTGAAATCGGTCGCCAGCTCTCTGTTTATCGTGGATTGTGGAGAAACAGCTTAATTTGTGGAAGGTACGTTTGCGAACAAGTTTCAAAAGTTCAATAAAAATTCAATTAAACAAAAGTGGGGAGGACATCTACTAGGAAACATTCTGCTCTATAACTTTGTTCTTTAAAAATTTTTGCGTAGAAGCAGCGGCTTCGGAGATATTTGCGGTAATATCAATTGTTCCTCCGACTAACGGTTTAGAAGATAAATATTAGGTATAATATTTTTAGATGACGCGGTCACCATTAGGCTTACTTTTTAGTTCTCTATTTCCAGTCCTTGAAACTTCTTGAAACCATTTGGGAAAGCAAAAAAGGACAGTCGATAATAATAACATCCCTTACAAACATTATAGCAAAGTATTTTTGTCGAACTTCTAATATAGGTATAATTGGAAGCCTTAATTAATCCATTAGTCTACTATCCAATTTTTCACAAGAAGTAGCATAACTGAATTTAATTAATATTGTAAATTAAGAAGCGTATGACACATATACGAATTCACTGCATGAAACACAAATTATTTTCCCAATTTATCTCACCTATGGGGCAAACCGCAGACATTCGCTCTTTACACAAAAGTCTCATAAAAAGAATTACAGATACTTACTGGACCTCCAGTCGTAATTCACACGAAATAAAACAGTATTGTGTCCATTTTAAAAAGGAAATTTACGGCCTCCCATTCATTAAATCATAAAATAATGGAATCCTGGCGGAATACTTGTGGGAAAAGCTTTATCCCACATTTTCCCCCGTTTCATTATATCGTATCTGAAATTGGTTTGCTTCCTGACAATTTAAAGGTGAAGGTAATTGATTAGGCGAATGGGCGAATCATTTCAACATTTTTGCCGCTGTTAAAATTCTCCATCCGAGCAGCAATATTCAGTTGGTTAGAATTGTAGCAGACGATGGTTTTGTAGAAAAATATACTTTATTAGATTTGCTTTATGCAAAACTTTGAGTTCTTTGATATTTCCAATTAGGCAGATTTTTGTTATCTGGTTTCTCATCAGCCATCACATAATAAACTCAGTTTAGTTAAATTCTTATGTTACGTTATGTCTCTTTACTTTTACTTTTCTATTCTGGTGCTGGCTAAACTCAGCCTAACGTAACTCATAACAAACGAAAGACTGCTAACATATGACTTAACCCAATGAACATGACCATTGGGAAAGGCAAGTCATTACAATAAGCACTGCTTTGGTAAAATCTGTGTATACACAGTGGACTTGTTTCAACTCCTCTAAGTTCAATAAACGGACATTTGTAAATTTAACTAGATTGATCTGCCTATCCATGCTGATTATTAAATAAAAGGAAACTAAAATAAAAAGTCGCAATCGTTGGAAATAGATAATGTTATTTAAACAAATATATCAACACCTTCCGAATTTAAATTTCAAATATTTTATTATTATTTTTTTGTTTTAGTATTTATTTGACGCTTTCTCGCATTTATGTCTATAAGTCCAAAGCCATATTTTTATATCTGAGCAATCCCTAAACTTATTTGGTATACCCCATTTCTGATTTTTTTCTTATTTTCAATGTTTTTGTTTCGCAATGTACTCCGCTATTAATACAATTTTTAAAAATGTTCTACTAGGGTAAATTTTTCATCGAATTTGGATAAATAAAGGTAATATAATCCTTCTCAACTTGTTCGACAAAAATGTATTATTTTAAAGAGTTCAACAAACAAGTGTGAGCCCGAACGGTCCCAATTGACCTAAAATAATTTTATATACCTAACCGATAAGGCTTCAACAAAATAAAATAAATCTCCAAAGGTATTCAATTGTGGGAAAATTATAGTGACCAAAATTCCGACAACAAATTACAATTACATATCACCTACTAAGTACATATGTAGGTACATTATCCACGATTATCCCAAATACCTGCCCACAAACAGCCTCAACGGAATAATTAACACCAAAATGCCCGAATGAGCATTAATTAGGTACCCCTAAGCCTGATAATCACTTTCCAAAACTCGAGCAAAATGTGAATAAATAAAAATAATTCAGAAAGTAACCTATAGCACCGCAATTGTGGTAAAGTTGTAGTAAAAATCCACCCGTCGCTCTGGGGGTAGTTTGAAATAATTCAGTGCGCGGCACTGCTGCAATTTTATAAAACCACCACCGGGAACGCTATAAATCTTGGCCCAAATTGGACATTTGCATGGAAATGTGTGAAAAATTAATTGAATTAAAATTCACACAATTTTCCGAGTAGTTTTACCGCCCAACTATCCCAGGTGATATATTACCTGTGACAACAGAGCGGCGATACATATGCCCACAACTAAAAACGTTACAAAAATCCGGAAAATTACGAACACCTCGTATATCACTCGCCAGAAATCACTTAATTATGCAAATCTCACAAGTGTTATCCTCGCCCCGAAACGTCTAATCAAAATTTAGTGTTGTGTCACTCTTGAGGGTATCACGACGGAGGGGCTATTTGTACCAGAGCCTGCGACGAGGCGACACACTAAGATGGGCTAAGACCCGATAAAGACGCACAGGGCGCTGCTAAGTGTATTTTCAGCGGAGCATGAGACACTGGGATGCCGAAGAATCCGAAATTGAATAGTCATTTAATGGGCAGAGCCCACAAAAATAAAAGAGCTGAAAGGCGACGTGATACCCTAATCCTCTTAACATAAAAACTTACGCGCCCAAAAATCCAATAAAACACTCACCAGCAGCGGCGAAGGAATGCCCGAACATGAAAGCCAGCATTGAGCATAAGCCACCGAAGACAACCAGTTGATGACTTAATGCGGCTGCAGCTGATCTCCGTCTCCGTCGCGGTCGGCACGGTTCTTCCGGCATGGTAGCATCCAACGGTAAGTGCGCTGCCAATTTCTTACAGTCAGCAAAACTCCAGACTGGATTTATTGTTAGTACTCCTTATCCTCTGACTGATGCCCTTCACCCTAGTCACCACTAGACAATTTTCTTTTCGTGATTAGCCAGATATCAACAGTCGTCTACCCTAAGGTCAGGTGCATGCCGTGAGGTCGGCGCGGAACCCCACTTTGAAGTCGCGATCAACACAAGCACCAATTAGAACTCGCGCGATTAATTTTAAACCACTAGATCCCACAAGAGGTTCGGAGGAATAATTATTTTATTGAGCTCAATTGTGTCGCGGCTACACACCGTTTCACAGACCAGCAAATTACTATTTCAGGCACGTTTATTTTTATATGCTAATTAAGCCCTCTTCAGGTGCATTCCCGAGCGAACCGCGCGCGTTCACACACAACGTCCCGATCTAGCCCGTTCGGAGGCGGCTATCGGAATAATCCTAATGGTCACGGTTAAGCGCTCAATGTTTAGTCACAGCACTCTCGGATTATGCCACCTTCTTCACTTCATCTCAGTCTGTCTGTCTTTCCGAGAAGACACTCGAAAGAAATGTGCCTTGAACATTTCTTTTCTCAGCCCGGGAGCGAACGAGCGAAGCACCATAGGACCGAATGTACCGGCGGACAAATCCCAACTGAGGGTACTTTAAATCTTGACACCGACTTGCATCAGGCATCAGCCCTTATCAGCCTCATCAGTATCGCAGCCGCAGCAGCAGTCACTACAATATCTCGTGTTCCCGTCTACCCTACATTCGTGCGTCCCGTCCCGGTCTTCCGATCCAGTCCCGGTCCCGCATCCCGCCCGCCCGCTGAAGGAACGACCAACAGCTGGATATGGGAAAATAAAGCTCATTCATGTGGATGTGATATCTGCTGGCACAGTGCACTTGTGTGGTACCGCCGCGCCGTGGACACTGTATAGCTCCTGGACTGGAACCATGGAACTGGATTTGGATTTTAGCTATATCGCCTTCGGCTGTGTAGGTATCACCGGCAGCCAGTCCAGAAAGGTACAAAGGATGAGTCTGCAACGAAGTCCTGTCCTGTGCCAGAGCCCGAACCAAACCGGCTGTTAACTGCAAGCGAAGAGAGTCCTTGTAGGGCAACATTACTCTTCTTTACTCCTTAAAACTTTCTCTTTCCTCCTGAAACAAACCGGAATTGAAACGTATCCTACCCTACGATGTCACAGGAACCGGGAGAAAAGTAAATTGAACCTTGTGTGCAAGGGCTGTAATCAAAGAGAGAACACCTGTTTAGGTGGGGTGGCGCGGGTGAATGCGAACTGCCAATTTCATTGTACTTAAACGCAAATTGATGTATCCTCCTCGTCGGGAAAACATATTTCACGGATTGATTTTTCCAGCTGGAGCGCCCTGCAGCCGGGAAACGATGGATTCCTTTCGGGAGCCTTTCTCTGCACCAACCCCAGATGCATACCTGATGCTTGCTAGTCTGGGGGTCAATCCATGCTATCCGGATCTATCTGGGCCTGAGCTTTCGTCTTGGCCAATTAAAATTCAAACTTTCTGTTGTTCCAGTTGTTTGCGTTTATGTTTCGTTGCGCAGCGCTGCAATTATGGCCAAATTGAATATTTAAAACTGTAAAAGTTTGGGTTATGCAAATTTATTTGTATTTTTAGCGCAATTCATGCTCGGTTTGGGATATTTGTACATACAGCCCACCAGCCAGTAGTGCAAAAATACCTTGCCATTAGCACCGGCATGGCCAATTCTTATCACTGCGACACAGTTACATATTTTGTGAATGGCGATGTGTATACCTGAGTGAACTAAATTTCAGCCGCTCCATACGACATAATTGCAATTTTAGAATTGCCGATATATTCAATTTCGTTCGTTATAAAATTTCATATATTCGGGGCTTTGCCAAAATAGGCACATAGTAGGCTTACAGCAATTTTTTTGATTAAATGAATTTGAATTTCAAGGGACCAAAACTCGAATTGTAAAGCGGCTTAATGCGATAACAATACACCTACACATTATCCCTATTTAATGAAAGGGTGGGAGATAAAGGTATTGTTTTAATATGATTTGCTTTCATGGTGCCTTTTGTACAATTTTCGTCCGTCGAATTTTATTATGTATTTTAACTGTTTTATAGGTGTAGTAGTATATAAGTTGTTTTGTTTGAAGGACCAATAAAAAAATTTGAGGAAAATTTGATGATATTATTTCCATACGCTTGATCAGTTTCATTTACTACTTGCGTAACTTAGATAATGTGTATTTGAACTTAATGCCTCTTTTGCCAAAATCTTATAACGGCGAGATTTTTCATAGCATGTCCACTGCATTTTTAACCAGTTCACTGGATATGTTTCGTAATTTTCCGTTCTCATACTCTACTCTTACGTTGTAGTAGACAAAAATTCATCGGATCTCAATTCATGAACAATAAATATTGTTCACGTACCTACATACATGTGTACATACTTTTCCTTTAGCTGCCACTTCAACACTTTTAAAAATATGTAATTAATTGGTCCAGTAATTATTTACAGAGTAGTTATTCGGAAAACGGTCCTCTCGCCCCGAATTCGATGAAATTGAAATGTGTCATAAAGAGAAACTTTTGCTTTGGACATATCATATTTGGCAAAAAAGTAAATACAGGAAAAAGATGCAACCAATTTTGTAAATGTAAAGGGTTTCCCAATAAGGATGACCTAGTTTTGATAGCTCGTGGCGGGCATATTTGTTTATGGTTTTTTGACAGGTCTGTGCAATTATGTTCAGTAAAGTTTGCGATTTCATCATAACACGTTTCACTTCGATCTAAAGCTTGTAAATTGTCCAAAATAGAGCCCTTCGTGCAAAAAGCGGTCATCATAATGCTCCTTCTGAGCGCGCTATAAGACGCACAATAACAAAGCTTTAAAGTGAATTTACTCTCTACGATACAAAGGTGCCTGTAAGACAAAGAAATGCCCGAAGTGAACAAAATATTGCCGCCCTTCAAGCCAGTGTTTGTGAAAACTCAAATGTGTCTGTTCCGCGCCGATCTCAAGAGTTGGGGCTCTCCAAGATGGCAACCTGACGAATTTTGCGATTGTATTTGGGTCTGCATCCTTATCGCCAACCGACCATCACATTCGTCGTCAGTTCGCTGATTGGTCACTGGAAATGTTGGAAGCCGACGGCTCATTTCTGGCTCAATGGATTCGTCAACAAGCAAAATTGCCACCATTGGCGTAACACAAATCCACGAGTGGTTCATGAATCGCCATTGCATCCGCAAAAATTGACCGTTTGGTGAGGATTATGATATGGCGGAATCATCGGACCTTATTTCTTTCGAAATGAATGGAGTTTGATGAAATTGATGCGGACGATCATTATTTCCAACAAAACGATGCACCGCCTCACACTTCCCGACTTAACATGGACTTATTGCGCGGTAAGTTCGTCGTAAGTGAGTCGTTAATTTCTAGAAATGGTCCCATCGCTGGGCCGCCTAGATCGTGTGATCTAACGCCTTTGGATTATTTCCTTTTGGGGCCACATCAAGTCGAAGGTTTACAGCAACCAACCTACAACTCTTGAGGAATTGGACGCCAATATTCGTCAATCCATAGCTGAGAAACCGGCCGAAATGTTGCACAGAGTCATCGAAAATTTGCGTGAGTAGATGAACGTGTGCAATAGGAGCCGCGGTGGCCATTTGGCCGATATTTTATTCAAATCATAAATCGCATAAAATTATCTTTCAAATAAAGCAATCAGAATCATTTTTGCTCGAAAATTGTGTGTTTTATTCAAATTCATAGTTCGGACGTTCTTATTGGGAAACAACATGATCATTCAAAGTTATCTACTTTTCCTTCTACATCACTTTGAAAAATCATGCAATATTTACATATGCTGGCGTAGGGCGGGGCTAAATGAGCATAAAACAAGTTGGGCAATTGAAATGTCTCAAAAACTAAGCGTCGCACAACAGTACTTCAAATTGTGGAAAGAGGGCGACGATGAAGGAGAGCGCATTGCGCGATCGCCAAATGTCGCTCGGTGATCAAGCGAGGTGGAAGGACGCTTTGTTTATTTTGTGATCAAAAAGTAAATGAAATAAATTTATTTGTAAATTTTAATTAATTATATATACTACTCACTACATTGTACGCATCCGTAAAATTCGTATCGCAAATAGCTTTTTGCAAAAGTTCTACAAACGTCCTAAGCATTTTGGACACTTCAACTCACATAAGAAATTTGATGTGCTACAATCATAAAATTAATGAAGCTAAATTTGAAAAAAAAATATTTGATGTTGATATAGACAAAATTAAAAAAGGACTGACTGAAAGGTTTCTTATTGAATTATAATATACATACATATATATATTTTTTTTAAGCAAATCCAAATTACTAAAAATTTCTTTATGAAATATCGTTAAATTATTGAAATTTCGGGTTCGGCTAAAAGAAATCTAATTTCTGGTAGAATACTGCCTGCTACGCATTCATAAATGTGTGGTCTTTCAATGACCATCAAGGAAAAATAGTGGTATGTAGACATGTTTATTAACCCTGTTACGTTCGCACTAATGAAAATCGCACAAAACTCTGCACACGTTTCTATCCTGAGATCCCCGGTGGAAACTTGAGCCGAGACGGAAAGAGTACAATAAGTCTACATGAAACCCCGATGGCGATGGGTGCCTTCGAAGGAATCGGCAAGCTGAAAGGGGGCACCTAACACACGCCTCGGGCTATTAATCCCCTGCTAATGAGTGTCTCATAACTCCGATCCGGGAAAATAGCACAATGCAAAGTCGAGAGCTTCTAAAAATAGACGAAAATTGGCCACACAAATCGTTCCAGAAAATGAAGAGAACAGCGCTAATTTGTTTTACTCTTTCGACGTGCATCTCGGCGGTGCTCCTACGACGAGGGCCCCTTCATTTGCCCTAGCCAGTGCACATGTGCGAACCTTCGATAATTCCATTCCGCCTGAGCATTATCGCGAAATTAATTCAGCACGAGGAAAGATTTATTCGGTCTGGGACTCTACCCTGGTCTGGACCACTCATCAGCATAAAGAACCGTCACAGCAAGACAGCCTGCAATTAATGATGGCCTTCGAAAGGGAAGTGTTTAACATCAAGTGGATTTCACTGGGAATTGAATTGAAGGCTCCACTGCCGAATTGCTGTTGGTGCAGTGCATCTGTCCGTCTCCTTCGCCGTGGGTACAGTAAACCTCTTCGGCCGGATCTTTTGTGTGCCCCAGAAACGCGGGGGCGTGACTGATTGCCTCTTCAGTCGAGAAGTGATACTCGATTAGCTCGATAAGTAAACAAAAGGTGTTAATAATTCTTGGCGCATTGGAAGAAGCACTTCGGTCCAAATCAAGGAACACATAAAACACTCACCCAAATCGCAGCGCTACGAAGCGATGTGGCTTAGCTTTCAGGGAAAATACTTATGTATACTTCATTTATTCTGCGATTAATTAATTAAGCGAGGCAGGGTGGGTGACCCGCAGCGTTATATTTCTCGTATCCGGTTCTGATGACTTAAATAAACACGTTTTATCTCTTAAAACTACACAGCGCCCTGTGAACTCTGTCGCGCTAATAAATTACCAACGAAACAAATGATGCTCCACGCGAGAGAGACGCTAATTCAGCGCTGTTTTGACAAATTTAATTATAGACGACGTTTTACAGTCAACGACTGCAAACCGATTTTTTTCTGTGATTAACAGCACAGAAAATGAATGAGCTAGGTATTTGGAATATCGAAAGAGGGGAAAGAATCTGTAACTTTTACTTAAAAATAATCGCTGCAATATCTCTTGTTTACTTTAATGAATTATCAAGGTGCAAAGTTCAAAATACGCATTTTAAAATTGCTCGCAAGAAAAATTAATTAAGCACTTGTCGGATTAACCTTTTTGTTTGTTTTCGCCGTTGTGAATATCTTTCATCCAGCCTTCAGTTTCGACAAAGGTGTTTTAAAATGTAAGTATATACACAACTAAGAACGGTATATCGAACCATTTATTGTTAAATGTTATTATTGTATGCATGTGTTTATTAATAACTTTTATATACACATCTATACACAAGACTTCAATTTTAATACCTACAACAATAATATCGGATGTAGAAAAATATTTACAACACCCAAAACAATTTTAATTTGCAAAAATATTATAAAAATTGATTTCTGAAATTCCCAAGCAAAACTTATGGGCTTTGCATTGAAAACAAATACTTAGGAGGATTTAATCGATTTTCTTTGTACATCTCGCTTCGTATTGGTCGTGCAGTTATGGTGGTTATTTTGAAAATTGCCCCCAAAATTCTCTACACAATTGAGTATAACATACATATATAGCAACAACCGTTTTCATAACGTGAATCAGAGAAAAATTTACAAAAATGTCTGCACGAGGTGCGTTACGTAAAGTACAACCCACAAAAAAAAATTGAAATTCTAAGAAGAAGTGTGGATTACCACCCACCGACCAGGCAAGGAAGAATGGCTATTTTCCGCAACAAAGAGGAAAAGTATTATGATTTCGCGAGTGTGATGTAGGGAAAAGAGAACAAAGGGTTCTTGCTTGATCTACTGAGATGCTTTGCACCGTGAAATATTCACAGCGTGAAAAATTAAAAATATTGTCCGGATAGACCGTTGGATTGAATATACAAATTGGCCCTGTGAAATCCTCTCACTGCAATTCTTTTATATTCTGTATGTTCTAAACTTGTCCATTAAATTGCATAGCAGGCGATGCAATGAGGAGGTACAGGAGGACGGGATTACCACTACTACCACATCTTTCTAAGCTTTGAAATAGCAATTGCTACATTCTCACTAACTGCATCCTAAATTTATAAAAAATCAAAATCTGCAATATTCTATCATTGTAAGATGAACACAAACAGAATACCGAATCTCTAAAATACAGCAGGTAGAAAAATTCACTACCTATTCAGTTTAGGTACATTGTACATTCTGCAAAATAAAATAAATGCGATTATACCATTAATTGAACTTGCCCGCTAACCTGTAATAGAATTGGCCCCACTCCATGGGTTAGTTTTTATTGTTCTATATATTTTAACGCATTTATACAGAAAATTGAGAAGCGGTGATGATTTCAACAAATGAGAGAGTAGGCGTGGCCTATTACATGCAAAAGTGTCGATGCGATATCTGAATGCCATGTTTGAACAATCGGAAGTAGCGGATGTCTGAACAATTATTCAATATTTTTAAAATGGAATAACAAGAAAAACTTCTGAACCCCGCGACGTAATTGAATGAAATTTTTTTTGTTGAGATTATTTTTTCTCGTCTGTTGAATATCGTTATCGGTTTGTTTCAACAAGTAAATAATCAAATATGAGAACTAAAACACGAAAAATTTTTTTTTTCTATCAACACGGCGCCCGAGCGGGCGCCTTGATAGGTAATATCTAGGAAATTACACTTTCTATTAAAATTTGGTTAAAAATAAATTATATGCATTCCATATTTAATAAATACATAGTTTGTTCACCTCATGAATTCCCGAGTGAAAAAATTTTATTTTTATCTATACGGGCATACAAGGGCTAAACGAGGACCGTGATTTAACCATATTGTCCAGTACAACAGGGGCTGAGTGAGGTCTGTTTGTCGGATAAAAACGGCTTTACGAATTTTCGGTACGGATGTTTGACGATCGTACGATGGCTGTGTGGTAGAATACTGGAGGCGATAAATCGTTTAAATAATAATGACTTCTAGTAGACTTTGAAGAAAAAATTTTAGTGGCATCTGCTTCGGAGCAATGGAGTGCAAAGGGTTAACTATACTCGAAATGAAGTTCGGGGTACCGCGGTGGGTTTAATGGACTCTTACTTCCCAAAGATCAGCCGCTGATCGCCCATATAATCTGCTACCGGAATATTTACCAAAATACCCGTCATATACCCGCAGAAAAAAGCCATGCGGCCGTTGTTTAGCCGCTGTAGGGCTACCGATTGTTTTTACTCGGGTTATTTTGCAGTATTATTAAAATCTACTTTTTGGAACCACAAGCAAGCAATTAATCCGCCTCTTGAAGCAGCTAATGCAGGAACCCAAGCCACCTGGCTATATTGCAATAAAATTATTGGCACCTCAGACTTAACAAGTAGGTGAATTGTTCCCCAAGTGTTATCCCTTAAATCTCATATCCGACGGACTGTTATGTAAATATTATCCCCGCAGAGTGGTGTTAGGAACAAACGCAAGCAGAAAATACGTCCAAACATTGGCCGATCGGTATTTATCCTCACTCTTTGTCAAAATCCATAAAATTCCGATATCCAACAGTTCCTTTTACAAATATTTCTAAGAATCGCCGCCCAGCAGGGATAAGCATAAGAACCTGGATCAGGTAGAAAGGACAAAACACCTCAAAGCAGCAAAAGGCCAGAAGCATAAAAGCGAAACTCTGTCCGAGGTTGAAGTCTTTTGCGCGAAAACGTCACTGAATATCGCTCTTGACAGAAGCGCACAAAAAAACTTGAGAATTAAGGAAAATTGAAATTGCCCGACCCAGATGTTCCCTATTGTGCGGATATGCACGGTTCGACATCTATTGTGCGCTCTTACCCGTGGCCGCACAAAGGAGAGGATACTGTTGCGAATGCCACACCCAACCTATCATGATTTCATTAGGTCCCAGGACCCAGAAGCTGGGATCAGAGTTGCAGTGTTGGATTTCAAAGAAAAACGTCTATCGCATGCATCCTACCCTCACGGCACAGCATCCATGCATGCTGCCTTCAACTTTGCCCGGAGCACCGAAGGTACAAGACACAATTCAGAAAATCTCAGATTAAGTCCATTGCGATGTGTGTGGGATGCAGCTACTTAAGACCTGGGGATATCTCAATTGCTGCCTCTGTGTAGCTGGTAGCAGCCACTCCACATCAAATTAACTGTATCACTGGATCCTTCACTGCTTTTGGGTAGTCAATCAACGGGGGAAATTAATCATATCTCAAGCGGACCGGTAGCTCCACATCCACGACAGCTTCTGGGAATAATAAAGCCAGGATTTGCGGTTCTTGATAGGATTTGGCTGCTCCTATTAACCGGAGTGTCTTGTGTCACGACACGACACGCAATGCCCAGACTATGTAGATTGCAAGTGTGGTCAGCCTGGAAAATTACTTCCAATAAATAATTCAGGTCAGGCCGCAGGCCGGGGTTTATTAAATGCACACAGTGCGGTGGCTTAATGACTCCTGATTTAATTTTAATTAAAACGTAATGCTACATGAGCTCATGCCAAAAAGTCAATAAGCCTTTATTTGTGGCCACAGCGAGATTTGCATATTAGCATCACTCAGCTTGATACTGTAGTGATCTCGACCGCCTAGACATTCATTCTGACCCAGGCAGCCATGGTCGTCCCTTACGCCAGTAATTTTTCAAACTTCCGAACGGTTTATGTTTACTGCATGCAATTAAAAGGGATAATTTATAAAATTCTTTCTTTCTGGTTTTCCATTTGTAAGTCTAGCCTTTAACTGAGACTAAATTGCCAATCCGCTCAATTGAATTTAAAAAATTCAGAAATATAAAGAGTGTCTCAACAAAAATTTCAATTTTGTATCGCGCGCCATTTTCGTCTGTCGAATGTGTAGTCAGTCATATCTGGTAGGTGTCATATAGAAGCATTGGCACATTCACCAAATTCCATGTTACAGTTCGGAAGAATTATTGTCAAGACTCATTCCAAAAATTGAGAGTATTTTACAGTGACAATTCGCAAGGTATTTTGGTTTGCATTATACCATTTCGGATTGATGCAATACGTCTATTGACATGTGGTTTCAAAAAGATGGCGCGATCTGCCACACTGCACGCAGAATAATGGCGTTATTGAAAGGAAATTTCCAGACTGTGTCATCTTTCATTTTGGAGATCAAAATTGGCCGCCTAGAAGTTACAACGAGACGAATCAACAACTCAAGGAAGAAATCGAACGCATATTCATGCAATGCAGCCGTCTTTACTGCAAATGTCTTCCAAAAATTTCGTCAAAAGGCTGACGCGGCGGTGGTTTGACTGAAATTTGATTTTATGTTTAATATTAACACATTACAAAGGAGTAAACATTCTAATAATAATTTTATTTTATTTAAATACTTTGTTCTTTTGTTAATTTAATATTGAAGTTCTTGTTAATACATCCTTTACTTTCGTCCGCATTTTGGAAACACAACAATTGGAGTTATAAACGACTTAAATAAATGATACATCTAATTAATTATGAAAAAGAGAGTGTCAAGGTAAGTGTAAACCTTAGGATTTTTTTGATACTAGCCCATTGAATTAGCATCTTAAATTTTTAATTATCGGCAAAATGCTTAGCTTCCGAGTCGCTCATACGTCACCTTTTATGAAAATCTTAGAAAATGTAGTAGTCTGGGTATTATGTAAAATCATTGTGCCCAAAAATTCCCCTTTGTCAACTTTTCTAAAAATCTAAAGATATGAAATGTTTTGATTCCACCATAATAGAACTGCTATATTGAATTTTCGGAGTTTTATATGTAAAAAGCAAAGAGCAACCCGTAAAACCGTCATATGTCCAATCTTATGCAAATCTAAGGAAAGGAGAATGGGCACTTTGGGCCCTGTGACGGCCACGCTTATTATTAGTGAGAACAATTTCATGAAAATCTGCAGATGATTGAAAATAATCCAGTTATTTTAAGTGTGTTTTTTATCATTTTCATTCATCTACAATGGCATCAATTATCCCGGTAATCTACCTTCTTCTGTTTGATGCCTTGTACCATAATGATACTCATTATGTGTGTACAACAACCAGCAGTACGTCTATCTGTTACCACATTGAACATACTGCGGTTTGTCCTATTTCATTTCGGGTAATTATTAAGGTAGTAGGTAGTAGGAATAATAAATTGTGGAACGCGTATGTCAATATTATAATCTTTATCACAGTAATCAAATATTATTTTTAGGAATGCGATTTTGGTTGACACTTTGAGATCTTTATATTGTATATACCTTGTCTGACATGCTACGCATAATAATATCGTGTCTGATTTATTTTATATATGTATATCGGGCGATCAAAATCAATAGCGTATGACGTGCGATTATATTTGACTATACCTCTTGGCCTCGTTACTGTGTTACGAGAATTAACGATGATTGAGAGAATTAGCGCATGGGCCAAACAAAACCGGCAATTGCTTAAATCCTCTACCATATAGGTCCGAGTATCTATATCATATTTCTCCTATCGCGTTAGTAAGAACAAAAGTTATTTTTAAGGAAAGACTTTTCAAACAATATTTTGCTATTAAAGGAGCCTACTACTTTTTACTTCTACTACTTGCCATTGCCCTGGTATCAACAGAGTGACCTAAATATCTATAGTTTTTTATGACTTTTGAAATTTACAACAAATTTAAATTCCTTCTATTGAAAAGAAGAACCTCAGCTGTAATGTTCACCACAATGAGCTGTCTATTACGTCAGTAGACTTTTTCCAACAACTGGAATTAATTTTCAGATATTCACATTCCTCTCTATTTATTGCTGCAGTAGAAAAGGTAGGCGATTAGTGTTTGCACTCTAAGCCCGTTGGGTATTTGCAAAAAGCGTATTTTGGTCAGCAATCGGAGTTTTTGGTTTATATCTCTTGGATAATTGGATTATGAAAATTTATTTATTTTTCTCAAATGTTAAATAGCTTTAAAGATTTAGGCTGCCATCCCCATGCAGTCGACAAATTGCCTCAGCTGTCCCTTTCTTTTCTCTTTTTGCAGCTCTGCCAGTAATAAAAGGTGACGGCGAGAACGTGCTTTTTATTTATTGGCTCCCAAAAATTCAAAATCGATCCCCGCTCAATGTCATATACATATGTACGTGACATTCCACTGAGTCATCCCTTGTCTACTAATAGCGCACCGATCGCATAGTAGATGTTCCCGGGTCTATTTCGGTCGCAATTAGACTTGTAATCGCACCCCAGCATCTTTACGCCCGGCGATAATCGCATATTTAGAGCCTTTACCAAAATTTGTGAGGCCCACCACTGATCCTAAGGTCTTCGAAAATAGACGCCCGTCTTCAGAACTTGGCAGGGATAACTTCATTCCACGGACAATGAACACATGTAAGGAGACACGAACAGGCGTTAATCCCTCTAATTACTGCCCAACAATAAAATCCTCGACGGCGCGGCAGTCTCTCTTTTTGCTCCTCGCGCAATCTTCACCGAGTGCTGCATTCTCGCAAGACTTCTGTGGAGTCGCCGATCGTTCACAGAGCGTGGAGCATCCAAGCCGCAAAAATAGCACCGCCATCGCCAGCCCATACGATCAGGATGAAATGACTTCTTTGTCACCGCGCAATAGAGCGGGCGGTCGATGTGCCACACTTGGGACAACAGAGTGGCGTAATGTAGGCCGATCGTGGGACCAGCGGGGCGATGGGTCGGCCGACAAACATAGTGTCGCACTGAAAGTGCTTCAATTAATAGGACCTGAAGTGCTAATTTCTTGACAGGCCGCGGCGATTTGTCTCCCCTTCGGATGATGAATTGGCGACTTCCGGCGCCAGATGTCCCCCGTTGAGTATCCATTTAGAGCGCAGACATACTGAACGCATTCAGAGCTGCTTTTGCGACTTTCTATGATTTATTTGGTCTCTTAGTGCTTCGCTGCGTCGCTGTACTTCCCCAGGAATATTTATGCGTTTTCTCCATAACAGTTCATGAGCTGTGAAATCAAAAAGGCTGCGAGCCCCGAAGCGGGATTTATCAAAGAAAACACACATTTCCTCAAACTTCGAAGTAACTCAGCGTTCTCACTTCACACCAGCACTTTTGTGTGAGGTACAAACAAACAATTTCGCTAAGCCTTAGTGTGCGCTTCCCACAAGGTGTTGCCTATCAAAAGACATTTTTCCCATCTTTTGTTTTGACTTTCGGAGATGGGACGTTTCCGTCCAGAGGTCCATTGCCGGAAAGGCAATCACTTCATATTCATATACCGCCTACGGTGCAGCCACACTTCATCCCCGGGTACTTTACCTTTTTTTGAAAACAAACACATCTCTCTGGTGGTCGTCGACTGCTGAACAAACACTCCCAACAAAATCTCGGGTGGCGGATAGGTCTTTCAGCCTCAGTACACTGTGGCTCAAATTCGAAATCACCTGCTATGACTAAATTAATATTTGTTTACGGAACAGCGGGAATTCAACTTTTTCGAAAGGACGGACGAGAAAAAATTTCCAATATTTGAGCTCTCAGGGATAAAATTTTAACCCCCGGTAAGGCGGGCGCGAACAATGGGAAAAGAAAATTAATTTCTGTAAGGGGACATGCTAAGAAATCGAGAATTTTTTTATACGACATTTATGGGAACGGTAGTTGTCAGTTTGCTGTCTCATTAGATCCAAAAGGAAGTGTTTGGTCCTTTCTGAGAAATAGGCGGCATTCATTTTTCCCGGTTTGTGGTGAAATAAATTATATAATTAAGTTCTACACGCGCTTCTGTTTCAATTTGTCCGGGTCAGTGCCTATTTGCCCCCACATGTGTCCATGCGCACATCGGTGCAAAAGGTAAACTTCGGTCCATACATTACATATTTTGTAAAACGAAATTATTCAGTTAGTAACCATTTTGTAAAAGGCAAATTGTCCTTTTACGTATAGTTTTGTACCAGAGTCGATGTCACACGGACGCATAGTGCAAATAAGCACTTCCTTATTACAATGCCAGCTGCTTAATTATCTAAATGGAAGAGTCTATTCACACGGCGAGTGGAATAAAGTGGACGAGAGTGCGCGATAGAGTGGGTGAGAATGGTCCAGAGTGGGTCAGAGCGGTTGAGAGTGCTGTCAAATTACAGTCTGCATAAATATTTTGTAAAAGGATAATTTTCTGCCAGTAGGTATTTTCTGAAAGGTGAATAAGGTGAAAAAGGTAAGAATAGTAATTGTAGTAGGTAAGCTAAATACATTACTAGCATGGCATGTTTTGAATTTAAATATGTCACTCTGATCCACTCTCAACCACTCTACCGCCCACTCTCATGCACTCTGGTCAGCTCTTACCCACTCTCATCCACTCTATCGCGCACTCTCGCCTACTTTGGTCCACTCGCCGTGTAAATAGACACTTCCTATCTAAATCATCTTTTCACTTTGATTGTTTGGATCTGAAGATAGGTACCATCATTACACAGTGGACTGGGGCATAATTACAATAATCACGATTTTCGAAATTAATTAACACAATTTGCAAGCGTTTTTCAAACGTAAATCTATTCATGGTGAAATGGCAAAACATACTGAGCGCAAATCATCTATCAGCTGTAAGAACTCACAATTATTTATTTGTAATTGTTACATTACAATTGATTAGGTAATTGTTAATCACAATTAAATTTTGCGCAACACTAACTCCCCAATGAGCGTGAAGCGTCTGAAAATTCCAAGGCATCCGTCACCGGGTGCATTCAGACCTTAAGACGTCGGTATTCATCAGCAGGACTAGTGCTCATCTCGTCGGGAAGGAATTATTTTCGGATTTGCTGCTAGCCAGACTCCGGGCTGGGGGTGGTTAATTCAATTTATTTTAAAAAATTTATGTGCTCCGATTGAACAAAGACAATGCCATTTAATGCCCTCTTTGTGCAATCTCTCAAGGGTTCGGCTTGTCGGAACCCTCTAACAACCCATTTGGGAATAAATTACCAACTCTAATCCAAGCAGCAAGGATTTATTACCATGGATAAGCGCCTTTCAGGGCTAATGCAGCTTTCATGAAATTCGATACCGCCCAGCAGTGTCCCCGATGCACAAGTGAACTGAATCTAATATAATTCAAATATGGATGTAAACAAAAGGAGATCGCCGCCAGAATCCTTCGGAACCGTTGGCGTTTGTAAATGGATTAGGAAAACAACTGTCGTAAAACTGGTGCCTGTGTGCCTTTCTGGCTTTTATGAGTCCACCGCCAGTCAAACGTAGCCCGGGGGCTGCACAAAAGAGCGGAATTTTTTTTTATCTTGTTTGAAACGAAACAGAGCAATTAACCGAATTTAAAGAGAACAAAATTACGTTCAAATTGCGTCCAAGGGGTGCTGATTTCCTGGATCGCCTAACTTAATTACCATTTGTTAAGAATGCTAATGACAACCGGACAAGATTGCCGATCAGCGCCGGTAACGACGTCGTAATGAATTCAGCCAAAGCATTTGTATGAATTGCATGACGAACGAGCAAATATCCTTAATGAGTGACATGACAGCATTTTTCGAGTGGATTGGCTGTTCACGACTTTCGCAATATTTTTGGCATTTTATGCTCCTTAAGCGATTTGGTTCGGTGTAAAATAAATTAACGTGACGAAGAGCTTCCTGCACTTTTACCTTTTCTTTAATGAAATTTTTCAACCTAGTTAAGGTTGCATTTGAATTTCAAAGAATGGGTGTTGTTTTTAACACATTAGCGATGGATAACTGCGGCATTGGATGCGGATTATGCAAATATGTTATGTGGCATTCACTAACAAAGAGAAAAGATAAAATTTGTCTAAGATCAATTCGTACGATGCCCTAGACTAGATGAATGCTCAAACTACAAATAGTTCGTCAGACGCTAGAAATGATGATAACCAACTTTATAGGTTTTATACGCGGATTACCCTTTCAGTTGCTTTCAGTCATTCAAAACGTCTTTCGAGAGTGGCATCGATTCTGAGTAATTAAAAAATGAAAAAAGGTAATTCAGTCGTTGAAATTTTCCTCAATCGTGTCGTCCATCCAAAAAACACATTTTAAAGAAAAAAACGTTTTTCAACTATGAATCGATTTATTGCTTGTACGTTTAACAACAATTTGCGAGGTACGTAAGTAGTCCAAAAATTTCCGAGTTATAGAAGTTTTAAGTGAAGCGTGGCAGATAATAGACCCTCCATAGTTTATTGTTTTGATATTTTTTGCACGAAACTACATTTTGCAAACTTGTAAATGGTATAAAAAAACATATCTTTTCACCTTTTTTTGCGTAGTGGATAGCGAGCTAGGGAAAAATCATAAAAAACGCTTAAAGGGTTATTACCAGCTTATTGCCCAAAAATAAGGGTTGTTTTTAATGATTTTTCATACATACATTTAAAATAAATTTTATAAGTAGGTAAGATATTACATTTGATTAAATACTTCTTGAACTACAAAAAAAATTTTTTTCATTGAAAAATATTCCAAAAGCGGCTATACAGTAGGTAAAGTAACATAAAAAAAACCAAAAATTTTTTCATTATAGACATGATTTTTGCTACCGAAGTACCTACACATGACTATATTTGCAATTACAAATCTATTGTCAGCCGTACCCTACCTAGGTACCTACCGAATTATAGAATTTTTTTTCGCGAAATGGCAGTTGTTTGAAAAAAAACCGTTATTCAACGAAAAAACTCGAACTAAATGGCTTATATCTCTTTTTCCTGATATACAATCGCTATAATCGTTTGTACTTCGTTAGATAATTTAATAGTAAAGGTCCAGTTTAAATTTGAAGTCAATTGGATGAAAACTGTTCGAGTTGTACTGCCGGCCGATTTTGAAAAAGTGGTTTAGAGACATTTTAAAATTTAAATACACCCTTTTACACAGTATATTTTTATTCTAGGGATGTTTTGGCATTATTTGAGCCAATAAAAAAAAATTGAAAAAAAATTAAGCTGGTAATAATCCCTTAAGAGGTCTCAAATTGATCGTCATTGAAAACTAAAAGAGGAATTGTTCTTGGTTTTTTGAAAATATTCAATAATTACCCCTTTCAGCGGTTGAAATGACTTGAAATCTTAACATCTAAAAACAGATAATACGATTAGAATTTGGAAAAAACAATACAGGGAACGGTACGGAATCAGAGGAGAAGACCAGGTCTAGTATGTTGTTAAATGACAACAGTCCAAGGCTATTTAAATTATCAATCAAGGTTGGGTCGTCCTCAGCTACGTCATTAGCAGGGACGTATGATAGGAAAGCAGAAAACCATAGGCAGGTTAAAGTTGCCAACAATTATCAACTCATCCGAAGGCACGCTGGCATTTACCAAACACTAAAGAATACGGAGAGATACGGGAGTTTGGCGGGATGTATGTTGTAATCAGAAAGACCTTTTGACCAAGACCAAGACAAGCCGACCGCAAGCATTTCAATATCCATCATGTTATTTAGTTCAAAAAAGTAGTACGACAATTCAGATCTCACAGCCGCCACAATTCCATCACGACGAAAATAAAATAAAATCCTGTCAGAAAAGCTCGGTGTCGATTAGGGTTCTAGAGAAACAATTTATAATTATTTATCTATGCTACTTTTTAGCTAGTACGGTTATTTACATAAACATTCTCAATCTTCTTATTTTTTTTGACGACACTAATAGTGTCACCATAGTCAGCGAGTATCAACATTTTCGAAAACTTATCGTGTCTTTAGTACTCGTCCCTGTTGACGTAGATGCTCGTATTTTGTTTTTTATTAATACATTGAATACGTATTAAAGAAAACAAACAAAACTAAACTGTGAGATTTTGTTTTTTTTCTTGTACAATCCAATAAAAAAATTCATGACACTTTGTTCCAAGGATGCACGGCTCAAAACGGTAATGGCATGAACTACCACCCCCTCAAGGTTTTGGTGGATGTGCAGTGAGAACGAAAATGCTTTAAATGTTTAAACTACATATTTCAAAATTCGAAAACAAGATGGTTTGAAGAGTTCTCAGAACTTTCCCGCTGATGCAGCGACAGGATCGATGGCCCTGGGCTGGCATGTGAGCACCGATTAACAGTCTCTATGTACAATTAGTATCGGGCTAATAGACGTGGAATTTCACGGGCTTGCGGTGCCGCACTCCCGAAATAGCTGTTCACTTCCACACAATCGAAGGAGGAGCTGCCGTCTAAGAAGCGCACATTCCTAGTTCTGCTGGTTGATTAACATTCTGCCTTTAATTGCATCCGAGCTTGTCCGCGAAGTGTGTATCTCTAATTTATGCCCGGAGCATTGTGCACGGAATTTTTATGCTCAGCGACATTTTATTTCGTGCACTAAATTTAATTGTTGAAAAACCAGATATTCTTGCCAACAGGAGTGACGCAATTGTGGAAGCAAAACGTTACGCACGAAATACTCCCAAGAGGCATCTTGACATGCCCCAACCCATTAGTCACCACGTCCTCTTTGGCTGGTGTCAGCCGCTATGTTGCAGCAATCGACGTCGTTTCCACCTTATTGGACACCGCCTCTGCCGGGTGCTGTTTTAAATATTTCTGTTGGGGGAAAAAAACAAATCAACAATATTTATCAGGTGGTGGGCTGAGGCCCCGCCGCCCCCGCGAACCCACAACGGAATTACTGATCCAAACATTTTTTAATTGCCGAACTGCGGGGGAAAAGGTTTGCCACGCAAAACGGGGCGGGCAGTGCATTTATTAAATTCATTTTATCATTTTCGTTGATTTCGCCAATCTGTCACATTTTGAGAACAATTAACAAAAGACTACTGCTTGCAGCAGACTGGCTGCACTACATATGGATACTCCGCAGTGTGGCAAGGTCACAGGTTTTGGATTTTTAGTGATTTAAATTGTTTATGGAGTGTCATACAGGTGGATAGGTGAGGAGAGAAGTCCTCCCTATCATAAGTTTTTTAAGCATTTCTCCTTGAAACCCCAATAGCGTTTGGTCTCTGCGAATCCGTTTTAATCCCTACAAGTATAATTATTTTGATGAATGTATTTCGAAAACCCCTCTATCAACTAATTGTTAAGATTAATTGCGTTACTTCCGATTTCGATGAAATTGAAATATGGCATAAAGGAAGTCATTCTGAGAAGCTTTACCTTTGGACATATGCCACGGAAATCTACAGGAAAAAAATACAAGCAATTTTGTGTATGTACATATGTGGTCGCTGAAATCTACTGGAAGATAAAATGTGAACAAACAAGGAATCATTTGGTTTATTCATAGCGACAGATCACATATCCGCGCAACATAGTGTTGAAAAATTGCAAATGTGTACTGACTGAATATTTTATTTTGAGTTTAGTTGGCAAGGAAAAATGTGTACTGACTGAAATTTACCTTTCACAAGATATCTACTGACTGAAATTTACCTTTTACAAAATGTCTGAACTAGTGGATATTTCATATATTTATTATTATAATTATTACTAATGAGTACTACCCACTCCACAAACCACCTCTGGATTTATCAGATTTGGTCCCCGCCTCCAATTCCTGCAAGGAAAAATTTAAAATTTTAATAAATTTCAAAGTTCCCCACAATAGCGCGGAAAACAATTAAAAACTTTCTCCGCATCCCGCATTCCACTCGGAATATGTAAATGGCAGCGAGGGAACTGTGCAAATCACGGCTAAGTTCTTATCATCGTCATAATTGCCCCGCTCAACTGTGGCAATTTCTTATGCAGAGCAAGTCGGCCTACCTCAGAGGCAAATGAATTTTCTTGAATTTCCCAGCCCGCTTGTTCTTGCAGCAGCAAATCAAGCATTGAGAGTCCCTTTGATTGTCTGCCGGTCCGGAGCTAATCAAGAATTTGCAAGTAAGGGCCATGTTCACAAGTGTATTAGTTCCATTCATGGGCAGCTCATGTTATAGGGTCACTTGAAAAATGACAATGGAACAAGGTCTCGGATAAATTCACGATTTTACCTGGCACTCGACACGGCAATGAAGGAGAGATCTGGCAAAGGCGTCCATTATTGCCCTCAATAATTTATAAGATTTCCCCCGGACCCGAACTGCCAAATATACCCGTACCCCGTACCAAACTGCATAAGAGAGCCCTGGCCCGGCCCATTGTTAGCGAAATGCCCGTCGAACTACAGTTGTGCATCTCTCGATTAATAGTTTTCCATGGTCGACAGAGGGTCGCTATTCCCAGCATTGTATGCACGCATGAGCTGCGATAGTACTATCGCCTTAAGTACTCCTCGAACATGTTGTTAATGGTCGCACAGAGCCGCATACCCAAAGGAGACACCCGACGACAACGACAAAGGGCACAATGCCCGACGACCGGTCCTCGCCCGTCTTTCGATCGTCCCTAGAAAATTTCTTTTGATCGAGAAACATTTTTTATCTAGGGCCTTTTGTCAGGGTCACAGGCATGACGATAAGAAGTTATCGGAACGTCTATAAACCTTTTCTGGTGTCAATAAAACTTTCATGTGCACCTTGTCCTAATGGCCGGGGACTTTTTTATGAATCGGGGCCATCTCATCGACTCCGAGGATGCTTTCGAGACTTTGGCCCGACTAGGGCTGGCGGCAATCAAGCACGGCACTTACAGGCGGGTGGGCGACAATTAATCTTAATTCACTTGATGAAATAAAATCGAGCCCGGAGCACTGCGGTGGTGCCCACACAAGTATGTTAAGTGTGTCTATTTTCGGGCTGCTTTTGTTACAGTTTCATGTACTACAGCCCGTCAAGAATCACTTAATCGGGGCACTCGGCTAGCCCACTCCCCTGGAATGTCGCGATAGCACTCCTGTTGTAATGCATTCAGCGAATTCCTTTCATTATTTTTAAAGCCCCCGCGCCTTGAAATGTCACCTAATGCCGCGACAGCGACGAAGACGACAACGGCCGCCTTTCGTCTTCGATTTTGTTTACTTAATCAAATTTATCCTCGGCCATTACTCGGGGGCAGCCAGCTTATCCCACAAAGGGATTTGCTCGAGGTAATCGGTAGGTGCCGATGCTCCCCCTGCTGCCAGATAATGTTAATTTTCCAAGCAAATTCCAAACGAAAGTTATTTCAGCGAATTTCTATAATTTACGTTTTTATTGCCAAAACGATTTCGAAACGTTGAAATGTTTGTAAATAAGCTTTTGTGTACTTCCGAGAAACGATCGTTTCCCAAGAGATTTATGGACGACAGAATTTAGCAAATTAAGTTGGCGTAACGACAAAATTCCATTCTCTGTGGTGCTCTTTTTAAATTAGCTTTTATTTGTTGTGGTGGCAAAATAGAAATAAATCACATTTTTCGGTATTTTTTTTCCAGGCCTAAGTATGAATTTTATGTTACCTAATTGCGATCATAACATGTCAATCTACTTAATCTGCCTGTTGTCATGTAGTTACTGGTCAGGATTTTAGAAGTCCTATGAATTACATTTATTTGTAGGAACAACAAATAAGCATACCTACATATACTATGACACAGGTCGCTGCTGCCTCGAAGAACAAGAAGAAACAGCGGAACTCATACTCTACCAATGCCCAGCTTTAGGTCGCCAAAAGCTGATACACTCCTGAGCACCCATCATAGCAGATGGATATATCAAATTCCCCCCAGGACACTATAACCTATTTCAAAGTCTTAGCATTGATGGGGTTTAAGAAGAAGAGACAGCACAATAGACCTTAAAAGTCGCGCTGCTTTCGAGAGGCACCAAAGAGCCAAAGCTATGATAAATAAATAATAAATAATAATGTATGAAGATATGTACACTATCTTATGTTGCAAGTTGGGATTTCTCTGAAGACGCTTCATTTCTGACGGCTTCGAATGTTTGTTGATAATATGTGCCACCTTGGACTGCATCAAATCTGCGGCATTCTTAATTCCCACCAACGTCTTCTGAATACTTCAGTGACTTTTTATGACTCACCATCTGACAATGAATTTTTTAACTTTTCCTACAATTTTAGAAGAACAGATTTTGATTCTTTAAATTTATTTTTGCAAGGCTGTTACTGATCGTCAATTTATAATTGTCATGATATCGAATTGGCAGTAAGTTAACCTTACAAGCTGGTATTTATCGTTTTGTTTCTCTTGTCAAACGTAAAAACTTTTTACACAATCCTCCATGGTACAATGGCGAATTAAGGTCATTCAGAAACCGAAGAAACAAGGCCTGGAGACAATTTAACTGCGGAGGGAATTTAATAGCTGTTCCAAGACTTTATATCGCCAGTATACTAACCGTATAAAGTCTAACATTAAATCTAATCCGAAAGTATTTTGGAATTTTGTTAACAGCAAACGGAAGACTAATAATTATCCTGATGTTTTAACTCTTGACAAGGAATCTGCTTGTGTGCCTTCTGATATTTCTAACCTTTTTGCTAAATACTTTAGCAACACCTACTGGGCTACTGGACATGTCTCCCAACGCAAACCACAAAAATTATTTTGGACACCAGTACTGTTTTAGAGTACTTAGGTAAAATCGACGAATATTTCTCGGATTCACCTGATAATATACCTGGTGTCGTCCTTCGTAAATGTTGTGGTCCTCTCGTTGAACCACTTACTTTCCTTTTTAAATTATCCCTTCAGTCCACGGTGTTTCTTAGTGCTTGGAAATTGTTATATGTAATTCCTGCTTTAAAGAAAGGAAAAAAGGATATGATTGAGAATTATAAGCCTATAGCCAAACTCTCACCAATTCCGAAACTATTCGAAGCCATTGTTACTGACTTTTTAACATTTTACTCCAGGTCCATCTTGTCTGACAAACATGGCTTTGTAAAGGGTAGATCAACGGTTACAATTCTTGCAGAATTTTAAAGCTTCTGTGTTACGAATTTAGAGAAACGTAAACAGGTCGTTAATTCAGTGGATTAAGTCATATATCTCTAATCGTTCCTTCAAAGTAAAATTTTCATCCGTATTATCTGACAGCGTTGTCGTGTTGTCTCGAGTTCCTAAAGGAAGTCACCTTGGACCCCTGCTTTTCACTCGTTTTGTCAATGACCTCTTTTCTCTAATTCATGGAGCGCACATCTTGGCTAACGCAGGTGACTTGAAAATTTTTAAAACTATCAATTAATTGAATGATGTCTTTTGTTTGCAAGATGACGTAAACACGTTCGCGTTATGGTGCTCGAAGAATCATATGTTTCTTAATATCATTAAGTGTAATTTTATTTTATTCAGTAAGTGTTCTTCTATTATTGAGCACCCTTACAAATTCCATGATAAGCATATATCTCGTCTAAAATGCGTTACCGAACTTGGCGTTATTATTGACAATAAATTTAATTTCGCTAAACGTATTGACAGAATTGTTAATCGTGCAAACTCTACCCTCGGCTTCATAAAGCGCTGGTCTAAGGATCTCTCTGATCCTTATAAACTTAAAATTTTGTTCTGCGCGGTTGTTCGTCCTATTTTAGAGTACGCAGTGGTAGTGTGGATGCCGCATTATGACGTACACATAAGCCGTATTGAGTCAATACAAAAACTTTTTCTGCGGCTTGCTCTCCGTAATTTACCGTGGAGTGATCCTTTAAATCTTCCCCCTATGAAGACAGATTAAAACTCTTAAACTCCGCTATCCAAGCGTAGAGAAGTGACTAGTGTTATATTTTTGCATGAAATCATTACTGGCGATATGGACTCTTCTACTCTCTTGGCCCTCATTAATTTTAATTCACGACCTCGTGTGACAAGAGGGCAAACATTTTTTTATCCTTCCGGTCATAAAACAAATTATAGTTCTTTCGAATCAGTCTCAGCGATGAGTAAGAAAACTTCATGGAACGTTATACACCTGACACCAATGTAACAAAATTTGCCAGTTGATGGACGTTAAATACAGTTAAGTTCTTTGCGTACTACGACGAACATGTTTGTTTAATACTTGAGACCTCATGATGGACTCACACATTAATGTAGGTGCGATGACAAGGACACAAATGTATTTAATAAAAAATATGGAAAGTAGGCTCTCTTAACGTAACCATTGAAATTATTAATTCGTGAATATAAACAAAAACCAAACTTGTAACAAAAAATAACAACAAAAATTAAGAAACCAAAAATGGAGGGTACTATCTACATGTTTCTATTTTTGAACTAGTATAAAAAATCACATTTAAATACTGCAGTCGATGTTAAACTAAATCCGTGCGCGTATGTGTCATAATTATCCTCTAGGTAAAAATGCGTTCCAAATGAGAAAAAATCGCTGTTGCTTTATTTTCTCTTCCTTCTAAATTTCCATCCAGCCAGCAGCAATCTATTAGTCGAGCCACCTAATTTCGCGGTAAATTAGAAAGGAATTTTCCAACTGCTTTACAGGGAAATATTAGGCTCGCCTTCTGAAATAGAAAAACAATTCACTGAGCGCTCATAGCCCTTTCCAGGAATTGATTTCTATTCTAATTTAGTCCCGCAAACCACCCGAATGCGTAACTTCTTCATGGGTTTCGTTTAATTTTATTGTGCGTGGCGTAACGAATACGTCCTTTTCCTGCCGCTTTGCATTTTCGTGCAGTTCGCACTTGAAGTAGCCAACCTACCAATTTAAGGATAATTTTTGTCGCGGTAATAAAATTACAGACTCACTGCATAATACCCGCAATTACCCGAATTCCGGGCAAATTTTTGGTCAGAGGGAAAACCAAAGAATTTACCGTAATATGTTGTAAATCATACCTACCGTCCTGTGGCTGTTGCTGAGTTGGAACTACCTCTCGCTTTTGTTTTCTATAGGCACCTTAAAACCAAGACATTTTCTAACGTAATAAGTGGAGGCCATTTAAAATGTTTTTAAGTAGCTCCGCGCAACCAGCTGTATTTATGACACCTTTGACCTAGAATTCTGCGGGTGACATCCCCTGGCGATTACGCCGAAGACACAATTTAACTTTTGGCTAAACAAACATTTGTATGAAATTTATGGTTTGACCGACAATTTTATGACCCGCGGTTGGCATTTGAATTGGCTTGTGAATGAAGGACAATGGATGAGAATTTTCAAACTCGTAGACCTTGTTTAGTGCTGTCTGTAAATTTTATGATGAGTTATGTTGTTTTGAAAAAATAAACGGAATTAACCCGTGAAAGGAAGAAGGTCAGAAAGTCAAGTAGTAAATAAGGAATACACTTTTTGAAACAACAAGTTGCTTATTATAATTTTTGTCGATAATTCAAAATCCCACAATAATTTTTAATTAAAATTGACAGACTCTCCCAACAAATTTAAATTGGATTGAATAATTGTTTACAAATTTCGTACACTATTTAAAATCCTAGAACAGTTCGTTCTAATGCAACCCTCTCAAGAACTAATTTATTACTTTTTATATGATTTGAAAAATATACATGTGGAGATTTTGAGTTTGTACTAGGGATCTAAAAATGATTCGGATAATTGAGTGTTTGAGTGCTCCAAGTTGGAGTATTCAACTACTCGTAGTGGCTTGGACCGAGCTTGAGTAAAGGAGTTTTGAGTACCTGAGTACTCGAGTACTTGAGAACAAAAAGATCCGAGAACTCGAGTGAGGAAGTATTTGAGTACTCATTTAAGGAGTATTCGAGTATTAGAGTTTGGGAGTATTCAAGTACTTGAGTATTTGAGTCCTGTAGGTTTAATACATTAGGAAGTAAGAAATACAAGTTAATAAATTGTAGGCTGATAACTGTGTGCCATTCATATAAGTTAATACGGCATGTCTGTATCGTGTAATAACCCTGCCACCTAAAAGTAGCTTAGTAGAGGAGTACAGCATAACAGCGTGCAAGAGAGAAGCTGAATATCCCACCAAAGCAGCATAGCTCGTCGACCGAATGGCAGCGTGTAAATTGAATATAAGGGAGCATAGGAATTATGACCGGAGCTTCGGAGACTTTTGTTTTAGGCCTAAACCACACCGTTGACTTTCTGTACGCCGACGTTCTGTCGTCTTGGCAAATTCCACTGCGATATATGAGTGTGCGCTCACTACTGTGACACAATGAGACGGAGACAGAAAGTTCCGCAGGGCGGCGACAGCTCGGCGAAAAACTGTTCCACTACCTGTGATGGAAGGGAGCTCACTGGAGATTTACGTCACTTGAATTTCTATAAATTTCTAGAAATGATAAATATGTTTGGCAAATTTTTATACGAGAGATAATAGAAAAAACGTTGGTTTGGTTGTTACGTAATCTATTAAGAAGTGAGCGGCGATACATGTTGCCGGTGTGCTTACAGCTTTTAAATTCCCTCTTTGATTTTGTCTTCATATTCACTCGACGAGCTACGCTGTGGTGGGGATTCAGATTTCAAGTCAACAGTGGCGCAAAATTTAAAGAAGAAGTTTCATATGGAATGGACTGAAGGAAAAAGCAATGTAGAAGTGTCACAGATTGAATCCTTTTATGATCCGCGATATAAAGACCTGCTTGCTGAACCAGAACAAGCTAAAGCACACATTCGGTCTGCAGCCAAACAACTTTTGCCTAGACTTGAAAATGAGCGAGACGGAGATTCCAACAATCAGGAACATTATATTTAAAATATATGAAAGTGGGTCAGCAAGAGATGTGTTACCCAATTTAATTCCCTGTTTAGCTCTTCCACAAATTCCATTAAGGCAAAATCCATTATCGTGCTGGGAATGCCAATAAAATGCACTTATTGATGTTGCTTGTCTTGCAAGAAAATTCCTTAATATACCAGCAACCTCTGCTACATCTGAACGAGTGTTTTCTACAGCAGGAAATATAGTAAGTTCCAACAGAAGTTGCTTAAATCCCGATAATGTTAATACACATACTGGTATTTATTTTCCAAAATAAAGATGTAGTTTTCTGTAACTAACTGTAAATTATTAGGAATTACAAAGTCTACAATTTATTGACTTGAATTTTTTACTTCTTAATGTATTAAATCTACAGGACTCAAATACTCAAGTACTTGAATACTGCCAAACTCTAATAATCGAATACTCCTTAAATGAGTACTCAAATATTTCCTCACTCGAGTTCTCGGATCTTTTTGCTCTCAAGTACTCAGGTACTCAAAACTCCTTTACGCAAACTCTTTACTTGAACTCGAGTACTCAAATACTCAAGTAATTGAGTTCAGAAGTACTCGAGTAGTAACAGCCCTAGTTTGTACTCTCATAACTTCTGCTTCTACTAAGATAAAAGTTGGTCTGATCTATATTCGCCATCTTTTTTCAAAATGGTGGCTATTTACCCTGATAATTTCTATTATACGTAACATAGAACAATGCTACAAACAAATTCCAAACTGCATTATGTTGTGTTTTATTTATGAAGATATTCGAATTGTTTCAAGATAGAATTTAAAAAAAAGATTCGTATTTTTGCGACGGAATTCCTTTTATTCAACAATTACAAAAAATTAATATTATGAAAACTCCTTTTGCTGTTGTCATTTGGCTGGCTGCACGTCTTTCAGACGTCAAAATATCCACGACGAAACTAACATCCGGAGTTTATTCGACATACAAATATTTTGCTATATCTATAAGGTTCAACAAAACAACAAAAATTCATACTCAACCACACACAATCACACATACGTACACGCACAAAATGCACTGCAACGCATTCATATCCTCGAGGCCACAATTTCCCACCACAATAATTTTTTTTTAATATTATTAATTTAATTTCCTCAAAGATTGACTTAGGTCCGACCGAAATCAACGACTAAGCCCTTTCCAGTTCCATGAATCCGGGAGTCTCTGTCACTTGTTGTTTCCAATAACTCTTCCTCGATGGGTTAGCGGATTTCTCTTTTGTGTGAAGTAGTCAAGTAAAGTATTGGACTTCATAGATAGCGGGAAGTTGTTATGAAAAATATCTGGCCTTGTACCTCACGTGTTTTCCATTTATTTATGTACATATTTAACCCGAAAGATGTTCCTACACTTGGAGAGCACTTATCCCAAGTGAGCATTTCCTTTGCGACCATCAGCCGAAGCAATTTTCACACTAGACAGGGCAAACATTCTTTCACTTTTGGGCCAAGAGCTATCCTAGGTGCTCTCCATGCGATGCGTTTTATCAATTAAGGGAATGGGATCAGGGCAATATCGTACGGAGATTAAATGGGGTGTCAAGAGCAGTCACTTCAGATGAAATTAATGTTTCCAAAACAAATCAGCAGCCTCGGTCCGCTCGAAGTCAGTAACTGGAACGAATCGTTAAGGGTGAATCCGAACACGGTCGGCCTTCTGTTGCCCATGGTTTTAAGTCACCACCAGGATAGAGCCCAGAACGGGTTCGAACATGCGTATACAGCGGGAATCCGCGACGCATGCAACTAGGACACCGCCAGGCACATGGGGCGAATTATAATGGCAAAAACGGAGGTAATGATACATTTTAACATTTGTGCACTGACACCCCTAGATTAGCTCAACAACTGTCGATTTTATTGTTATCCCCCTCTCCCTGCACTCCATTGCGTTTAAACACCGCCAGAGAATTTTTTACGGATGGCGCATTAAATTTAAAGAGAAAAACCCGACTGTGTAGCCGTACGGCGACCTGACCCTCGATCCTTCGCCTTTCAGTAATTTTGTTGTGTGTTAAGCATAACACTCGCTTGGGGTTGGGTAATTTATGTTGTCACAAAGGATTTCCATTAGGACGAGCGCCGAACACCGCTGATCCTGGCGAAGCCCTATTTCGAGTTGTTTTGTGTTTGTTTTTCTTTTGCCATTCAAAGAAGATGCCCGGCAAGATTGAGAAAAGGAACAGTCTCTGTACAGTGTACAGGGCCTTCAGATGTGTAAAAGGTCATTTCGAAAAGAATAAGGAAAGCGTTCCAGTGCTAAAACGTTGGCAATTCAATTTGGACAAAAACCTTATTTAACCGCTTACTGAAGCACCATAGGGGTAATCAATCAAATTTATGCCCCGATGCATTTTTTGCAGATGTTTGCTCTCTGGATTTTGTTCTTTGCGCGAGGATTTTCGGGGCTGAGGGTACACAGATTTTTGGGATGAACTTGCGTCGGATGTTTTGTGCGGTGGAAAAATTCCTTTCAAGTAACAATCCTAATCCAGTGCTTAGGGTTTCCAAATTTATTAAAAGGTCGCAAGGTCACAAAAACTAGTTCAAGGGAATCTGGGACACTGATAAAGTTCATACATAGGACGAAGTGTACACTTCTATAAAATTTTAACTTGTAGGTCGTCCCTGCACCGGTTGTGCACGGTCTATTCCGTTATTACAAGAATAAGGATTGTTTAGAGTCCAGCATCGGAAGTGTCATTACATTATTCATCTCAGCGATCCTGAAAACTATGGATTCGATACTAATATCGGTCGTTTTTGATTACTTCTACATGTCCATTCCAATCCCCATTCCTAGTAGTGTTTGAGGTGCCTTAAACCCACAGTATTTTTTTTCCAGATTATAAGTTGTATGTGTACCAAGTTTGGTGTGCACTCCAGGTATGCTGAAACATACACACATACATACTCTTATACATATATGAAAAAAAGCGTTCATTTTTATATGCATACATACATACAAATGTATACAGTGTGCTTTGTATAACGCATACCGAAATAAGAGGTGTTATATGTAGATCTCACCTAGCCAAACAAAAAATTGTATTCCAGGGGGTAAATCTCAATCGTTTTCGAGTTACAGGATGATTCCTAAATTCGGGGCGCACATTACTATTTTATTTTTATCTTCTAATCTACACAACGCAGCGACATAAACCTTACGCCAAACAAGTACTATCTCAATGTCCTTTCCAAAAATAGCACCAATGTAGAGGTAGACACCTCTTCCACTGTAGGTACAGTCTGTTACTAAATTGAGTAAATGTTCTAGAATTTCCTACCATTTTTGTATTAAATTGCCCTTCCCTTTGTTTCTTGTTGTTTGTACCTGTTGGCAATGAATAAATAAATATAAAGGCGAAAGATGTTAAACTGAAAATTGGGAACCATTTTTTGGTTTTAATTCTTTATTACACAATTGATTTCTTCTTTTGATCTAAGCCGGCTTAGAGCAGAGAGAAATTCTCGTAAAAAATCTATCTAATGGATTGCTGACACCGTATAAAATGGATGAGATTTTAACTCGACACTCGAACACAAATTTGCCGAAAAACCATTCAGTTCTCGTCGAAAATTCAATAAGGGCGCCTGGCGGGAGTCACACATCAATTATTCGAATCGAAACAGATAATCACGTAGGAACCCTACCGCCTCTTGAAAAGTTGAAGCCCCGGCACGGGGAGGGTAGTCCGCTTATGTCGGTGGCATTCGTCTCTGCAAAAGATTTATCGCCACTGTAACTTTTGCCATGACACTATTGCTTGCCGGGCAACACGTCTGGAACGAGTGATAGTGGGAGCAGCAGGAGCAGCTGACGGGATTGGCTTGACACGGGACTTCTAGAATCTGTGAACTGATTTTGCCGAAATTAAGGCGGTAGCGATGTGTTGATTAGCCCTCATGTCCTCATGTTCTATAGTGCGAGACTCCCATGAACAACCGCCGATGTGGGGTACCCACGCAGTCCGGCCTTTGTGTGTTGGCCCAAAATCAATTTATTTTTATGGCCGATATACCCCTGAGCATCTAACAATAGCTCGATAATTGACCACAGTTAAGCTATTCAAACCATTCCTGCGACACAATCGGTTGGAGGACTTTGCAGCGACAAGAGTCGGCTGCGGAGTTGGTGGCAACAAAAAGAATATTACGTAACAAAATTAGGTGCTGGGGCCCAATACCCGCCTATGCTGGCTAGCTGTCGGTATCACACCCTTTTGTTGTCCGATCTTGCTAGATGGGAGCCGAAAATTAGCGCATTATGCGTCTATTAGCGCTTGATGTTTTATCAATTAGTGAAAGTCGGGGCCAGTCTGGGAATTACAGCGAGAAACGACTAATCAGATTGTGTCAAGAATGCTCTTTTTATGAACACCCAATTAGTGTGGGGCGCTCGAGGGGCACTTAGTGCTATCAACAAGCAATAAACACCATATGAGCGCTGAGTTTTTTCTAACATTCGACGGCAATAAAACTTTCTTGTTAGACGCTAAGATTAGAATAATTCTAGCCTTCTTTGACAGAACTGATTAGATTATTCTTTAGGTAGACTTTCTATAAATTCAAAAATTTGGATTGTCGCAAATATGTTACAATTTAATGGCCATAAGTTCCAACTAAAATGGTTTAGATGTTATTTTTCAAAAAGGTCATATTCCAGGAGATGACAACTTATGTTAAGAACTTGTTTGAAATCCGGAGGACTCTTAAACAAGATATCTTTTGAACTTCTTCTTATGACTTATAAGAACGAAACAAATTTTGAAAAACTTCAAGTTCCAAAATCTTCCACTGAAATAACCGCAACGATGGCGCCCATTAAAATAAACTTGATCTATGAAAAACCTTATTGAAAATTTCTAGAAAAATCGCCATTTGGCATCACTGGATCGCAAAGTTAAAAAGTTTTTTCAAAAATGTAAATCACATCGGGCGTGCGTTAAAGAGGTTCCGTTTCAGAGCAGATTACTAAAAAATCCTGCTTATGACTTATAGGACATCCATTCTGAAATTTTCATTCCAATTTTTTTATTGGACGTTTTTCCATTCCATTTCCACATTTTGTAAAAGGTAAATATTCAGGAAGCAGACATTTTGTGAAAAAAAATATTCAGTGATGAAAAAAAGTATGATTGGAAAAACTGTCAATGGAAAATAATCCCATGGAAAATGTGGAACGCAAAACATCATCATGTAAAAAATATCCATGTTAAAGAGTATATCAATTCTCAAATGTAGTGGTGGAAAATTTAGAATGGAAAACATAACTCCCTGCCCTTATGACTATTTACTGAACGTTTTCTTTGCTGTGACATGACGTGATGAACACGGGGCCAGTCGGCGAACACAGTGGCACTGCCAATTGTACCTACTAGGAATAAGCGTGTCGATTGGCTTAAGGGGTACCACAAGTGTGACCGCCTGAAAAATAGGTTATATTTGTGAATTTTTTTTAAAGAAAACTACTGCATGGAATATTTTAATGTTTTAAAGATAGTTTTGTGGAAAATGTGGAAATGTTTGGCTCAAAAAATTGAAAATTCAGCGAGTTATTCGCAATCTCCCAAGGTTCCAAAAAAAAAGTCCCACCACTGCTGCAGTGATAGCGACCTTCACAGTGCGTGAAATCAAAAAAACAAGAAAGTTTAATAAACTAGAAGGTATCACCCATACCATGACCCACGATGTGCATGTGACTGGTAGCTACGTGCACGAAACCCCCACCAATTAACCTATTCATACATTTCTTAATACTATAAGGTCAGCAATAAAAACCGAACAATAACTCAGGTACGGTCTCTAAGCCAACGCAACTTTTGAACATGCAGATGACTCTAACTCAAAAACTATTAGAGACATGCACTTGAAATTTTAGTGTGTTAATTTTAAAGGTATAGACTATCGAATTCGCACTTAAAATTCTCCAATATTTCTAGCCCCCAAATACCTTTGTAAGCGAATGCATTGCCCTGATGAAAAAATTACATATTTCATTCTCCTTATCCATCATTTATGCCTGAATGCAAAATATCATCCAGCTTTAAACGAGTGTAGAACATTACGCCTTGTTGTGTTCTGTGTAACTTTATAAAGTATAAAACGAAGAAAGTCAAGATATTTGACTGCTTCCTTGTTGAATTAAGAAGTTGAATGCAACTGAATCAACAATTCCCACTTGGATAGCTCTCAAGAAATTGCTGACATTCAGCTTAAGCCGGGCTTTTATTTGTAAACATGTGAGCGCCATAACTTATAACTTTAAGCCGCTGATTAATTTCGAAAGATGGAATCTTCTCGCGCCCTAAACGCGCCCTGAAAGCTGGATCTGTAAATCATAGCCCCATTAAGTCACTTCCCAAAAGAGTGCTCTCCCGATAACCAGCTATGCCACATGTCTTCAGCTTGGACTCGGGCATGAGGACGTAGTTTCACATGTAAATCATAACTTATTTGTTTACACGCCCTAGCGAGGCCTAGAGCACTCCAGCTATAAGCGATTTACCAAACGCCAGCTATTCACCAGATATGCATCGCACTTCGTCGTCCTCTTTGAGAGTACACTTCTGAGAGCACTTCCAAGTTGAATTGCATATTGCCGCCGTGCGCCGCTGTGCCGCAACCGCAATCGGAATTTATGGGAACGAGTAGTTCACATATTCTGAGAGTCTGGAAAAAAGTTCTTCAGATAAATTGTAAGTGCTGATCGGGCACCCTCCAAGATTTCCGAACAAAGATTTCAATTAACGACATTTGCAGGCCCCACATGGTATCACCGGGAGTGAATTAACCGCCGCGGCTGGGCGATGAGGTAATGCAACCGCCTTTTATTCGAAGCTGAACAGCACGTGCCCTACACCAGCTAAGTGCAACATATGTACATACTTGTCTCAGCTCAGTTGTCCCCAAAATTATGTTTTGGCGGATTTGTTTTCAATTTATGCAAATTGGCGCCCAGTGCTAATAGTATCGGCCACTTCATTCTGGCCTAGACGACTGCATGCATATAGGGCGACGCTGCTGTAGGGTTGAAGGCCATGGCGGTCAGGGTTTGAAACGAATTTAGCTACTTCATAAACAAAATGAGCGAAGGACAAACCCCCGAGGCAGTGGCTTGGAAGCTATTAATAATTTCAGTTATTTGGGAAGGAGCCTTCAAAATATGCCAGAGGAGGTCCTCGCCGGGTGCAGGGGGCCACATACTTGAGCCGAGGGCTTCCAGCATTTTATCCTCTCGAGTGGCTCAAGCATAGCGACATATGTATGGATGTCGTAAAAGGATAACCGTTTAGGCCCAAACACTCCAATAAACGAACGAAAATGATTTACACTTGATGCTTACACGGAATATCAATGGTGTGGCGTTCCCCGACTCTGGGGCGCTCAAAGATGGGCTCCGTCGACGCCACTAAGGACTAAGGAACATGAGTGTTGCGGCTTTTGTTTTGCCAGCGTGGGCGGTGGAAGGACGTGAGTGCAGCTTTCGTCGGTATTCCGGGGGTTTCACAACCATGTTAACATAAATACATGCCAGAACTCGTTTGACTTTCATAAATTAGAACTTACCCAGCGGGAAAAAATTCTGAATCTTCCTAGGAAGAAGGGCTTGCTATCAATATCTTTATGAAGCAGTTAGGAAGATGTTAAACCTTGTACCTATTCTGCATTCTCTGCGAGTGAAAAATGTTTCAAAGCATAAGCCCTTGGCACTGTAAAGGAAGATTTTATGTTTATATGTTTTCATGCGTAAAAAGGTGATGACATCATTTTGTTGTGAAATTATCTTTCTGCTGAAGCATTTCATTTTCGTTTAGGTGCTCGAGAGTGCAGTTGCTTTTTTAACTTACGGGAATATTTTCAAGTTTTGAATTCATGCACATTTAATATGAGTATATTTCTCCTCTTGTCCTTATAAATCTTAGTACATAACATATGGCCTGATCATAGCTAGCAAATTAACAAATATTTCTTGAGAAACCAGGGACCGAAAGAGTTTAAGCTCTATATCTGCTTCGCTTCAATGCCTATCATCAAAAAAAAAACAAAGAAGAAGAAAATAGACAAATTTGTCAATAAATTTACAAAGAAGCACACGGGAAGAAAATAATCAAATCTGCCAATCATCTTCAATGTTAACGGAGTTTGAATTGGTGAGTATGTTATTTTTATGAGTGTGTAGAGAGACAACCAATTGTTTGTATGATTCTACGGCAAAACGGCATTAAAATGCACTCCTAGAGTAATTTATAGTCTGAACTTTAATTTAAAAAAAATAGAGAAAAACGTACCTACTGAACAACAATTATATATATTTTTGTACATGTACCTATTTATCAGGGAACCACATGAAAATTTAATAAAATAATTCTACCCTTCGATAGATCATATAAGCTATTGGATCAAAAAAAAATCTTAAACAATTTGGAAAAATTGGTGTCATAACAAGAACGTGACTCTTAAGTTAAATGAAATTCTTCGGCATTTTTATTGAATCGTAACTTCTCGGCGGCCAGTTCTGGTGTCCACAGATGACACTTCCTGGGAACTTGGTTTACAATTATTTCATTTTAGCGAATTCATTAATCACATGAATAAGTGCAATCCAAAGAACCCCTTTTGACAGTTCTTTATATTTATAAAATTTGATACAATTAGCATATATGCAATTTTTGCGTTTATCAATAAGTAAAAAGTCCCAAAACGACCGACACGTGAATCATTCTAATACTAAAGTAGGTATAGCCCTTACAAATTTAGAGTGGGGGCTTCAAAATTTGTAATCAAAAGGCGATAAAAGTGCATGTGTTCTGGGCTTTCCTAACAATTCTTTGGCACCAAGCGATAAGGCATCTCCTCCATTCGCAATATTCCGAAACTATTATATGTCCAATAAATGTTAAAAAATATTATCTCCGGAATCGCAATTCAATATCCTTGAAAGAGGTCTCGATATTAAAAAATTGCAATGTTTCAATATTCCACCGGATGATTTCCATGTAAGCCAATAAAGTCATTACTAGGGAATAGTCACGCGGCCCACACCGAGTTGCAAGGGAATGTCTTCCTGCAGCTCCGACTGCCAAAGAGGAACCTCCCATCTGCACCATCAATCAGTGCATGAAGGAAAAGAGCCCCGAGCAAATATTTGAGTACGACTGCATCCAGGATTATTCCCAGATTTCGGAGGAGATAAATTCTTTCTCTGGTCCTGTTGTTGCACAAGGGCGCATCCGACCAAGTGGGACGCGGTGTTAAAGTGTCCGCGTCCGTTTTTCAGGGTAACCAGGAATCCGGACGGTGCACGTGCCTCATAAATGTTCGCAGCACGCCGCACTAATAACAGTAACGCAACGGCGACACACTCTGTCCAGAGTTGCGATAAAACCTCTAAAATTGCAATTATAAGTCTTCACATCAATCGACGTAGTTTTCAGATTTTATCTGGGGCTGTGTGTGCAGATGGGATTTGTACCCCCTCGACTCACTGTACAAAGTCTGTAAAGGGATGGCTTCTCGGCCATCGATCGGGTGAGGACGAGGAGGCATTTGCGATGCAGACGTACACCACTCCTTGACGAGATATAGTGACTGACACTTCAAAGACAGCGGCCGCGTTGTTTATTTACCGCAAGCCAAAACTCTTTGACGGCACCGGAGCCCGAGAGCACGATAGCCGAAGAAAATGAACTTCTAATTGCGTCCAAATATTGAGTTAATAAACCTAATGGAGGTTTTCCCAGTTGATACCCGGGAAACGTACTCCGCTCCCGTTTGTTTGGACTGCGCCGGATAAACAGTCCTCCTGGGTTCTGGGCGCTCCTCGGCAAATACTCCGCCGAGAATGCTTTTAGCGGTGCAATGGAAATTTCATTACAAGACACTGTCGTATCCTCACAGTGTAGGTACCCAAAAGCCTTCCCAAGGAACTTGTAAGCCGAGTGTAATCATCGTCAGCTCGGCAAACAAAATTCGCGGCTTAAGGCTCCGCGTTTATTTATCGGATATCCTCCTCGACTAAAGCGCAAGTAGATTAAATGATTTGTTTCAACAAAAGAAATCAAGGTGGCGATATTAGCCTGCTGATTGATTCTAATGCGCAGTACACCGAATTCATGAAAATTTTATATATGTATATAATCCCTTCCCTAAGCCCTGCCGTTTTACGATGTTACCATTTCTTGCGAAGATTTTTTCTAAACTCGAATGTCAAATAATACTATTGTTAACTTCATTAACGCAATTTGGTGAACGAGTAACATCTTTAAAAATATTCTGCCTCACTTGTGGGATTACAAACAAGGGTATTATTTTCACTACTAGCTTTCAAATTCCACCAAGTGTTCAAAAATTATTCCTATTTGGAATCTCCTTCATAGGACTAAAATATTGCGTTACGATATTCCTATGGCGCTTGCCATTGACAGTGACGTGATTTCTACATATACATATTCGTCTTCGAAAAAAGCACAGTTTATGCCTTGGGCTTACAAACTGTACCAGACGGTGATTTTTTGAAGAAAAGGGCGTCTGTTCGTAAATCACTTGAAGATATTCATCACCTCCAGTCCTGTAGTTTGTTTACGAATCTATTAAGCTAGAAGTGCTCTTCACTCGAAAATATAATCTTTTCCCAAAATTAAAATAGTTTTCCAAAAATGGTCGGGAAATTAGAATAGTTTTCCAAGAAGTCGCCATGTAATCTGTTTGGACTTTTTTTGAAAAGTAAGTTCTGTATGAATCACCCCGACGTGTACTAGCCGTCTTTACTCCAATTTTTTTTTAAACGTGTACACACAAGGAAGCCGTGATGACAATTATATGTAGACTGACATCTTATTTCATATCTAATGTCAGCAATTGAACTTTCGAAATCACTAAATATTTCATTCAAATGGCTGTCTGGGCTAGCTTGGCAGTAGCCGATTCAGTCAACCCAATTGTCCAATACATTTTCGATAATTTTGGACCCTATTTCACGAATAGCTCTGTCAATATTGTGCTTAGGCCAATAATGCAAGAGGATGCATTGGCTTCTCTACAGCTACGTGTAGGTTTACCGAGACCCAAATACGGCAATTTTGCTTGTTTACAAAGCAGCCAAGATGAAAATATTCTTCATCACAAAAGATGGTTTGTTTTTAACAAAATTTGGTGTCAATTTCGAGCTGGTTTAAAGCCCAAACTGAGAAGCAATAGTGAAGCGAGTGATTATTTTGCTTCAATTTCTGAGTCAGTCAGGCCTTGTAATTCAATAATCCAAGGCCTTTCTGCAGAATTTTCCTCAGGCTAGTGCGGCTAATATACAGTTACTCAGATCTGTAGCAAGTTTAGGTTCTCTTCACACCACGGAATATCTCTCATTGAAAATGATCAGACGGTCTTCGAAGTGAAGTATTGACAATAGTGTACTGCCAAAACTCAGAATTGCTGCCGCGCATATGAACATCGTATGATTGGAATCGGAGATCTTCTGATAGAAGATATGCTCGAAGCGCTATTTTTAGGAAATTTCTATAACTTAAAGACCAATAACTAAAGAATTATTAAATATGGACGATTTATTTACAACCTTTATAATTTTTTATTAAGCGCCAAAAAGACAAAACAACTTATACCTACATAAATCGTCCTGATCGCACTTCGGAAGCGGGAGCTACGCTAAATTAATAAACATCAGCGCAAAGTCAGTCAGTGTCGAAAACATTCTTTTTTCATGATTTATTGAATTCAATATCGTTAATAGTTTCCAATGTTATTACATATTAATTCACGAATTAAGCGAGGCACCCCGGGTGCGTTACATTTCGACAAGACGTATTCTACGTCAAAAGTCTCATTGCAGCAATGTTCAATTTGGTGGGCTCCAGATTAATATAAATTTTCATTCACTTGACTAGTTTTTCAGTAGGTATAACGAGTAATTTTTTTCTGGGCATCCATCATGATTCCTTTTGTATTTATTGCCAATAATACAAAAGAAACTGTTCTTAGACTTAGAGCGATCATGCAACGGATATTCCCAAACGCCAGAATTAAGATCTATTGACGGCAATAAAAAAACTTAAATTCCTCATTTCTCATAATAAGTATTTCTTAAATAATACGCAAATCCCGGCTCAAGTGGCTGTAAATTTTCCAGCTTCACTCCCCGGGGCTGTTACCTTCTGTTGTCAGTCGGGCTAAAGTAATGGTCCAAATGTTGCCACAGGAAGGTGCCGGGAATTGCACCGAAATAAAATATGTGACATATGTTAGCAGCACCTTACGGTCGTTCAAATCACACTTCCACTTCCTTTATGCTTAAATAGAAGTGGGAAAGCAGGTGATAAATTTCATATCCCTTCGGAATATCTAAAATATCCTCCACGCCACACAAAAGGGTATGACGAAAGGGGGCTTGGTTTTATGCTTTTTATAGCTGAAGCTTTCCCGTTCCACCATGCCCACCATTGGAGCGCCGCCGCCTATTTGGAGTTTCCGCCAAGGTGGCAACACATTAGATTTTCTCACGTGTTGGGCTATTATTCACCGTACTAGTTAAATGTGTCGTTTAGGGATTTTTGATCCCTAGTTTATGCCCTTCTTTGGAAAGCTCGGTATTGCGACACATAAAGCACATCTAAGCGGTGTAGTAAATAAATCGGCCCCACATTTGCATGAAAAAAACTTTCGCTGGGCGCCCTTTTATTTTTTGCGAGCGCCTTTCTTGTCGGACCACTTCAGAGAAAAATCGCAGGGGCATGACAGATTTGTGAAAAGTGGAAAGTTTTGGAAGGGGTTTCACAATAACTGCGCCACCTGACACGGTTTATGCATAGAGGTGAACAAAGGAAGCGGAATTCAATTTGGCACCTCTTGGGAGCCGTTTGAATACACTCCCCACAAAATGCCGGGATATTTCAATTTTATCCCAAGGAAGTCGTAGCCGCAAATGTTTAGAGCTGCCCGTTTTAAAAATCTCATTAGGAAATCACGAGCGAGCAGGGAGGAGAAACACTCCAACCACCCACTTGCCCCGGATTTATAGAACTCCCTCCGGATGTATTTTTAGGACTAAATGGTCACCTGCATCAATACTCACTTGAGTGCAGCATATGGGCATTTCATTGGGAAAATTCATTTCAATTACTTAATTTCAGCATCGATCCTGTGGGAATCGCATATTTTTTCAATTATAAATTGGCCCTCTCTGGCTCAAGAGCTGGAAGCAGATTTAAGTGCAAATGGTCAGGTAAGAGCTTTTGCTGTTCTAATTGACCCGTAAGACTTTTCAACTGATGTAAATTGAAATAATCAATCGAATGGAAAATTGATTAATTGGCTGACTGTTGACTGGCCGCTCGCCCTCGGCATTTTACATAGGTATTATTTCAGATAAGTACTCTCGCCTAATTGGCTTCCATATTTGCCAGGTTTAGAGCGCATTTGTATTTCACTGCGATGTCATTAGTCCATTTCCATTAACTAACTATTGATTGTAAGCCATTTGCTATGCACTTTTAACACCTAATTTCAGTGCTTTGATTTAATCAGCTTTAAGTAGCTAATAAACCGAGATTTTTGTTTATTTCACTCTCTATTTAATTACTCTTCCTGTATTCCAGTATCAATTATTAATTAAGACTTGTTGTGGGATTATTATGTCTTTATTTTGTAATTGTGTAAACGCTGGAACATACCAATTCAATCGGAGAGCACCAGAATTAAATTTACTTACGATTTTATTCCAAATTATTTATGTTTTCACCTATGTAGGTCAGTCTCCATCAGAGTATTTTATTTCTATCTTTACATTTACTCAACGCAGCGACGCCAAAAAACTTTTATCTCAATTTCCTTTCAAAAACTCTCAACAATGTTCCAACCTCTACCACTGCAGGTACAGTCACTTTTGAAAAGGAAAGTAAAATTTCTGGAATTTCCTAAAATTCACGATTTTCCCAAATTTTTCCTCGAAATTTATAATACTTCACTCTTATTTTATTAAATTTTTATTCACTTATTTATTTACTCAATACTTAGATATTATGGAAAATATATGCATTTCGCGGATTTCAATCGTACCGACACACACACACGAAGAAATGTGCAAATAGGCACTTCCTTAAACTTTTGTAATGTATGGATGTGGACCCAATCTTATGACGTCATATTTGTTAAACCGATTTGGATGAAATTTGGTACGTTGTTTCATAATAGTAAGAAGTATTCTGTACCTCAATTTCAAGATCGTACATACAATCTAAAGAGTCGAAGTTTAAGTTATCCTCTCTTTAGTGAAAAGTTATTGTGAAACTTTTATTCCATGTTCCAATTTTCTCCAAATCAATAGTTCTCGAGTTACCTTGAAAAGAAAATACAAACGAAGGATGTTTTTTTGGATTTTTTCACATTATGATATTTCATAACTTTTCAACTATCGCATATAAAAATCATCATTCCCTAAGCCCTTCCGAAAACTTGCAAAAAAAACTAGAGGCCCTATATAAAACATCCAACATGTCCATTTTTGAAACAGATCTCACCAAGTCTATGTATCTACTAAAATTGTCTGTGGAAATGTGTTCATGACAAATTACTGATGAGGTAAGTCGATATTGAATTTGTGCGTTCCTTGTAAACTCTCGCCCTGCAACCAACAAAGTTTAATAATAATAATAATATTTTATTTCAGTCCTTGCACATAAGATTAACAATCTTTCAGCTGTAGGAACATTATTGTAATAATAGTTATTTAATTTAAATGAGAGAAACGAATTCAAGACTTATAGGAACCAAGCAGACCATCAGAATTTCAATTGCTATTATAATTATATTGAACTATGTTACTCTCAGAAGTGCACTCCATGTGCCTGATGAACTCACCGACAGTGTGAGCAGTCTGCGCAATTAGAGGCATACCATTCCACAGTCTGACCGCCCTGGACGAGAAATGAAAACTTTAAAACTGATCTACTAAAATGAAGAGTCAATAAATCGCGTTTCCACTTGGAACTGGAGTATTGAAAGTATTCCCACAAATATTTTGGCTTGCCGCTCTAATATAATAATAATTACTTTCTTCGCTACTACTAGGGAAAATACTAGAAAATAAAATAGTAAAGCGGTACACTGATAAAATTTCACTAATAAAATTCGGCGGTTTGTAGTCTCCCATGATTGCGGCAGAACATCAATATTTTTTTTATTTGGCATGATTCTGTCCTAAAACTCTTGTTAAATTCACCAAAAAAAACGCCATTTCTTCTATTTTGTATTTGTACAATTGTTTTACATTGCCGTGACAAATTTTTGAAAAGTGGAAAGTTTTGGAAGGAGTTTTACAATAACTTATTAAATTAAATTTCTCTCCACATTAACTCCTCGATGTGTGCGTAGCAAATGAAGTTCTAGATCTAGGTACACACGTTTATAGCGAAACCCTTTTTGGCTCACAGGCCAGGTTTTGGTGCGATGGGGTATGGGCTGCTTTATATGGGTGTGGTGCTATCTCTCGTCACTGGCAATATTGGGAGTTGACATACAAGACTGTATGTATGTTAGACAGTCGAAGCTTATGTTGAATCAGGTCGACCACAGCCTGAGTTATGTAGGTAAAATTTGCATACGGCTTTTTTTGTGCAGAAATTTATAATAAATATTTTTGATGATAACAAAATGTTTTTGAGGGCTTAAGTTAATTTTTTTTTCTAAAATTCTGTATGTCATTCATTCAATACACAAATGCGTTGATTTGGTCTTATTTTGACGGCAGTATAAATCAGTGATTCTTAAACGAAACCTTGTTTGCAAACGGATGATCTTTCCTTTGTAATATCTTTGGAAAATTACGCAAAGCTTTTTTACAAACTCTCTATATATATGCGGTAATATATATAAAAGCAATAATTCCAAATTGGAAGCGTACCAAAAAGAGCGTGAGCTCATCGAAGTGATTTAGTTGTTTTAATCCACGGAACATTAAATGTAATGCGTCATCCCTCGGGAACATCGCTTAAGCACTCAATCAACATTCAAATGCATCGTCATCGTCATAGTGCCGTTAATATGCAACCAACGCTGGCGATAGTGTATTTTACCATTCAAATTCATCTCTCCTAGTAGGCTCCACACGTGACCAATCCGCAGCTATCGCATAGCCGGGAAATCCTTGCATCACGCAGCAAAGTGCCTAACACGTGTCGGAAGCGTTATTTGTCCAGAAAATAAAAAAACAGTCTCGTGAAGAGAAAAAATGGATATTCGGGCGTATTGACAGTTTTACAGTTCGCAGCAGTGGGTACAGGACCCAGGGGGCGACAATTCCGGAGAGGCTGGCGAGCTGGAGGGGGCTAAATGTTTTTGTTTTTCTCGAAGGCAATCGGAAAAATTGCTCGTATCCATTTAAAACTCAATTTCACGCTGTCGTTGGTCATTTGAGTAAACTGTACTCGGGAGCACACCGTCTGTCCCCCGAACGACTATTTCTCGTTAATTACGCACCGCCAACCATCGCGGAATGATTTGTTCAACTTTTTTGTTGTCTCGGAAAATAGAATGCTTTGCGTTCTTAGCCCTAGGTGCCATGAAACAAAGTGCCCTGCGGATGGATGGATGTCCCGATTTTATTGTGTGCCGGGAAATTCATGGCACAGGAAAATTTATCAAGCAACACAAGTCGCTCGCCGAGATCACTACACTTTTTCTCGGCATGAAACAAATCGTCCCGACATGACTTGGACGAAATTCTATCAGGGTGCGGTCGGATGCATCAGAAGCCTTAAGTGATAATTCAGGCACGTACCCGATGATGGTGAGACGAAATCAAAGCGAAATCTGCCACGAACACCTTGGCACCCAGGGCACAGGTCCGTGTGGGCCTCCCAATGAAAAATTCCATTTTTCCTGCGTCCACAAAATTTCAAGTGAGCAGGGTAATAAAAATTCAGTCGGGCACCACCGAGCCCTGATAGCAGGATGTATAAATTGGGAACAATTTTGTGGTAAGAATTACTTTATAAACACTTTAGGCGGGAAACCAGCGGAATTTCAATGAGCAGCCGGAAATAGGTTGGATATCTCCTCCGACCTCCAGGCACTCGCCTAGGTAAATGCCCGAAATTTTCTACTGGCGAAACAGACATAGTCTCGGGTGGCGAGAAAATCTCACGAGGCAGTTGGGAGGTCATTTCGGTTAAATATTAACGGGGCTGCCCACAGTCTGGGGGACACTGGGATTTTCTTCGGCGATTCCCACAATCGAGAAGCGTTTAAAGGCTTACATCGGTCCATTTAATGAGGCGCAATCAATTGCAGATAACAATGGACAGAAAGAGAGCTGTACAACCCATTCGTGGACAGTCAGTAAATGAAATAAATTACTTTTAGATAAACACGTCAGAGGTCCTTTTATCAGAGTTCACTCTGTCGTTTTTCCCAGACTCGATTGTAAGTGGAGTTTTATGTCTTAAATACCGACAAAGAGGAGCATCCTTATCGGCTTTCTCATCGCTCGCTGACTTTCCTGAAGACGAAAACGGATCCTGGCTACTTGTCCTGGCAGGTATCGGACCATTTCTACCTTTTCCTCACTTAGTGTCCCGTAAGGAATGCTCCCTTCACATAAAATTTGGGATCAGTCCTCAAATTATGGCACTATCGCCGGGCTGCCTAGTTCACTCTGTAGCGCTCCGGGGAGAAGGTCAGGGTAAGGTGAGCGATTTTAATATGCTTTTAATAAATACTTACGGGGCGCAGGTGTTTCTCGGGAAGTGGCAGGTAGTTATGTAAGGAAGCGATACTCTTTAATTAGATAATGGGAATATGAGGTATTTCTGCCCCATACGGGTGTAAACTGTAAAGGTATCAACACATTTACTGCAGATGGTGTAAGTTTAGGCTTCTTCGTTCGATTAATTATTTTCGTCTTTAATATAAAATTACAATATGTTTGCCACCTTCAGTCGGAATTCTTATTTAACCCAGCGCGGCGTCATCCAGGTTGGATCTCTTTTTTTATGATTAACTAAAGATTGGCATTTCTGAGAGTTCGAGGTTAATTTGTTGACGGATGACCAATCCAATGTTGGTTGATCGCAAGTCATTTCTTTTTGTAATTGTTTCGTCAATAAAATGCTTTGGACAAGACATGTGCATACAATTTTACATCGTCAGCATACGTACATATGAATATCGAGATTGGAGAGGCGTAAGCTTATTGAATTTTAAATGTGTTCATTAATTTAAGTAGCATGATAACAACCTTTCAAGATGCTTAAGCAAGGAAGATAATATTCTTTTAGCTATTTACATTCCATCGACTAGGAAGAAACAAGAGACATCAGGCAGCAGATATTCATTTGTATCCATACGTTAATGAGGGCTACGACACAATGATCGATAATTATTTTTATAAATTTTTATTTTAAATTTCGACAATTTGCACTCTGGGTGCCACCCAATTCAGCCAAGCAATGAAATGCAAGGCAATGCAACGCAACTACTCGAACCAATGGATATTTTCTGGCGCATACTCATTTATATAATTTGTATAGGCACCCCTCAAACAACACGATTAAATGAAATGTTAACTATTAAAAATGTGAAATGTAACATTTACAAACATGCAAAACCCAAGATCTGAGAGCGAAGTTACAGCTTTTATTCTCATTTTATATTTCCCAGATCATGATATTTATGCAAAAGTTATGTAGAATGTTTTACCAAAGTTTTACTTATGTTTCTTTCTCTTACAAAACACAGAAATTAGCACTGGATTCTTTCTGTGCTTCTGCATTTTATTATTATGTTTACTTTGCCACAGACAGTCAGTTTACCTAATACGCCGAAGCTACACGTACAGGGTTTCCCAATAAGAACGTCAGAACTTAAAAATTTGAATAAAACAATTTTCGAGCAAAAATGGTTCTGACTGCTTTATTTGAAAGATAATTTTATGCGATTTATGATTTGAATAAAATACACAGCCACACAAAAAAAAAAAGTGGGGATTACTTTTGATGCCATATGTCATATCCGTAGTAATTTGGCCTGCTGATCACGAATCCGCGACCAGAATTGAGCCGTGACGTCCAGATTTTTTTCTAACCTCCAAAAAGTGGGTTAAAAACAGAGAAAATCGTGGAGTAAAATTCGGAAAAAATTTATTTTTAACTTTTAAACCTATATTCATATGAATTGAGACCTGCTGAGCACGAATCCGTCACCAGAATTGAGCCATCACGTTCTGATTTTTTTTTTTTAAATTAATAAAAAAAAAATTTAAGAAAAAAATCTCATCAAAGAACCATAAACAAATATGGCCGCCACGAGCTATCAAAACTAGGTCAACTTTATGGGAAAACCGTATATATATCGCACCAAAAATTATATACTATATATGTATGTTTCTTGGTATAAGTAACTATAAACTATAACTATATAGCAAATTTCCTTTCATAATTAGAAGCTTAGACCTAACAGTGCGTTAGACAATTTTGAAATGAGTATGTGCCGTAACTAGAGGACAAACACGTGTCTACTGAGTGACATTAATGGAGTTAATGAAGCAATATCTGTACGAGTCAAAGGGTGCAACTCCCCACAATGCGGAATTAATTCCACCTAACGAGAAATTACATTCACCTTCAAAGTTCAAACCCACATCGGTGCAGTACGCAGTACCCTACTACAAAAAGATCTAAACAAAAATTGCCCATTTGGGATATTTACTCTGCCAAAATGTAATATTGTATATTTGCTCTGATTTTAAACGGAGTAACGCCTCATCATATATTTGAAAAGGGCGATTCGTCCAAAATTGATGCCGTTCGTTGGTGCCTTCTGTGCAATTTCACAGCACTTGAGTAAATATAATAATTCAGTTCCAATAAAATTTAAACTACGCGGAAGAGGGCAATAGCACTCCCGCCGATTTTCGGTGAAGGGATTGGCGAAACTATTCTCGCTATTTCCCGCACTGCAAGAGTGCATAAATCAATTAAATTATGCATATTTTAAGCACGAAGGGGGTAGTTTTGGTGCAGCCACACTGGGGTGTCTTACAGACTTGGAGGAATTTAATTAGCTGCACCAAGGTCCCTTGAAGGGGACCACTTGTCTAGATCATTACCATATTTTGATTGATTGCGACTTATGTGTCAAATGATACAAGTGCAGATGGCAAGTTTCTTCGGGTGTGCTGGGCACTTCTCTGCAGGCCTATTTGATCCATAATGGCCGATTACAGTTGCAGTTAGAATGGATCTCAAGTGTACGTACAAATGCAAATTGGATGGCAATCAATTTGTTGATTGCAATTTTTTTAATTTCCTCATTTTAATGGATAAAGGGGAAAAATGAACCGAAAAATTAAAACTAAAACGGAAAGAACAAAAAAAACGAAAGAAGAAAAGGAAAAAGAAAGAAAAATAAAACGTGCAAGTAAAAGAAATGTTAAATTACAAAAAGGCAGTGCTTATTTGTCATCTCCATAAATCCGTATTAACTTCCGTACGGACTCCGCATATACGGACAAACAGAACTCGGCAAAATTTGGGGCTTTATTAAAGAACTCCGATTGTTATTTTAGAACAAAATCTTTTATTTTCTCTAAAAATCCCATGGCGTTTCGGAATAGGTGTGTTTCATCTTCAGGAGGTGACTATAACTATTTGTAATATGAAAATTTATGTGGGGCAGATAAGTTTTTTACATACCCTTAAAGTTTATTGTTTTAAAAATTTACGCTACATATAATAACCAACAGGCAATAAATTACCAATGAGTACAATAGTAAAAATACATTAAAAAACAAAAGCAAGAACAAGAACGAATGTCGGGGACAAAGTATGCACTAAAATATTATATGTTGAAATGTTATTAAATGACGTGTTTGTATTCGCACTTTACACAGTCAGTGTCTTGTCACCTTCTTTCATTTGATTTTCCGCTTCATAGAATGAAAATTAGTGTCAGTGTTGATTACGTGTGTAGCGTATGTAGGTAACTGTGTGAAAGAGCGTTTTTATTCAATTCTAAAACTTTAATTTCAATGTAAATGTGCGTGCGTCATAAAATAAGTGTTGCTGAGTAAGATGTAAAACAGCAAATTAGTTTCGTGGAATTAGTCCCTTGTTACACCTTCCACAATTACCATCAATTATCGCACTTCGAAAAAATGTTGAAAAATTATATAGTGACACATGAGCCGTCAGCCACCAGGCGTGCGTTTATAATCCCAAGGCTCACCTATGTTGGTCCCTGAGGGCATTTATGCACCCCGGACAATTTAAAATTTCACCCTTTGTGATTAACTGCGATGTGCACGCGACCGACTGGCTGCACTCCACACCCGAACGACAAAAGTATTAATCGTGGTTAAGATTACTAGACACAGTTCGGCTGGAAGTAATTCCTAACACACCACGACTATCAGGACCGCCTTTGATCCCTGCCTTAGCACCCAGTGGAACCCGAGATACATAAAAAGTGCTATTTCAAATTTGATGAGCGCATCTGAGGATTTGTATCTCCTGTGATAAGATTGCGCTACAGCGGACTCAGGCAAACATTAAATTGCTGCTGATCCTGTTGTCTTAGCCCCAGGGGTTACATATTTCTCTAAGGTAGGGTGATCGCCTTTATTATAACGTATACAATTCCTTCTCCTTTGACGCTGTTATGATAGCTCCGTTCGATACAGTTCCTTGCAACATTGACAACATTGTGAGGTACAAAAGAAACAGTTGTCTTTCGTTCATATTTTTTATAAATACGTTTTCAGCACTCTTAATTTAATATTATTTTACTCAGGAAGATTGGAGGAAAGCGACCACTTAACCGGAATTTGAAGGGACCGAGTCAAGAACTCTCTCCACGAATCGACGGGAACAGCTGAGTCGGATCCTTGGACGAGGGAGGGTGCTTGATTCATTGTCCACATTCTAATTGCATTATGTTGCGAGTGCATGTGGGACACTTTCACTTTCGTATCATTTATCATAATGTTCATATCACCCACTTTTATATCTCAAGTGAAAATACATATCTAATCTCGTCGGCAATTTATTTTTATTACCACAAAGCGTTGACACTTACAAAAGGGCGATAATTGTTGCTATTGTTATCAGACCCCTTTTACATTTACCAAAGGCAGAAAGGAATACAACGTACAACAGCAGCAGCAAGAGCAACCTTTTTGGATGCGCGGCCGACAACAAAAGTGTAAGTTATGACTGGCAATTTTTGCCGGACGACTTTCAGTGGTTTTGTATTAATGCTGACTTTGAGTTTCTATCTGCGGCCCTTTCAAGTGTAATAACCTGGAATGAAACGCAAGTGCTCTCAGTGCCTACGGGATATATTCCTCATTTCTAGTATGAATTCGATTTCAATAAATCAGACGAGAAATGGTTCGAAAAGTTAAATGAATTTCAAATTTATATAAATCGAATTAGACGCTGTCCAAGGAGATAACGGCTATATTACGTGAAATCGTTTTATTATGTTACTATGCACTAATTTACTTTAAAAGGGGTCCCTACAAGTAGTAACCATTTCTAATAGACGATTCTTCCTTTATAAGAACTTGAAATTTAAAAAAAAAACAAATTTCACTTTCCTGAACCTGTCGGAGAAAATCAACTTTAATATCGAATACGAATCCAAAACTAATGCCTTTAAAAAGGAGAAACAATTTAAATATGGCGTGTTTTGGCAATAAGTGGATATACCTGTTTTCGGGCGGATACCGGTATCTTGAAATAAAACTATTATAGCGAGGGCACATGCGTTTGAGAGCATCCAGAACAAACGTGAACACCGAACGGTAATATTTACAAAATATGAAATATTCATATAGATTTTTTGAGAATGCCGTTATCAAATAGAGTGCTCAATGGTACAAATTCAAAAAAAATTTAAGATAAACGAATCCAATAAAATTAAAGAAAATCTTAAGAGGAGGCTCTACTTGTCACTGTATCGTAAACACGAAGTTTTCCTTTGAACGTGAGGATTCTATGAAAACAACACATCTTCTTTATATTACTATACTAGCTTGCCCGGACCCGGCGTTGCCCGGGATACTTAAATTTTTATTTATATAGATTTTAAGCACCCTTCCTACCGCACCCCGCCCCTCTATGATCAAGCGAAGTGGGGGTGATCTCAATCAATCAAGCAGAAATTCATACACAATACCCACATACATCACTTTTATCTATTCCTAACTCTTTTTTTACTATAGATGAATCAATTTTTTCATTTATTTCCAATCGGCAGGGGTAAACCTCTTGCTGCTTTAAAAAATTTTCGACTTTCAACACGCACATTTTCTCTTTCTACATTTGTTAATACACAGGCTTTCTCATGTTTGTTATTTTACAAAATTATTTTTACGTCCTTACTCCTTACTCCCTTTCCGTCTTTTCGGAAAAAAATAAACAGTAAATTCTATCTACATTACACTATATTACATTTTACGAAAAAAAAACTATTAATCATTAAATCATTATATGTATATTTACGTAATTATACTACTCTCCGATTCGAAATCAGCGGTCCCAGAAACGCCCTAGTGCGGCCTTTCAGGGAAATCCCTTATAAACTTTGATGACAGGTTCGAAATCAGCGACCTCTAAATCTCCCGATTGCCCTTATTCATAAAAATTCTTTGAAGTGGGCAATTTTTTGTGTCTAAAGCCATCCCCGGCGAGCGCACAACTGCAATAATTATCGCTGACAATTTGCTTTAATCGAAGCACGTCCAAAATGAAATGAACGCATGAATGACATAACAACATGCTTGTACTGTCAACACTGAAAAAAGTTTCAATTTAACAGCACAATCTCCATCTTAAAAAAGTTTCAATTTGACCAAAATGATCCGCCATTTATTGAATTCATTTGTTACAAAAAATGTGATAAATGAAGAACCGCTCTACCGATTTTGTGCAAACTTCACATAAACCATCTACTAAATAGTCCGAACAAAGCCTAAACATTTGGTTTGGATAGGTGAGCCCGTTCTTGAGTTATAAAATTACAACGAAAAGTGGCATTGATTTTTATATATACAGATTAATTAACCCTGTAATCAACGAAATACGAGTACAAAGCATACGAACGCAATTCAAGCTTCATTATTGCACATGTGGCACCGATCAATTGATGTAGGTATTTATGTATGCAATAAGAATATTTTGCAACAAACTTCTTGTTTTAGAAAAATATATTGTTTTAAGTTTAAGGAGTCAAAATTTGTATGTTCTTGAGCGGTTGGCATTAAAACACATCAACGTAGCTAGGTATTTGAAAACTACACGGCAAAGCAGTACCTATCCCAGATAAACATATAGCATGTGCCTTTGTATCGATTTGGTTAATTTTTAGGGTTCCGTACCTCGAAAGAAAAAAGGAACCCTTATAGGATCACTACGTTGTCCGTCTGTCTGTCTGTCAAGACCCTTTTTCTCAGGAACGAGTTGAGGTATCTAGTTGAAATTAATATCAAATACTTAGGTGTACGGTCCCTTGGAGTCCAAGTCAACGCAATTAAAAAAATGTGGACATTTATGCCGCATATTTTGACACTCGCAAATAAATCCAAACTTATAGGCTACTTCCCAATGACCTGGAATCATTAAATTTGGGAAGTAGTAAGGTCTCATAGCACAAGAAAAGGAAAAAGGCCGAAAATCGTTAATTTGTAGTTATATTACATGGAAAAAATATTTTTTTTAAATTACAGTCAATTAATTTACGGCAAATATTTGGAACCCTCAACTCACAAGTGTACTTGGTGGCAATCAGTCGTATGTTGTGAGAAACAATAAATATTTCAATACAAAAATTAATGTGGATTTTTTCTTCATTTTATTGCAATATAACCAACAATCAAAAAATATATCCTATTTTGTTCCTTTCATGAAACAATTATATACAGTTTACTTCGCAAAACATTTACAACTCAATATAAACAAACAAATGTAAAAAAACCTAAGTATACACTAATGTACAAAACAAAAGCATCCTTATCCATCCAACCGTTTCCATCTGCTCCGTTTAATTTCTAAAGCATTGATATCCGACTTGCAGTTTAAGGATTCCAAAGAGATTTTTAATGGGATTAGGCTGCCTAATCAAGGACTTGAATCCCATTCTCATTAATACAGTCTTACCAACTTCAATATGTATTTTTGTTCATTATTATACCGAAGCACAAATCGAAGCGGCTTTTACCATTTGTCATACGGCAACACTTGCGTTTCTAAAATATTGTCATAAATAAAACGATCCATGTATCCTATATTTCAAAAACAGGGTCCAAACCTTTAGCCGACAAACAGGTCCACACCATCAAACCATTTCCTCCATGCTTGGTTTTTGTCTTGCAATATCGTGGATTGAGTCATTCACATTGGCATCGCTGACAGTGGGGATGCCTAAATTAGACTCATCACTAAAATGTTCTAAGTAAATTTTAACCTATAAATTAAATTTCGTAAGAGAAACAGGAACAGAACATCAAATTTACCTTTTCTGCAAGAATTTTCTTGTAAACAAAAGATTTTTTGATTGGTCTGTAGCTCCTTATACTATTTTCCAAAGAGCGATTCCAGATAGTTCTGTCATGTACGCTTCAATTTAAAGTGTTCAAAATTCCGCTCTGAATGTGATAAATAAATTTTCCTGGAACTGTGTGTCCCGTCTTCTTTTAAAAAAAATCACTTCTCGAATTGGAGGAGGGGGCGGATTATTCCAAATCTTTGAGCACTTCAAATGTTAGTGGGACTTTTCTATATAGCCTAATTTTGGTCCACCCTGTATAGAATAATAACTCAACTGGCGAATGAAGATCCAGTCCTACAGAATTGAGTTAGTCATTCCGGAAGTCATCAAACCTCTTTTTCCTGGATAAATTTTATGATAAACTTCAAAATATGTGACAATGCCTTGCATGTTCGGCTAATTACAAATGTAATGTTTCGATTGTTACCTACCTGATTTATTAATACCTCAATTTCTATATCTGTAAAAAGTATTGCATGTGAATTGCAATATTTTTATATAGGGGAGGTGGGGTATCATTGATAGAAACCAGCTTTAATAATTATTAAATTGCGGAAATAAAATTACAAAATATTATAAATAAATCTAAAGTGAATGCATAATACGAAACATTAGCCTATAGATGTAGATATTTTACTGACCATAAATTTGTATCAACATTGAACACATTGTATAATGAGTCTTTAAATTTCCATGAGAATTAGTGAGTTCATAACCTATGCCAACCAGCAACATCATTTGAAGTGAAAGACAATCAAACATAAACGTTCCCATTTCTCTTAGTATTCCAATCTTGAGCCAATTTTCAATTAATTCTTTAACCAACACATTGCTCTTGTTGTAAAAACATTATCTTCAAACTTTTTTAAAGAATTGAAAGTTTTTCAACACGCGCCAGCAAGGAAATATCATCTTGATGGTACTCTAAGCTGGTGATTGTAAAGTCACCCTGTTCGCTATTATAGCCCTTAATTGTGGAAACGGCAAAAGGTTTGAACGGAAAGTTGAAGTATGTAAAGAATTTCCCATTGACCGCAATCAGCATGGCTTTATCTCCGAGTCCAAATGCAATTTTGAAAAGTTTTCCACGCTTGAATGGGAATTCGCCAAATGTTTCCTGATCATCCGAATGGAACCTGAAAATATAAAGACAGCCAAATATTTTTATAATAGTAAGATTTTTGATTGTATCAATACACCCAAAGGTGTGAAATAAAAATATATTATGCTTATATATCAAATAGGTGCGCAGGTATCAAATAGGTAATTTTTACCACTATGATAAGGCAACCCTTAAGTCGTAGAGTGTATCACCTGAGTCTCCTAAACACTTCTAAATTTTAAAAAGACATTAAAGCAATAACAGCACACAGATTAGCATCGTATCACTAATTAAGTTTTTGTAAATTCATCACATTCAGTTGGCCATTGAGACCAAAAATCTCCAAAAATGACGATTTTAAGCCAAATATCAGCTAAACACTTAAACAAACTTATACAGGGTCACGTAGATCCCGGTGTGTTTGCGATAGTATAAAAAAAGATGTGTCTACGTATGCGATTTAATGGTGTGCTAAAAATATATGCCTAATAAAAAATATAAAAAATATAATAAAAAACACAATTAAATTAAGTCTAAGTAAGTATTATATAACTGATAATTATATTTCTACATACATATAAGCAAGATAGAAATTCTTTTCAAATTAATATACCTACCTGTGATTTTCTCTTTGGAATGTCCTTATAACTTGCTTCTTATCAAAACTGACAAGAAATTTCAAAAATATCCTACCAGTCTCGTTGCATTGGAAGCAAATGGAAAACTCTGATGACGGTGGTCCTTGAGCAATACCTTCTATGGTCACAACAGTTCCTGTAAAATTATATCTAGGTACGTAAACACGTCTAATTGAAATTCAAATATCAGCTTACCAGTGTCATATTTCTTAGGCACATCACTTTGGAAACATTCCTTATCTGTAGAAAGTATAGTTTTTGGAAAAACTAGAGGGAATAATGCCCGATGGTGGAATTGTGTAATCTTCTCAAAATCACCAGTTACCACAACGTAGTTTATCTTATTTGGACATTCGAGATGTTCGAACGTTCCATAAAGTTTGTCATTAACGTAAATTTCGAAACATTTTTGCAGGACTGCAATACGGAAATTGAACGTTTGACCTAAAATGAAAAACAGGTTAGAGATGCAAAGTGTAGCAATAAATATGAAAATGTCTTATAGGTAAGTCTAAGCTTTACAAATTGGGTTTATTGACACAGAAGCATACATGAACCTATTGAAGGTATTTCATTGGAAGCAATTACCCATAAATATTAGTATGATATATAACACTGTAAAAAATTGGTACTAAATAAGTTGAAGGCCTATATGTATATGCAAAAAGAGCGCACCAAATAAAAATGTTTTTAAAATTAATAATAAGAACATGTTCTGTCCACATGCATAGGGTGTTTGGTAAGTAAGTAACTTTGGATTGAAACCATTTTGTTTATGCCAAAAACTAAGACACTTTTCGAAATAATCTTCTTTGAGCTCAATAGAGTCCACCCAACGAACAACAGCCTTAAACCCTCCAAAAAGTGTTCTTCTTCAATTCCAGGAGTGAAGTAAAGTCATTGGACTTTGGTGTTAAAAAACGTGGGTTCGAGTCCGGTCAGGGGGCAAGCATTTTTATTTGAAATTCATCAGCTAGCCGTTCAGCTGGCTAACAATACCACATATATGATTGTAGGACATTTATTCCATTCGATTTTTTCTTCTTCTTCGTATAATGCAAATATTCCGTCAGTTACATTTTAGAAAAGGCAAATATGCTTTGATAGAAAGAAGAGTTGATGACAAACCGGTCAAATGCGAGTTGGACTCGCACACGAAGTGTTCCATACCATGGTACAAGATATAACACTGTGTACTTTTTAAATGCTCTTGTAAAAGAAGCAAGAGAGGCGCTATAACATAATCGAAAATTTTTTTTTCTGATTTGCATGGCGGCCATTTTAAATTCGCCATCTTGTTTTTTATAGCGGCAATAGAAATCACCCTCTGTGAAAATTTCAACTCTCTACCTATTACGGTTCATGAGATGCAGCCCGCTTGTAGACAGAAGAACTCCGAGGGCTTAGTAATAGGGTCCCCTGGTGCACCCTTCGGGTACGGAGCCCTAAAAAATATTAAAATGGAAAAAGTGGCCCCTTACCCAATATATAAATATGTATTATATTATATGTAAAAATTATATGAATATATTTAAATCGATAAAATGAAAAAATGAAATTATATACATATGTATATGTTTTCATGCAAATCTGATGAGTAAAGCATGTCGGATGTTTGTATTGCCTACAACATATTTTTTAAATGGATATATCAAAATTTTTAATTATTTTGTAACATACATGTTTCGTACCCGGGAACACCGAAAGCAAATTTAACGGAATCTGAAAAATAATTACTACAGTTGAAATCCTCTCATCGATAATAACGTATAAAATATAACAGTGCGACCTTATTTTACATATATTTTATTTTTTGTCACAGATAGTGATACACTTGAAACAAAACACGAAAAAACATTTGAAACTTTTTAAGTTGTGTCTTTGAGGCAGTTCTGTTTTCGTAATCACTGATTTCTGATATTCGTAACTTATCGAAAATTAGTCAAGGTAAAGAATAAGAGTGATGATACGTACGTTCTTTTGTGAACCTATACCTGGGGGGTTGTTAAAATTACAGAGGTACTTTTATTTTTGGGACCGCTAAACTTCAAAGAGCACATCAAAATTTTGTAATTTTAAGCAGTAGCAATTCACAGCTAAATCTGCGAGATCATCTAAAAATGTTGGGGTTTAATGTTACAATTTGCAAAATTTCTGTAAAATTTAATATTTAGCGTATCTTGGCGATCCTTCGGCTATGCCTAGACTGAACCCAATCCGCACCTCAAAATCACCCCACAACACAATCATAAAAAAACACTTAAAACTTGTAACACTTCAAAGATGTTCCAGCAAGTGTAACTTAAAACGCTGAAGTTTTTAATATCACGGAAAGTAGCAATAAAAAAGCACCACACTCACCTGGAACGAGTGGATTTTTGGGTGTACCATTTTTCCAATTTTTCGAAATTTCCTCCTGAGACCATCCCGAGCCGGGCTGATACATGCTCCGGATTATTTGATTTTCACGAAAGTTCGCCTCGATTTTGAGCAGTACGGTACCAAGCTCATTGTCTTCCGTAACTTTATCGGTGAGGTCGAGGCAAATCCTTGAAATATTTATTTCATTACTTTTACTGGCCAAACCTCGGACTGTGCGTTGGCGGTGATAAATACTTGTTCGGATTCGGCTTTATCCTTCCACTAACAATTAAAACGTGCCCGAATGGAATCTCCGACAGAACTTTACCCTTCCAGATGTTCATTTTGCGATTTTTACGTTAAAACTGAACCCGTGAATCGATTTCACCTAGTAGAAAAGGCCTGAAATGGCAAAGTTTTGAAAGAATTCACGTTGCGTGTCGCCGAGCGGAAATTGATTGCTTTCTTGAGTCCCTTGCATGTTTATGGATCCGATGCGCCGTGGAAGAAATACGACAAAAGTGAAATCATAACGAGAAGCAACTGTGAAGCAGCCGTGACTCCAAGGGGGTTCACGTATTGACGAGGTTGCCAATGTGGGCATTAGCCATTTATTAAATTACTCCGAAGGAGCTGCTTCCCGCCTCGGATTGGATTGTTTTCAGAGTTGTGTCCTCCCGAGAGGACTGCTTCCGCAATATCCTCTTGTCCCAATTTCCAAATCTGTTTTGTTTGCTCGATATTAATCGATTGCTTGATTAACAGCTCCATAAATTACCCGGAACCTTGTCCTTTGGTAACTTGAGACCCGTTGAACGGCCGGGGCCCCCGATAACGATTAAACAGTGCTGGTTAACACGTGGAGAACTTTGGCTAAATGCGAGGTGATTATGGGCCCGACCCGGACTCATCCCAAATAACTAACTCAGTTATCCGGGGCTGCCTTTGCGAATTTTAATGGATGGCTAGAATTAGGCTTAATGCAGTAATCCAGTCGACAATAGCATTTCGATACATTCTGGCGCTTTGTGCATGGGAATGCTCTTGTCCGGAGGGCCCTATAAAATGGTCAATAGCAACGCTTTACAAACGACAGTAATTCGACATCTTGCTGGAATTGTTTGCCGATCAATTACTGGTCTCGATTAGCAAGCATGTCTTGAAGTCTGATCGGATTCAGTTAGGACTTATGGATCTTAAAGCACGAGGAATAATTTATAGACGATTATTTGCTCAAGGAAGTCCTATCCGATTATTCCGTTTCATAGGAACGTATATTAAACTTGATATACGGTGACGTGAAAACAACAACAAGGACGAAAACTACCTTTTTTACTTTGGGTTCCACGAGGAATAGAAAGAGGACGACGAGGATTGCCAGATGATAAGAATGATTTATTTTGATATTTCCCAAAGCCATTCAGTATTTTCTTATATCATCATAAGTTACGAAAATATCCAAACTATATCGAATCCTCCTTTTAGGATTTTCGGGTAACCGACTTTACCCTTTTCCTACCGCTGTCCTGTACACACGAACGGAAGCCTAATATCCTCACTGACAAATTCTGCAAAAGTTCAGGGCAAGAAAAAGAAGAGGGTTTTTGGGACTGGAAAAGTTTTAATAAACAGATAGCAGTAAGCTTGTCAATTATATTAATTTTGTTTTTTATCAATATATATTATATATTTAATGAAATATTGATTAGGTTAAGAAGAAGTTCACGTGACGTGTGCGTTGCAAACATTCTGAAAAAGTTTCATCAGGGGTACCTCGATGTTTTGTTTTGAGTCCGATCCAGGAATTTCTCAATATCATAAATGCCGTTGACATTACTTTGTTAAGCTGTGGAGTTGTTTATTAATGGCTTTAAGTTTAAATCTTATTTAATTGCGTATTCATTTCCTCGAACTTGTCCTTTTTTGCATTCCTTTTATTTTTTTGCTCTGGAATAAAAAGTCGTCTTATCATCATTAGTTCATATTTTACTTAGTATATATACAATTATTATATCTTAGCTTAGATCGAACCTCCGATAGGCATAACTGTCAATCCAAGTTATCATTCTTATATTTATTTATATTTTTGATATTTATGCTCAGTTTAGCCTGGACAATGATCATGACTAGACTCCACTTCGAGGTTCTGCTTCAGTTTCTTTAAACGTTTTATGTTCGCTATGCTGAGTAATTAGCCCCGAGTAGCTATCCTAAACGCTGCCAGAAAAACGTACCTCAATATATGATCCAAGCGCTCGAACAGAGGACCCTGAGGTGATAGCCCAGCGTACTTACCACAAATTATCCAAATTTACTTGAATTTGGAGACCCAATTACATTCAGAACAACGCATTGTTAGGTGCAGTTTACATGCTAATGACATCAGCGGGCCTTATTTCTTAAAAATCTAACGAATAGATATCGTTGCCAGACCATTACCAATGAATATTTGTTCCAAAATATGTATAACAATGATACTGACGAAATGTTGCTTCAACAGGATGGCGCTCCGTGGCATACAACGACTCAAACCATCGATTTAAGTATTAGAATTACGATTTCACGTTAACCCTTAACCTACAACATCGAGTCTCACTCGTGGTCGCTCGATTGGGCCAAAAACGAACATCGAGCCTCACTCGTGGTGAGTCGTTTATGGCAAAAATTATAACATAGAGTTAGGCGCGTGGTGCTCGTGGGGCAGAAGGGCGAAAAGCATTTTTTCTCATTTATGTATTGCCGTTAGTCCTATGCGCGCGCAGCTATATTTTATAAATAATTTTGTGAAAACCCTTATAAATGTCTTAAAAATATTTAAAAAACCAACAGGTTCGACCCGAAAGGTAAATACAGAATATTCATTTGCATATAATCCTGTGTCTACTTATAAACTATTTGTATGTTACACATGGCTTTGCATATCATAGGGCGCCCAAGTTAGGTCCGCTTTGTTGGCTACTGCATGGTTGAATTAGGCCCGCTCTGTTGGAAATTAAATCGTAGGTTAAGGGGTTGGGCATGTTCGTCTACTTGACTAATGTCTGCAGTCTCAAGCTGTAAAGCGTTTTTCGTTCCTCTCGTTCGATAACAGCTTCTCTTAAGGTGTTAGGTTTACCATTTTTTGTCAAACATAATGCCAGCTGACGTGTTTGTGTTACACCTCAGAGTCCGTTCAGCAGTCTTTGTACTTTACAGTACAACTTTTTCGTTTGTTTCTATAATACATTTACCCCCATTTTTTTTATCAGTCATAAAAAAAAATTATTATATTTTGTAGGTAATTTAACTATCCACAAAATCTATTCTGAGGAGTTTTACTCTACAATCAATTGTTATGGAATTATTGCTATGTAATGTCGAAAAAAACTGAAAATTGTTCAAAGTACGCGATTTTAGCCGTTTTTGGTGTGGAACACCAGCCGTGTTTATTAATCGTATAAAAACACACATGACATTAAAATTTTATCTTCTACAAAATTGAGTATAACTTGTTTAGCGCTTAAATGCACTGGAACGGAGTTATTGGCGAAAACCTAACAAAACTGGTAATTTTCGCCGGTTTTTCCAAGATTAAGGTGGAAGCATAGGAGGTGGGTGACGAAAATTTGGATTTGTTACTATCTTACCGACCTATACAAAATATCACTGGACTATAAATATTTTTAAAAGAAAAAGACGTTTAAAAGGAGTAAAATTATGTCAATAGGAATGTCCGCACAGTACGATGCCTAATGTTATGGAATGGGCATTGGCACACCTATGAAGAATATTAAGAGCTGAAACTTGAATTTATGCATTATCTACGTATTAATTCATATTGATGGCTTTAAACAATGGAAACATGCAAATGCACTCCTCGCTGCAAATTTTCCGGGGTAGCGTATGAAAAAAGCAAAATCCGACTGATAACGCAAGAGTCCATTAGCATAAATCATTTAAGTGGCCAAAAATCCGTTCTGTAGAATTTCTTTGAATGATTTATTTCCGGAGATAGGTGAAAGCATTCCGAAAACAAAACGGGGACTTACTATAACAGGAATATTCCTTCTTCGACTGATCCTTTAATTGAATAAATACATACACTCATTGTATAGAGCCAAAAGTGGAAATTACTGAAAGGTTGGGAGATTCTAAACATGAAAGTAAATTATAATGACTTCAACTCATCTTTTTTGCTCAATGATCAGCCCACACGGAAGTGTACGGCCGTAATCCTATTAAAATTTCGCTCAAATCGGCTTACGTGCTGCATGCTCAAAATGTATTCAGTAAATTATTCTTGAATTGGACCGAAAAAGGGATCCGACCATCAAAAGCACTCTGAAGGAGAGCGGAGCAGTTTATGCAATGCTTTAAAAATATTTCCAACTCTCATTGTGGAAATATGTATGTGGGCACTGCAAAACCGTTTCCCTCAAAAGTGTTGGTTTTTGGGAAACAACTTGGACGAAAAGTTTAGGTAAGTAATATCAGCGACGATGGCTTAAATATTCAGTTCATAAAATCACTTAATTGAAAAGCGCTGTCAAGGTGCTGCTTTTTGCTATCTTCTGGATCATAAAAGGAGCAAAGAAATAATTTTTTTTTAATTTTCACGTTGGCGGAACTTTTTTTTCGCCCGAAACACTTAATTAAGGCGGTAGCGAACTTTCACATTAAGAAACCCGACGGACGAAGAAAAAACAATCAATTTTGTTTGAAATTTTTAACGCATCATTTCTTTTCCACTGTTTCTTGTTCGATACCCGAAACTTTCCCAGACTGTAATGGATTTCAATAATTTACCAACTTTTTAGCTCCTTTTCCTGGATACTTTGGGGGACGAGTCTAGTTGGTCTCAAATGGGTTTTTCAAGGATTAAATGGTTTGAATGAAGGGGAAGGGGAAACGAACGACGACGATCTTGTGGTGGGCAATAACGGCCTTTTAAAATCTGCTTATGATTTTCCTTTTGTCATTTAATAAATAACAGTGGAAATTCATTAAGGAAGGGTCTGCAATGTAGAGGTGAGCAATACCAACAGCTTTTTTCACCCACACATTAAATTGCTAACTGCAAAATAAAATAAAGTTAAAGCACAAGACGGACGGAAGATGGAAAATGTCCAAAGTTGAATTTTAAACTGTGATAAACATTTTCCATAGAAAAAATAATTAAAACGGAAAACTTCCTCCGACGCAAAAAGACCATATTAGACACTTCTAAACAAAAGATAGATCCAGTTGAGGCGCATGAATGATTTACGCTTGTTTGAGTTTTCCTACTCCTATTCTTATTTTTTCCGCCCTCATTTCAGACTATGGATGCTATGCAGGGAGGCACTAAATTAAGAGAAAAACAGCGGGGGCTCTGCAAGAAGCGAAAAATACTTATTACACACTCGAGGGGCATGCTGTGAGTTTTCTTGGCAACAATTTGATTTTCTCTAAGTGGAAAAATGCAGTTTCCCATTTATCATACAACACAATTTGGCAAACGTTGAGAGGAATTTTTTACTTTTGTGCTCTTTGCGTGGTGATACATATTTGTAATTGGACGCATAACTTATTCCATTTTTACAAATGAATTATGACCCTGACAAGGGGCATTTGAAATGGTAATAGTATTGTCAAGAAGTCTAATTATTTTAAATATGTACTCAGTTACTACGCAGATAAAGAAAAGAAAAATACTTTACACACCGCTCAAATATTCCCAGAAATGCCGATCTATTCGCATGTAAATAGCTGAATAGGAGCTAATATGTGAGTATCCAAAAAAATGTGTTAAGACAAATTTGTAGAGAATTTTATAACAAACAAATTTGATTGTCAGTTTTTAATGTACGTTTTACTGTTGAAAGGCATTTTCATAAAACAATTATAATAGGCTATAAATTTGGCACTGTCTATTGGCACGCGGAATGTCGTAAAGGTGCCTATATGAGTGCCTTTTGGGTGCCTTTAGGGTGTCGTTAGAGTGAAGTGGAGTTACATTTTAATATTAATATTTTGTGAAAGGTAAATATCCTGCCAGCATGTATTATGTAAATAGTAAATATCAGTAAGAAAAGCAATTATAGAAACATACTTACGCCAACGGCATTCCGCGTGTCAATAGACACTTTCATTAAGTTCACAGAAAAATTATACATAGAAAATTTAATTTTCTGCAAAAATAATAAAGATAATTTTAATGATATACATTTACATCCTAATTCACTCCCGATCGGAGAATAGGACTTCCACAAAGCCTCCCCCTCCCAGGCACTGCTTCCACTTCTTGAATCATTTATGTTCACTATACGAGATAATTAGCCCGCAGTGGGAGTGGAAGCGTAGAGTCCGAGTAGGATTCGAACCTGTGACATTTTGATCGGCAGTCTAGCACGCTTACCACTAGACTCCTCACGTTCTCATTTTTATGATATAATATGCTATTTGCAAAAACTCTTTTATAATTTGCCACATCCAAATTTTTTTTTTTTTATTAAATTTCGAAAACAAATTAAACAAATAAGTAGGTACGACCCCAAGAGGGATTCGAAACTTATGCATTAACCGTTCAAATAAAGGAATCATTGATTCTGGGAGTCACGCATAATAATAATTCATGAACGGAGCTTCCAATCCTGATGAAAATTTTAACAGAATTAGCCAACATCAATCAAGCTGTGTGCCTAGAGACACAATTTTTTTTTATTTTAAATTTACATTTCATGTGTGAATAATTATTTTTATAAATTAAAAATTTCTGTCCTTACCGACAGACTGTTCCAACAGAGCGGGCCAAATTCAACCATGCAGTAGACAACATACCGGACCCAACTCGGGCGCCCTATGATATGCAAAGACATGTGTAACATGTGTTTAAATATTTTTAAGACATTTTTAAGGGTTTTCACAAAATTATTTATAAAATATAGCTGCGTGCGCATAGGACTAACGGCAATACATAAATGAGAAAAAAAGCTTTTTGCCCTTCTGCCCCACGAGCACCACGCGCCTAACTCTATGTTATAATTTTTGCCCTAAACGACTCACCACGAGTGAGGCTCGATGTTTTCGTTTTTGGCTCAATCGAGCGACCACGAGTGACACTCGATGTTGTGGGTTAAGAGGTGAAAAAAAACAAAAACATTTAAAAAACAATTAAATTTTCATCAAGAGTTAAAGTTCTACTCAACGAGAAAAGCGAATTATAATTATGTATGTGTGACTCTGAATCAGTGATGCCTGTTGGTGTTTTTGATAACTGGATTTAAGGAGTTTTTTGGGGCGCTAATTTGAGATATAAATTCCGTTCGAAAATCGCAGTGTGAAATGGTATTTTTGTAAAAACTGTACATGACGAAAAATTTTGATTATTTTCGTAAATCTACCGAATTCACCATTTTGATTTAATTATCAGTGATGGAATTCAAAACAATAATTTCAATGAAAATACAAAAAATCCGATAAAAATAGTCCTATGGCTATAACACCTTCACAGTTAATTCAAATAAATTGTGAAATGCATTCTTTTCCAAAAAATCCAAGTTGTTTTCTAGTTTTTCGCAAGTGATTCTCAGTTGCCTACACACCTGAACTTCGTAGGCGGAATAAAAACCTCGTTTCCACAGTTCAAGAAATTCATGGGGGATTGGTTGATTTACATGCGACGCGGATTTGGAGGATTATTTCGGCCTGTATAGGTAAAAAAAGTGTAGAGTAGATTTCTTAGCATTTCTAAGGAAATGACAATGAAAGTAAAGGCGGTGCTTTATCATCAAGGAAGAGGATGGAAATATTTCTTGCTGACCCTGGTCACCAGATTGGAGTTAATTTTTCACAAAATTTTTAATTGGAGCTTTATCCTGCGTTCGCATCCCGTGAGGGATTTTTAAAAATTATTCCCGCAGTTTACTGGTTAATTCAGTCTTTGCTTGCATATTTAGAAAAAACCGCGTAGCGATTACTTATTTCTGTAGCCAGTAAATACTTATTTTCCCAACAAATACTGTAAAATTAAAAGGTTATTAACAGCATTTACTAGTACAGAGTACTTTTACTTTAAGGTAATGCTTGAATTTATTCACTTGGCCCGTTGTCCTCTACTAATAGCAATAGTTCGACAATATCTACAGTTACAGCACAATTTTCCAAGCTCCATTACCGACGTTCCCATAGCTAATTTCATAGAAGTCTGTCGGGAAAGGTCCAATGCCATCGAAGTGCACTGCCGACACGTCCCCCTGTCATATATCATTTTTTTAAATCTTCTTATTCGCATATCACCCACATCTGGAGCTCCACCGTCTATTTGAAATTTATGAGGTGATCATATATGCGCCGCATTACGTTGGCACCTGCAAATGGATATTTAAGCCCTTGTCTGTGCCTCCCCAGGGGGCTGTCTAAGCAAAACTTGTCTTCAGGGATACGGTAGGGTGTGATGCATAAGTTTCTCCATGTGTAATAAGCGTAAAATACTTTTTAAGGCATTTTGCATGGTCACAGCACGCTGATACATTTATTCAAAAATACTGGATTTATCTATTTTTGTCCCTCTCCCAGTGGATTCCATTCGCTGCTCACGTGCAGAATTTATATTCGTATTCAAGTGACCATGAAAAATTCGTCTGAGTTCTCGAATGTCTGACTTTGAGTCAAAAAGTCAATGCAGCCAAGTATAATTAACACCTTAAACAATTTGCATGCACAACCCATTCAAAATTGTCGAGATTCGAGATTGTCTGACTAAAGTTTAATTAATTAAGTAAGTTTCCCCTACCGGGCTCTCGCGCCACCGCTTCGCGTGGGAGGTAATTGCTTATGAAGTTAAATCACTTTCATTTTCATTACACCGGATGAGCAGATTCCTTCAGTTTTCCGGGACTAGGCAGGCTGCTTCGGTTCTAAATTCATTTCCAGCTCAGTTATTAAAATTTAATGGGATATTAACTCAATTTTGGAAAAACAATAATATCAATGTCTCTGGATGCTGGCCCTCTGGCAGCTCCTCATGTCGTCGCCTGGGCGCCCCATGCTCGCGACCGTGTGTGACAATATGAACTTATTAATGGTAGTCGATTTCCCAGCAGACACTCCGGATTGAGGCGTGTAATTTGTAAAGTGCTGGATCCGTAAATCGCCCGCTTAAATTTAATTGGAAATTTAATGAAGGTTTGATGCTTTCGCCATTATTAATTATTTGATATTATTGAACGCTTGTAAACAGGGTGACAATAATGATCGAAAGAATTTTAAGAAATTGTTGGCCATCATGCTACTTTCATCTTTCATGTGACTGGAAAGTTAATTGTTTTTCCACATCTGTTTCAACTTGGAACTTTTACAGGGGATTACCATATGATGTGTTTACCTAATCTTCAATAAATATTTTTTTGACTCAATTTTTTTCTACAGTTGAAAGCAAAACTCTTTTATGTTAAAACTTACAAAGGTATAAATAAAATACGCAAGGGAATTAGAAGAAGACTTTATTTCAGGATTTAAGTAGAGGCAAGAGGCATAACATAACCAACGACGTAGCGACATTGTTTTTCAGGAGATATAGGAGGACATCTTACATTGACGTCCGTATATATGGCATATGCCGTATGGCAATATGACTTGGAGTAACAACAAAACCACCATGACCATCCTCTAAATATATATGTAAATAATATGTTGATACTGAAACGCACGTTAAAGTTTAAATTTCTGCAATTGTACGCTATTATCTTGCGCGTGGAGTGGAATAGAGACTACAGCCATTCTGAATTTATGTAGATTAAATTGTTAATAAAAAAAATTCATAACTTGATTTTCAAACCGAAACCGGGCCAATGTTTGGGACATTCGCGATGTACCTGCTATTATCAAATATTGGCCAAAAGCTCACATACTCGTATATCAATGTTGTGTGGAATAGTACCAAAATTCGACCCTCATCTGGAAATTAGAATATATTAAATACCTACTAACAATATAAATTATATCTCATTTGGAATCGAGTTTTGTCTTTGGTTCAATTTTTTAAAGAGATAAAATTAAGAGGTGATTTTTGTAATTGTGCAGTCCTTAAGCTTTATTAATATCATTTGAACGTTTGTTCACACTTTTAGCTAGTTCTTTTTATTTTTTTATCAAATCCTTTCCATATTTTATTCTCATAGAAAAAGTTTTTTTGTTCTTTCTTTTCTCTTTTTTTGTCAACAAACCCTTTGGATATGTATATTCTATGGGACATTGAGAGGGCCAATCTTAAGACCAGATGTTGTTATGTTTGAAGGACATCTTAGTATGCTTGTGATAGTTGTGGAATATGTAGAATAGCAATCTCAACTTCAACCCAACCAGAAACGTAGAATTTTGCAAATTCTAGAAAATTTGTGATGTGCCTAATCTAATAAGATAAAATATCAAAAAAATTCACGCTCACTACGCTAGCGCTTATATTCCATACTAAATTCAATTTAGCTAGGGTATTTTGTAAGCATGTATTCTGTAAAATTAACAAAAAAAAAAAAACTGTGTGAAAATTGAATATTTTGCGGTTTGCATGACAGAGTCAACAAGTTTACGCGGCTCGAGACAAAAGGTATGAGTAGCCTGGTTTCGTACCATATATAGGGTGTCATATTAAGATCTCGCTCTATCCTAAAACGAGGATCGGCTCAGCACTGACAAAGTGTGTTTGAGAATATGGATAGCTCTAATGCAAACCTGTCCCGAATATTCTTTCTGCGTACGCGCCTGCTCGGAGCGAAATAAAATAATTACACATTTCTCATTGTGATCTAAATTTGGATCTCTCCTCAGGAACAGCAACTTGTTTTTAGCCAAATTTATTTATTAATTCACGTGGCATTTTTGCTTTGGCAGTTTATATCTCGGTCAAAAAATAAATTACCTTTGGGAAAAGCTTTGATATGCTTTTTCCGAAAGTATTTTTGACAGATATTTTCGACCGGTTCTCACACAGTTGTAGGGATGATAAATAAATATGATTTTTGAATCGCTATGTAAAGAGTATGTACAAGCTTTTAAATGAGCACTCTATGGTACCAGAGATAACATGTATATAGATGTCAAGAATTTTTGTGCCTAGCCCGAGCTACAGCCAACGCGCATGATTTTTTTATTATTCAGTACCCTGCGAGACACGAGGCTGCGCTTATTCTAACTGATGCGAACAACAAACTGTCGAGTTTCTTTTAAAAAGGTTTATGAGGCATGCCTACGTGCAAATTGGAAGTGAATAGGAGGTGAATGCTTAGATAAAAATTTGCTATGGGATTGCACATTTATACGTAGTAATACGTTATCTCAACTAGTATTTTGAAATCCACTCATTGTGCACTGAGTTAAACCGATTTGAAAATCAATAAAAATATTTGATTTTTGTGTGAGCCCTTAATTTCTTTGAGTAGTGTATTTAACTGGCTTACGGATAATTTAGACTTATCAAGATAAATAAGTAAGAAAATGAGAAATTAAGCCTCTTTTAATATTAAAACTATATTCAAAATTTTCCTATTTCCTAGAGTGTTATAAAACCATTGCTTTTCAAATTGTTCATAAAAATATGCGTTAACGGATTTGCGATGAACCAAAAAAGTGGCATAGCTATGCATACCCTCCTGTTATTTCATTAATTTCCACATGGCTCATTGCCGAGCAAATAAATTGTCATTTGTGGTAAAACGCAATGATCCAAGAAGACATCCGAGCGTGACTTTAGGAAGGAAATAACAGTGTTCGCATGTTCTTCTTGACTCGTCCTCCGTAGGGGCTGTAAAAGCGAGGCACATTTAAATCTAATAAAAGTAAATTTCATGCATACCCGTAAAACAGCTGTAACAGTTTATCGGACCTATTCAATGCAGATCCTGCTGCCGTCTCTCTCTTGTTTCTTCTTTAATTATCACTTCCCGTTAAGTGCAGAGATAAATCTGTCAAGCAGATGGAGAACATCTTGCTACTGATTAAAAAGTTGCCATCATTAGAACCCCAGCCACCGTTTGTAAATAACTCCCCATGAGGTGATCAGTTCTGATTGCAGTTCGTTAGGGGAGCAAACAAAAAGTACAAAACGACTCGAAAAAAAATTCTAATTTAAACTTATTGCTCTATTAGGACTAAGCACATTTCTCCAAGGATATCTACATGGCCGATGTGCCCCCGAAAGTTCTCCCCGCTCTGGCGGACTCCTTTAAATACGATTCGATTTGCGGAAATTAATGACCCCAAACAATTGAAACGGAACAGAAAAGCTCCCGATAGTTTCGCCGACAGGAATGCAAACGAGCTTTTCACCTCATTTGCCGTGTTTACCAGCCATGAAATAAGCCAGCGATTCTTTTCGCCGGTAAGGACGTAGAGACTCGACTTAACCGTAAAAGTTTAGCCTCCCGTATATCTTTTCCGATTTATATGCAAATTAAGGAGCAATGTGGAACCGAATGAGCTGAATGGTAAGTGGGTGATGGCGGGAGATCAGTGGACGAATATCACCGGGCGGGCGGCGGTTTGCTAGAAAACGGGGGGAATACGCCGACTATTATCACATATTTTTCTATTAAGCCGTGTCGGCGCAGGAAAGCGCCGGGCAGGGCAGAGGGCAGGTAGGTCTACCTCTGTTTGAATTGAGGTGACAAGTTTATGCTTTTTGCATGCCACTGCAGTTTTGATTGAATATTTAACCTGTCAAACATTTAAAAAAATTCAATTTGGAGCCGTCCATCGGCCTGGCCACCCCCGCACCAAACTATTGACCGGATGGCCCAGTCGAGCTCCACTAGCGCAACTAAAACGTGCGTACCTGAGGCAATGGGAATATGTTGCTATTAAAGCTCTTGATGAACAATAATGGAAGCTATAAATATCCGGGGCGCAATTTATTTAGAAAGGGTGAACGTTTTGTTTTATTCAACGTTACCTGTCTAGACGGAGGTCATTTAAGTTGAATTGTTTGGCACTTTGTCGCTGAAGAAAGGTACGATTTATGAAACGCCAAATCGCATCAATTCAACAAAGTTGAAACGGCATAGCTCCCGAAGGAAAGGTGCCTTGTCACGGTATCCAGGAGGCACATAGTATATGTATATAACTAATATTGATTTTTAAGGTGTCACCACCCACTTGAATTGTTACATCGCCTAGCCGTTGAGATGCGGTGCTCTGCGAATTTTATGATTTGAACAGAATTATACAGATTTATACGGTATGCAGGCATTAATTGCATAAATGTGGATCACAGCGCTTTGCCTGTTTTATTTTTCCAAACCTCCCTGATGTGCAAGTTGAGAGCGGAAATTAAACCTTTAAGTAAATAAACAAGCTTCCTCACACTGGGACTGTGCCAGAAGGTTACACCTATCAAATAGAATTGATTTATAGTTCGCCCTGCTCCCAGCATCTGTGCGCTCTCTTCCTTGCACGTCAGCGGACGACATATTGTGGTGCCGGAAATTGCAATAAAAACGAGGGACTCCTCGTACTGCACGCCTCCCCCTCATTCAACAGAAGGAAGAGGCCGAAATTACTTTTTTAATTGCTATTCGTTGTAAAAACTGTTTCATGTAAACGATTTCCTGAATCGGTATGAGATTTAAATCGGCAATTTCTGTGCACTATGGCTTGGATGGTGGACATTGATGATTGGTAAACATCACTCTTTGATATATGAATACAGCAAAACGATTCATCAACAATTTTAAAAGACCACCACCAATATATCCAAATATTTTCGACTATTTTGAAATGTTCGTGAAAAATTATCTATTTCAAAAGTTTATAAAAGCATGAAGATTTAGAAACTATTATTTTCAATTTCACTGCGGAGATAATAATAATTTATGTGCACACGAATTACATCTTTTTTCGCACTTGATAATTGGGAGGATTTATTGAACAAAATTTGAAGAAACATTTATAAAAGTTAAACACAATTTCTATTAGGGCATATATAGAGTTTGCCAATAAGAACGTCCGAACTTCAAATTTGAATAAAACACACAATTTTCGAGCAAAAATGGTTCTGATTGCTTTATTTGAAAGATAACTTGGGGAGATTCTTGTTTCCTTGGCCCCGCTTTTTGGGAACGGGGTCCCAATTTTTGGGAACGGGGTTCGAAACATTTTGCTATGCTAATTAACGGAAAAATAATGAAAAAATTCTATCTCGATCCGTTTTCGAGATATAGGGCAAAATAGTTCATACTTGACGAGCCACCTTAATTGGGAAAACTTTAACTTTTAGGAAAATTCTATTATATTATTTTAATTTCCCTTTTATGAACTGCCGGTGAAGTTAATTTTCCTTTTACAAAGGAACGCACAGCAAAATTGTTCGAACCCCGTTCCCAAAAAGCGGGGCCAAGGATATAAGAATCGTGCCGATAACTTTATGCGATTTATGTTTTGAATAAAATATCGGCCAAATGGCCACCGCGGCTCCTCTTGCACACGTTCATCCGCTCACGCCAATTTTCAATGACTCTGTGCAACATTTCGGCCGGTATCTCAGATATGACTTGACGAATATTGGCTTCCAATGCCTCAAGAGTTGTAGGATGGTTGCTGTAATCCTTCGACTTAATGTGGCCCCAAAGAAAATAATCCATAATAGGGTCCAGTTCGGATACGGAACCCTAATAATAAGTTCGTATCACATTAAAACTTTGTCCACATTAAAATGGGCGCATATATGTACATAACATACATTCGATTTGCTCCGTTTTGACAATCGCTTCGTTCTTCCCAAATAATTAAAGTGCAAACATCCTTCAACAATTATCTATACTGAAACTGAAATAAGCAAGTTCCCATTTGCATATTGCGCTAATTGCGGACCACCCATTAAATCCGCACATTGCATCACAACATTCTCCAGATCCAGAAAACTCCTCAAGAACTAATAAGAAATGGTTTACTTCGGATTGTTCCATCCAATGAATCAAACAAATTCTTTTTTGTGCCTTCTTCAGTCCGAGAAATAAAATGAAGACAAGAAGAAAAGCTTGCAAAATGCTGTGGAACTTTACCAATTTATTTTTTAAGCACAAGTGTTCTCATAAAAGTTTACAACAAAACAATACCCATCCGCTTTCCAACCCGGCCCCCCGCTGCTTGTATGTTATGTTGTGTATAATGAGAACTTCCAAGGAAATTACGTCCAGATAAAAGCTTCAAAGTTTAAGCAAAGAATGTGAAAAGGAACGATGTTCCTCAAGAATGTGATATGAGGGAATACAACAAGCAGGAGAAAAAAAAGGAAAAAATTAAAAAATATTACTCAGCAGTCAACCGATGTCTGTTCAAAGTGCTTGAAATTAAAGTGCCTTCTGGGGATGTTAGCCTCTGCGGAGGATTTAATTAAATTCTTTTCGGGTACCAAATTAATATGATGCCTTCATACAGAGAAAAAAAGTCTTCGTAAATTTTTAACAGTTACAAGATCCTTCGATTCGCTTAATTGAATCAATCCAATTTGTGTCAGTTTAGGGGCAGAGCAAGATTTTTGAATTCAAAAGGGGATGGAAAATAACTTCGGAATAACCTAATTGGGTGCGTTTGACCAGGGTTCAATTTACATATTTTGGACCATAGTGAAAGCTTGTGATTCCCACAAAGAAATTCTTTTCGGGTTCGGTAAAAGGAAGCGTTAAGACTAGAGCTTGACGCGAACAATTACAATTTATACCAGAGTTAAATTACTACTCAAACTCTAAATTACATAAAAAGGCTAATACAAGGATCGTTCGAAAAAAATCTTGATTCGCATACTAATACAGGGCATTGGGCAACATAACATAATATGTAGATCTACTTCAGTTAGGAGCATAGGGCTTTCATAAAAACTCTCCACGTCGAAGTTCTGCTTACGTTTCTTGAATCGCTTATTTTCACTATTGCTGGGTGACTAGCCCGCAGTAGCTTTCCTAATTGATGGGCCTTCCATCTGTCGCTTATTAGGAAAAGCACACTCTAAGAGTGAAGCGTGGGGTCCGAGTAGGATTCGAACCTGGGACTTTTGTATGAGCAGTCTAGCACGCTGACCACTATGTAGACTACTCGCATACATATGAACTCGTGTATGTGGTCATAAAGTTTTTTTTCAATTTATCTTCATTATATGGTCATAGGTCATCTGACTCGGAAGCAGAAACAAAATCTCATGCGAACATCGACCGGCTGATGTGATGTGTTTAAGAAGAATCCAACCATGCGGCGTTTTGTGAATATAGACGGAATATAGATTTATCACTATACACCGGAAACGTTCCAGCAGTCTAAATAATGGACCTCAGGAGATGAATCGGTTCCGAAAATGGTGAAATGCGCTCCATCTGCTGAAAATGTGATGAGTTGGGTTTCTTTGGACCCCAAAAGAAATTATTTTGATTGGCTCCTTGGAGAAGAGGGAATCCATTACTACAGAATAACACACATCATTATAGAGATTGAAGACAGCTACATACTAACATCTGTTCCCGAAACTACCACAAAATTTAAGTCAAATGAGAAGGCCATAAAGGAGGTAAACGAATATTTTAAAAGCCTAGGAGAAACAGCGAGGGAATCACGAAATTGAAGAGAAGTTGGAGTAAATGCGTTGAACTCGAATATCGAAACATAAGATATGTTACAAAACTGAACTTGTTCTATTTTATATCAAACCACCCTCGTACATACTCGTATATCGTTTATTTTTTATGAATATATTTATTTTAATCGATAATGTGGTCGTTCCAATTACATATGGAACAAAATATAATTCAAATGACTTTCCTGATTCCCACAATTCTATTATGCCAATGTTCGAAAAAATTTCCGTACAATTTGGATCCTAACTCAGCCATAACGTTAGGGAGTTTAGGGATTGTTCGTCCGTTCGAGTAGCCCAACAAGATCTAAAGGTGTCAAATCGTACGTTCTTGGTGGCCAATTGAAGTTTTGAAATTACTCGCTTATCCAACTATTTAGGCAAGTTATATACGTTATCCAACAATTAAGAGCCGTTAGTTCCGAATAAGTAATATGCCTGCAGACAAAAATCTGGACCAAACAGTAATTAAGTTTGGATGGGCTTACTGGCAATTTTTTGCTTTTAACGTACTCATTGAAGCGAAAATATACCTCACCATTAACGATGATTTTCCTTGAAAAGCCGTTATCGTTTTTCTGATTTTGGATTGGTGTGGATTAAGAACTTTAAATGCCAAATTCGCCATAACAAGTCGCGTAAGAGAGTCGACATATCTACATCTTCGGTCATATTTTCGCCTCAGCAATATTTTGGCATGAATGGGCTGGACGAAGATGCACAGGTGATCCAAAACACTACCAGTTGACGATATATCAGAAAACACACGCGAAAGATTTTACATGTAATAAATAACAAGACTGAAATTCGTACCACAAGTAATATAACCCTGTATTTACCAATGATCTACGATATGCGAACACAACCTTTAGTCGGGCTTTAGAATTCTTAAAATAAGCGGGCGATCCACCTTTCAGGATAGTCACTATCCAGATATCCCGCATGGTCATCGCATAGTGTGCTGGACATCCGTCATTTTAGAGCGAAATTGTTGCCCTCACAGCAAGCGGAACTTCTTCCAGTAGCAGAGGGAGTTCATTGTAAAGGTATTCCTGCATAAATCCGTCCCTACTACACGAAGACTCATCTGATCACATTATTTGTTTTAAAAAATGTTGATCCTCCTTCCAATTTTCTTAGCATTCGACAGTAAAAAGCTATTTCGTGGTTGTAAATGTACAGATGTAATTTATTGTCATCAATTTACTGGATAGAATTTGAGAAAAAGCAGATTCTGGTCAGATTTTTAATATTGCTAAAACAGCTTCTTTGTCATTATAATACAAATATCTTTTTACTTCAGAAGAGAAATATAAAGAGTTATACCAATTTAAAATTTTAACTAAATAGGCATGTTTTGAAAACTAAATTGGCACGTCTTGCTTGCTACAAAAATTTTACACCACCAACATCACTAGTTTGTATTTTTGTAACTTTACAATTCAGACACGCTCTCCTGGCCACCAGGATTGATATGGACCCTGCATTTATAATAATAGTTTGTAGAGGGGCATAATCTACACAAAAGAAAATATTTCGTCGATGGACAACACCTGACACAATATTATACTCATGTCTCTAACTAACATGATCAAGCTTCAGTCGTCCATTCGAAGGAGTTTTTTGTTTCCAACATATTTTCTGAATTACGTACAGTAGGTATAATAATTAACTGCCCTAAATCTTTTCAGACAGAAAAATTACAGCAACAGATGAAATGAAGTCTCTTGCCATTGTAAAGTTCTACACCTATGTACATATGTATGTACTTCAACGGTGCTTCATAGAGCAAAGAGTGGGTAGATTACCTTAGTTTCGTGAACTTTTTAACACTCACGACAACAAATTGTAAAAACTCCGGCATAAAGGAATTCAAACAATGCCGGAAAGAGTGCACTTCGGGCGAATGTTCATATGTATGTATATATGAAATTCCTTCGACTAGCCCATACTCCATCCCTATAGACCTTTGCATGGCGCCACTCGAGGGTCGAGGGCTACCTCTACGTGTACCACTTGTGCCTTTTATACAGAATCGAGTTTTAATTAAGTTCTGAAAAGCGCCAGTGAAAAACATTCCTCCGTTTGTTCCGTTTATCTTGCTTTGTGAGCACTGTTGAATTAACTTCGAGTTTCATTTATATGAAATATGAAGACCGAGTTGAACGCCGCCACCGCCGTCGTTTGAAGGCTTGGTGCACGTCAATCCCTCGGCACCCCGTGCTTGGACGTAGGGACACTTCTCCGATGCGCGTAAATTCAGTCGTGCTATTATTTCGGCCACAGCCTAGACGGGGGACAGCCTTTCTTTGAATGGATTGCTATTAAACGCTTTGATGGGATAAAAATTTAAAATTCCCAATGGCGCAACTTTAAACGGACAAAAATATTATTTTCAGCGAATTTTCACAATTTCAGAGAAGCTTTTAACTCCTTTTAATTTTTAATTGCTTTCCTACCCCGCCTCGACCGCTGTCTCTTTCAACCTAGGGCTCACATAGAAGCAGAATTCATTGGGCCCCTTTAAAGCGGAGGACCTTTCAGGAATTATTTTGTATGGGCAGAATCACTGTTGGGCAATAAGTTCTATTTAAGCCAAACGCCATTGTATGAAAAAACGATTTTTAATTAAATCCATCTACCATGTGTGATGTACGAATATTCAAAAACATCAGCAGTGGCACTCCGCAGCGTCATTTTCCAATTTCAACTTCCAAATTAAACCAGAAGATTTATTTTAAAAGAATAAATTGTCTTAACGGAGCCGGGGAATATCATTGACTCTGGCATAATTTGCACAAGACTCACACACAATGGGGGCTCATTTCATCGAAACAACCCTTATAAAGCGATATCAGATAATTAAATCTTGTCTGAAGAGGCACAAGTAAGTTTATGACTGTCTAAGAAGTCTATTCCATATTCCGGCTAAGATAATCGACTCGGCGAACTTTGGAAATTGTCCAAAGGGGGATCCCCAGTTCTGGTGACTGGCGGCAGCAAGGGGTCCTGTGACATACTGCAATCTCATAAAAATTGCTTCTAAGCGCTATTGCACTGAAATATGTATGGTGCATTGCTAAAAATTTAAATGGACTGTTTGTTTGCCCTCCTCTGTGAAGCAATTGTGCATGAATTATTTCCCTATATTGTTTTCAAAATAGTGAAATGCAGTTTCATATATCCAATAGAATTTGAGAAATGAGGGCATGTTATTGGATTGGGAGATAAATAGTGCTGTGCGAAACAATAGCAACTACTTCAGTACAAACACTTAATGTAGTGTTTTTTTTCATTTTATTAACAGTACACACAAAACAATTACAAAGAATTTACTTTGCACGAAATTAACAATTAAATTTAGACAAACAAATATATAACATAACAAACTTCAACATATGTTAGTGTACGAAAAAAAATAAACCTTTTTGTTGCGTTCTAAATACTTGGTATGATAGCCTTTAATTTTTAATAACCTCAGCACAACTTTGAAGCATTGATGCTATTAAATTCATAATAGTAGAGTTAGATATTCTTTGCCATTCCTTTTTTAAGGTTTCCATAAGTTCTGCTTTGTTTTTAAAATGTTGACCTCCGACTCGTCGTTTAAGGATCCCGAAGAGATTTTCAATGGGATTCAAGTTTGGTGATTGGGCCGGCCAATTATCATACTGAAACACCCATCGCAATGGCATTTCCCATTCGGTATATAACAACAAATGCGTTTCAATGATATTTTATAAATAAAACGATCCATTATTCCTTTTATTTCAACAAAAGAACCCAAACCGTCGGCCGGAAAAGAGGTCCACACCATTACACTTTGCAATATCGTGGATTAAGTCGCTCACATTTGCGTCGTCGTTCAGTAGTCATGCCGTGTCGGAATTTATTAAATTAAATTTTGACTCAACGCTGAATAGTCTGTTTTCCACTTTTTTGAGGACCAGTTCAAATGGTCTGAAGCAAAATTCAACCTATAAATTTAATTTCATATAGCGAAATATACCATAACGTCAAATTTACCTTTTTTGCAAGTATTTTCTTGTAAGCAAAGGTTTTTCGGCCGGTCTGTAGCTCCTTAAATTATTTTTTAAGGCGCGTTTCCGAACAGTACTGTCATGTCCACCTAAATTTAAAGTATTGACAATTTCCTTGGATGTGATAAAGGGATCTTTCTGAAAGGTGACCTTCTCCTAGCTGAATTTAAAAAAAATCAAAAGTTTGGGATTTTTTTACAAGAAAACAAAACAACATAAGACCTTGAATCTTTTTTTATTTGGAAGTCTTTAACTAAAACTAGAAATTGTTTTTTTATTTTTTCATTTTTCGATCACCCGTCGTCGCCAAAAGGCGCAAAAAAAAATCGGCCTTTTTCCGTAATTCCGTGATTGCGGCTCGCCAAATCATTTGATACAGAAAAATCAAAAAACCACTTAAATTAGACATAAAATCTATAGATCTAACTAGGATCTAACCAATCGGTCGATTAGAAAAAAAATGGCAGCCATTTGAAGTCAAAAATCGAGAATTTTTCGAAAAAAATTTTACATAAAGTGCTGTAAAAAAAACTACTTGGTTTTTGTCTTATATCCTAGTTAGATTTGTGCGCAATTGAATTCTGAACAAAATGAAATGTTTATGGAAATCGGTGGAGCGGTTCAAGAGATATCGTGGAATTACGATTGAAAAAATGAAGTCGAGAAAAATGCGTTTGATTTTAGATCGACTTCACCGGCTGAAAGTGCCGTGTGCCGGTTTCCACGGAATTTTCTTTTTGGAGTTTTTGATGTAAAATTCTTTTGAGTTTTTGGCATTTTCTCGAAATTTCTAGAGAAAAACTATCGATACGTTCAAGTGGCCACGTAAAATGTAACTGAATTGAATTTCTTCCGGCGCGTCCCAAACAGCGTGCCCGGGCGTCAGCTGCGCCACCGTTTTTTCTCTAAAAATATATAGCACTATAACCCAAAAACACATTTTTTTTTTTTCGTAAAATTTTAGGACATGATTCTAGACATATTAAGGAACATTTTTCCATAAAAAAAAATCGATTTTTTTTACCCCAGTTAGGAGAAGGTCACCTTTCACAATTTCTCTCTTATCGGTTCGCTGTGAAGTCTTACGTGGTCGACTGCCCAAATGCAGCGTTCTAGCATTTCCCGTTGTTATATATTTATTTATATGTAAGTCGCGAAATTATAGATTTATTTATATTATATTTTTGGACGAGGGAATACTGAGAATAGCCGCTCTTATATTCCTCAATAATTTTTATTTTGAAACTATCAGTGAACTTATTACGCGCCATTATACTAATATTAATTTTTGTGATCTGCTTCAGTTCACCGATCATATATTACTAAAATCGCCTTGACGCACTTGTGCAGTTGCAACACTTGTACCGCAGAGAAGTCCATTATCTGGAATTTTTCCATTAGGTTGCTTTTGTTTCGCACACTAGCATATGTTGAAGTTTGTTATTTTTCACATTTGTTTATCTAAATTGAATTTTTAGTTTTTTGCAAAGTAAATTGTATATAATTGCTATGTCAAAGGAAAAACACAGGATACATTTATTGTGTGTGAAGTCAATAAAATGACGAAAATAACTGCATAAAGTATTTGTACTGAAATAGTTGCTATTGTGTGTCATGCAAAATGTGAGAGAATGTCATGGTCAATTTCATAATGCGGCCTCCCCAAAGAGCCGTGGTCAAAGCATATCTATCAACAAGAAGGTACACTATCTTATAGCCTGCAAATCCCTAACCAGTATGCAAATGATTGAAACATACATTCAGCAAAATTTCCCATTAGCTAAAACAGAAACGAACAAGTACCATTATATTTCTGTAAGCAATTAAGAGAGAGCCATAGTAAGCAAACATTTCTCACGTACAGTATGTACAGTGTGAGATACAAAATGCGTCATTTTTTTGAATAGAGATTTACAGGCGACCTGGAAATTTTCTACTACCATGCCATCTCAATCCTATGCTTCCCTGGCAATGATAACGTATAGGGACAATGCGAGTGCACGAAAGGGGGAACACACAGTTGATAAGAACGTACGCGGTTGTTTACGTTTTTACACTCTGCATTTTGTTGCATGTTTGTGCATTTTTGTGTGTGGCGCTCGCTCGGCTGAGAGCCGGTACAGGGTGGTGTTATCTTATTAAGAGATTTGAGACCCTTGAAAAGTTCTTGAATATTTTAAAATGCAATCAAGTAAATAGCGGTTCTTTCTTTTTAAAAATTATGGGTAAGCATCATATAAGGTGTGTGGCTTTGCAAGGGACAGTAATCAGAAATTAACTTTTGTACCTTGGGGCCATCCATAAATTACGTCACATGTTAAGGGGGAGGGAGGGGGTCGACGAAGTGGGACATTGTGTGACAAGGGATGGGAGGGGTCCTAAATTTCGTGACGTCACATTTCAAAATCTGATAAACATAAGGTTCAAATTGTTGCACCGCGCCTTGCCGTTATTTCATTGTTTCTATTTCATTCGACAATATGATTAATGTAATTAATTGTTTTTTGCTTTGTTATTTTTTTTCAAATGTTTAATCTCATGTTGATTTTATTAAAAAATAATTTAAATGAAAATACAACTAATTTCGAAACTGCTGTATTAATTTAATAATTTCTAGACGTAAAATTGCAAAACATGTGACGTCACATTACTGAGGGGGAGTCTCACAAATGTGACCAGCTGTGATAAGGACGGGGGAGGGGTCAAAAAATCATGAATTTCGTGTGACGGTATTTATGGATGGCCCCTTGCTGGGAAATAGAAATTGTTCAAAATAAAATCATGCATCCTGTAGAATCGTTTCAATTTTCATAGCATCTCCCCCAAAATTTGTGTCTTACTCTCACAAATTACTTCTATATAACTATCTATTTTTAACAAACTGAAACGGACCAGAGGTTAACGGTACCAAGGGCGTTGAAAGGTAAGGAATAACGTCACGAGTGTCCTTTCTTGTTGGATAGTTATTTTTTGCGTGGTGTCCATTTGGCCGATGCCGTGTTTCACACATGCATATGTAATTGAGATCTTTCTCATTTTCATGTTCAATAAACATTAATTAATATTTTGAGTTTTATTCCAATGAAGCTTTAAGTTGCCCTTATTGGCATACCCTTTACAAAAAACGCTTCTGGCTCATTCTTTCTTTTCGTATTCGTTTCAGGAAAACAATTTCATCTAGAAGTTGTATACGCGTTGGTATGTAAGGCAACGCTTATTGAATGATATATGTTCGAGACAACTGCATTTGAAATAATGCCTCAAGACGATGAATATAGTTCATAGCTACCTGCGGATACTATTTGAACCATACAACAACGAATTGTTAAAATGGAAATTTCAGAAGTATGTAGGTATAGGTAAAATTGTTTGCACTTGTTTTTTTTATTTTTGTTTTTTTTTTCTTATAAAAAAATTTGTGATGAAAACAGCTGCACACGTGTCTAACAATCTCCCCTCTTTTTGCGTGTTTATTTCTTTTAATTCTTATCTGGAGCACTGGTCAATTTATAAGTCTAAACTGAAAATTAAGTTTTGAAAATCCATTTTACACAGTGCATAATTTGGTTGCCCTCCAGTACGGAATATAACTTTTCAGTACACAATTACATAATACAACTTATATATACAATCAAAATTTAATGTATATTTAAGTGTATGTTTTCCTTCATGTGTATCTATAACCAACTACACAAATTCGAATTCATTTGCCAAAATGTGCTAATTCCGTTTCTCGAAAACAGTCTGCGCACACACATGAATTGAATTAATATTTTTTTTCTTGAAAATTCATAAGACGTTCAACCTTGGAAGCCAAACACATTCTGCCAAAATTCATTACGTGTACCAATTGAACAAAGTTTTCATTTACCTCTCGGCTTTTGCTGGGTACCCCTTCTGCAATATTACGCTCCACATACTGGAGGCTACACGTTGATTTGAACAGCTGCTGAAGCTGTGACCTAAACCGAAAAACCCTGAGACAATGCTCTCTCGTAAATATTTGAAGAACATTGTCATCGATTAATTTATTCGATTAGTTCTAGCCTATCGTCATACCATAAAGTAGTAAAGTAACGAGGTATCGCCTTAACGACACAGAAAATTTACTTTGGCAAATAGGTGACGATTGTTCTCGTTTTATTTATTTTTTTTATTTTTTAATTTTCCTTCGTCGTCTACAGCTTAAGAACCAAACGCGAAGTACACGAGCAACAGCTGCACAGTGTTTGTTCTTCAAGTCTGCTGATGGAGGAATTTTATAACGTGCAAAATACAAGCAGTGAAACATTTTCAATAAATTTTAAAGTAGAACGATAACCGAACTTAGAGAACTGGAGGTGGTGCAAGGATGAAAGAATTTTCAATTGGCGCAGGTTAGAGACGAGACGCACACTTTTGAATGGAAGTGACTGGAAACTGGTTAATACTCAAATAGGGATTTTTTAATTAAATTTATATCCATACCCACAGAGTCCTTCTTTCAAACTGCTGATAATCTGAACATGAGAAAAGGAACAAAAAGGATCTTTAATATTTAATAATTTATTTTTGTACTTAATATTCGAAAGATTCCCACCGGCTTCTGATGCCGGCGTGCCTGTTCAATTTAATTGCAATTATCTTAAATGCCTCACATAAAGGACTCTTATCCTTATGGCATTACCGCAAGAGAGACCTGATTTGCCCTCAGGTGAAGCGTGCTTGTTGTAGAAACTAAGTGCCCTGTACCATAATACACTTGCGCACATCCAATGCTATAATATCCTACTAATGATAATGTGCAGAACTGATTTCTAATACACAAAAACGTATGTGTGTCGATTATTGTGCGGTCCCAGGGACTGGGTGGTATGCTTCGGTGAAGGGCCTGCCATAAGCTGATAAGAGCAAAGCCATGAAATTTATGCATCTTCCATTCATTCGCGAAATATGCTCATATGCTTAATTACAGCCATGAGTGCTCTTAAATGGAGTATTCATTCCTGCCAAAACCGAATACCCATTCAGAGAATTTGAATACATTTTGATGCATTAAATAGCCTTCGGGCCAGGTAATAAGGCTTTGATAACAATGCCCAACAATTTTGTTGTATGCAATTTTAGTCCAAGGTGACCTGATCTAGACTGAAAAGAACGGCATGGGTTTCCGGCAACTCTGTGATGAATTACTTTTATGTTGCGCCAAATTCCCTGGACTCTGATTTTCTCTAACACAGACGATATAATTTTGCACGAAATGAAAATCTAATATATGTAGGTCGTTATTAGGAATAGAAAATTGCTCACATAACATCAAGAATTAAAATTTACTAAATTCCAATTTTAAAGTTTTTTGTTTTCAATAAAACTTCTTTGGTAAGGTTAAATGCGTTGTACGCATCACGAAATCTGTAATGTAAATGAAACGATGCATGAAAATGTTTACACAATTTCCAAATACACGGGTTATTGGAGTTTCTGATTTAAACTACAGTGCCCAATTTGATACATCCATATTTATTGCGATTTTCCTGCAGTTTAGAGGTTTCTGAGGTCGATAATTTTTAATATGGCGTCCGATTTAAAAGTTTTTTAATATGGCGGTTTAAAAATACTAAACTTATTTCGCCTATTTCCAAAATGGTTCTCGATTTTACACATTCAAAATGGCCGACTCAAAATAATAAACTAATTCAAATTTTCATGATAGATAAATAGGGTTTTTGCGGTCACTGATTTCATGATTTCAAACTTGATGCATGAGCTTTAAAATAATACGGTCGGCTTCAAGTTGGCAGACACAAAATACCAACTTTCTGTTACTAGCAGTCGATTTTAGAATTTCAAATTGCGAAAGTTGATTACAAACGGCTTTTTTCGATCAAATCGAAATGTCAATGTCAAGTCGATTGCGTGAGAGATGTTGACATGGGACATATGGAAGTGAAAATGGCAAATTTGTAAGTTATTTCAAATTTGTCAGTTTTCATATATTTTTAGAAGAAATCAAACAACTAGTACAGTTTCAAATGCATCTTAATTTAACTAGAGTGGTTTTTAGAATATCAGAAACGATCACGGGACAAAATTAGCAATGAAATACTGAACAACCTTAGCCCACCTTATAAGACTCCTGAAAAGTCGTGCAAAAGATATACGTAAATGTAGTATTTCATTCTAATGAAAACATTATTTAAATTATTACGTCAACTATAAGTTTTCGAAACATACAAAAACAATAGTTTATATATTTATCTTCCCATTTGTTAAAAAAAAAGTTAACAATTCTCATACGACTTTACTATTTTGAAAGAGGCAGTAAAATATAAAACATAAATCAGTAAGGACCCTCACTAAAAAATAGTAAAAGCATTATAAAGCGTGTCTCCACTAAGATCTTTGACGTAATTCAAAATCTTCAAATTTGCATATGATGTCACAAAAGTAGTTAGGAAAACTCAAAACAAAAATTTAGAGTTGTTTCTATCTTAAAACTTTTTCTCTTGCAACTGAAATAGTGGCGGACTTTCTCGAAGATGATTTTTTTCGAAGGACGGTGATGGCGCCAACCTATCTAAGCCAACCACATTAGCATTGAAATAAAAGCTGACCTAGTACATAAAGCTAAATCTTGAAAAGTTCTTATCAACGAAGCTAATCGACTATAGTTACACATATGCAGCCTATGCGAGGTTGAAAGTGCTTTAAAAAACTATTAAAAACTAAATTCTATCAGGCATGCAGCATGTCAGCTCTCACATATCACTGGCATAATTGCCCCCAATCTTACAGGTGGTGGTGACGCGGATCCAATCATTTGGGCAAATAGTCCACGTCTACCCCATCGAATTTCTAGACCACTTCTTGGAAGAAATGAGAAGCACAAAAAATAAGGAAAAAGAGTCTCCCCGCACAGTGGTCGTATATGTAGTAGCACTAAAAGCCGAAGCGTGTTGCAGGCATTTCAAATTTTATGTATTTTCCCATTGTTGGCTGTAAAAGAGTTGACGGTTATCAGCCAATAACACAAGTGCCACAAGACGGTTTCCCCCGAGGCCCACCTGACTGTGTGCGTATTGTGCTCCAACTGATAACAAATAGAGCCCCATTTGCTACCTCACGACTTGGCCAATTAAGACGATAATTAGTTAACTTCAGTCTTGATGTCATACGCGACAGGTGAATATCGATTTTTTTCCGGTGATCAAGAAAAGCAAGTGGTGATCTTGGGATCCATTCAACTTTTATACTGAGCGGCGAATTACTTGAGCCAAATGAAAATAAACTATTAAGATCCCCGCGTAAGGTTTGTTCGTTTGGCTTGAGTTATTTGTTCTCAAACAGAGCTCCAAAAATTTCAGTTTTTCGAACAAGTGACTTTTTAAGAAAATTTCCTTATGTAACGCATACGGTGAGTACATCCAAGCAATGTTAATAATGAATTGATAATAAGCTCTCCAGTTATTCCCTCAGTTTGTGCAAAACTTACTAGATTCGCGCCTCTTTCCGGTTTTGCCGCCAATTTGAAACCCGTCGAGTGCTTTCCTGAGATTACCAATCAGTGTCTAAGTACGAAGCCTGCACTTCTAAAGCTTTGCTTCGAAAAATTTTTCAAATGCCGGAGGCGCCGCAATTTTGTTGATAAATATGATAAATATCCACATTCTACCCATTTTTATCTCTAGCTGCTTGATTGCTGCATGGCCCAACAAACTAATCGCAGGCATCACTTATTGCGGTCACAAGAGTTGCGGTGCTGTAAAATTGTTCAAATTGAAATATTTAATTTTTTAATAACCTAGGCAGCTTTTTAACTTATGTTACTTGGCACTGCGAGTAGGATTGCAAAAGTAAAACTGCCACATGGAAATTATCAACACCTATAGAAAAGAAAATTATCTCATTGCTGTGAAATGTCCGCATGCAGAGCACCTAGAAATAAATTTGTTTCATCAGTAGACTCAATCCGATATTGTGTAATATTAGGAAGTATGATAAAAAATTGCAACATTAAATTGGAAAAATATGCGTTACCTGTGTTTTGTGTAATTTCACGAATACTTTGCTGACTACCCAGGCTAAGGGTTGGCAAGAGCCATAGACATAACCATCTACAAATAAAAATGTGTACAAGTTGGTTATGTATAATGTGAGTAATAATTTCGGCAATATTCCATGTACCTATCTGAAGCCAAGAAATAATTATAAAACCTGCTTAGACAAAACAATAAAGAATGGTTATCTTGTTAGCTTGTCAGAACAATTCGCGATACTTGAAATATTAAACCTTTATTTTTCATCTCCGCAATTTTTGCTATTCCAGATATAGAACAGCGTGCGCTTCTTTTCATGCTTTTATAAGGCTAGAGTCATAATAACTTCACAATATGGTACTACATTCCATTTATACAAATATACCAAACGAATTATGTAATAATAAATTAATATTAACAAAAATAATAGAACTGACTTATTTAATTGTTCACCTGCAAAGAGCTCTACCTTACTCTTAAACTACTGCTAACTGTGAATAAAAGCTTTTTCAAGGGCACTTACATACAAGTAAAACATCACAAAATTTTCTGTAAGTTTCCGCGGCATATGTCCATAGGCAAAGTTTCTCAGAATGACCTCCTTTATGACATATTTCAATTTCATCGAAAACGGAAGTAACACACTTAATCTTAACAATTACCCATCGTTACTGTAAATTCACTATACGTACTTTGAAAGCGACTGTACAAAAATCCAATGCGAAGATTTCGGAGGACTTTGGATATGTCTTGAAGGGTGCCATTCTGCGTCGTTTCCCACCTTCAGATTTTAGAAATTAATTATCCCAAAAACAAATTAAAATTTTTCTAAGAAGAAGTGTTGCTAGGATTAAACGGCTCTGGCAAAAATTTCTTGTAAACAAGACCTTAAATATAATCTTGAGGCCCAGCAACAAAAACAACTGATATGTGCGAATATTAAGCCGGTCCCAGACAATGCGTGCATTTGTCCAATATTTGTGCAATGCGTCTCATTTTACGAAGTATGTGGGAGCTACAAAGAGTAATAATTGTTATGCGTACTCTTTAGCCATAGCTTGTAATGCATCCTTTTTCTTCGTCATTTGTGTCTGCGTTCTTGCACCAAATATTTGCTGTGTCTCTCTTTTGGCGAGGTATGTGGGAGACAGACACAGGAAATATTTGTTATGCGTGCGCTTCCCACTAAAAATGGGAAGCAGACGATTATTCGTGTAATAACCTTCGGTTTAGCGGGCAGAAGCAAGCGTAAAAGAAGTTTTAGCTGAACAAATTAAAAATGGAATGGTGTAATGAATTCACCCTGAGTTTATAACTCTCTATGAACTTGAGCCTGTGATATGGGATCCAAAAACTCCGTTACACAAAAATATAAATTCCATGGCTGATGTTTTCGTTTCGGATTTTATTTAAAGATAGCATCCCTCATCTTCTCTTTCGTCTTTTTAGTTTTTTTAATTGTAAAAACCAACACATCATAATAAGAGCAGCCGCACTAGCTTTTACTTGATTTTTACTCTCCTTTGTGCAATCGGGAACTGACAGCATATGAAACTGTGCAAAGCATACCGCGCAGAACTGCGTGTATACGTTTGACGAATAAACGAATGGTGTCGGAACACAAATTTAACGCAGAAAATATTCGGTACATGCATTCTTCAAATAGAACGAAAGTGTAGTAGCACAAGAAAGCGAGGCAAATATTTGACAAATTAGAAGACGCAGATATTTGTACAAATGCACGCATTGTCTGGAACCGGTTTAATATAAATTTAAAGTGCCTAAATATAACATAGTTCGCCATAAATATCATGGGACAGTAGAGTAAATATATAAATAATAACGTCAATGCGTAAAGTTATTAAGCACAAATAGTACGGCTCAAGAAAATATGAATAAATTCTTATAAAACCAAAGACAGACTCTACAGAGAGAAAGAAAAAAAGGATAGTAGATAAACTATTGTGTGAGACGGTAACTTGTGTAACCACACCATCAACAGCGGAAACAGTAATCCAACTTGGGAAAATTTACCACGAAATAAAAGAACAACAAGCAAAATGATAAAATTCACCGAAACCCGTATTACTGAAAAACCAAAATTTGCAATTACTGACGAAATAAATACAGTAGCACAAATAAAAACAAAACTGAATGAAATATTTTCCACGAAGCTATCGTCAAATGCACTAGTTGCAAAACTAAAAAGATGCAAGCAAGGTAACAGGAAGTTGGAAGACTGGAAGCTCATTGGAGGATATTTCGCTACAATTAACAAGAGCTTATATAGCAGAGGATTTGGCCAAAGGAGAAGGTGCTGTTAAATTAGCTCAAGAGGATTCGATTGCAGCATTTTTTGATGAACTTGCAAACATAAATACCACTATAATATTAAAAGCAAGTAGCCTGAAAAACCTACGAGAAATTACTACAAAGGCAATATGTGGTGGACAGACTGCAAACAACTAATGTCCTGTATTACAATGCAAGACAAGAAGAAAATTACAACAGAAGAGGAACAAACATAATTTGCCCAGACGACAGAAACCCAACAACATGATGATGGAAAAGCCAGAAAAATAACCAAAATGATGCTAACAACCAAAATCACCAAAACAATAACCGTGATAGAAATAGACAGAACAACCAGCGGTATAATAATCGTAATAGAAGAATAAACTACTGAGTCGGGAGAATACCAGAACCCCCAATCCGAAATGGATATGAGTCGATTGGGGGAGGAAACAAGGCAAGAATGTCCAGAATCTATACAATAAACCTATCATTAACAAACTTTATAAAAGCGTATGTCGGTATGTGGAGTTCAACATGCACATTCATTATATACACAGGAGCGGATATCAACATATTCAAAAGAGAAAATATTAGCGCTGATCAGTTATAAATCCAAAAAAAATACATGATTAATACAATTTAATTCAAGGGGTAACAAGTAGAGCTATCCGACGAAAGACCGGTATACACAAAAAATTACCGAATCTCGGGAGCTCATAAAGGTGAAATTAACCGACAAGTAGGGAAAATGTTGACAGATGGTATCATTGAAGATCAGTTTCATCAGAGGGTATCATTCAAATCAGTGATACCTAAAATATCTACAGGTAGAGAGAATAAGTGGCGATTAATGATAGATTTCAGTAGTTTAAACAAAATAATTTTAGCTGATAAATTCCAACTTCCACGTTTGGAGGATATTCTCAATCAAATGGGTCGAGCGAAATATTTCTCTACATTAGACTTCAGGTCAGGTTGACAACAAATTCTTTTGGACGAAAATTCAAGACAATTTACTGTCTCCTCTACTAATCAAGGTCACTATCATTATCCTAGACAGGGTGTTCCCTGGCACATCACCTAAAAATTTTAACAACCATATTTAAAGACTTCGAGATAGAAACCTCAAACTATATCCCAAGAAATGTAAGTTCTTCCAAACAGACGGAAGTACGAAGATATAAAAAAATTACGCCATTCCTAAAAATTTTCAGGAACATTAATGATCCAAACAATATCAATATACTGCGAGTACAAAAGCGCACAATTCGTAAGCAGAACAAAGAAGATAAAATAAACACTCAGGTGAAAGATACAGACCCCACAACACCGCAACCAGATCCACTGCGCGTTGTGGAGGCAGTATCAACATCAAAAGTAAATCACCTACCGGAAGTAGAACTTGAAGTTAGCAGCTGCAGTGCTAAACCAACAAGATTTGAAAAACAATAATGTAGAAAAATAAAGTAATATTTGAGCGTACCTGCAAACTAAAGCACTAAAAAGTTGGAAATAATTGTTTTTGGAGTCGGTACCAAATCATATGGTACGCGTCTGCGCTGTGGTGGAAAAATGACTGTAAAGACCGCCTGCCCGTTCGGGTTGTCCACCAGCTACTCGACACATCACTGCGCAGATGCATATCATACGGTTTGGTACCGACTCCAAAAACAATTATTTCCAACTTTTTAGTGCTTTAGTTCATATTTTTGCAGTTGGTTTTTTTTTTTAAATAAAGATTTTATATCCAATCAGCGCGATGTTCAGCAAATGTGATCATCGACTTACCGCTGGCGATCCTGAACACTGATCTATACTATAACTGTATAGCGAATGGGCTTGAATTGCTGTGCGCACAGTCGTCATGTTTTAGGGGCCAGAATTCCAGCAGAATATTAGCAATGGTGCATAACGCTGCTGATGTGGAGACTGTCATTCCTGCTGGGAATCTGGCCTCTCAACATGGTGACTGTGGGCACGAGCCGTATTACAGTGAATAGAGCGTGTTCACTATCCAGTGACTGTATAGATCAGTGGTGTACCCGTGTAAGAAAAAGTTTACACGGGAAAATCGGGTGCAAATAGACACTGCCATTTTAAAATATTAATCACTGCCACTACGCTGCACCAAGGAAAGGTGTTTTTGTTGGTTTCATTTGACTGTTCCCTAAGGGAAAAGGCCCCACAACAGTGCCTATTTGGTCCTGCGTATATATATACAAGATTCTCTCCGCTCTTGGATGAATGCAAGCTCCAGACAATATATCTGTCTAAATAAGCTAAGTTCTACATGTTCGACTGTACTCTATTACATTTTAGAACTGAAATTAACGAAAAATTCGTAGTATTCGGTGATAATAAAGTTCAAAATATGATTCTCTTCAATAAAATAAAGAACGACGGTTTTATTTTACAAAAGTAAAGCATATTTTAAGGCGAAAATTTATGATTTTATTTATGACGTCTTACTCATTCAAAAATGTAGTTGTTCTCCCTCTTTTAAGAAGAACAAGCATGATTGAAATGTCAGATACCCAGCCATTTTAAACGAATGTGGGCTGATGAAGCATTTTCTGTCTTAGACGCATTTTCTCTCATTTTTTAAATGGCAACGTCAATTTATTTACCTGGAAACCATATCTGAAACGCTGAAACAAAAAAGTTGTCCTTGGTCCAAGATTGCGACAAATTACTGACAAAGTTATCGCATGTCGAGCCGGAACACAATAGAGTCGAATGAGTTCTGTTTACGGGCAATTCAGTTTCGGATCAAGTAACTCCAATCTATGCTAATCCGCGTTTTTTGACTATTTTGACATTATTCTGGTCGGTACGGGGCAGATCTGGTCTTAAGTGTACAATCCCGGTTTTTTTGTAATTGCCCTAAAACTTTATGGAAATGTTCCATTTATGGTCGGAACGAGTGAATTAGGAAAGTATAAGTTCCCGCAAACTATACTTGCCCAAAGCTTGATTGAACACCAAAAATTGAAAACATCAAAGTCAATCTCGTCTCGTTTTCGAGATATAAAATAATTCAAAGCGGCTATTCGCATCGCCCTTGCTTTGTACAATCGAAATTTGCGCTCATGTACATGGTAAGTAATTTTAAAATATTTCGTACATCGGCACGAAATAATTCGTAAGAAAAATTTGCCTTAAAAAATATCTTCTGACAGAATATTTTCCTTTTACAAAATTTTCAATTTTTGGTGTTAAAACAAGCTAAAACAAGCTAATTATTGCGAAAGTATTGTTTGCGGGAACTTATACTTTCCTAATTCACTCGTTCCGACCATAAATGCAACATTTCCATAAAGTTTTAGTGCAATTCCAAAAAAACCAGGCTCGTACACTTGTTCCAAAAAATCTCCCCGAGAAATCGCTTGAAAAAAAAACTAGAGCTTCCGGAGGAAAAAGACGAGGCAGAGATATGGCTGGAAAAACAAGAAAAGGAAGACAACGATGTTCTGGATAGCAGAATAATTCCAAAATATGAAATTATATATGTATAAGCAAGCAGTTCGAACGGAAGATGTATTTTTCCACGTTTCCAATCTTATTTTAATAATATATATAATACAAATAATTTTCTCCGTTTAGCTTAACAACAAAACCGCCGCATCTATGAGTTGCGAAGATATGGTAATCAAAGTAGAGCTTCCTGAGGAAACCGTAGATGTTGAGCAAATGGATCTTTCGTTGAATTTGAAAAATTCCTTTGTCTTAAATGTGCATGTATGGTCTTTGGAACTTTCTTTTTGACGTGCTAATTCAAAATAATATAATTAATGGATTTTTCAAACTATATTTATTGATAATAAAGAATAAATTGGAAAATCGTTGTTATACAGATTATTTAGATAATTTGAAATCTTTGTATAAATTGCATTTTCTTGCAATCGTAACTGTGGTCTTAACTCAGTAGCGAAAATGCGAAGACCTTCCGCTAGAAGGGCGTAGAATATTTTTATCAGAATAGGGAGAAAACGCAAGAGAGAGGAGAAAATAACCAGTATATTTCAGTCGCTTATCGAACGTGCGGTGTAAACTGTAAATAGAAAATGTATTCACAAGTATTATTATTTTTTCTTACATTTATATAAAGTAGCTATTCATCTCTGGGTAATTTCAAAATCACCTCCTAGGTAAAACCTTCAATCTAATTGCAGTAGTACCTTCCATGGATGACTTTCCATCTAAAAACATACATACCTTCCATAGAATGTCCTCTCTGCTGATATGGATGTACATAAAGGAAATGTATGGTACTACGAAAACGAAGGCCTTCAACAGGCATGTTAGAAGCCTTCGATTCGCTGCTGCGCTGGGAAAGTTTTCTGTGCTGTACACATGTATATATGTAAGAAGATGTATAACAAAATAATAATGCCACAAATTAGATATTCAAAAACGTAGTTTTAATCTTTAGTTGACTTATTTAGTTTATTGGGAAACAATAACCTCTATAGACTTCCATATATATGTTACGGAAATATTTTTAACTAATCATCATTCTAAATCGTTTAATTAAATTTATGAAATGCATTTCAGGAAGGATACAATTATTTACCAAATATTGCAGCGATAATTCATACTTGGCCTTCACGCGAAACAACCAAATTCTCCAGCGGCGCTCATCTTTCATAAAAAGGAAAATCCAATTTCTTCACAAATCCCAAAATTTTAATCTCACCGGCGGTCTCACAATATTTGCACACCTTAGCACTAACTATTCATGTCATAACCGTTTTTTTTACCGCTGACGGTCTAAATATGCATTTAATTTATGAAAACCCCAACACGCGTCCAAAATCGCAATTCTTGCACTTGCTGGTTACATCAAAACTTAATCAAAAACAAATGGTTTCCTCCCGGGACGCTAGTAACCTGCGCTCTTCTACCTGTAATTTTACTTTCCCGATAGATTCGAGGAACACTGAATCGAACAGTCCAAGTTCGTTGCAAAATTCAGCAGGCTTCAGGCATCGTTAAGTTTGCGCGTGTGGCCGTCCGCCAAGCCGCAAGAAAAAGAGAGGCGCGTACGCGAGAAAACGCTACTCCTCACAAAAAAGGAAAATTTTCTAATTAAAAACCCTCTTCAGCGGGAGTAAATCATAGAACCGGAAAAGCCTCCAGAACTACGGAAAACAAAAACCGCAGAAGCATTCGCCTGTGCGATTTGCAAATGCAGCTGTGTAGGAACGACTGATATGCAGAGATTAGTGGATGACCAGTCCCCGTCTTCCAAGAGGCAATCAAGTCAATGGGGAAACCACGTGTATAAAGTTATTCTAACGTATTGCACTGACCGAACTCGCCTCCTTCCAAGCCATATAGAAGCAGCATTTGAGGCGCGACCAGAGCAACCCACCGAAACCACAAAACAATAAATCCATCTTCATTGTGATGTAATCCGGCTGTTGGCTCACCTCATTGTTACCTACCGTCTCGAAATTGCTAATGTGCCACTTACTGCTGCAATTGGGAGATCTCATCGGGTATCCGATCGATGGAGTTGTCAGCCAGATCCAAGACGGTCAGCGCGGATACAGACAGTAGTGGAAAAGGAAACGCGCTGAATCCATTTCATGGCAACAATAATTTGTAGGTGTGGAAAATTCGAAAGCGCCTTAAGACCGATTTCTTGAAGCTTATTTTGGCCAGCCAAGAGTTCCTCGACCCCCTCGATTGACTGGAGAACAACTTCAGGAATCGTTTGAAGGCCGGAATTACCGATGTCTAACGTTTTGATTCACTGATTTCGGTCGTTGCCTGGAAAGTGGAAGAAAATTATTAATCGTTAGTGATTATTCATTGGTTAGTGATTAAATTACTATGTTAACCGTTAAAATGCGCTTGGTACGATTGACCTTAAACATGAACCTTTTTGCTTAATACAAAACAAATGTTAGGGCCTTTTTTCAAATAACTAGTATTAAACTTCTGTGTCTCAGCTATCTAATGACCGATAGGACAACGTACTTACAGTTTTTGCAATAAATAGCGGTAAAACAAATATAACTTACATTTATTAAAGAACGTCGTCAAAAATGGTGAGAATCAAAGAGAAGCATGTTAGAATGTTAATTTATTTAAGTAATTATTTCGAGATTCACAAAATTTATAAGTTGGTTTATTAATAGTCACCCTGTAAATTCACAAACACAAGCACAACTTTTAAATTTCTTTTTCTATAAATTCAGCACCCTCTTAATTTTTTAGCCATATGTACCATACACATATTGTTAGCAATAATAAAAGTTTTGTTTTTCTAAAGTTATGGATGATATCGTGGAACTCTTTTTCTCATATGGCGGTGCCGAGGTATGCATCTTAGAGGACGTAGATTCGGCGACATTCATGCTGATAAAATATCAGTTAAATGGCCCTCGCGACTCGGTTGGCACGTGTATACCATTTTGACAAAATTTTGGAAGACGTTTCGGAGTAAATAGGCCTGGATTTGATGAATGTTGCGTTCAAATTTACCTTACTTTTAAGAAATACCTAGAGAAAGTACTTCAAATAAATTAAGAAAAAGTAATAAAGCCATTTGTTTCGCGTGCGTGTGGTACGTGGCACTATCCTGTTGAAACCACTTCTCACTTACGTTTATTCCATCGATCCGCGACGAACGATGATATTTCATAAGAATCGGTCAAGCCGTTTCGGAGGAGTTCTGTTACAAACACTGTGACACGAGAATTTTATATATCAGATATATAATATATCTATATGTCATGTGAAAAGACAGCTACTAAATATGACTGACTAAACACCAGACGTAAATGGCGCGCGTTTTATAATTTAAATTCATGTTGAGACACCCTTTAGTTCAACGTATATATGTATATCATGAAGATGAAGATATGAGCGATCATGGGGCCCATGAGTACACTTTTCTATAATTTAATGATTGTACCATTCGGTAAGGCAAACCTGAGCGGTTCAAATATTCGAAATAGATTGTTCGATTGATTCCTAAGACGATTTAAAATACATATTTCCTGGAAATCTGAAGCCGAAGTTCGAAGGCCTTCTGTGATTTTTCGACCGACCTCTGGCGTAGTCAATGTAGCGTAGGGTTTTTTTTCCATTTGATTGGCCTAAAGGTGGCTTAGCCACTTAAGTAAACTGCAATCTTTAATATTGGTTATTAGTGGTTCATCCAATAAGATCGAATTGTTTCTCATAGCCATCAAAGCAACATCCACCTTTTATATGCTTACACTTAGTTCGTTCACCTTGTTACATAAATTTGACGCAAATACCATCTATTTCTATCAAGACCTATATAGAATATCATGCAACCCCATGTTTCAATTGAAAACACGAATGAAATCAAAAGTTCAATATCTACTATGATCTCTGAATGATCTAAATAGAACACATAGCAATTGAAAGAGTGAGTTCAAAAAGTACAAAAGTTGCAAAGATATATTGCCATCAATCAAACCAAGTTAACAAACCGCAATTAAATACTTACAAAATATGATTTTTCATTGTCAAAGCAGTAATCGTCCAGTTCAAGGGAATCCAACTCGATAGTATCTACATTCGGAGAAAGTCACTTTGCTCTTATTGGACGCCTTCAGGCCAAGACTTGAACACTCGTCAGCACTACTTAAATCACTTATGGAACAATTAATCATCACCATAACTCTATCACTGGTAACTGGTATGCTGAAGCAATCAACACGAACTCTGTTGACACTATTAATCCTATTTTGCTTAATCAAGCGGTCTGTAGGGTGATGTACGGCAAAAACGTTTCCAACATGACCACGATCACTTGTCAGTTTCCGATTAATTTAGCGAAGGGCAGCACTCAATGCCAAGACTCGGGCAAGATTAAAGAGATAAATCCCGTGACTTCCGGAACGCCTAAGCCTCGACTGACAAACAATTACACATTAACGAGATGGATAATTATTTTGACTTTTTAGTTAATTTCACAGAATAAAAGGTTATAAAATACTCTAGTTAACATAAGTTCAATTTAATATGGAAGATTTTTGTCTCATTACATTATATGTAGGTATAGCATACATTTTCTAGAATTTGTAGACTTTCAGGTGTGCCTAAAGACACCCCTACATGCATGACACCTGCTTCGGGCATGCTTCAGTATACATATGTTCTCCCTGTTGTGTATTATATTTTCTTTTCATATATGACAGCATTTTAAAATGCAGACATTTTTTTGGAAAAAAATTTCAAAATACTATTTTGGTCTTATAAACTCACAATAAGTGGTTATAATTGCGGAAGAACTCGTCAAAGCCTTTCCATTGAACACTGGACTACGACCATAGGAGGTCTGAGTCAGAAGTTGATATCTCTTTCAAAGTAGTAAAATCGCTCGAACCAAGCGGTGCTTCCACCCGCATCCTCTCCTCGCACAGGGTCCGCGCCTACTGTCAGCCTCACTTAAAGTAAACATACATCTGCGCTCTATCCATAGCATCTATTATTTTTTTGATATATTATAGTATCTCAAAATGATAACATAAACAAATCAAGAAAACGAGTTAAAGAGTCCCTGATGAAGGAATATGCTAATGAAGCAAAAAATAAAAAAGAATGATATTTTAAAAGATATTCTAGAAGAGAAAAGGAAGCAAACTATTAAAAGAGGAAAAGCTAAAACTCAAAGAGGAGATGTGTTTAAAAAAAGATAAGTACAAATTTGAAAAGTTACGAATCAGGAAATACAAATTAGAAATGAAACTATAAAGAAAGTAAGATTACAATTGAAATCCGATAGTAATTAAAATCGACACAATCATTTTTAATGATGTGCAATTATATTTCGATTATTTTAGCTGTTAAATGAATAAGGGAGAGTAAAAAAATTCTATTAATATATTCATATGTTATGTTATGTTTTAATTAAATAGTTTTTAAAACACTTTTTTCGAAGTATTTAAAAGAGATTGTGTTCGAAACACTTACATGACAAGAACTCAAATTTTGTTCGATTGAAAAATGAGACAAATCACATTTACATGACAACCCCCCAGTTTGCGTTTACAGACGACAGATAAACATCGTTTTGGTTTTGCAGGCAAGATTTGTGGAAAGCTTACTTTCTACATAGCAACCGTTTATTGACGAAACAAACTTTAGTCACACAGTAAACAAGGCATAGCATCTGACAGTCAGTGTTATTTTGAATTCCGCAAAAACCCGAAAGTGTTTTTTGGTAATAATGTCAATATACGACAGTCCCGATAATATAAAACTTCTGGCGAATTTGCTTAAACCACCAGATGAAGAGTCGGAATCCGAAGATGACTGCAGCTATCCTACAGCAGCAGCAAACATTTTTGGTGAAACTTTTTGGAGTAGTACCTTAGAAAATGATCAAACTGAATGAAAACCATTTAGGTCCCGGAAATATCGGTAGTGAAAAAGGGGTACAGAATGCTCCTAAAAATGTCCCCGAGAAATCGCCTGAAAAGAAACTAGAACTTCCGGAGGAAAAAGACGAGGCAGAGATATGGCTGGAAAAACAAGAAAAGGAAGACAACGATGTTCTGGATAGCAGAATAATTCCAAAATATGAAATTATATATAAGCAAGCTGTTGGAACGGAAGATGTATTTTTCCAGGTTTCCAATCTTATTTTAATAATTTATATAATTCAAATAATTTTCTCCATTTAGCTTAACAACAAAACCGCCGCATCTATGAGTTGCGAAGATATGGTAATCAAAGTAGAGCTTCCTGAGGAAACCGTAGATGTTGAGCAAATGGATCTTTCGGTGAAAGAAAATCAAATAGATCTGCAAACGCCGAAATATAGGTTGAAAATTCCACTCGTACACCATGTTGACCCTAATAAAGGAAAGGCCGCTTTCGATTCTAATTCGAAACTATTAACTTTAACCCTAAGGATGAGGCGGGAACTTGATTTTGTAAACTTCTGAAAAATGGTCTGTCCTAAATATGTATTTATTACTTCTTTGTCTTTTTAAAATAAAATGATCGAAATTAGTAACGCAGTTTAAAAAAAAATTAATAGAAAAAATTAACATGTAACTAAGTATGGATCCATTCCTAAGACAATAGCTTGCACATGGAGCAATAAATCAAGGAGCATTCTCCGCGGCCGACCTTGTCTTACCCAATGCTGCCTGCGGGCATAAATTCTCAATTACTTACCGATTGGCAACATCCATGTGGGGACCATCAATTTTCCTCAATTTCCCAAGATTACAGCTCTTCACAGCGGATATCTGCTGATGTCCATGATTCATAGGCGGGGGCTCTACAGTCAATTGGGTTTTGCAATAATTCATAACTAAACTGCAATTGTTTTAACAAGATCGCTGCAAAACACGAAACATCAATAATCAGATCGGGTTTGCACGTTTCCGACGGCTACACCCGCCGTACTCCATAAAAATGTCGCACCCAAATTAGAAAAGCTCGCGTAAAGTTCGCAGAGACAATAAGTGTCGGTATAAAGCGGACAGCCTAGTTCTTGGCGAAATATCTATGAGAGCCGAAGACATAACGCTTGACAACATTCACCCAAAAAAAATCTTATTCGCAAATTCGTTAAGAAGCGCCTTCGGCCGCCTCGTCAGACAGTGACCAAGCGCGGGCGTATATCTTTGCTCTTGAGAATTCGGTCTCAGTTGATTACTTGATCGCGTACAACTCATGCAGATCTACTGCATGCGCCTTCCTTGCCGTGCGTTCCGCAAATGTAATAGTAGCGGCTGCATCCAGTGTGTGAATTGTACTGCTAATAAAAATGTGATACGGCGATAATGTTAAGTATTCTCGCCAATAAATTTATTGTGATTTGTTTGATACTGCCTCTCCGTAAAACGTAAGAGATTTTCAAAGAACTTAGTGCAGCCAGCTGTGTTGCAGTGATATTTTCCTCTGTTTTATAATAGTAAGTGTGTTCGTTTTTTTTTAGATATATTTAGTCTGAAAATGTCTCCAGTAATTTAGTTTTTTTTGGCATACAGTGTTACAGATATGTTATTTATGTCTTTAACTGCTTCCCAGAGATGCAAAAATCATTTTAACATGAACGCAAATTGAATTGAGTACAATATAAATTAAACAGATCTTACCTAACTTTCTTAAATAATCAAAGATAGGCGGATGCGAAAATTATATTATATTTTCGAGATGATGCAGCTGTAATAAGCTTATTTGAGTATAGAAATATTTTAGAATTAGGTTTGAAATTTTATCAGACAAATTGAACACATAAAAACTTATTGCCTCCGAAAATACAAGGCCATCAAATATCTCAGTGTTTGCCGACGGCGCTCAAATTGAGACACAGCCGGGCCTTCAATATTGTTAGAAATTTGTATTAAAAAAATCAAATGTTTGTAAAGAAATTTATTAATAATTAATATCACATTGTAAAAAAGATAAAAAAAATTTCAAGTTTGGTGAACACACGAAAAGTATGCACTAGGCCACATGATGGTGGAAGAAATTGATGTCGCTATTAAGTGCTCAGTTCATTGTCATCTCCACTTGTTCATAGGACCATTATTTGAAAACTATTTTTGATGTCTATATATCTTATAATAATTCAATAGAAGAATATTATTAAAGTTTTACCATTAAATTTTGCCAATGCAGCAAAAGTCCTATCATTCGTTTGCTTACTAAACTCTTAGTTGGAAGACCGCAGTTGTCATAATTGCAATCTGTCCTGTCTGGTTCGCAATCTGGCACATTCGCTTTATGATATTTAATATTTGGATATCACTATTGTTCTTCTTTTCTTTCATTTATTTTGATAGTTTTTTTCTCTTTCTCGGAGTATCAGTACTTCTTCCATGTGACCTAATGTAGGGTTTTTTTTTATTCACAATTACTGTTTAATAGGCGAGTTTCGGGACATTTTCTTTTTTTATATTCTACCAGCATTCGTTTTTCATTGTACTTAAAACTTCGGCAACACACATTTACATACTTCCTAATAAGGAGATAAATATTCACTAATTTATGCTATATTCGTCAGGGAATTACGGGATATAACCCTTTGCACATATACAGGGTGCTTCGTATAACGCATGCAAAAATGAAAGGTGTGATAGATCTCACCAAGCAAAACACCAAATTTTACACATTAATATTTCATTTTTATTTTTTGATCTAATTAATGTAGCGAGGTCACATTTACACCAAACAACTACTATCTTAATGCGGTTTCCAAAAATGCTACCAGTGTTGATTTACCTCTACCATAAATAATAAATAATTTCTATATCGTCTTCTACGTGGATGTGTTGTACCTCTTGAGGAGTGCAACAAAATGTACAATTCAATAAAAATAAAAAAGAGGTGCATTAACTACATGAATTTCGTGAGTTTTAGGAAATTGCAGTTAATTTTTTCACTTTCGCAAGTGACTGTACCTACACTGAGTGGTTAAGGTAGACCAACAAACACTAAGATAGTAGTTGTTTGGCGTGAGTTCTATGCAGCGTTAATTGAATCAAAAGATAACAATAAAATAATAATGTGCATCCCGATTTTTTTAATCACTCTGTAACTCGAAAACGGTTAAGATGAACCCCCCCCCACCAAGCCATACGATTTTTTGTTCTGTTTGGTGGGATCTATCCCCTATCTCATTTCTACATGCGTTATACGAGACACCCTGTATACATAAATACATTGCTGTGTATAAATAAAAAGTAAAACACACGAGTGACCTGAGACCTGTCTCACTCTTTGCATTTTCAATTTGTTCCACTGTTTACTTTCCAACATTTCCAAAAAAAATAATTATAACAATGCCTTCTTTTCACAACTCTTTTCAATATTTTATCGTTACACAGGACTACGAAGTACTCTTAATTAAACAAAACGGCACTCCCTAGAAATCTATAACTTTCTTTCCAAATTTTAATATGAAAAAAATGTGTACTGTCGAATTTATATTCACAAGGGGCGGTATCAATTTTATGAGTATTTGAATAGGATAGAAACGTTGGAAAATGAAATGAATGTGTATTAAACTGGAGTCATTCGCCTTGTTCCACTGTCTGCAGTCCTTGCACTGTCTTATTTTTCGCACCTTTCTCCTACATATATAATTAAATTATTCCGATTCTTTTCACTACTGAAGGTCTTGCATTTTTGTGAATGAACTTTAATCATGAGTTGATTGTGCAAATAAAGCTGCAGAGCTTAGTAGGAGGTGCGTAGGAGGTATCAATAATGTACATTATACAGACTAGCTTCACAGAGGTCAACCATTCATTTTTCATGAATTCTTAACACGAAATCAATTAAAGAAGCCATATAGCATTTTGATGAAAAACAATTAGTTCAATTTTACTGCTGTGAAGTGGGATTTGGGAAATAAGGTAAATGTCCGATTCGCATCCATTCACGGAAATGCCAACACTGCCAGAAGGCTTCTTGACTGGAATTATTTAATTTTAGTGTTGAGGTGTAGGCAATTTTTACATAGAATTTATTATGTACAATTGTACATATATTCACACATCGAACTGCTTAACTATTGTAACTATGGGCCTTTATCGACTTGTGCTAGAAATTTGAATTAATTATGCCGTGATATCTTTTTTGTATTAGAATTTTTTTTCGAAACTGAATTACCCATAAAATTAAATGAACATTTTATCTAAAAACAAAACGTTTATTATAAGTTTTTACTCAATATCAGTATAAATATAGATTGACATAGTCTGTAAAAACGTATTTTCTGTAGACAAATAAATAGTCATAGCGTTGTAATACGAGAATAAGCTTTACCATCATATTGTAATAGGGAGTGTGGAAAATTTCATTGTGATATAACCATAGCCGCAGTGCCATACGTTAAAACACATAAGTAAGCATGTCCGTATGGTGCTTACTACGGCTACGTTTGAGCTTTTTAGGAAAATTTTTAGATTTGTGTTTCTTTATATGTATCTGGTTCTCTTGTTTTTGGAAAGTAACAGTTCGTTAATATGATGCTTGCGATGTGGACCCAGTAGGAAATACCATATATCATTACCATCGAGTATTTTGCTATATTTTTCATATGCAAGTCATCACTGACACTTTAGCATTGAGAATCAGTCTAAAATTTGATTATGAAGTAGGGTTTAACAAATTTTTTCTACCGGCTTATTTTCACTTTTTATTTTAAAATTATAGAGTGAACTACTTCCTTCAGCGCACTGATATGCTCCCTTTCTTGTGTGTAACCAACACATATCCGTTTTGCTCGCACACACGTGAAGAAATGTTACGTTTCATCACACCGACTTGATTTCGTGCGAAAGACCCGCCGGAAAAGAAGTTTCACTCCAACAAAGTAAAACACAAAATTAACTATTAGCACTTAACAGGTCGAAAGTTCACAGCAGACAGACATTATGACATCATCAAAAATGTTAAATTTCAAGCTTAACTCAAAGAATTACATTTGGCATTACCATGTAACATAATACCGAACAGATACCTTATGCAAGGAATACGTAGGTATGTAACTGATTGTGATATTCATCAACTACGGATTTTCCTGCTTGGGAGTCATTAGGGGTAGAAGGACACAGCGTTTGCTCAGAGGATGGTAAGCGAGCGAGGATGCTTGTTCGATGGGAATAAGTGCGCTTCGGTCGCCATGTTGTGCCAAGACCTGTTAAGCGATGTGCGGTGTGCTGTGAGAATTTCAATTTGGCGTATTATTGCCATTGGGATTTTTTATTTAACCACTTTGTACATTAGATGATAATTGAGTGTGCTTCACATATCGCAAAAATCAGTTATGTTTAATGATTAGCAAAATTTCATGTTTACGCTAATTTTGACGACAATCTCGCGAATTTACCATTTACTGCATGTTACCATTTCACTATTGTTTTAATTTAATTTCATTTAAATAGTTCGTAACTAAATAAACCAACCAACCAAAACGATACCTGCTCACAATTTTAATAAAATTTTGTCTTTCCTCTTTGAAAACACATGATTAAAATGAAAATTGTATAAGGAATGTTTAGTTTTTGGATAGCTTATTTGTTTGTTGAAAATTAGTTAACCATACTATGTAACAAACTGTTAGTATTTAGTAGGGCCAGCGTTAGAACTCAGAATAACGTTTTATCTGCATTCAGAACATCGCTTAATTTTTTTTTTTTTCTGGGCTATTTTGGTTGGGTAGTAGGTTTCCACAAAAATCCAGCTTAGTCGGAAATATTGACCTTTTTGTGACTAATTTTGCTGGGCTATATGGTGAAAATAGCATAAAAACATAAAAGTTGTATTTCATTTTAAATTTTACAAATTACTTGACAATACTTACCATGCAGATATACTTACCAAACTAGAACTCCTTATTATACGTTTTATTGGCTGGTGTACCTTAAAAATTTACTTTCCTTTTAGTTTTTACTATGAGTTTTTATTCCATATTTTTAAATTTGTTTGTATTGTATAACTTTATTTTAAAATAAAATTTCAAATTTTATAAACTGAAGTTACAGTTTAAGTGTTTGTAAAGAAAACATGTCGCTTTATGTTTAGCACTAGCCACATAACATTTAACGGCAAAGTACATCATAGAAAATCTGTAAAATCATAAGTACCTCTTACAACGCCCTCAGAGTAAAATGGTTAAATCGAAGTTCAATTTAATTAAATTTTGCTCCATTTACAAAAATTGTCACAAATCTATAAGCTTCTCAGCGTTTTTCATGGAGCATATTCAAATTCTAATTCTACTCAATTGAGCTGCACGTTATGACTCAGATGGTAATCAATGTTGAGACTTGAAAGCCCGCCCGAAATCAAGTTTATTCAATGAGTACTCGACAAATATTTTTGGAACGGATTAATTCGCGCTGTTAGTGAATGGACAGTTCAATTAAGCGAATATTGTTGGCCCCCTCTGGCAATTGGTTGCGCTGTGAACTATAATACTTTTTATAGCTAACCCAATGGAAAGGAACAATTAAATTTTATTATTTTAGCAAAATGGAGTAAATAAAAAGCTAACACGCTTTTCGCTGAAATTGACATCTCAATCGGAATATACTAAGCTTTTATTAATAGACCAACTATTCAAATAAAATATTGCGCGATGTCATACCCCAGCAGGCAATTTAATTGCTCCCATACCATTCCCGCTTTGATCGCAACAATTTAACTTTATTAGAAACTCGCATATGCAATCGGAGTCGATTGCACTTTTAAGGCTTTTCAAGCACTTGAAATATCACCTGGTAGTCCTCCAGAATATAATAAAGTTACCCAAAATTAAATATCAATTTCAATGTTCGCCCCGTGTTCACTGTCAGAGCGCTTCCAAAACCATATGATCTCGAACAATTTTTTCACCGTAGGTAAATCACTGTCAATAATGCACCTACGCGAACACAACGGCGATTTGCCATAAATTCACTCTTTTTTATTGTTATTATTTAACGAAATATTTTCGCTCGCATCTATCATGGATACCTTCCAGGTGTTCATATTTTATAAAGTGTGGGCCAGAAATCGCTCGTACCATTAGACGTGATGGCAGCGCGGGCTTTTGTAAATAGACAGACCACTTGCAGTCACACTTTTTCACAGCAGGAGGTCAGATTCGATTTGGTCATTTAGTTATTTTAATATTGTGTAGTTGTAAAATGTGTGTGTGGCTTCATAATTTTCACTTTAATAAAGTATAAAAAAGGCTCTTAGATTGTAGCCAAACTTAAACGACTTCAGTTTCTTTTCGCGGATACTTTATAATTTTTAAGAAAAAGGTGATTGTAAACCACTTTTACTTTCAAGTCCATACTTAGACTGTTGATAATTTTTAGTGTGTCATATATATTTGTTATGTGACACTGATTTTAACTGGAATTTCGTTAGTAATAAATGTTGACCATTTGTAGGTACATAAAATTTGTATTTTACTTTAAATTAAAACTTGATGTTTTTGCTTCTGAACGAAAAGTCCTTTTTCAGCTCCTTATAGCGTTTCCAATTTTTAGGTAATTTTTTCACACGAAACACAGTATAATCTTGATGGCTCTGGTAGCTTTAACTATGTATCATCGAAACAATAAATGTGTGACGTTTCCAGATCACAAACGGTCATACGTTCCGAGAAATTAACCTTGTTACAATTCTCGTCGGTCTGCCCTAGTCTCATAACTACCTCTACAAAAAATCTATAGGAATTATTTCCCATAGCTGGAACAAACTTCATAAAAATCCTATCAACCCAATCCTATTTACCCCCTGCAACTGACGACGATATGTTATTTACATATTAATGCAGTTTAAGTGTCCCATATATGTGATCCTCTTATAAATTCTTTATGTAAGAATACAATATATAAAGCAAATACCTGAACATTTGCAATAATGTACGTATATGTATAAACAAAATAATAATAAAAGGTAATCAACTGCAACGGATGCAAAACATTGCAGCAAGTGTAAGGACACACTTGCTAAAATATTTTTTTAACTTTTCTTATGAGTGAAAACGCCTTGACCTAAATAAGCTCCAAAAAATTCCTTCAAAGAAATTTTCCGCTTTCCCTCAAACATTTAATAAAACTACGGCAATTAAAATGCTTTAATGAATGCTACTATTTTTGTCATCCTAGAGAAAGACATACATAATAAATAAAAAGAGCCGAATTTCACAAATCCCTCTTTAAAAAAAAACGCTTAAGATGCTAACTCGACGTATAAATCGTCGAGTAAATCAAGCGAGTCACCACAGAATAATTTAATTTTGGTTTTTATATCGAAACCGCAACAGCAATAACTTTCTTTTGAAAAAATATTTTTTCTCCTCTTTTGTTTTGTTTATATTTTCGCAAAAGCACTAGAAATTCACGAAAACAAGCTCTGCTCTGCATAGAAAATTCACCCGCCTTACTTACATACTACTTATGTATATGCCTGACGACAAGTTTTCCACATTAAAATTACAAATTCTCTTCGTAAATCAAATGACACATTCAATTTGCAGGTAACGCCCGGTAAATTCTAGACACACTCCATGACTAGGGAATTTGGTGTCTGTCGTGTACTAAAACACATAAGATAATAAATATATAGGAGTAGAATATTTTAAATAAAGTTCCTACATGCCTGAGGTATCTTGGAATTAGGAAGTGGAATTTAAATTATATTCACCTTTTGTTTATGCGTTCATTAACCGTATGCCTACTAATAAGTATGAAGAAGTTTAAAAAAAATCACTTCCCACGCCTGTCTTTTTTCAGACAAAACAATTTTTAAGCATGTACGTCCCTAATGCAAACTTAGATATTTAAAATCTGACTCTTGAATTTTTCATCAAGACAAAAAATCGGACATTTTTTTATTAATAAAAGAGCTCTGATGAATCACTAAATTATGGCAACAAATTCCTTTTCCAGGGGAGAATTAGCTATATGTTGAATAGAAGTATTGGTAAAGCAAATAAATAAGTTCAATATATTATCGGAACGTATGATTTCTGTAAGAAGATGAAAATTCCCACTCAGAACGCACGATAAAAGAGAACTTATAAAAAACCACTGGGAGGCACAAATTTAGCATTCTCCCGAAGTAATTACAATCGTATATAAAGAATCACACTCTAAAATTTTCCTGTTTCCCTCATTATAGAAGGAATTTACTATAAACGTAGCGTAGCCAACAATCATGTGCTTCTATAACTAAGTTACTTAAACAGTTTCTTAGAAAAAAGTGAACTGAAAGACAAGCAATGTACATGGTACACAATCGAAAATTTAAGTAAACGCAACATGAAAATAGTAGTACCTAAAACACAATCTCACACCTTGACTTAACGAAATTACTTCACAAAATGATTTTACTGACTTTTGATTTAAATGGGACAGTTTAGGTCGTAGATTTACGTTAGTTGGACGTACTATTACATATTCATGTGCACGTTTACACCAATTTAGTGTATAATCACACAACACAAAAAAACTTTAAAATGTTCACCCTTTCTTGTTGGATTTCACCTAGACTATGTATTTTTACGAGTGTTATCATTTTTTCATTTTTTTTCAATGTAAACGTAATTTTAATAATGATAAAAGCATACTAGGTTCATTCTTGAAATTGTTTTTATGGTCATGTTTGTTAAGCACATTTACGAGGGGAGGGGGTCGCGTTTTTTCTTATTTTGCTGACAGGGGAGATAAAAAATTTTTCACGTGAGATTTTTAAAATATTTTTTATTGTTTTTCATTGCTATAAAGGATGAAAAAATTAATCTTTAATCAAATGAAACATTTGACAGCTAATATCTCAGTCAAAGAAAATCACACAGAAATGAAAAAAAAAGTCTCATTGAAATTATCGTTGAAATTTTTTGCAACCTAACATATAGACGCTCTCAAAGTTTAAAATAAATTATGGGAAATTTTACTAACGTTCAGCACAAAGCAGTAAGGGATAATAAGAATTTTTGAGTATTCAATAATTCCTTATTTTTATTAATTATATAATTAAGTAATAATCCAACAAATCATCATCATCAGAAAAAACAACTCAATCAAATATAAAAATAATTTTAATTGAAAAATGTGCTTTCGAAATACTTGAATGGCCCTTAAGGGGATTAGCAGGACATTTTGGAATATTGTCACAATTTTTTCTTAATTCCAAAATGTAGAAGACAGCCTTGATATGGCATCATGAATAGACTGCTTGAAAAAAAAATCCATAAATATGCTAGCTACACCTTCTAACTTCGCTAAAAATCAACTGAATAAAATTAAAAGGTATGTATATTAAAATATATACAATACCTTGGCGTATCGTATACCGAATATATTTTCAGTGACATAAACGCGTTTTTATCTGAAACGGTAAATTTTGCAATGCGTTTCAAACAGCGTACGCGGGGTGTTTAAGGGGTTTGACCTTTGACCCCTACAAAGTTGCTATGCGCAATTTAAATGCTGATTATATAAAGAGACAAATCCTAAAACTCCCTTAAAAGTGTAATCAAAGTTAATTAGTATTTATGTGGAATTAATTTCTCAGATTACTGTTGCCCCATATCAGATCGCATGTCCACACTATTTCACTAGTAGTTGTATACGAGACTGTGAGGTCGCAAGAACATAATTGATACATACAAAACAACAAAACATTTTTGATACATACAGTTCCCACTACCCCAACTACCGTCTGCAATAAAATTTAATTTATCACACCACATAATTTTTTTTCACTTTGAAATGTGCAGTTAAAATTTGAATTTGTGGGTACATAGATTAATTATTCGTATATTATTATTTATTTATAGGTATGTATGCATTCTGAAAAACTTGTATTAAAGAAGTTATGCAAAAACTTCAATTCTCATTAATTAATAATAATTAACTCTACCACTTTGAAAATACAGTAATACCAATGGTAACAATTTTATTTTATTTACAGGTATATACTTCCATTGCCATGGTACGCATATTATACGTTACTTTAGTATTAGTAGCAATTTTTGATCTCTCCAATAACTGGCGAACAGACCGAAGTAAGATAATATTCACATTTTACGAAATAGTATAATCAAAACAATTAAATATTGAAACATACACCATAACAAGGTGCAGAGGCTGCGTAAAACTTATTTGTTTAAGATATATGCGCATTTTTTAGGACCCAGAGTTTTTGGAGAGAAAATATCCAACAGAATGCTTAACCCACGCCTTCGGAGGGTACAGAAGCGCCTTGTGATGCTGCATGACTACTTTCGAACAAAAGTAATACCACCAGCATCAAATATGCTGACTCTAGTAAGTATTGCACCAAAGAAATTACCTCATCAGGCATCTAACTTCATTGCTACGCACTACATTGGTACAAAAGGCGCAATAATTTTTTAGCATATGTATGTATATATGTCCTATGTATGTCGGTAGAAACAAATTTTGAGGTGTGAAAACTCAGATAGTCAACTCAATGAATTTACTTTATTATTAGTTCGAATATTTTGCATTAATACAAGAAAATATTAAGATTGAACCGCTGAAAAGAATTGATACTCTCAACATTTTTCGAGTTGGCGCCTTTTATTCATATGTTATTCAACCTCAATCATGAACCATTGTTTTGACTGGATCTCTTTCAAACCACTTTCTAGATATTTTCTATCAGCCTGAACTCATTCATCATCCCATTGACGTGAATCATCCGCACAACTGGCGCAAATTTACGAGTTTACTGTAATTGATCGATTGCTTTTATTTCAGAAGTGGCACCGAGGCGCAGCACGATCAGCACAAAAGTGGGCAGAAAAGTGTCACTTCCTAATACATGATTCGCCCGATGGTAGACATATTCACAATTTTGGATCGTGTGGACAAAACATTTTCGTCTCGACACATAAAGTGCCTTGGTAAGCTCACGCATTCAGCCACTCAATAATAGTTTTTTTTTTAAGCAATCAGTGGCAAATATCAAATAATAAATTTCGAATTTATTTGAAAGTCAATGAATTTAGATCGAGTCGCTTAATAAGCCATTTATTAATGCCTCTTATTTTTGCCAGGTTATTTGCCATGAAGACTTGGTTCTTGGAACGACAAAACTTCACATACGGCAGTGATATAAACAATCTTAAAGATATCGGACATTATACACAAATGGTATGGGCAGCAACTCATAAGGTTGGGTGTGGCATTGCTAAATGTAAACATGGACCTAATGGAAAACCATTTTTCAATTATATCTGCAATTATTGTCCAATGTAAAATAGTGTCATTTTATTCCATATTGTCTTTAATTATTTTTTTTTTTGCTTCAGTGGAAACTACGAAGATCGCCTAGGATATCCTTATAAAGCAGGGAAGCCATGTGGATCATGTTCAAACCACTGTCGGTCAAAAAAAGTGAGGTAAGGTCTTCAGCAATTACCAACTGTTTTTAACCATTTAGATTCCACAATAAACTCTCTTCGCCTTTTGCCTTTTCTTCTCAATAATATTATATTAGTTAATATGAATTCCTTTTTTACAAACTCAATTTCTAATACATAGCAGACAAATTTTTAAAATCTAAATTCTAAATCTACTTCAACATCGAAATTTAAGGATCATTTTAAGGTTTGTATCGATACTATTGTTAATAATAGTAAGAAATATGAAATTTCATTTAAAATTAGGCGCCTTAGTTTAATAAAATATTTATCAATGTATTTCACAGTATGTTTATTTATCCAGTTATTTGTAGATTCTTATCTTGTAGCATACACTCGTACTGTATGCCTTCAGTTATTTAATCCCACCAAATTTTACTCCTCAATAGAATATAATATAGATCTCTCTTTACCTAAGAATATTTTATATCCTGTACTTTAGTGATATCACATTCTTCAAATCAATGGCATAGACATATGTATGTACCTACGCTCTGATGCTAATAAGCAAAATATTTCGTAAAACTCAAAAATATTAATGTTGTATCTTACAGATTATGCACCAATGTTTGCAATGCAGTTGATGTGTGGGCAAACTGCAGAGAACTATATAAAACATGGGCAGGTTGGCTGTGCAATGATGCTACACCAGAAGGTCTGGAACGACGGACGAATTGCGCCGCTACGTGCACCTGCCATGGACGAATACATGATTGAGTATTCTATAGGCCATGTAGATTTAGTAGCTATTTATTTTAGTGATAATTTTTTTGGTACTTTTTTTAAATACATTTCATCTCTCACCCCTAATTATTCGCGTTTTCTTTATTTTGGGGAAGAGCATTAATTGAATATACTTAAAAAAAATTCCATTTCTAAGGTGTTAGTAAAAAAATCAAATAATGATGGGAATAAAAACGTTATGTGGTTTACTTGAGTAGTTAACTTGAAGTAGGCTTGAAAATTAACGACATGAATAAATCCAAATTGAAGACTCATATTACCGTAGTAATTATTGAAATTTAACGGTAATCTGATATAAACCGTGATTCAGATGTCATAACATAAAGTCAAAGAATATAGAAATGCTTTACACAGAATATTCACTGTGTTTTCTAGACGCGTTTATCCCCACCACACATCCAGAAAAATTTCCCATTAAATAAAACATAAACGAACGAGTACCGTTATATTCCCGTAAGCAATTAAGAGAGAGAACCATAGCCGGCAAAAATTTCTCACGTACAGCATGTACTGTACAGTGTCAGATACAAAATGCAGCGTTTAATTCCCATGGAGTTTTCAGGCGATTTCTAATTCTCTCTATTACCAAGCCATCTGAGTGCTACTGCTCCTCGTGGTCATAAAGCATAGGAACAATGCGATGCGAATGAAGAAGGGGGAACACAAGTAGCGCACACGTAGTTGATATACATATACGTACGCGGTTGCTCTCATTTTTTCACTGTGTAGTGTGTACTTTCAGGCGATTTCTACCGATTCTCAGCGACTGTGTGTGGCGCTCAAGCGGCTAGAGAGCGAGTGGGTGGTGTTATTTTGTTACGAGATTTGGCTTGACTTGAAAAGTTCGGAACATTTTAAAATGCAATTAAGTAAATAGCTGCTCTTTCGTTTAAAAATGATGGGTACACATCATATAAGACGTTCGGTGTGTGGCTTTGCAAGGGACAATTATCAGGAAATAAGTTTTGTGCTTTGCTGGAAAATAGAAATTGTTCAAAATAAAATCATGCACCCTGTAGAAGTGTTTCAATTTTCTCAAATGTTTGTCTTGCTCTCACATATTACTTGTTTATAACTATCTGTCTGGTCCGGTTAACGGTACCCAAGGTCACTAGAAGATAAGGAAAAACGTCACGAGTGTCCCTTTTTGTTGTTAGATAATCTTTGGCCAGAACTGAGATACCTGAGCCATTCCGTTCTCAGTTGGCTTAGCTCAGTTTCTCAGACATTTATACATGATGGATTGTTAGATTTGGATTCACATGAGATTTCTTGCACAGCCACGTTCACTGAGCCAAAACTGAGCAAGTCAATTTGGGAGCTAATTTCAAAGTGAGCCGGCTCACTGAGGCAATGGTGAGTCGAACGCATCTAATTTGTGGCATATGGGACCAATGAGAAATTTTTTTTTGTGAAATTAAAATATTTTGAGAAATTGACACAGAATTATATTTTTGCATAAAAGACGCCTTTGGTGTTTGGTATTGTTAATTATTGTGAGAAACATGGATGAAAAATATGTGTCGTTAATATTTTCCTTGCACCCTGTAGCAAGCACCGCCTTAACATTGGGTAAATTCAAGCATTTATTGCCATACTTATTATATTGCTATATACATATATAGAACTGTGCCCCTGGCTATATTGAATCTATTCGAAATGACACGGAAACTGGCAAAAACAAGTTCTATTTAATGGCGTTCAAAAAATTCAAAAACTACAAAACAAGGCAGCAGCATCGGCTGTGTAGCGCTGCACTTCACCGCGATGATGCGATCGTGATAAGCAGTCATGCCCTTATGATGCAAGGAAATTTGACGTTTTTTAATTCACACATTGTTCGTCTCTCTTCAACAACAAAGTTTGAGTATTCTATCGAGCTCTAGCAAAATTGCAGGGTTGAGTGGAATAACGGTACCAAGGTCAAAAATAGACAAGGAGATAATTGCCGAAGCAAACAGTCTTTGTACCACCACAGGTTGAATAGTCTCTGATAAAGTTTAGTCACTATTTAAGGGCAGGTGTATACACCTGCTTGTATTGAATAAAAATGCCTGTGAATATAAAATAAAATGAAAATGTAGGGGTATTCACGCTTTAGTGCAAAGAGGCCTTGCACCCTTGCAACCGATTGTTTTATGCACTTTTGCACCGTTTGCAACGATGCAAGACTCATTTGCACCGAAACGTGATTCCCCTATATGTTTTTAATTGACACAATATTTTCCACCTAAAAGTATGATTTTTGCATGCAATTAAGTAATAACAGACAAAAAAGAAGATACATAATTCCAACCCAAACAAAATTGATATACATAAGTAGACAGTCCGTGAGAACGCAGCACACCGATTGTCATATCTGCGGGACTGCGATGCGACACAACTCAGCCTGCAGTCAGATACCCCGGAATCGTTGTTCTCGCGCGATCTATAGGAGACGGAATCTGCAAAGGGAATCGCAAAGCAGATGATTTGACCCAGTCAACGCCTGGGATGGGTTTGATGAGGGATATGAAAGTTGTGAGTAGCAGATACTTAATGCATACCTCACGAAATTTTTAGTACTTACTTTATGAAAGTTTATGATTTCGAACAGTACATGGATTTGTAAAATCTATGTTCATTTTGCCGTATCACCACCGATATCTTGTGTAAGTTTTAGCATTTTGATTTTTCGGTGCAAATTATCATCCTATTACTTACCTCAGCACATTCTGGAGCTTAAATATATTAAACGTAAATGTAACTGCATCTAAAACTTTCAGAACCATTGAAAGTAATTTTATTTTTACATATCTTCACTGCTTCACATAATATGTGTATATGTATAATATCCTACTAGTCTTACTGGATGTGTGAGGTCTGCATGAAAATCTGAATGATTTTCAAATGCACGGCAAACACTGACAAGCTATTCTATATTCTATTCTTTTTCCCCGATTACTTCGAACAATGTTGTTGAATGTGGTTTAAGAAATTTTGCACTGCATATACATACAACTTAAGCTATTACTTACATTCGTCCATCCAAGGTCCAATTAACTAGAAAAGCAATCCCCCTTAATTGAATGCCCAAAATATTAAATATCAAATTGCAATAAATCGAAAACCTTGTTAAACGTTTTCATAATAATATTATATTTTCTAAGCACCGAAGAATATAACTATATTTACAAATTAATTATAAAATTTCAGACAATATACATACATGCCGGCAGTTTAAGTTTTGAACGAAATTTCTTCATTTATTTTATAAAAATATTTAAAATTAATCTTGCATTCTTTTCAGTTACGTGTACATACACACTAGACTACAAATAATTTAGTAACAGAAAGAGGATCAATTATTTTTTATTCTTGTATTATCAGTAATCTTAGAGAGGATATAAAACAAATTACATATTACTCTTCGTTTCATATCGTTTTCAGTTAGCATAATCCAATTCACATCTTCATTGTTCAAGCTTGCGTTTGTTGTCAATTAACCAGAGAAGGCACTTTAGATAGATCATGTCTCAAATTTGCTTACAGGCTTAGAGATTTTTAGTTCTAGTACACCAAACATAGATAACGCTAGAGGTAAGTTCAAATATTGCTTCTTGTTTCTTAAGAGAGTATTTCCTTCGGCATATTCACGCGAATATAATAATTTTTATAACTTCAAAATGGCCACTGTTATTTGTAAAAGACTATAATCTACGAGTACATGGTTGAATATTCTGTACTTTACTGCAATGCAATGATTGTGTTAATTACTAGTTAATTTTATGATTTGCCAGGCTCTATTTTTATTCGATTATTAGGTAGGTACATGTATTTCTCGACGAAAAAGATTTAGAATTGTCTGTTGGTATAAAAACAACTAAATATAAACCTCCATTGCTCAATTTAGTTTTGAAGCCGTTGGTAATTCATATAATCATCCACATTCTACTACCAAATCTAAATGAGATTTTGTCCGGGAGAAGTTAATAATAAATTAAATTACCACAATTTCTGTTATGCTAAAAATTATAATTTTAAGTTCTCGAACTCTACAGTCCTCAAAAAACTTACAAATGTTTTTTTAAATTAATTATTGAACGTTCCAGGTGAATGTCAAGGGCACATATGAAGAGCATTCTTAAATAAATTATTAATTACCAATCGGATACTGCTGATCTGTTCCACTCGGTGTATTAAGTTGTGATTGTTGTCATTAATTCTACAAAAATATACGTAGTCTACAGATTTGGGTGATGCAAAATAACAACGGATTTTAGAATTTATATCTCAATACGGTATTTTTATCAAAACTTTAAATATGCACAATCCCTTAAAAGAAAAAATTATTTTGTGTAACTGTAACTTTTTCTATAATTTCATGTTAATGTACCTACATACATATGTATTTAAAGCTAAAAATAAGTGAAGCTGGTGAAACTAAAAACAAAACACCAATAAAATCTGTCGAAGACTTTTGGAACTATATCATAATTCACGGTGAATCGTCTTGATACCGAGGCATAGATACGTGCAATCTAAGTACACATTTTTCATGTAGGTATTGTACTTAGCTATGAACGATTTTCCGATCGAATGTAAGAGAATTTTCTCAGGAAACAAAATTCAAAATAACTTATTTAAATATTTGCTTGTATTATTTCGATACCGTTAATTTAATTTATGAGTTAATTAACAGATTTTCTTTTTTTACAGATAGGTATACATACCTCAATTTAAAATAATTTATTTTAATTTGTCTATGCTATGATTTGTGAAATCAATATAACAAATGTCGTAATATCTTTTTCGAGCACATGTACACTGTAAGGCCTTTGTACAATTCACATATTATTTTTATATTATATTATTACGAGCATTATATACCGGAATTAAAACTTCAGTAAAGTGTGTTTTTCTGTATTTTTAAACCGATTTCAAAACGAAAAGGCATAATATTCTTTCTTACAGCAAGTTGCGGTTGTAAGATAATTTTTTAAGAAACACAAATAAATTGTCTCTCATTCCGTCATACAATGCAGCACTTTGAAATGGAAAATTGAAAGACTTCTAAACGTTTTATTTATACCTAGTTTCCTTATTTATTTATTTAATTAATTTTTTTGTTTCTTATCTTTATTTTTGTTTATTTTTGATTTTACGGATTTTTACTAGTAAATCCCAATCTTGAGCTACTACCTACGGAATATATAATTCATGCTAACGACAATACTACAGCTGATCACCCATTCACACTTTAACTTGAGACTTTGCTAAATTACTCATCAATGCCATTTTGATACATTTTTTTTTCAATTTTCCCGATCGTACAGATGTATGACCTTGTATTATTCGCAATGGACAATAAATTTTTTTTTTAAGTAAAGCTTCCCTGACAAATATTATAAATCTGATATGCAAAGCGTGTCAGTAAAGGTTTATTAAATATACGTGCTCTTTTATACAATGCGTCCGTCAGGTCAAGTGCGTGTAGATATAAAAAACCGGTTAAAAACGGACCTCGCTGTGTATTTCGCTGCAACGTTTTTAAGAGAAAATCTTACAAATAAATTTCTTTCAAAACAGTATGAGTATTCTTATCTAAATTTTGTTTAACTAGATATACATATTATTTGTAAACCGAAATATGTATGTATAAATATAAATTAATACATATATACTTACCATATCGAAGCCTCACAAAAAACAGTTTAAACAAAATAAAATATAATACGCAGCTATTCACTCTGAGCACTGGATTCAATATTTTCAATGATCAACTTAGTATTCATAAGCATAAATAAATTTGTTTAGTACGATTTAAAACTTCAATTACACCCTACCCAGTCAGCTGCCACCGAAATCTAAAGAATTACATTTATTTACCAGAAACTAATCATCAGTCGAATTGCAACCTTATTCCTGAATTTAAAATGAATTATGACCTTCGTTGACTTGCGGAGATTGGATTTCAAATACAAACTCTTGTAAATAATCGCCACATATTTGATCCATTTTTTGGGGTTCCGCCACCATATCCCAAGGGGTCCGCGGACATATCTCAATGTTAAAATATAAATAAAGCCAATTAAAATAAACGAGCCGTATTTTTTGAGTGGTGTAGGGATGAATAGGTATCGATTCTTTTACTTGGTACTCGTGTCGAAAAAAAAGTACCGATACCAACTCAGTATCGAATAAAATGATTCGATATCTACTCGTATCGATTACTTTCGTGTAGGATAAGACGAATTAAAAACACTAATAAAAGATTGGAAATTAGCAAAAACTATTAAGCGTTTCTATACTGTAGATTGAATTTAATTAATAATAAAATGAGTTAAACGCGAAAAAGGCACAGGCTCGCATAGAAGGGGGAGGTGAGATTCTAGGGTGTATACAGTATGACCCCCCAGAATTAAAATGTTTCAAAAATTCAAAACTTTTCATAAACTTTTTTATACGTGCTCAAATAAACGAGCCGAATAATAAATATCTTTTTCCACTGCGTTCGCTTCGTTTGGCATAATGTAAGAAGTTAACCAGTGGTCCCCGTATTTTCTTTTGTGTGTGGTCAAATGATTACAGCTTTAAAAACGAGTAATATTGGAAAATAATCAATTTGTTATGGAGCGTTTTGCCACAAAATTAAAAGCACAAATATTTTATTATAAAGCGTTTTTCTAAACTAAGTGCAAGGCCTTAAGGGATGATACGACGCTATTTAGAACATTTTTAGCCATACATGCCTTGTTTTGTTTTTTATTTGCATTTGTAAGGACTTTTTAAAGAAATAAATCTCACAGTTAATTGTCAAACCGGTGTTAAAAGTGATATGTTAGTAATTTTTGTTTTGTTCTTCTGTTGTGTATTATATATAATAAAAACAAATACAAGCATCTGTGTCAACAGGACAAAATACTAGAGACAAAATAAGTTTTCGAATATTTGTCAACTTGAACAAAGTGTTTTGCTTGTGGTATTTAAAACAAACTGATGTCTTAAATATTTAAACCTTTTTAAAAACATGCCTGCTTGTTGCCCTTTCTTTTGAGATTCTCAAAATTGGGGTACAAAAACCAAGTTGAGGGACCGCGCCAAACAAAATGAGAAGCCTATCTAATAGATTTAATATGCCTAAAAATATGAATAAAAACTCTTATTTCTAATTTATTTAATTATAATTTTATATTAATCTACAAGCGATTCTGGAGCGAACTGTAAAAGAATTTTTAAATTCTGAGAACCGGAAGCGCCAAAACTTGTTATTTGAAAATTCGGATCGGATCATAATGACATTTCGCTATTAGGTTCAGAGTTGTTTAAAAAACGTAGCCAACGATTTTCACAACATAACGTTTGGTTCACGAAAAGACTTAACACAAAGTTGAAAAAAGCGTCATCCAATTTTTTTCGAAAATTGCTAGATCTGTCATTTTTTCATTATTCATTTTTATTTAAATCCCTAGATACGTTTGTTCTAATAACATTAATAAACATGCTCAACAAAATTTAAAAAATAATGGTTAAACAGCTTTTGAGATATGTGTTCCGAAAGACGGCCACTCTTTCTATATAAATACAAAACGGTCAGAGTTCCCTTAAATAAGAAAGCACAATATCTATGGCTCTTTCGAACAATTTTTATGTATACAATCTAAAAGACGATTTGTAAACTACAAAAACATGGACTTTGAGGAAATATATAGGCTCAATTCGGACAACCCATAAGAACTACATTTTTCCTCCTACTGAAAGCATAAAGTAATCCGTTAGTGTTACGGCTATAAATACTTATGGTATATTTCCTTTTGTGGAATTTATGAAAAACTTAATTTATAATTTATCCGCGCATTTCTGAAATTTATTGTTTTAGAGCAACTATGCAGTTAAGCAAAGGAATCGAATTCTTTACATGACTCTCATATAATAGTTAAATATCACAACAGCACGCTTCCATGAATGTTAGAACCTACCTACCGAGGAGTTTATTTCAGGAAATTTAATGCTATATAAAAATATTCCAATTTTGTCCTATCTTAGTTTTTACAACACGCCGCCGAAAATTCATTAAGTAAATATTTATATTTCATATTAATATTATTTATCGCTAAGGATTAGTCGGTGAAGGCAAAAAATTATGGGTGGCTTGATAGGCTAGTAAACTCGTAGGAAAAACGACACGAACAATAATGACCAATGATATAAAAATAAATTAAGTCAGCCATAGTTTCCTTTACTTAATTTTCCGTTCTTAACTCATCATAGTACAATAGCTCCAATAACAAAAGGAATAGAAGTAAACGATACATTGTTTATAAAATATACTAGACAGTCTCGAAATGATCTGACTTATATTTAGCCTAAAATAAAGAATTAACCCTAACCTTAACACCACTAGGTTACCGGTTACAGCAACCCACGCTTACTGGTTTTCCAAATGGTTAAAACACTTACGACTTATTTTGTATTATTTGGCGTATGGACTGAAAGTAAAAATTTTAAATTTGGTGAAACAGATCGTGAGTTTTAGGCATACGAAAATTCTCGGTTACGGTAAACCATATGTGGTAAATTCGGGGAGCTAACAATAGACGCGTAATTCAAGAGTATGAAAATTTAATGCAATTTGAAATACCTATCATAGAAATTCAAACAAAAAAAGCAACATATACTGTTCAAAAAATTAATAAGGAGTTGCCACAAAAAGTACGGAAAATGTTTACTAAGCGCTCTGCTAACTAAAAAATAAATCATCTTAAGACCCTGTCCTGAGTTCCGTATACATACGAAATATATTTTCGAAGAAATCGGTTAAGGTGTTTTTTTCCGTCTTATTATATAATTTCATTTTGTATGAAATTCAAAACCAAGGGGTTATATACTAGTACTTTTTTCATTGAAATAATTGATTTTTTGTCTGCATATTTTGATTCCTTAAAGGAATATGAGTTGAAAGACATTTTGAAAAATTCGCATTATTAAGAAAGATACAGCGTCTCTTATGTGACACGACACATGGGCGCACGCCGGTGACGCGCAGTTAAATGGGTCGGGCCACCTTTTTAGTGAACGGATTGCGACAATAGAGGCCCTTATGTGTCGTCTTGAATAACTTTTGGCCAAGGAGAATCTCTATGTGGCCCCTAGCATTGACAGATTTATCGCGATCTTAACTAGTTCCAAAGCTTTTAACTTGTTCACTCTCTGAATCCGCCGATTTACTTGATTTCTTTCTAACGGAAGGTTATAAAATTCTATAGCTCGCAGCAAACACTATAACTCTTTATATTAAAAACACCGTTAAAATTGAAAATGTTTGAAGTGTTTATTAAGCCGCCATTTTGTTAAAAGTGTGAAATTTGACAAACGCACCCGATACAGACTACAAAATATAATAAACTTTAAGATGGTCATAAACATTTTTGTTTTGGATGAGTGTAGAAAGTGTAGGTACAGTAAACCACTGCTTTTTAAGGAGCTGATTCAAACGATATAAAAATATTTTTTCTATATATAAAAATTGATTTCAATACTAGAAACTATGCACATTTATTTGCAATAAAACTCATTCTTGTATCTCTTTTCAATTCTCCAAAAAACCACATCAAAATATTGCGGTTTTTTAGTCAAAAACAGTTAGAGAATTGGGATAACGAATTTTTAACAACTGTTCTATGGTCGCACAGTCCTAAATTAAAATTCCCTAAACATTGACGAAATTGTGCATATTTAGCAAGTTTAAATCGATTGCAATAATGTTTGTAATAAGCAGTCAAATAATAAAATTTGTTAGTTTTAGTAAAAATTGTCTACTGAACTTCTTTTACAAGATGTGTATAATTAAGAAAATTGTATATTCTTTTGTTTACTTTGAAAATCTACATGGTTGTCATGTATTTGCTGAAGAAAATGTAAAATCTTAAGTCCTTATAAAACTAAGCCAAAAGGTTGGTTTGTAAATACTTTCGTGACAAAGTGAAATAGCGATTACATCTACCCTTTCAAAAATCATACGTGGCATAATTAATATTAAATAAAGGAAATTAAGTAACATTACAGCATTCCAATCGAACCTATTATAGAAGTCGAGTTTGGTCGACTCCACTAGAAAAGACACTAATTTTCGTATCTCAGCTTTGAAAATATGCCTTTGCTAGCCGAGTAAACAAATTCGACTTCCATAGTTGGATCCAATATCTGTTAAGAATCACATTATAGCAAGCAACTAGTTTAAATTTCATTCATGAAAGAGCTGAGGATGAACTTAAGCTCATCAATAAAACCAAATGCCATTTTTATTTCGCTAGTAAGGGAAAAAATATATTAAAAAAATATGCAACTTTGTGTAGGTCTATTGGCGACTTTTAATAAATTGATAAAAAGTACTAAATTGAGCATTTTGGTGCTAAGTTGCACCTCGAACAGAGTTAACATAAATATCTAGGGATTAATAACAAACAAACTACATATTTATCACAACTCTTTACACTAGTCTTCTGTAGTTGATTTTCACTTAACAAACTCTGAAGGTTTTTTTTTTTTGAAGTCTACAAGATGCACAAAGACAAATTTGCTTTCGAAAGAGAGATATATTAAAAAAAAAAAAAAGTGTTTCTCCTGGGCGAGCTCCCTTCCATGCGCACAAATGAACGGAGTAGAAAGAAAATTTGTCTTTACAAATTAAAAATGTTTTTAATGTGTATCACAACATACTAAGCCTTAAATATTGTAATGGTAAGTAAGTATGCAATTTTTACATTTTTCTTTTGGAATTGGATATAACTTTAAAACAACAGAAGATCGATAATAAGATATAAAATAAAAAAAATCCTAAAACATTGCGAGACACGATCTAGCCAAAGTCCGGACAGGTCGGAAGCCACTGGGATCCTGTTCAAACACGCTATATTACCTCGAGCGTGTCCCTTGTTGTTTCTTTTACTTTACAGTGATATGAATCAACAAAAACATGTTTACCTTAAGCTATATACAAATGTGTGGTCAAGAAAGCTTTAGGCTTAAAATTACCATGATCTCATCTTCCACTTCATCTTAACTTTTTACATAAAGATTTGCTTAAATTTTAATAGTTATTTTAATTTTTACCTACAGATGACTTAACAGTCACTAACATCCAATTATTTCTCGTGCTCAATGCTCGCACACATACCGCCTAATATGCTCCTTAAATGGCACACAATAGTTAATTTCCTTTCTAATTTAAGTCTTAAAAACTTTATATATAATTAATCACTTAGCGTTGCTATTAGACAACGAAGACGTGGACGACGTCGATGACGACGTTTCTGTTGCTATTTCGACTGTGCTAATGTTGCCACCGCCGCCAGAGCCCCCACCTCCGCCACTACTTGGGTTACTACTGCTTCCGGGTATAATTACGGTATTGGAACCCGGTGAAACAGCCGCCGTTGTATAGTCTAACTTGTAAATGGAGCTTCGGGTGACGTCCTCCATTGACGCTTCCTGGCAATCACGACCAGTATGTGATTGGGAGCCACAATTAAAACATGAAATTATTTTATTACCTACCGTCAAAGTGGTATAGGGGGAGCCAGCTAGGAGCACGTTTGGTGGCTGTGACGGCGTCTGTTGCAGTTGCGGTGGCGGCTGTTGCAGTTGCAGAGACGCCTGTTGTAGCTGCGGGGGCGGCTGTTGCAACTGCGGTGGCGGCTGTTGCAGCTGCAGGGGCGGTTGTTGCAGCTGCGGGGGCGGTTGTTGCAGCTGCGGGGGCGGCTGTTGCAGCTGCGGAGGCGGCTGTTGCATCTGCGGGGGCGGCTGTTGCAGCTGCGTGAGCTGCTGTGGCGGTTGCTGCTGAGGTTGTGGCAGTGGCTGAGTTTGTTGGGGCGCAGCTGCCGGCGAAACCGCCGATGGTGACGATCTCACTACTGCCGTGGGCGGTGGTGGGGGAACTGCACTAGGAGGTGGCATAAAAGTTAGTCCCGCGGCTGCCGCCACTTGCGGTGGATATGGGTATAAAATATCACCGTTGGGCTGAATTTGAAATCCATGGTGCCTAAAGGTTCCTGGCGGTGGAGCTATTGTAGGATTGTGTGAAAGAATCGGGGGCCTCGTCGTCGTAGCCAAGTGCTGAGCATGATACGGATATGTAGCACTGAACTGCTGCGATTGATGTTGCTGCAGTATCACCGGATTCGTTGAAATAACATTGCTTACACCCCCGCCAGTTATCGTCGAAGGGGCCGTTATCAGTACAGTACTTGTGACTAAATTATTGTTGCTAGAACTACCACTACCAGTTGAACTTAAGCTATTGTTGTTGTTATTCGATACCTGGGTGGGCATTATGTTGCCCCCCGCACTCAGTATAATTTCATTACCAACGAACTGTTGCTGCGGGCTGTTTGTTGCGGGAGCATATATGACTGTCGTACCTCCGCCTGCACCGCCACCACTTCCAACCAAATTACATAATGCACCCAATTTGTCGGGCCTGCCGTTTATACGTGGCATATTTATCTGCTTACTATAATTATTTTGATCATTTAATCTTACGGTAGAACTGTTATTGCCTACTATACTCGGAGTATCGGGCGGTGTTACTTCTCCCACAGAACCTATTGAGCTGCCCGAGTCGCTCCCTCCACTTTTATGCCTATTACTAGCAAGTATGTTATTTTCTAATGGATTGTGAACATCGATTAGACTCATATTTTGCAATGTATATGCAAGATTTGCTGCATTAAAATTCGTTGCCGGTTGTATTGGTGTCGGTCCTCCAATTATATTGGATGCGATTGCTTGAAGATGCTGATTATGATGTTGCTGCTGACTGTGATGTAAATGAGCTGAGGATTTTGATTGACGAGGAAGTGTGTGATGACCAGAGCGAGTGGTATAACCATTCCGACATAACGTTTGTAACTGGGTCATGGTACCGTCAACATTTACAACAACCTTGAAAAAGAAATAAAAAACTTAAGCTAATATTAAATGTGGCACTACGATTTTGTTACGAAACTTAACATAAAAAAAGCAAATTAACACTCTAACAAAGGCACAAAATGGACCATACATGGTAGGGAATTACATCCCTGTAAATAACCACTGCAACAAGCTACTCTGACGGCAGGATATGGTTTAGGATAGAGGTTAGTTACTGACTCGTATAAAACTTGTTTGGCAATTTTACTTAATGCTTCCACTATAATTACTTGTGAAAACATCGGCAAGTCTATTTCACTAAAGTTCAAATTATGTAAATGAAAGCAATAGATTGTTTACACCCCCCATAAAAAATAATATAAATTATGATGTCATGACCTCAGCTATCACAATTGCGAGACTATTCCATGCAATTACCCAAGTTTAATCATATTTCGTATTAATTTCGCTTTTGTAATACATTCAAAATGCGCAATAGAATCGACCCAATATGGACCAAATATAGGTTAATTGGAGAAATCGGATAATGGAACTTACAGCGTAGAACCCTAATTATCCGACGTGAACTCTCCGACTTCGAATGTAGAGAGTTGAGTGGTTGACTGCTTTGTTAGAAAGCGAGTACGCCTCAGTGAATTCGAAAAAACGGTGGATCGAATAAAGACATATCAATCATAAAATTCGTGTTTTATTGTGCTGCCGTATTAAAACTTTTGTACAAAGCGATATTAGTTCGGACACTATCGAATTATATGTGATCGTGATCTTAATGTTTGTGTTCACTCTACTATTATTTGTAATAGTTTACTACTTGCTAAATAATTATTGTAAATTTCCACCAAAAGATCATAATTCAATTGAAATATTTTCTTTTGTGTAGTTTTTTTTCAGTAGTACTTACGAGTATATGCTAACTACATAAGTCATAGAATAGTTTCGTAACATACAGTTCAGACAATTATTTAGATTCATAAGCATGTTCACAATTTCCTAATGGTTTTAGTAATACGAAAATAATAAACTTGGCAACAGTTCATAACTAACACAAGTGTATAAGTGTACGGTTGAATATCTATCTTCGGTTCATTATTTTAAAACAACAAATGCCAAGTTGTTCAGTTGGAGCACTTCCAGTTTTTATTCATATTGTTAAAATTTTCAGAGTTCAAGAAACAAATCATCCATCATTTCTGAACTTTAAAAAATTTGACTATTATTAGGCGCTTTTCTCGTCATTTTCTTCGATTTACGCTCTTCGGTTCGCATCGCCTCTTGCGAGAATATAGAGCCTTTCATCACATAAATAGGATTAATCAATGAATAGTATACTCGTTATGTTCCTATTACTAAGCAATAATTTCCGAAAACTATTAATAAGAAGTGTTTGCTATGATCAAATCAGTTAAGGGAGAATCTTATTTATTTAGTTAAAGCATGTGGACTTTTTATTAGGAAAAAACAAACAATTTAAGATATTTCACAAATTTGTAATAATAAACACAACAGTAAAGCATAGTCAAGCATTACGGCGCACGAAGCCTGTCTTTTGGTTGTATGCATTAGGTCTATCTACCAGGTAATCCCAACCATAAAAATAATGTTTTCATTTATAAATATGTAGCTATATTTTGACGAATCTCAACAAAACAAAATAATTAAAATGACATGTTTTTTTAAAAATTCATTAATTTTTTTTTGTGTATTTCTTTTTTTTCGGTTTCAATGCAGCAGGAATAAAATCCGAAATTTTAAATTATTTCAAAAATTTGAATTATTTTGAATAAACTTGGATTTTATGGACTCTCTGTTGTAAAAAAAAGAATGTTAACTCACACTCTATGCCACTCTGATCTGGTTCGACATACTATAGTATAACATTTTCTGTACGCACAAAATTTGAAGGAATTAGTTGAGTGATTTCATAAATATTGTACAAACCCCACCCGCAAAAAAAGCAGTTTCGAAAAAAAGCGTTTTAAATTCTGATCAATTCACTCTAGTTTCTTGCCATTCAAGCCGGTTATGATCAGCCAAAATTTTTGGGAAAGATAATTCAATAAAGCGGTTCCAAAATTATATATTTTTAAATGTTCAAACCACATAAAAAAAAATATTTCCTATTTCACGCCAGTTGGGAGTATAGGACTTCCACAAAGATTCTCCACGTCGAGGCCTTGCTTCAGTTTCTTTAATCGTTTATGTTCGCTATTCTAAGTGATTAGCCCGTAGTAACTATCCTAATTGATGGGATCCATCTGGTTGCTTATTAGGATAAGCGCACTCTGGGAGTGGAAGCGTGGGATCCGAGTGGGATTCGAACCTGGGTCTTTTCGATCAGAAGTCTAACACGCTTGCCACTACTTGCATCTCTGCAAACCACATAAGAAGTGATTTTTTATTTTTCCCATAACAGATATTGCAGATTCGCATATTCTACATAATTTATAAAATATTTTTAGTCTACTGATTTCTTGCCCTATTTACTAAATTTATACTCTTCTTCTATATATACCAATGGACAAAGCAGCGACGAATTTGTTTAAACTAAGGATAATTTTAAACTTATTATAATTGACTGAAATTTTAAATTCACTTTGAACGTGACTTTTATGTTATTCGTGTTAAAGAAATAGTCATAAGGCATTGTGTTTTTTCACATGTCATAAAACACGTTGTCCGCTATTCAAATACCACTTGCAAAATTTCGGATTGTTTTAAATAAACCAAAATGCGATGTGTCGGTCAATAAGCGTTTTTATCATTTGAGGGTGATTTGTACTCGCTTCAAGTTAGGACAGACTTCGGACACAAAATTTAGTTCACTTTATCTATACATTTTCAGCATGTCATCTATTCTTGATTTTTGAATAATAGCTCCTAGCAAAATCGCCCATTTTGCATCCATTAATTTTGTATTTCCACAATAGTGTTCATTAAATTTTGTGAATGCATGAGCTCTAAAGAATATATTCATTTTAGAAGAAATACAAATATGCATCATTAACATTTTGGTTTGTTGTAATCTACCAACGTCTTATTTATGAGTTCACACTCTTTAGTGCGTCTCATCTTCTTGATTATGACTGTGAAGGTTTTAAAAATAACTCTTCTACAAAATCATAGATTTAAAAAAAAATTTTTTTCAACTTGCATTTCAGCGATTTTCTATGGTTTGATATAATATTATCGGAGAAGAATATCAATTGGCGAGCATCGTAGCCCTTAACGTAATCCCAGTTTCTTTTACTTCATTGTGGGGCTATTTTTTATATAGTTTATATATTAATTTCCTGTTTAAACGAGTGTGATGAACCATAACTTCTTTCTATATTAACTCCAACCACTCTCAAAAGGATAAAAAATGTATTTTAATCGTTAACTTACTTTCTTTGTGGGATGTGTGCAAGATGTTATAAAAGCAACAGGGACATTCGCCAAATGGTAACCTAACATCATTTTTCTTCCTTCAATCTGTGATTCGTCCAACTTTTATGAAATAAAAAATGATTATATTTTAAAATCGAAAATTAGAAAAGAACGTTTTCGATTTACTTTGTTTCAGCTTTTACTTTAATATTCTATCTAGATTTTCCGACATTCTGTTTAAAGTGTTTAGTTTTGAAAAAATTGTTGAATATGCAGCACCAAAATTGTACCAAGAAATATTATATATTATATTTTGCACAATTTTTAGTAAATCTGGCACAGGTGGGAAAAAAGTAAAACTGGGACATGTTTCAATAAGGAATATCCAGAAACGTTCATTAGTTGTTTAAAAAATTAATGTTTATAGAAAATTAAGAGATTACTTTGAACACCTCTTATTCCTGTTTTGTAATTGTTATCCAACTTCTAAGTGGGAGAAATAGAACATCGCCATAGCCGTAATTCATTCGATTCAGAGAAGTTTTGAAGGAATGGGGAGAATGGTTGCTACAAAGTGAAGAGAGCATAATTCCTTATTTCTTAGTAAAGAATGTAAATATAAACCTAATTGTTAAAATTAATAGTATTATGCCATTGGAAATCATGCTCTAAAATATTTTACTGTTTCTTAGAAGTCTGAAGGCCTGTCTATATGGAAACTAAAGAAATCTGCACTAAGTACTCGGTTGTGATCTAACTTAAATTAAAAGTTGATCTTGTCTGCCTATCAGATTAAAATCACACAAATATTGTGCCGGCCGAGAAGCATTTTACTAATTTCATCATTTTCATTCGCACTATACATTATTATTTTGACACATCAATCTGCGTTAATGAAGAAAGATTTGTTTTAAATATTTGATGACTTCGGAAATATAGAATGATTGACAGAAAGAAAAATAACGAAATAAATTGTAGGTGTTGCATAATTTAAGTTAGGAAGTGCTTATTTGTACCACGCGTTTCAGCGTGTAAAGTCCGTGTGACACGGACTCGGGTACAAAATAAAAAGACAAGAAAATGTTTACTGACTGAATGTTTTCCTTTTACAAAATATCTATGGATTGCAATTTGCCTTTTTGCACCGATGCACGCACGGACACACACGGGATGCAAATAGACACTGACGCGAGTCCGTGTCACACGCAATTTATACGGTGAAACGCATGGTACAAATAAGAACTGTCTTTAAGTTAATTTAAAGATTTGAAATTTGATTATTACTATCCGGAAACTACTATCGTATAAACATCTTCTTCTTCTTCTTGATTTCGTTCACTACCGCATGGGTTGTACACCTAAGTGACTTATTTGGTCTCAGGTACTAGAGTACTAGCTATATTGACCACTACTCAAAAAACCTTTTATTCACTATGAGGAGTTCACCTCAGCACCCCACTAGCACGGCAAAATGGGCCCACGCGAAAAATGTGCACAGCAAAAAAAAACAATTGCAGCGCTCAAGATAGCGTCACCATGATGAACACAGTAATCGTTTTAACCCCACACACGCGACGGCCTCAACCCGCCTTACTCGTCAAGCGCTCAAAGGGAACTCTGTATACACATAACCATTCTCAAAAAATGTGATTAGCATTAATATAAATTGTTTTAAATATAAATTCTTAAAGTGACAGGTGTTGCCAATAAAAAAAAAAGGAATTAATAATAAAATATCTTCTGAAAAAGTAAAAGAAATCATATCAAACAAAAATCCAACGCCGACCAACCCCTGTTTTTGATTCCAATATAATTCACCACATCACCGAAATTAATAAATTATAGATGTGTCGATTACTCTATTTGATTCCAAGGATATACCAAGGAGATGGATTAAGAGTAGAGTGTACTTCCTAGAAGCATTACTAACTGAGGACGATACCAAATAATACAAATTATATAAAACCTGTGAAATCTATAGCGCAAGAAGAAAGTGTTGAATTAAAATAATTGATAATATATATTATTTTCTACAATAACCCTTTTTAACCAATACATGAGCCATTCACTTCCTAATTGTAAGACTAATACCATAGATGTCCTATTATCTAATGACCAGGTAGTATTAATAATAGTGTTGGTCAAAATAAATAATACACTTTTACGCCTCAATTCGAATTTTTTCAAGTCAACTACATATTTCTCTTCAAAACTAGCAATATGGAGTATTTCGAAATATAACGGCAATATCAAATTATAGTAGTTACTAATTATATTTCTTATTATTGCAATGCCCTGGACAAAATAAACCATAAAAGTATAAAAGCATGACTTTAATTTACAATTTTGGCCAGCAAGAAATCAGGTGTATTATTGACATTAGTAGCTGTTATGAACAGAGACAATTTTATCGTGATATTTAAATATTCGACATCGGCGGCCAAAAGCATAATGTTTTCTTCAAGCACAATGTTTTCTTCAAGCACAATGTTCTCTTCATAAACCATTTTAAAAAAATGGTACTGACATTTTCACCTTTTTATATTTTTTTAAACAGATTTTGTTCCCCTTTTTTTTATTAGAAGCATCAATGGCCTCAACACTGGAAGTCTATAGTAAAGATCGTTTTGTTGTTTTGTTTAAAGCTTTCCACTGAATGAGTGATTTTCCGATATTCACGAAGTTTCTAAATAAAAAAAAATTTATTTCACTGAAACCCGCCTTTTTCATTAAAAAACGATAGTCATCCACGAACACAGACAGTTTTGCAAACCTATACTCAGTGGTGGAGGCAGAACATCGAAATCCGTCGAAACTCCGAAGTCGAATTTTGGGACGTTTACAATACTCACTTCTATAACCCGAAAGTAAAACAAATGCTTCAAGAAAAATTAGTAGTTTCTGATACATAAGGCAAGATGGACGTAATTTTTGTCTGGAATTGAAAATAAGGCCATTTATACATATGAAGGGTCCAAGAGTAAAACCACTTTACAGAAATACTTTCGAAAATGGGATAGCGGTACCATCTTATACCCTTCAAGGAGTACTATAACCACACGTGCATTCATTATTAGGGTAGAACTATTTTGAAGCGGTAAAAAATCGATAAAGTTTTGGAATGCTGGGGACAACCAATTTACTTTTAAATTTGTTTTACTCGATGTGTAATTTGTTCTGTAAAGTGGTTTTGCTCCTAGAACCTTCATATATTTTAGAAAAAATATAAACAAATTTGATTGAATAAGCGGTTTTTAGAGATCCAAAAACTTTCTAAGACAATTGCTGATAAATACGCGATTTGCGTTAGAGTAGTACGGTACATCTGAAAATAATTCTAAGCACATTGTGAAACGATTACCATCACAGGCTAAGAGAATCTGGTTTAAAATCTTTTCCACATTAACATACGCTTGTTTCCTAGAATTGAGATTTTGAACTGATGAGAGCAAATTCGAATTGTTCGTCTGTTATTCGTCGGTCGACTAGTGTACAGAAACTATCTGGGGTAATATTTCGGTCTGGTGCTGGTAATTTGGCTTGAAAGAAGGAACGAGCAAAAGGACTCATTTCTATACTACGCGAGAATGAGAAGGAATTGGACTTAACAAATACATCAGATGTAACAGATTATGAAAAATGGCACGAATTACCAGCAGTGCCATAATCACTAATCTAGTAAGTACTAAATATTGCCTCAATCAAACCCACAGTGACCAAAATGGTATGTTGTCGTTGTCTATTTGTTTGGTTTAAGTGGCGATCACCTAGTCACAGTTCAATTAGCGCTAAGATGCGCCGTTTTGATACCACGTCCAGCACTATTTACATTACCATTTCGATCTACACAATTTTTAGCAGAGCATTTATTTCGATTTATTAAGAAATTGGCATATAAAGAAAATTTATAATATTATATAACAGATTTTGTTTTGTACAATTTCCAAAGTTTCCAAACAAATAAAACATATCTTATTAACACCCTGATCTCTTATTTTGGATATAAACAAATTTGACGCTCAGGCATTCGCACAATGTAATACGATCAAGAGTTATGGTGCAAAAAACCACGCGAATGATTGAGATTTAAATTTACAATAAGTTTGTTTCCGAAAAATTTTTAGCAACGTAATTTTTATTGTTGTAAATTCATATATGTCTTCAGAGTATATACTACAAATAAAAATTCCTTTTTTCCTAAATCCGACGTTACATTTTCTTTAAAAAATCTCATGTCATAAGTGATTCCTTTAAATATTTATACGCATTCACCCTTTTAATATTTATTCATTTTATAAATTTTAGCACTTATGCAAAAGAATATATCTTGATGACGTAAATTAATCATTTTATCTGTAAAAATATTAGTGTACCCCTAGCCAAATATAACACTATATAAAAACATTTTAAAGAGAAAATAATTAACTGCTATTACAAAAAAGGTTTTGCTTTCCTATGGTATTACTCGTCTAGAATATATTGCTCTACTGACTATGACTAATCTGAACTATTTAATTATATCACATTTACGCTCGTTAACGGACATCTGAATTTACGGAATATCTAAGAATGGTTAACATCCATAAATCCCATAAATATTTGTAATACTCGTCATGTCGCCATTTACTTTTTATTAGAACCTTTGATACAACGCGGGTGTTATATCATAAGCATAGAGTACTAAAATCATACTTGATCAGTTTTATAAAGAAATGCCTAATTCAAATTTAAGTAATTATTTTTAGAAAGCCCTCAAACTAACGCAAAAATTATTTGTTAGTTTGTATCTTAACCATTTCATTTTCCTTGTAAATATTCTTTGATTGTACCATTTTTTGCGTTCCAAAGAAAACAAAATCGGAAGGACTTTAGCAATGGAAATAGCCAACCACTCTAACTCTTAAGCCATCACCCACTCACTCGTCATTTTCCTCATCATCGGTTTGCAGACTACACATATATACACATATATACAATTAGGTCCATTAGTTTTAACACTGGTCTTTCGTTCGCTTTACCGTATAAATAGCACAATAAATGTTCTTCAAAAGCTGTACATGAGTATATTAGATCGGCTAAAGCACGCTACACGACAGATTCGAGATTTTGCTACCCACTACCAAAAAATTTTGATCCGCGCCATAAAGTTGTCGCAGTAAAATACGTGTTTGTCAGATTTGGTGTATTTTCAAATATCCAAGGACAGTTTAAAAGAAAATGTGCAAAATTTACATGATTTAATATAAAATATACACTTAGACGCTGCATCGATGACATTACATTGCCGATTAATTTGGTTTTACGATTTTTTCTTAAAGCCGAGCAGTGTGGTTGTGTTATTCAACATGCACGCAGAACGTAATTTTGAAACTGGAATACTCACATCGTCCAAATGTTTTGGATTTTGGGGCAGAATCATTTCAGAATTTCCAATTAGACCAATTAGCTGTTGGTGCTGCTGTTGCTGCTGCTGTACCGGTGGTGGTGTAGTTTCTGCAGAAGGACGGCGACTGTTTCTTAACGTGACACCTCTTTGTTGGGGATTTCTTACTTGTTGTGTTTGTTGAATCAGACCGCTGGATGAACGACTTGGACTAGTAGTACGACTATGACACGGCGATGAAGGTTGACTGAGCATGGGAGAGGAAGATTGTGGAGGATGTTGCTGAAATGTTTGAAGTTAATAACGACCGAGAAGTTTGTTTGGGCGCAGAAAACACACACCTCTAGTGAGGGCGGTGGATACGACAGATTGGGCCTCAGAGTCCAAGCCAGTGCATTCGGTGGCCCAACTGGAAATTCTGACGGAATGGCCATGTTTGAAGGAAGCATATGATGAATGCCGTCAACTGCAATTTGATGTGATAAACTAGCATCAGCAGGAATCATCTGAAAAAACCGAATAGATTAATTTAATATAAGAATATAGAATATTATACAATATGCATATAATAAGAAACGATTTGTAGATTTCAGAAATATCCACCGTCACTTTCTCAGAAATGATATAGTCATAAAAAGGGCTCTAATGGCTCTAAAATCCACTTATATAATGCATTCACTCTAGTAACGCGAGTACCTTAATACAGCACCAAAACCAATGATAAATAGTGTAAAATCGGGGAGCTGAACGAATTATAAATGATAAAAGCAAATGCATAACCGTATTTATGTCACACATATTTATTTATATGTAGAAACCCATTTGCGAATTGTTAAAAAATCTGATTATAAAAATTAGTTTTTCATATAACTGTAACGTACCTACTACCATTAACTGTATAAGTTTTTCATTTAAGAAAAATACGCAGAAAAAATGTTAGGGAGGGGGTTGCATAAAAACGAATTATACATGTTCTCAAATACACTTTGTCATTACCTGGCCGATCCTTATTTCAGGATAGAGCGAGATCTTAATATGACGCCCTTTATATAGTGCCACTCAAAATGATAGGTGCAATATATCTCCGAACAAAAAATCGTGGACTTAGATCAAAAGATAAAAATAAAATAATAATGTGCATCCCTAATTTATAAAGGATCCTGTAACTCGAAAACGGTTGGGTCCACCCTCCCCCTGCCGATTTCTTGTTCGGCTAGGTGAAATCTATGACCATTATCATTTTGGCATGCGCTATATGATACACCCTTATATGTAGTATATACATAGTATGGAACTAAACTATATAATACCTTTTTTTCTAGGGCCGCAAACTTGTTGACTCTGTCATGCGAGCCACAACAATATTTAAGTTTTACGCAGTTACGAATTAGCGAGATAGATAATTATTTTGACTCTTTTGTCTTAATTTCACAAAATAGCTGCTTAGAAAATACATTCTTCCTGTTATACATACAAACCAGTATGTCTCAAAATTAAAAATTTCAGAATAGTGTCCAGTTCTCTAAGTTTGGAGCAAAGTAGGACCAGTTTACAGTAACCTTTCATTTGATACTCATATTAAGGTGGTTGTGAAGAAAAAGGCAATCCGCCAGCTTGCGCTGCCTACCATATTGAGTTTATAATGACGTCACACGCAGCTTATCGTATACTACTCGTCGAAAGCTTTCATGTGATGTCCACATCGTCGCCATCTTGCGCCGTCCGAGGTTAGAATGATGATAGAGATTGCTGAAAGATCGGATGGTCCAGAATCCAGTAAGGAAGTTCAACCGCTTAGGCGAAAAAACATATGAAACACTAGAAACACCACTGGAAGTCGGTCATCCGATCAGCCGTAACACACGTCGGCCAACACACCTCATTGCAGCGGCCCATAGATGTAATGTGCCTTGTTACGCAACATCGCACTCATTAAATAATTAAACGGGGCCGCTAACTGCATTCAGATGCATTTTGGCCGAATCGCCGAAACCCTGACCTAGGTGACAAGGTGAGCGCTGAAGAAGCTCGAGTTGAGTTGGAGACGAGGTTGTGCGCAACGCAACGAGAATAAAATCATTTTGGAAGAGTGCGTGATTCGTTTTTGATCATCCCACAACTCGCCCCAGTGTCGTTGTACACCGAAAATGAATCCCCGTTAATCTCTCCTGTAGTGCTTTGAGGTGCTCCCTAGGGGAAAGTGGAAAGGTTAGTTAGGATATAGTAACCACAACATATTTTGGCACAGCCGGTTTCGGGAGATTGTCCCGGAGGAATCTACGTGTTTTCATCACCCCCATCAACATCACCATCTTCACCTGACCAGGCTGATCAAGAGCAACACAACAACAGACAGAAAAGAGTCCCCTCCCACATTAAGTGGACACAACACACGTATGTATTTTTGTAATTATCATTGTAAGCACAAAACAGCAATAAAGTAGCAAGTAAGATAAGTGAAATTTGTTTAGAGTTGTTTCGGTTTATGGAAAACAGCTTGTGTTTTGTGTCGCGTTAATTGAAAAGTAAATTTCTAATAAGTGGTAGAATTAAGCAAAGTTTCTTTTACGGTGGAAAACGTCGGCTGCAACTCCCGGGTTTTGTTCTTTTTTCTCTCTTTGTTCATAACGAGATAGACATTTTTGTTAAATGTTGCAAGTATGAGAACCAGTGTCTCCAAACGGAATAGAACAAAAAGTTGTTCTTCCTCCAACTCGTACCCACCAAATTCAGAAAGAGCAGATCTTCAAACGATTTTTCTCACCAAATTGGTAAATGGCAAACCATATCAAGTAAAAGTAGGTTAGTTGCGGAATAGTCGACAGTATCCAAGGGAAAATAGTTGGCATTCGGAAGAAGGGTAACCAAACTCCTCAAGGGATGCAAAGCTCTGGCAACGAAAATACATGCTAAGGGAAACGAAGAAGTGAACTCCGATTTGGAGGAAACTGCGGTAACGGCTTTCAAAAGCGGAATTCGGAATCACCATCATCGCTTTTATCTTTTAAAGTACGGGGAAATGTCACTGCAAAAAACAAAAGAGAAAGCGTGCAGATTGGAGTAGGCAGAGTGGTATATGATATTGCATCAGAGCGCACAAAAAACGTGATTTTTGCTTACGACTCGGTCACGAGACACGTCGTAATGGAATGTCGCGCTAAAAAGTGTTGAGAATATAACAATAGAACATCAAATACGGAAAACTAAACGAAGGCTGTCACCTAAATTCGACTAACTCAAGATGTCAGCCAGATAATAAAATATAATATCGTTATTAATGCACCGCTTCACCAAAACAATATCAATACTAACAAGAAAACAGAAGTTAATTCTTCCACTAAAAAAGAAATATCTAAGCAATGTCCTCCTAAACAAGAATCACGACAAAAATGTTCCGCTGTTCTACCCTTGGATATCGCCAAAATTAAGAAAGCAAATCTTTTAATTGGCGCAGGTGCGGACATAAGCATTCTAAAAAAGGAGGCACTTAGCAATGAAATAGTTATAAATCCAGAAGATAAGGTAACAATAAACACAGTTTTCGGAAGGGGTCAAACTGACCTCCCCCATATCGAAAATTCCGGTATACTGGGCTACAATTTCCTCTCACGCTTTTGCAAGGGCATATTGGGCTACGATTTCCTCTCACGCTTCCCAAGCAGACTTACAGGCGGCAAAACGCCAAGTGAAACTCATGTAGTTTCAAAAGGATTACTCCAAGGTGACACGCGAGAACAGGAAAATTCCTCAACCCTTGTCAATCTCGATCTCACCTTGGAAAAAGTTGGATCAGACCCTATTGAAGATGGGGATAAAACTGATACTATAACAATAGTCTTAACGAAATTCATAAGATTTCACAAAGCGAACCTCTAAGTGAAAATCGAGTACAGGCAAATTCCACAACCCCTGTCAAGATCGAAGACACAGTATGAGAAGCTACTCCAGACCCATTTAGGAGAGAAAGTCAGCCTGTTACTAACCAGGCTGACTCTGATGAAGACCCAAGTTCAGTGAGAGAGGAACATAACGCTGTACCCTGTTGCGAATGGGATAAAATGGGATTAATTAAAATAGTGATTCCTCCACGATGTGAAAAACTGGTAAAACTAAGTACGGACTTGAAAGAGGAACTACTTTGCATGTCCCAAGAGATCTGCTAAGGGGTATTCCTTGCAAATTGCCTAGTTAAACCAGTGAACAACATAATCACTATTGGAATTTTGAACGTAAATGAAAAATGTCAAACTCTTGAACCCTTCAAAATTAAAATTCAATTAGCGAAAGATTTCCTTATTAGAAAACTTCTTACAAATTCAATTCCAGTAAACCTTGCAAATTATCCAGAAATGAGGAATTTAGGTGCAGTTTTCAAGGAAGATGATACAGACTGGAAACAGAATAGACTAAGTAAGCTTGACTCGCAAATCATGCTAGAAGATTACCTAAACAACGAAGCACGGGAAAGCATCCAAAATCTCTATAGAGAAGTCCATGATATTTTCCATTTGGAAGGCGATAAGTTAACCTTTACAACGATTCTGTCTCATTCGATTCGGCTAAGCAAAGAGCAAGGAGCGACAATCAATAATACATGAGCAAGTAAAGGAAATACTACAAAATGACATCATTCACGGACAAGAGTCTGTGAAATTCACCACTTCTAGTAGTTCCGAAAAAAACGAGTCCATCAGGGGAAAGACGATGGCGCGTAGTAGTGGATTTCAGAAAGTTAAACAACGTAACCATAGGGGACGATTTCCCGCTACCACATTCACAATTGAGGAAATTCTAGATCAACTGGGGCATGCACGATATTTCACAACGCTGGACGTGGCGAGTGGGTATCACCCGATTCTTGTAGATCGCAAAGACCCGCGCGCTGGGGCACTACGAATTCAAAAGAATGCCTTTCGGATTAACTGAGGCAACCCTAACCTTCCAAAAACTTATGAACCAAGTTCTCTCAAGATTACAAGGCTTTAAATGTTTCGTATATTTAGACCACATTGTAATCTATGAGAAAAGTTAAAGGGATTAGAATAAAAAACTCGTGCAAGTTTTGCAGAGGTTGAGGGACAACAACTCTAAACTCCAACCCGAAAAGAGCCAATTTTTGCGAAAGGAAGTAGTGTATCTTGGGCACGTATACACATCTAAGGGAGTGTTCCCAGAGCCCCCAAGATAACCTACGTGAAAAAGTTTCCTACGCCAAGAACAGTCCGCCAACTGCAATCGTTTTTAGGATTTGCAAACTATTACCGGAAGTTCATATAAAATTTTCCGGAATAGCGGAGCCCCTGATTAAGTTGTTGAGGAAGGAAGTAAAATTCAAATGGACGCCAGAATGTGAAAATTGTTTTAAAGAACTTAAAACCGCCAACAATATCACCTTTGTTGAGATACCCCTATTTCTCTCAGTCATTCGTCCTAACAACAGATGCGAGTGGAAATGATAATGCCACTGAAAGATCTGGAACTATCAAGTCTCTCGATTTTAAATAGCGTAGAATATTACAGGGAACTTTATACCGAAATAATATAATTTCCCCTCCCTTGTCACTTGAGTATAAAGATTTTTTAATACGTGTAGGTGCATATAAATGTAAATCAATTTCCTTCTTTTTTAGCATTAGATTTACCTTTTTCGATTTACGTCTTCTTTTTACGGAACCTATCGCGACGTACAAACCACATTTGGCATTTTTCATTTTACAGCTCAAATTTCCGCTGGAATTCAACTCTCAAAAAAAGAGGTTTGTTTATTCGTGGAATTGATAAGAATAGGCAGGTCATATAATCCACCTACTCAATTTTTTTCGTTTCCACTAACAATAAATCAGCTGCAAGAGCACTTTCTCTATATGTGACAACCACTGAAATGCTTATTTTGTTAAGACAAATTGTTAAGCAGCTGAATCTACCAACAAAGAACAGACGTGTCTGCAAAATTTCAGATCCAATTTGATTGTATTACGTTGTTTCACATAAAATGATTATCGAAGCGTAAAGATCATTGAATTTCATTGCCTGAAGTTTCTATGTTTTCGGAATTGCGTATTGCGACTTGGCATTTACACAACAATGTTTGTTAAATTTTATTCTTTTATAATTTAAGTAACTTTCCAATTCGCTCATATTTAAAATATTTAATTAGAAAACTTTTGTAGTGCTAATTTTGTATAAAAATATGTGATGTAAAGATCTTAGTTTTTATATGCCTTTTAAGTAACATTGAGTCATTTTTTCGAATAGAACACTATACAAGGGGATGTAAGGCAGGATGAGTTCACACAATGCAAGGAAAGAGATAACTTATTTCAAAAGCACTTACTTATTTCAAGAACGAATTCATTAGATATGAATAAGTCGAATTGCAAATAAGGTGGAACACTACTGTAGGGGGTTGATTTTTTATCTAATATTTACTTGCCTAATACGCATACTTAAACTGACAATCGCGTTCATCTCGAAACACCGTTTTTCGGGATGGCGGGAAAGAAACTCGAACACTAATAATCTGATAAAAAATTTTTAGTTTTGATATACACGCTGTGCAGTACGTAGCGTCATCTGTTGGAACGACATGTCGTCGGTATCCATATCATCCAGTTTAGGCCACAAGAAGTTGCTTATCATCGATCTGTAGCGCTCGCCGTTTTGGCGAAATTTGAGTCAACTTCCGAATACATGACACCAAGCAAAGACGCGACGGACATTTTAACGACATTCTATTCCATACTTAATGCCATAAAATATTCTTTCAAATTATTATATTATATATTGGTTATTACTTAATTCCTAATATGTAAAAAAAAAATAAGTCCTAAAATCCAAATCATTCTGACAGACTTTTTTATTATACCTACCTATCTTTCCAGGGTTCAAATTGTCAATTAATATATTTGAAAAGTGCAGTAAATTAAGTGTTTAATTAACGTCCTCCCTAACCCCTTCGTTCAGCAAACTTTGCAGGCTTCCCTCGGACCTTCTGCGTTAAGCTTTATGTTATCTGAATATAAATCATTTACATGCCTACAGCCGTTTAAAAAAAAATTATCCTAACATTTCATTGTATACCCCAATTTTGAAGTCGCACAAGGGACGGAAAAGTCTTAAATAAATGAAGTAGTAAGAAATACTTCCGTAACATAACACAATCACATTGTGGAATCCAACGGAAATCAAATCCGGGCGGAACGTAGGAAATTGTGAAGCAACGTTTACCAAATTTTAGAAGCGCTGAACTTTCTATGAGTTGAAAGCCCCTTTAAAATCTCCTGATTTCAAAAGGGATTTGATTTCCGCCGAAACCCATAATTGGAGTGAATGTGATGCATCTTATAATTTTGTTATTTACTTTTCTAATTTTTCCATAATCATATGATAGTAAACAGTAAATCGAGCAGTGGGGAGTAGATACATTGTAATTGGTTATAATGTAAAGTTCAAGCGATGCACTGCCTCGAACCTTAACAATGAAACACACTGCATACTTCAAGAGGTTTCATGCTACCTTGCGTCTTATCTTATGGTTTGCTCAGAAGTACTCTAGTGAACTGATAATACCAATTACCAAATTGTATCTGAATTGGAAAAATGGTGCTGATCACCTCAAATTATAATTCTCTTTTCTTTAACTATTCCATGCCTAAAACTAAACTAGAGCAAGCTAAATTAATACAGAGAAGCATGAACAAAAATTCTGGTGACAGGGATGTAGGTTTTGACAATATGTATATGTAAAAGCTTTCATAGGTATTAAATGCAGCCCTTGCATATTATGATGCAATCGTGGTATCTTCGTAAGTATTTGTTTTACTGAATTTTATATCGCATCAAATAAAAACAAACTAGAGAAACCATACTTTGCAACAAATATTTTATCATATTATCAAAAGTTTAAACTTTTAGGAAACGTTGTGTTGAACCGCCGGACGACCAATTTCTTAATCGAGCACCCTTGGCGCAGAGTAACTAACAATAACTTCTCTCGCTTATAAATCAAAGTTTATAGGCATAAAACGAAATCGCCAGTGCCCAAAAAAAGAAAATCCGGTCTGAATTCAATATAACTCTTGAAATGATTATAAAAAACACGTAAAAAAATTAAATAAGTTAAAACTGAACCCCGCTTTTTTTTATGACATATGTACTTATCTACTTGCTTCTTATGAAATTAAAATAAATATCGGGCAGTACGGAATCTGAAACATTTCATCTAAAAGGCTATAAATGTTTTTTTCCCCGTGAAGAGAAGTTAATCTATAAATTTCTGAATCTTATTTGCTTCCACCTTCCTCTTACCTAAGTGATGAAGCTCTATATCGGCTACTTCAAAAATAATTTAAAACTGAGATATTTCAACAGCATACCAGTAATTTTGGGAGCTAAGGTTGAGTACCCTATTAGGCAAACCAGGTTAAAGTTCTGCATCACATCACTAGGTGAAACTGTGCCAACAGATGTATGCACAACATAGCAAAAATAATTTCTTAAAGAATTGGTACAAACCTGTGTGATCGGAGCCTGTGGAAAGCCCATTGGTATGTTGCCCTGTGGGATCACCTGTATGGGCGTTTGGATTGGCGGGTGACCCCCATGTATGTGGATAGGTGGCTGGTCCTGATGCAGGGAGCTGTGATGACTGTGTCCACTTTTGCTCTCTTTAATTTCTTTGAGTTTTAAGTAGATCTCACCACACTTCATCCGCTGCTCGAACGAGAACACTGGGTGATTGGTGGCCATCGTATAAACGAGCAGGAGCTCCTGGAGTGTATCGATATCGTTGATTTTGAAAAAGTCTCGCTCACCCCAGCCGTCCAGTGTCTTGAAAAGTTCGTTCACACACGATCTATTGCAAGCCCGTATTAGAGCCAAATACAGCGCCATTTTGCGGCGGATTTTCATATCAGTCGGTTCGCCAGACTGACAACTGGCTATATCAGCTGCCAGCTCTTGCGGATTATTCACACGCAGTTCAATCCCCCGGAGCTCCTGGGAATCGCGACGCCCCAGCTCCTCGAGACATGTTCCCAGAAAGCGCAGCTCAAAGGGAAGGCACATATTTAACAGCGTGCACATCGTGTCTATCCTTTTAAAGCTCTCTAACTCCTTAAACCATGAGACGACGTCCTCTTTACAAATCATTTCCAGAAACACATTGATTTACTTTCCTAAATGGTACGTCAAAAAATAGTGTTCTTTCTTTCTTCCACCACTCGTCAAAGTTTCGAAATTCGAACTCTCAGTTCTTCACCCTTTGCATATGGCCTTTTTGTTGTTGTGATTTATGAATCGGGCAATCGGCGGCGACAGTAGGAACCACGGCCACAGGCGAAAACGGGGCAGTAGCAGCAGCAGCGACACAACCATCCACTTGTTCACCTTCATGTACCAACACACTCAACCCACTCCAATAGTTGACTGTTCCAACTAGGGAACTTAATTTTGTCCTATTTCCTGGCGATCGTCTGCTGGTAGCCCACTCATTACACTTGCGGCAAACGCTTCGCACCGATTTTGTTGGCCGCGCGCACAAAGCACAATTCTACGTTTTTATTTTAGCGCAGAAAAAATTAAGAGCTCGTCAACGAGACACAAAAAAGATCCCATTCGACAACATCAGCGGTTAATTGTATGGATGTGTCCATGTTCGAGGTATTCGAATAGGCGAATGTCGCACCTCGGCGAAATTTCGGACTCGGAATGCATTCGCGGGGAGTTGCTCAGTTTTGTTCGTTTAAAATTTAAACTACGGTTACTGGTCTAGTTAGTAATTTTTGCGATTACTTTTTTTGCAGAGTGTTATGCTCCTTTTGATCTTGAAAATCACAATTAAAATTTGAGGAGAGAACTATAGGAGATGGCATCTTACGAAAAAAGCGTTGTCACCTTCGTTTCAACTTTTGTAACTGCGAGTGAATTCAGACCGGTACATCAAATACTCAAACTAATTTGGATGCAGCAGAATCCCCGAAATTTATTTGATCCGCTGCATCAATTCGATTCTCCATTTAATGCAGTGCGTGCGGTGTAAACACCGTGTACTGTGTGGGTGGGTGGCTTTGGGATGTTTTCAAGTATTCTTAATTTTTTATCATTTTAAAATGGGGACTAAAAGATGGACGCATTAGACTTCAAAAGAGAGAAAAGTATTAATAGCGCTAATTAAGGAAATGAATATAGTGATTTTCTCGTCCATTTCTGTTGTTTCTGATTGTCCCGCATCAAAATAACAGCTGTCAAGACTAAATACGAGGCGCATCAATTCGAGGATTTATTGCACCGGTGTAAACTCTGCGCCAAAGCCACTAATGCATGACAGCTGCTTTTATAATATAATAATACTTAAGATGAATGAGTTGCTAATGTGGTGCAGAGGACCGATGGGAATAAATTCGGCTGTTGTACGTTCAGGGCAAAGAATATAGAAACGCTTTACAAAGATTGTTCACTTTCTTTTTAAGTCGCAGTTATCCCCACTACTTCTATTTTTCAGCCAATTACAAATAAAGCAACAAAATTACCCATCAGTAAGAAAGAGGACTTTTTTGTTGGTTCCGAATCCGAATTCTCATTTAAATTGCTTACTAAATAAAGGAAACGGCAACGGTCAGCAATTCGGAAAATACAATATAACATGAGTTATAATTACCAGGCGAACTGACAGCAGCATTGCATTTCGTGGCACTGTTGGGTGCATGTCGAGCGAGCTTGTCCAATAGGAACAGGCAGAAATTGACATGCATCCCTCACCCATTAAAGGGGTGCACACACTGCACAGATTGTACCATGAGTACGTATACACGACAGTCCCAAATCAGAACTAGAAACCGGTTATGGGCTAGGAAATTTGCCCTTGGGTACTATCTGTGTGCGAATAAGATTTGTGTCATTTGAGGGATCGAGCACACCCTTACAGATATATCAGGCCTACGCCCAATTCAATCGGGGCTAGGCCAACGTTAGGACTTGCCCGTATACACGGCAAAGATAATCACGACTTTGGGCTACGCTAGGCCAAAATTCGCGACTTTGGATATCGTGTATACGTAGTCAATTTAAGTCTTCACCATTTCTGCAAGCTCTAACACTGCTCGGAAGCATATGCGACTGTATAGTGTGCCGTGCCGCACTGCGATCGTCACAGGGTAATTCGTTGGGCTAATGTGTTTGAAGTGAATTTCACGACAATTTGTGGCATATGGGACCAATAAGAAAATTTTTTTTTTTAACTTTAAATATCTTGAGAAATGCATCCTGAATTATATATTGGCATAAATGATCCTTTTGGTGTTTGATATTGTTGATTCTTGTGAGAAAAATGGAAGGAAATCATCCTGTTGTTTCTATTTCCTGTACACCCTATAAAACTGTTTCAATTTCTTTAAATTTCAAGCCCCGCCTCGTCATTGTTCAACTCTCTTCCACCACAATGCTTGAGTATGCTATCGACTTCTAGCAAAACTGGAGTTGGGTGGAATAACGGTACCAAAGTCAAAAATAGATAAGGAGATAATCGCCGGAGTACCATAGGTTGGATAGTCTTTGGTTCATACCCCTATTGGGAGAGTCGAGTTCTCATTTTAATGGTTCGACTTTTTAAACCATTCCGTCCGGCATTACCATTACAGGTAATGCGAAAATCTAGATACCATTACCAAGTAATGGGAATGCAAAAAAAAGAACATATCCATTACTAATAATGGTAGTGACACTCAACCATTACTTAGCATTACTCTACCATTACCTACATTACTGGCCATTACTTACGGTATATATTTAACACAAAAACCAAAAATTAAATACTTTACTTTTGTTTGAAGGTTTGCATATGAAATGCTTCGTGATACATTGTATTTTTCAGTAATGGTTGAGTGCTAATACCATTATTAGTAATGGATATGTTCTTTTTTTTGCATTCCCATTACTAATAATGGTAATGGTATCTAGTTTTTCGCATTATCTGTAGTGGTAATGGTATTGTAATTGGAATGCTTTTTTTTGTGTGTAATCAACTTATGTAAAAGCATTACCATATTTTATTTAAAACCAGTCATCCTGCAAAATACGATTATGAAGTTTTAAGAATTTAGTTTTCCTACTGTGAATTATTTTCTGATTATTTTAAATATTGGAGTGTCAATCGTGATATTGAACAAGGCCCAAGGGTGAATTTATTACGAGTTTTTATTAAACTCGACTAGTTCTGATTAAGCTAGAACTTTGTAATTTTGCACACGTGCATAAGTCCAGTGACAATGAAATATTTTATCCAATATTCTAAATAGAATATGACGGATGACGCAAAATTACGGATTACCTTTTTCTTGACAGCCCCCTTGATGTGGTTATCAAATGAAAGTTTTCGATAAGTATTCTACGAGAAGCTACGCGACGTCATTCTAAACTAAATATGGCGGATTACCTTTTCATCACAACCCCCTTGATATGGGTACCATAAGAAGTCATTGAAATTAAAACTCAAACCACGAAGAAAACAACCATTACCAATAAAAATAAAATAAATATTACCTATTCAATTACCGATACCTATTTATGAAAATTCACGAACTTTTGGAATTACACTTTTACCAATTTTATTAAAATAAATAATTGTATTAATTGTGATTACGTGATATAAAAGCGTGTTGCGATGTGGTATGTTAAGTTTACATACTAGTAGATAGGTATGTATGTATGTTGAGTTTTCATCCCACATCGCAACAAACTTTTATATATACAAAAATTTATTTTAAACTATTGCTTCAAAATTCGTTTTCAAATTCATAATCTATAGAAGAATTTCTACAGGTATCATCTATTCATATTTCAAGGAGAAAATCTTTGCCGACCAGTACTATCAAATGTAAACATATTTTAGCATTACATATTTTTTATATTTTACTGAATCAAAACTCGAAAGAGGCGCATTTATGCCAATCGTGCCGAATCTACCAACACTAACCTTAGAGCTGAATACATATCCCACAAGAACTAGGAAATATTTCAGATAAGTCACAGCTGATCAATTTGGCTCGATTAACCTAACAGCGCCTGTTAAGTGTGAATTATTGGTACAAAAATGGATTTCAGCCAAATAAATTAGAACCCGTCGTCGTCATCTTCGGCCATCTCCTTAGCTAGCTCCAAGTCTTGCTGTTCGCGTTCTCTTCTCTCCTCAGCACTCTCCAGATCCTTGCCGTAGGATTTTGGGGGATATCGCATTGCCTTAACACTTTGATTGTGTAGATCTAAGCAAAATGAGATCCGTTGGTGGAAAGCAAGCTGGGGTTCCCTAGTGCTGTAAATATCTGTGCTTTCCTTGCTACGCATATAGCCCGACTCTGGGTCAAGTGTTGCTTCGATGACCCCATCTCGAATAGCTTTCGCTACAATAAACTCAGCATCTTCTGCTGAGTCGAGCCCCAGTTTCTTGGCAATATCTCCTGGCGAAATCCTTGAGTAAGACAAACCAATAGAGCGAATTGCTGTTTTGATTACATTGTGGCGCAATCGGATGATAAGTGTGTAGGTATGATCCTGCTGGAATTTTGGTCCGAAATTCTCAACAACTTCTCCGAAACGCTGAAGGTTACCTAAGCGTACAGCTTGAGTTAGTTGAAAGTAGGGAGCCAGTGATTTCCTTAGAGCGGATTGACGAAAAATTTGCCTCTCGGGAATATTTCCTAGTAGCAGTTCAACCACAATGATAAGCTTCTGGACAGTTTGTCGAAAGCCGACCGCAGCGTGCTGTGGAGCCTTCCTCAGTGCTTGGACCAAATGCTTATGCGCCACACTGTATTCAAGTTTAGCGGCCTTAATTCTGCCCAGATAGTAGAGGAAGCGCGCCCATTCGTTGTTGCTTGCGGTTTCTGGAAAGACAGACTTCTTGACGAGTTTATCTGCTTGATCATACAGTGCATAGTGAAGATAATTCCTTAGCAGACCGTTGATAATCACTGCTTGTCCTTCAAAGTCGTTTCTCAAGGTTGCTGTTCTAAGACGGGCATGCAGGAACCCTCGGATGCTTTCCAAACTGTTTGTTAGTTCTGCAACGCGCGAGTGGTAAAAGTACGATTTGGCTGCAATCAAATCAAGTGTGCGGCGATTCTGGCCAACAATTTTGTTCATAAGTGCATCCGAGCACTGGCGACTTTTTTGCAATTGATTGTCGTCCAACAAGCGGACTAGGAGGAGGAGATGAAAGTAGACATCTACTTCAGGGACAGGCGATTTTGTTGCTGTCCTGTTCCTTAATCCCTCAGGCTCCTGAGCCCCTGGGGCAGGGCTAGGCACATACGACAAAATAGCATCACGATCAGGCCCAGCTGGGTAGAGATTTACAGCCAAATTTTTCAAGACTATAGGGTTCGTTTTGCGCCTTGTATTTGGCAGACCTCGCAAAACTCTCAAAATGAATCTGTGAACAGTCAAACTTAGTTTTGTTTAACGATGCAGAGTGGAGCTCACCTTGGTTCCTTGTTCACAACAGCCTTTTCAATCTGGCGAACCTGTTCGCGAATTTCCTGAATGGTCAGCATGTCCTGGTCCTTTTTTGCGACCTCTGGATCCTCAGCCGTTGTTTCGGCATTTTCCATGTCTACATCTTGAACGGTGTTTTCGGTTTGGCCACCCATTTCTTTCTTTAGCTGGTTATATTCGCAGTTTGCTTAAAATTACTCTTTAAAACAACTCGACTGCTCAAGACTGAAATAACAGACTCACTTGCGTCAAAAACTGTCGAGTAATAAACATGGCCGGTTTTCGAAAACTAGTAGTGCCACTCGCTATATGCGAAGCGACATTAAAGGTACATATTAATTGACATAAAAGAATGGATCTCCTAGGATTTTTTCCGATATAAATAAATAAACAATTAAATGTTAAAATCAGCTGATTTACAGAGTGCTTAACCCCTTTGCTCAGTTGTCTCACTCAGCCATGAGACTGTAATTGCCTCCAATTGAAATGGATCCAACGAACTAATAACCTTAAAGGAACGACAAAAAGAAAAACTATTATAAAGCAAACTAGCACAAAAACAAGTCCACCGAAGTAACGAAATTGCAGATTTTCCCCAAGTAAAAATAAATGTTGATATGCACGATGCAAATCTTTTCTTAGGAGGAATTTTGTTTACTTCCTTCCAACGGTTTTACATTTGATTTTCGAAAATGAAATTTTTGAAATGATAAATTTCCCTCAAATTGGCACACAGCTGTAACATTGAATTTGACATTTAAAATATGTAAACTGCCTTAATGTTTACGAAAAAATTTGAAAAAATTGAATTAATTATGTAAAATAAAGGATTATCGCTTTTTTAGGGAAGGTGTTGGCAGAATTTCCAAAATTTAATTCATGAAAATAAATCAAGCTGGTCAGCTGAGTGGCACTGTCTTTCCTAACCTAAATTGCTTATCAGAATTCGTATCTTATCTGAATACTTACAATGGAATTTTAGTCGTTTTTCCCTGCATCTAAACACATCGACTCTATTTAGTCTGTGCTAGTTAAGCTCCCGAGCAGTATGTTAGCTTTACGAGTTGCTAATTCCGTGACTGTTCGTCGTCTGCTTCTCAACCCTATGCGGCAGGCATCAACTCAAGGGGAAGGGGCTAATGGGGACAAACCGGATCCAAATCATCCCTTAAGAAGAACCCTTCGACTGCTCGGGAATGACATGAGGAAAGTCAAGGAATTCATCTTCCCGCCAAAGAAGGTGCACACACCGAGTGGAGTCTTGCCTCTTGATGACATCGATATATTCGACCCAGAGAAGAGCAGGTACACAGGAACGACGGAGTTTCAAACTCACTGTGATGTACTTATCGTGGGGGGCGGAGGTGTTGGCTCATCAATTGCGTATTGGCTGAAAAAGCAGGCTAGAGATGGTCTAAACGTTGTCGTTGTCGAAAAAGACCCCACGGTGACTTTAGCCCTATAAATCTCAATTCCACATAATGTTTTTTAATCCTATTTAGTATGCAAAGTCCTCAACTTGTCTCTCAGTGGGTGGTCTCCGTCAGCAGTTTTCGCTTCCAGAGAATATTCAGATGTCCCTCTTTGGAGCAGATTTTATTCGGACGGTAAAGGAGCACCTGGGTGATGATATAGAGCTCAACTTTACTCCTTACGGCTACCTTGTCCTGGCATCTGAAGAAAGTGCAGAGTGCCTGCAACAGAACTCAAAGCTCCAGAACGAGCTGGGCGCAAGAAATGAAATGCTCAATGCGAGAAAATTGAAGGAAAAATTCCCTTGGCTAAACACTGACGGCATTGCAGTTGGTAAATAAAACCAATTCCTCAAAAACGCATATTTAAAAACTCACTTCAATCTTAGGCTGTCACGGACTAGAGAAAGAAGGCTGGTTTGATCCCTGGGCGCTGCTAATGGGTTTCAAAAAGCGAGCAATAGAATACGGAGCACATTTTACTGATGCTGAAATTGTAGATTTCGAATTTAAGGATCAGCCAGATATGAGAATTCGTGGAGGCGGAGATAAAATGTATGAATCTCTAGACAAAGCAGTATTGCGAATGCCAGACGGAGAGATTCGGACTATTAAATTTGCTCTGTGTGTTATTGCTGCAGGAGCTGCGTCAGGTCATATAGGAAGGTTGGCGCGGATTGGAACTGGCCCTGATATGCTTAGTGTTCCTTTACCAGTAGAACCAAGGTAAGCTGCTAAATATTTCATATACATATGTTTTAGTAAGAAGGTTTTAAGGTTATTTTTTACCCAAAAGAACTTTAATTTCGAAGTTCGCTTTGGGTACGTATTGTTAAATCAATGCGACCTAATTTGAAAAAAAATTTGGGATCTTTGCGACATTAAAAAAAAAGTTTGACTTAAAAAATTAATTGTTTTTGCAAACTCTAGGAGAGAAAATTATAAGACTCTGGTCTAAACATCTATTGGAAAAGCGAAAAGTTCGCATTATGTCCTATGTATAATCCTATAACCGTCCGATGATATTAACAAACGTATACGAGAAGTGGCTTTGTACATTAAAACAATTTTGAAAAACATCTGTAAACAAAATTAAATTTGACAATCCTAGTAGTAACTTAAAATATATCCCCCTAAAGTTAAAGAAATCGGCTTTTTCTTTCTGATTGCTGTCGGTTCCATCATATCCTGGCACCAGATTTTGCTAGAAGAATAATTATTCCCAATTTTTTTGCATGTAGAAATTAAGTAGTTATAAGAGTAGATAATAATGAGCTAAAATACGTCGTAATTATTTATACAAATGCGAAACGCCGATAAGAGTGTTATTTTTAATATACAAACTAAGACAACTTTCAACGGTGAAGCAAATTTTAAACAAAACAATCACAATGATAGGAGATAGAGATAATTTGTTAGGTGGTAGAATTGTTTTATAATCGGGTGAGTGCTTTATATGGCACGTTAGAGATGTTTTTTTTTTCTAAAAACAAACGCCCAGAGATAAGATTCCTACTTCAAATAAATGTATACCTACACGCAATTCGGAGTGTTGAAAGGAAAGGTTATTACATCAATAGTTCAATGCAAAGGCGACATCACTTGCAAGTATGCCAATACTCGAAAAAAATTGGTTTTGGGTGTCATGCGATTAAATACGATGAAAACAGTATTTCTTCAGTACTATTGTGGCCTACCAATTTGTTTTTGTAGAGCATCGAATTTCCCAGAAAAAAGTCGGTAATCATTAGTTAGATTCGTCTTAATTGTAAGAGTGACACTGGATATATCAAAATTGTAAAAATTAAAATGGTCGATTTTTGGCGCCATATTATGTCTTAAAAAATTTGTTTTCCCTCAAAAATTCTATCGAGTGAGTTTTCAACATAACGGGTTTTTTAAATGGCTTACAAAAATTATACAAATTATATGTTTAAAGGAACGACGGAGATGACGGTTTATCTCTTTCTTCACAACTTCGTCGATATGAGCATCAAATGAAAGGGTTTGACGAGCAGAATACAACAAGATATTGGACGTCATTCTAAACCCAATTTATCTTAATTGAGAAAATGGCAAAAGTTTTTAATAAAATAAAGTAAACTAAAACCCAACTACGGCTTCAACTGCCTTTGAAAAAGTTTTAAACAAGACGTAGCTAGACCTCTATTGTGTATAATAATAACAGAGAAAATCACCTACTAAAGTTAATGAATTCTTATGATAAATATAGCATTTACAGTTACTACATTCAGTATTGTGATAATATATTCGGCGATACGTAAACATCGTAGTCACACGTTTTATCTCAATTAAGATAAACTTTTTAATTACAGAATTTCCAGATCTAAAAACTTGTTTTTTTGTTTAAAACTTTTCATCTAGCATGTCTAGAAGATGAGATATTTACGAAACACAATGTTTGTTAAATTTGTGTAAAAATGCCCGCTCTTCGAATATGAAAACAATTTTTCCCACAAGCAATAGCAACAAAGTTATTCTATTTGTTTATAAGGTAAAAATGATAGTGTGTTTGGAATGAGATTTTGCAACAATAACAATTAATTTTTTTTAGATCTAATAACTTATTTTGATAGAACACTTCTTCCCCTTTCATCATAAAATCATTGTATTTTCATTATTGTGCGCATAATTTTATAACAAAAAGCGCATCTCTGTGATAAAGAATTACAATTGTGCAATAACTACTCGATAAATCGCTTTGAATTTTTTACCGTATATACTACAAGACCCAACTATCAAAGTAATAACAAAGTCTTAGGTTGATTTTTGCAATATTTGTTGTTATAATATTAGGCAAATGTTGACCGTTTATTGCAATTTTCTAAGTAACATATAATCAAAACCGCCATTTTAAAGGCTTTTGAATTCCCTACAAAATTCCTCCGAATTGTTAATGAAATACTCTATTTTTCACTGGTAGGCAAAAATGTGCAAACATTTACATACTTTGGCCTTTGATTATTAATAAAAAAAACCACACCAAATCCTCTGAAGAAAAAGCATAGGTATTACACAGCGTATTTTTTTTTTGCTTCTTGGACTAATAAGAAATATTTTTGATATTAACGCCAACGTCTAATGGGAGAAGTACTTTGCTATTCTATTTTATTAGATAAAGTAACGTCATCGAATAAAAATCTTTAAATAAATTTAAAATGTGTTCTCGCCATGATACTTTCAGACTAATGTTATCATGAACAATTTCCCTAGGAAACGATACGTGTATGTATTCAACTGCCAAGGCAATAATGCACCTGGCCTCAATACTCCACTAACAATAGATCCAACAAACACCTACTTCAGGCGCGACGGACTTGGTGGCAATTATTTATGCGGAAGGAGTCCAAGCAGCGAAAACGAACCACCAATCGATAACTTGGACGTTGACTACAACTACTTTGACACGGACATCTGGCCGCACTTAGCGAAACGAATTCCAGCCTTCGAATCCATAAAGGTGTCAAATGCATGGTCAGGTTTTTATGAGTACAATACCTTCGATGAAAATGGAATTATTGGGCCGCACAGCTATTACCATAATCTCTTCATAGCCACAGGATTTAGTGGTCATGGCATCCAGCAAACACCAGCAGTTGGCAGAGCCATATCAGAATTGATAATCGACGGAGCATTTAGAACAATTGACTTGTCGAGATTGGGATTTGATAGAATAATTGTTGATCAGCCAATGTACGAAGTTAATATTGTGTAAATAAATAAACTAAGTTTCCTGAGTTCTGGTTTTCATGGCGGCCTTATCTAATACTCTTTAAGTGGAGCAAGTTTCCTCTATTATAAAGAGAACCGACTTGCCTCGTAAACTATTTACTTGTATGCAATGCAACGCCCAACAATAGAGAAAAGCTAAGTGAATTATTTGTATCAGGCGACTACAGCGAATGCGTTTAAATAGGTATATGTATTTGCGACAGATTCTTTAAATGATTTTTTATAGCAAATGGAAACTGAGATTGCAGAACAATTTATTTTGAAATTGTTTACTCTCTACACCTTTTGTTTTGACTGGCATATCGAATGGCGCAAGACGATCCATTTTAACGATATGGTCATTAAAAATGCAACCACGACGATATGGTAATTAAATATACAACCAGTGAATGGCTTACTTCGGTTTATTATGTGGAATTTGGTTGACTGTAAAATGTGAAACTTTTGAGCATTAAATTTTTGTGTATACATGTGGGATTCAAGGCATTAACATGAATGAGGGTAGGTTGAATTTGATCATGAATATATAAATTTAATTTATTACATATAGCATATTTTGAATAACTTTTTTGTTGTTCTCTTTAATTGCTTTTATTCTGTATGCTGATTCAAATTTTGAGGAATTGGGCCTAATACGTATGAGGGAGTAAACAAAATTATGGTAAACAAATGATGATGAAGTGATGTCAGAAAGAATTTAGCAGCCTAAGAACATTTTCACATTTCATACTTGCCGCCAGGATTGATATCGAACCTGCATTTATAAGGATTATATGTAGAAGGGGCATGATCTACACAAAAAATAATACTTCGTCGATGGACAACCTAGTATCTAGTACGACTGGATATCAACACACTTCGCCCTTCCTGAATTCGCCCAACTACGTACGCTAGTTTTCCCCTTATTTGTTAGGCCTAGGCGTTTCGCTGTATCGTCTTACCACTCGAGAAATAATGCTGTGGTTGACACCTAGTCGCCCGGCAAATTCATGTTGACTATAATCTTCTTCCAATAGCGTCACACTCGTGAGCATTGTGCTTCCGACAAATTGGGCGCAGTAAAAAATTTCGGTACCATTAATATCGTGCCGCATATTTTGACACTCTCAAATAAATCAAAACTTCCCGTTGACCTAGAATCATGAAATTTGGTAGAAGCAAGGTCTCGTATGGCAAGGAAAAACTCCGAGAACCGTTAATTACATGAAAAAATATATATTTTTTAAATGAGAAATATATATTTTTTAAATTATAGTTATTTTATAATATATATATGTATATTATAATATTCGGAACCCTTAATGCGCTAGTCTGACTGGCACTAGCCTGACTTTATTTAGTTTATAGATATATCTAGGCTAGGTTTTAGGCTATTAGTAATTGCAGGGTTTCAAAATGGCGGATCCAATATGGCGACCGAAAATTTTTCACTTCAAAGGATTGCTATGAAAACCGTGGTCCATTCCGGCAAATGGTCCGGGCGAACAAAGTTGCGAGCACAGCCAGTAATTATCATAAAGTTATATTTGCGTACAGCCATGACATTTCAATTAAATTTTTATAACTTGTTTCTTCGCTCTGATTTCAATTGTTGCGATTTGAATTTTCATTACTTTTTTGAGGAAAAGGAAATATTTAAATAGAAGAAAGACTGAACACAAGCGACTAGATCGTGCTCTGTAGAAATTTGTTTAATTAATTAATGAAAATTTGCCTCAAAATGTAATAATTCGTAATAAATAATTTTTGTTTTAATAATCCGCAAACCTGATTTTGACATTTTTAATACCAGTAGCTACTTCCGACTTCGACATGCAAAGTGCGGCGCAAATGAAATATGAGTAATGTTGTTTTCATGAAAGAGCATTTTTACATCTGGCCATAAAACGTCTCTTAAAGTCTGAAAGAAAACAACGCCAATAGAGACCACCTTTGTATCGTGCAAACTATAATTTCGTCACAGTGCCGATACCCAACTATAAACAAATAAAAAGCTCCTCTTTCGTTACAGCCCGCTGGGCCATTAAATATAAAAGCTGTTATGTAAATATTGCCCGTTTTTAACAACCGCTTAAATATAAACAAAACTTATCGCCTTCCTGCCTTCCTGGTATTGATTGGATTGTTTGAAAGTGGGAACCGTGCGAGATCTCTGCTCCGACCTATGCCAAGCTGGTGGTCTTCGTTGAAAACGACTGGAGGAGCGAGATAATGCATCATATACTCAATACTGAATAGCCCATACATTTTCGTTTCTTTAGTATGGTCGCGTCGAGAACTGCGCACATACCCTTTTATACACTCAGCTTTCCAGTCCTCTCATTTTAATTTTGCAATCGCTCGACATTTTTTACTAGTAACAAATCAATTCTGCTTCTCCTCATTTGTTTGCTACTGTTCGTCAGCACATGCCAGCAATCATCAGGATTTCTGACTGCAAGTAAATAAATATTTTGTTTATGATAGTGTCGTCTTCAGGTTCCACCACAGAAACTTCAGATTTCCAGGCAGTCCACTTGCATCCCAGACTCATTTCAGTCCGGGAAAAGCTGTTCAACTCATTACTAGTGTTGCACATGCCTTCGTCGGTGATTTTAAATTCTCGCGGGTGTTCTTACCAGGTAGTTGCGCGGAGGTTTCCATTTCGAATGCAACCAGAAACATAATATTTAAAACTCTAAACGAATTAGCGGGACGAATTTTTTATTGTTATGTGTGGGGTGCACTTGTACTTTGCTTTGTTTCCGACTATTCAATACAAATTCCAACGGTCGGTTGTTTGTTGCTTCAAAATCGTTTTGTAAAACATCAATAGTATAGATATTAATAATCAACCGCGAAGCTGCCAAATAATTGAATTTGTGATGAGTGGAGACACTTTCTATTTGCAGTGGAATAACCACAAACAAATTCTGACCTCTAACCTGAAGAAACTACTATGTTCTGAGCAATATGTGGATGCAACTCTTGTGTCTGAGGGCCATCAGATTCCATGCCATCGAATGATATTATCAGCGAGCTCCAGGTTTTTTGATTCAATCCTTCAGGAGACTGGGCCGAAACATCCCATAGTAATTTTACCTTCAGAAATCAAACTGTGGCACATGCAGGCACTAGTTGATTATATGTACAGAGGTGAAGTGACAATTTTAAAATCCGGACTTACCGGCTTTTTGAAATCAGCGGAAATTTTGAAAATTCGTGGACTATACGATGTCGCCAAGGGTAAAGACGAATGCGAGACAAAAATACAGGGAATCAAGCCAGAAAAGCAGAACATTGAAGCAAATCTCAGCGACTCGAAACATACTGATACTACATTACGTAAAACTGAAAATCCCACACAAATCATGAATTCTACTGCAAATGTTACTGCAGCTGTCTCAATAAATAGCAGCGAACGTGGCGATGAGGCAAATGAACGTAATATTGGATCTAATCAAGAATCCCCTCCGGCGTACCAGGAACGAGGGCCCATTCTGAATAATACTGGAAACTACATGCAACTTCCAAGACAGCCTCTAGCAAGACAAGTATCCAACACTTTTACAATGGGACTACTTTCGACGGGCAGAAGCTCTAAAAATCGCTCAGGCAATTTCCAAAATCCCATGACTAGACGGTTTCCATCATCTGATTATGTTTTCAATTCAGACAGTTGTCCAAATGAAATGTTAATGCAAGTACAGAGCAGTCCTAGTCCCAGCGAAAAACGAGCACGACGCTCACAACCACCGCAGCTGTACCCTGATCCACCTAAAGACATTTATCACGGGCATCTACTTCCCAATACCTATCCTAAATTGCCTCCATTAAAAAAAAATGTCATACCTAAAAATAATCAAAACTCCGCAAAGAACGCTCCAGATAACCAACCTTTTCAATCGTTTAATATGCTCAGCGAGTATGGTCCTCCATCAATGAATGTACCTCGATCAGCTTTGCCATCACCCTTGATCACTCTTCCGAATGCTCGTCCACCGCTATACTATACGGATCTGCGAGGTTTCTCGAACACGTTCAAAATGTAGATCACAGATTGTTTTATTTTCATCAATGGGTTTGTCAATTTTCCATATATATGATCCCACCGATCATACTTATATCCATGTTTTAATGTCTCAATAAATGCTTGTATTATTTTCATAGAAAAAATTAGTTTAATTCAACTTGCTGTCTTAAAGAAATCTGCAGGCTAAAGAGTTCTATTTATATTTAACCATGTTACATATATACATAATACGGAAAATAGCATATTACTATCTGACATCACCAAACGAAAATAAGAAAACAACTAAAGTTTGGAAAAAGAAGTAAGTACATTTAAAGAACAAAACGCAATGAAAATAGTCATTATAACTTCTACCAACGGCTGATAGCTTATCATAAAAGACATGGGTTCTGTGCTTGTTATAATATGTATATAAAGTTGTGTGGCTTTTGGTGCGTTTTTCGAATTGTATAGTTCTCTCCACTACTCTCTCCATATAAAAATTCATCTAGAGATCCAGATAAAGGGCTGGATTTCACACTTTTGTATGGGGAGTAGTAGTGGAGAGATCTATATAAGCTGCGTTTTTATTGTTGTTCTATATGGAACTCTCCCTATACAAATCGTTTTTATTATTGCTCTATATTTCGCAATTTTGTGGGGATAGTAGTGGAATATTCCATATATGTTGAACATTACAAAAACGCACCTACAGTAAAGAATATCTATCAGCAAGAAGGAGCATTCTCTATACCACTAAAAACCTCTAACCAATATGCAATGTCTGTAACCACATCCAGAAAAATTACCCATTAGCTAAAACAGAAAATAAAATAAGACAGAGAACCAGCTCCCCTGGCCTGGCGCATTGATAATGTATAGGGACAATGTGACCCAGTAGGAAATGTGGATAGGACTTGCCCTAAGAAGGCCTGATTGATATAACTACTTCGAGGCATTTTCAATATTCCCTCTAGTATGACTTTGCAGGTACCCTTTAAATCCTTGCTTCCTGAGAAACAAGTGGGTAATGAGTAAATGAGTTTGGCCTAAAAAACTTGATTTGTTTTATGGGGATTTCGTCATTGTGCGACGCGCTTCCATTTGCGTTTTACTGTCACTGAGGAAGAGTTCTGCGCAGGAGAAAGTGTTTTAACTATTGGTTAATTTTTTTATTATTTTTTAAAGCACATTAGGATTCGAACGTATATGGAGTTCGGTTTCTCAATATAAAAATTGAGACTGAGCATTTGCTCAGTTTATTAGAATACGCCTTATTATTCCATTTAATTTGAATAAGTTCTTCTATCCCTGGTTATTGTGGAAGAGAATGTAGAATACCTTGCCTCCAATCCCGTCGGGGGTAAAAAAAAAAGAAGGGTAAGAATCGAGTCGATAAGGACTTCTGATTGCTCGAGAAGTAGTTATATCACTTCTTCTTAGCCATTCTTTTTCCTACTGGAATGCAAGAAGGACGAACGCAGATGGCGCACACACAGGGCCAGATCCGAATCCAAGCCTTCATCAAAGCTAACCTAATATAAAGTTAGGAAGCACAGGAACAAAACATGCTAAAATCTGTGTTTTGTATGAGATAGAAACATAGGTAAATCATTCTATCTTTTTCATATGCATCAGAAAAGTATTAGTATAGCACTCATCAGTAAAATTGTGGATGAGTAAAATGGGTCACACAAAATTGTCATATACAATAACTATTTTGGGTGACATGGCCAAAGGGAGACTGTGTGCACTTATTATATGCTTCACTCGCTCTACAAGCTCTACCTACACTAGAGATGCAAAGCAGCAGTATAAACTTGATTTTGATTGATTGATAAGCTTGATTTCGCATTTTGGACTTTTCGCCACAAATTTGGCATTTTACCCCACTATGCGACACCAAGCCCTGCTGATTCTGCTAGAAGTCAATTACAAAACCTTACCTTTTCAAAACCACGCTCATAAAATAGGCAGCATACGAATAAAATAGTTTGTTGATTTTGAAATTGTTTATTTAATTCCATTACAATAATGAATTCATTGAAGTGAAGCTTTTAATCATGGGTGTTTATAAGGAATTAAAGTCTGTCCTTATGTTTGAGTGCAGTCGAGGTTAAACTGCTTGAATCCAGGTTTTGAATTTGTATAACATTCTTTATCCCCTTTTAAACGGTGAACATTTTTGAGTGTTGTATATCCCATGTTTTTTTGTGGCTGCAAAATTCTTCCTGGTTTTTCCATTTCCCTTGTGATACTTTGGGAGTGATCTTTCGACAGAGCTCGAGGTAAATATTATTTTTCCTGTACTTTTTGCAGTGTTTGTTCCTCAATAGCACTGTTTTAGCATTTTAATTGAACGCAAGTTGGTAAATGTAGTCTTTTCGCAGAAATCAGTCAACACAGCGATGTTTTAACAGAATTCAACAAAACGGCAGACTCCTCAATAGACCTTGATTTTAGTATCCCATCGATTTGCTTTAACTTTTTATAAGTTGGAGTCAATATGTCACTGAAGGCAAAATTAAACACGCAAGTGGTATTGGGCAGATCTCTGGTGTTACGCTCAGTAAGACTCTGATACACAGGAAGTTTTCAGCTTCTGACAAAATAATACATAATTAAGTTTTTAGCTGGACTGATGAATAAACCGCTAACAGTAGCGATTCATTGATTGAATGGGAGGACATCCTAAGCAAAAAACAGTTTTTATAGACTGCCGGCTCACTACATTACAGAAGAATTGTTAGTAAGAACTTCCTGCAACTAGGGTACGCTCAGTCTATTTAATATTATCTAAAAAAAACTTCAAATTAAACTACTACGAGAAGAATGAAATTACATATTCAATATTCATCCAGCATTTTCGTCTGTGACCAGACAGTAAATCCCACATCGTTATGCAGATACGGATTTCGCCACTTTGGAAAATGTTGGATGAGGATTACAATAATTGAAGACGAGCAAACCGGTTATTGTCGTCTACAAAGAGAAATCATCAAATTACTATAGAATGTAGGGTAGCAAAAATGGTTCGACTGAATAACTGGTGTACTGATATGCCGAAAAGACGAAAAGTTCGTAAGTTGCGCTGTTAAATATTATCGAAATTTAACCTAGTGCTTGTAAATAAAATATCTTATTTTAAAAAGAAAGTAAAGATTATGTATCCACAGACCATATTCTCTGGGCATCGCCGAATTAATGGGCGGTGTCACAATCCTATCCTGTTTCCGTTTGAGAATTGTTACTTTATGGTTTTCTCTTCATTTAACGAAGTCTGTGAATTTTATGTTTTTCTTTTCTTTTATATTTATGTCTGTCTAGTATCGACGCCTTTCACGGCTGCGTGACGACCTCCTTCGGTCACGTTCACTTGAACGTTCTCTCCGCCGTTCACGTTCCTTCTCTCTTTCTCGTTCGCGTTCTTTTTCACGTTCACGTTCGCGTTCCCTTTCACGTTCGCGCTCACGTTCACGTTCTTTACGTAATTCTTCATGCTCCTCCAGTCGCTTGCGACGAACTTCTTCTTTCTCAGCAATCTGAAAAATAATGAAAATTCTATATTTGACACATTCGATTTAAAAATGATGAAATTCAGAGTGATATTATTTCCTATTGGGATATTAATATCAGAAGCTGACAAATAGAATCATAGTGTGGCCGCTCAACACAATAATATAAGAACATTTAAACCCACTAAACGTTTCAAGCATTTTATTAATTTCCGAATAAGTAATTTCGAAGAGTTCGTAAGAGTGCAAATTACTTTAAGGAAACCTTCCGGTCTAGATGCTCGAAAAATACGTCAAGGTTTTTTCACTATACAACATATAGAAACAAACTATGGGCTTTATTGGTACATATTTTAAGTATTAAAACAAGTTTTGTTAATATAATTATTTTAATATATATATGACATGTTTTGCCCACTTCGAAAAACTAGCAAAGATTTACCGCTTGAAGGGCGCTATCATAACGCGTGGTGGAATCGTCTAAAATGAAAAAAACCAAACAAATTCTTAAATTATATGAGTAAAGTTTTGGCCTTATCTAGAATGGATGCAAAAATGTACTATTACAAAAAAAACCTTTCCAGGCGAAAACGAGTCGTACGACGATGAGATTGACACAAGAATTTTGAAAATCATTAAATTATTATTATTTTTATCGTGGCTTTCATTAAAAACCCTCTCAATAAAAACGCATTAAAAGTCGCAATCCATCTTATTCGAAATCTGTTTATTTATTTGGAATTCTCCCTGGTTTCTGGTGCTGGAAAGGGATGCAGTCGATGAGGTGAGAAGAACGTTAAAAAACTTTGCGTTATTTCAAAAGGTTTGAATAACAACTACAACAAACAAAAATCTATAAAAACTCTATATTCATATGCAGCCGTATTATATACATTTGCCGAACGACATGATATACGCAACATGTTTTATATATATTTTATATTTACCGTTAATTAGCGTTACAATTTTAAGCTTTAAAATGAAAGTAAGTTAAAAAAAAATATGAAAAAATATTAATGTGTAGCCATTGTGCTGGCGTTTTAAATAATGTTTCCAAGAGGGATTAATTAGATGTTTACACTGGTTTGATATTGTTTAATTCTAAATATTATTATTTTTGTACTCCTTAATATTTCGCTTGATCGTGGACTATGGTTTCAGAGGCGCTTTTTAATAAGGGAAGTGATTATACGGTACCTAGGCCTAAGACGTTAAATGCATGTATGAATGAACCGGTCATTTGGAAACAATTCGCTTTGACCAGCCCGCCACTGTGGATTTAGCGTGGATAAACATTCTTATTGATTGAATATTTTCCTTTTACAAAATATTTACAGACTGAATGTAAGATTTGTACTTTTCATTTTGTATAAGAAAAACATTCAGTCAGTAAGAATGTTATTCCCACAATAGTAAGGGATTTTTATTCTGAACAATTCGTTAGAAATAATTCTATCGTCTTTTATTTGGCCAAGTTTATAATCAGAAAGGCAACAATAATAATTAATATATAATCAGTTTATTTATTACAATATAAAAACAAAAGTTATTTTCTGATGTTGGACAAAATAATAGGTGTGAGTTGATTATTTCAAAAATAAACTTTATTTCACAATATTTTAGAGCCCACTCGTAAAAAAAAACTCAACATATATATTTTCAATGCATACAAATACTTCATAGCCCGAAGCATCTTCTTTATGCAACAAAACAGCTTCGATTCGCCAGGGCATGGAATTAATTAACGGCACTTCGCAATGTGGATGTAACTTGTTATTTTTTCGAATATGATCTATAACTTTCCTCATTCTTTTTTAATGAACTCTTTTTTCAGGAAATATGTACTTATGTTATGGTATATGAAAAAAAATTCATTAAAAAAAGAGCGGTAATATTATTTGGCGACATCAGAAAAGTCATAAATAAACCGACTAACCTTCTCCGTCTAAAATCAAACAAAGTTTATATATCAGAAATCTACGCTGACGAAGTCGCGGATAAGAGGCAGTTATTTCCAAAACATTCATTTTGTTAAGAACTTTGAAATCCGCTCAAGTTGAAAATTTTCAGTCGCCATATAGAATCCGCCATCTTGAATTTCCATTTATCTACATCTATATGTATTCATCAACACAGAGGCCCGTTCATTACCCGTGATTCCTTGTGTAACTTAGCATGTACCAAACTTGCCCCCTCTCACGCGGGCAATCGTTAAGACACTCCGTGAAAATAATACTGGGGCCATTTAGCTAAAGTCTTAAGCTACATAACGATATAAAGATATTGCAACTATCACTTCCCCCGTTATTTGTGTTTGTTTATGCAACATTTAAAAAATATTTTTCCCTATTCGAAGATTTATAACCCCCTTAACCAAGGGGGGAAGCATGTATGTTAAGAAATGCTGAAATAAGTGTTCCATTATTTATGTTCTAGAGTATTTGTGCAAAATTTTAAGTAAATCAGTTAAAAAAAATATTTCTCTCCTTAGACTAATACCCCCTTTACCCACTTAGGGATTGAATATTGAGAAATGCTGAAACACGTGTTTCATTATTTGTTGTTGCAGAATGTTTATGCGAAGTTCCAAGTAAATCGGATTGGTGTTCCGTTTACCCCCTTAGGGATTGATTTTCGAAAAATTCTTTCTTAGTGGACCTCTACACCCTCCAAGGGACATATCTTCCAATTTCATGTTTGTATTTGCAGTGTCAATCAGTCAGTAGTGGAACTGTTTTATACAGGATGTTTCAGTTAACGTGGGCCAAAATTAGAGGTGATAGATCTCATTTAGACAAACAAAAAATTGGGGAGGGGGGAAATCTCAGCCATTTTCGAGTTACATGGTGATTCATCAATTCCGGATGCACATTATTATTTTATTTTTGTCTTTTTATCTACTCAGCGCTAATCAAACTCACGCTAAACAACTACTATCTTAAGGGGAGGGTAAGGTATTAATTTTTTTTCAATTTTCTGAATGAAGAACCTTCCAAAAATATTGTGTGAAAATTTGAGACGGATCGGAGCAAAACTAACGAAGAAACAGCAGTTTAAGCAACCGTGCCTCAAACATGACTCAGCGCACCAGAAATTACCTGCCCGGTCCGAGCACGATATTGTTACCTGACAGGTGTTTCGCTCTCTATGTAATCCCTTATGAGCTTATGAGCGTTTTATTCTACAATTTTTAGTGTTTAAAACGTTAAAGCGTTTTTCCCACAATTCACGTTTTCAAAGTTGGTGCCCCTCATAATTTCAAAACTACTGCACCGATTCTTTTGAAATTTTGAACACTATTTCTGTACATAATTTACGAGGTAATGCTGGAGAGTTTTTTTTTCAAATTTGTCAATAGTTTTTATTTTATAAAAACAAATCATCCGATTTTTGTGTGCAAAAATTGCGTTTTACACAGTGTTCCCAAAAATTGAAAAATTGAAATTTCGAAAAACCCTTCCAGCGTTGTTACCTGGGGAAACCGATTATCTAACGACAAAAATTTCCTTTTTGATATCAGACGATCCAGCACCGAATTATGAGGGTTACCGCAATTCTAGTTTTTCCGGGAAACGCTTCCAAATAATTGGTGCCATTGCCGTATGTTTCAATATTTCTATATGAAAATTTTACAAAATATTCTTCAAATGTTATACTTTGATGTACCATTGGTTTTAATAAATAGATTTTAACTGTGGTGTCGAAAAAAATTCACAAAAATGTGCCTTTTTTTTACGAATAAACCTTACCCTCCCCTTAATGTGCTTTCCAAAAATGTCATCAATGTTGATCTGCCTCTACCACTGCAGGTCAGTCACTTGCGAAAGTGAAAAGCAGCTCTAAAATTTCGTAAAATTCACGTTTCTCCCAATTTTTCTCCGAAAGTCATGTAACTACTGCAACTATTTTTTATTTTTATTGAATTACTCATCTTGATGCTTTCCAAAGAGGTACATGTCCAGGCAAAGAATGGGTATACAAAATTATACGTAGAAACCCTTTTGCGGAATTGTAAAAAAATCTGCAATGGCAGGTGATACAGGGCAAGACGTAAAAACCTAAGACCAAATTCTTTCTTTAGACCGACGCTTGATAAAACCAAAAGAGCAATTAGCGCGGGTAATAATGCTCTCAAAGTGAGGCTGAAAATGACCGTGTCACCACGAGATAAATAATTGCCTTAGATCTCATAATTGTAGAGTAAGATGTTATTTATGTTCAAACTAAATTGGTTTTTCAAACATTACTCGGAGAAAATGGAAAGATCCGATTGTAGAATTAATGCATCATTATGATGAACAATAGCTTTGAAAATGTTTACATCATTTGCGACAGCCATTAATAAGTGGAAAATATAAGTCTATGATATAATGCAACAATTACAACTACCAAGATGGGCGTTGAAGCATTATCAACAAAAATAAACTAAAAATGTTTAAGATCCTTCCATATCAGTAAAAAGAATATCAAAACAAAACATAATTAACAAATTTGCTAGGTCAAATTAAATAACTTTTAGCTGTTTTCTTAGTGATCTGCTGATCCGATTTTTGTAAAAAACAACAAGGGAATATCACAAAATCTAAAAGCAAATCTTTATTCAAGTTAATCAAGTTATTTTGATTACTATTTCAGTTATATTTATAAACTTTAATAAATTTCTCTTTAAATGTGGAATTCCAAAAAATGACAATTACTTTGAAGACCACATCAAAACGTCGGCATATTGGAATATTTATGTTCTACCCGGCGCACTTTTTCGAAGTCTTTATGATAGGCGTGCACGAGATGCTAAGTTGTTTATTCATCTGGCGGCGCTGGTTTTTTCCGTTATTAGTGGCTTGCGGATGAGTAGTTTTGTGAAATTGTTAGGTGGTCATGAAACTCCATTTTCGAATTTAGAAGAAAACTTTTTTTTTCATTTACCAGTGTATATTATCTTATCCCAGCTATGCAATTTTAAGTATGATTTTTCAAATAAAATTAGAAACATATGTGAATCACCGGTGGTCCACGCCGCCAGACGGAGCAAACTAAGTGTTGAGCACCGGTGGTTCACGCCGCCAGACGAAAGCAGTGCCTGTGAACCACCGGTGGAATGCGATATATACCACATAAAGTTGCATAAATGTAAAACATTTTATTCCTTTAAAAAAAATGATCAAAATTGGCCATTTTTTCATCGTCTACTTGTATATCCCCTTAATTTGTTCCTGTGTAACACTCACCTGTTCAGGAGTTAGAGGCAACCAGTATATACACGGCGCAGTCTTTGTTTTCCTGAACAGATCGTCAAGAAGACGAAGAGGAGGATCATTTTCCTTTTTCTTAAATTTTCTTGCTGTAAAAATAAGGTTTTTAATTAAACAATTCCCAAAAACAAAAGACAAAAGGAATATACCAGGTGAAGCACTCGTACTATTTCGTCTTCGATCCCTTATATTTTCCCTGTCCATGGAATGTCGTTTCCTATCCCGTTCCCTTTCTCTTTCCCGCTCTCGACTCCTTTCCATCTCACGCTCCAGCTCCTCCTTCTTACCGACGTCCCATTCTCTAACGGGCCTACTCACCTGTACGTCCTAAACATAAAGCTTTTATTCCCTTCTCAGGAACTAATATTATACATCAAACCTTCTTGTCTTCAAAATCAAATCGCTCCTTATCCCAACCTGTGCCAATAATACGATTGTCACGTGCACCATCTGCAGCGAACCGAGGTCCTTCTTCCAACGTTGAGGCAACTGCCTTCTCCATAGCAGTTTCTGAGCCAAAGTCAACATTTAAGCACTTTGGGTTTGATGTTGGCCAACGAACTCCGTGCAAGGCGTGCCTTGTCTCAATGGCTTGGCTACAAGGATATATAATTCCCAAAATCGGCCCTAAATTTAAATAACATTAACTTACTCTTCTGTCTCGTACTTCACGTAACATTTAGATTTTATCCTGTCTATCCAGAATCCATTTTCGACAATCTTCCCTGTTCTGACTAACAATCCCTTTAATTGCAAAACCGTAAACGGTCTGACCAAGTTTGTTATGAAGAGAATATTGCTTGATTCATTCTTTGGTGGACTAGGAGGCCGCTGGAGAGATTTATCTTCTTCACAAACTATTGAGACTTTTCTCCCAGAGGTTAATGACGATTTCTCCTCTCGTTTACCTTCGCGCTCCTTGGAACGTTTGTCACGATTGCCAGACTTTTCCCTTACTCTTTTCTCCTCTTCCTTGACTGGTAGCACCTCCTCGGGCTCCGAAGAGGATTCAAGTTTTATGTCACTCAAGGGAACTGGCTGAACGTCCGAGATTAAATTGCGTAGTGAATCTGTTGAGATAGCCAAAACATGAGGTTTTGAAACTTTTCGGGTAAGCCACTTCCTTTTGCGTTGCGGCTTTTCATCCTTTTTGACGCTAGAGTCCTTCTCGTCGTCATGCTGCTCCACTTTGTTTTCCTTTTCGTCTAGTTTTTTTTCAGATTCAGAGGACTTTTTGGGTCGTTCATCGAAGCGGCTACGTCTTTCCCGAGGTTTCTCCTCAGTCTTACTACTATTGACTGTGTCCGCAGTTTTGTTGGGAGAAACAGAAACGTCTTGATATTCCCTCTTGCCCTTCATTTCAGATTCCTCGGAAATGCTTTGCAGTTTGTTTTCAGTTTCTAGAGTGGCCGATTTTTGCTCATTATCCTGCTCGTCAATAGTTTTGTCCTTGTTTGTTTGCTTTTCAGACGTATCATCTTCCGTTTTGTCTTCGCTCTTTTTCGACTCAGTATTACTTGGGCTTCGCACAAAATCATCTACAGTTTGAGGTTTTTCCGTAGAGTTTTCTACGTCTCTATCTCTGTTGTCTACCTCCCTTTCTCTGCTTCGCTTCTCCTCACTAGAGTCTTTCTTGCGCGGCTTCGAGGGTGAATCCAATCCCTTTATATCGTCGCTTTGCTTCTTGCGATGGTCCTCCTTTTCGGAAGAACTGCGAACGTCGGAAGGCCGGCGTTCCTCCTGCTTCTTACGAATTATCTCCTGATTGTCTGGAGATTTTTCTGTTTTAGGCGGCGTCTCCGCCGGTTTTTTCTCAATGTTTTTGTCTGGTTCAGTGTCACCGTTTTCCTCACTTATTGTGGCTATCCGCTCAGATCGCCCACCACGCTTCCGCTTCGTTGGGCTCTTTTCTTCAGATGTTCTAGTCTTGGGTGCGCGATTTCTTCGCCGACCCCTACTTGTCTGTTCTTCACTATCACGATCCGAACTAGAATCGCGTTCTTTTTTGTTATCGCCGTCAATTTCTGTTTCGCTTACCTTTTCCTCGTTAATACGCTCGGAGTCGGGTGAACGTGTTGGTGATTTCCTCCCACGTCGGCTAGATCTTCGTGTTGATTTTTCCACCGGAGCTGGTGAAGCATTTGTCCTAGAACGTTCACTTTTTCTACGCATTTTTTATACAATAGGGTGTTTCTTTTCTGGAAGGAAAAAGACCAGTTATTGTGTGAGCTCTTCCATACCGGCACGCCAAATCAAACACACTTCACAATCCAAATCAGTACACGATGCTGTAACTTTTCTTTTGCGATAAACTGCAGCGGGTCTTTTTCTCTTATTTTAGCACAGTTTCTTCCTGCAAATTTATTTTTTAGAGCACTTAAACACGAACTAATTATAATAGCTTGCTCTCACTTAAAGAAAATGTGGCCATTTTGATTGGAGTATAGTCGAATGGCGTTGCCAGATGTGGCTTAAGATTACCACTATTTATGCTACCCTAAGTCGCAAAACAATTTTATTTACGCTGCGTTTAATTAATTATCTGTATAGATTAGCTAAGCTAATTCAGGCATTTATTCAGATCTCTATTCGAATAGATTAAAAGAAATTTCTCACATTTCAAAATGTTGCAAACTTCGTTGCAAATGTGCACAAACCTATTTTTGTCTGAAAAATTGGAAATAATCATGATAATGAAAAGATGTCAAATTTCTAAGTAAATATCTTATATAATAGTTCAAATTAACTTGATTATCGCAACAATCTGCCTAAATTAATTCTTCTATGTTTCGAAGTTTGACACTTCAAAGCGCTGAAGATAGAATCAATTTAACTTTTTTTACAATTCCCATCGTTTTTCATAGTTATTTCAGCAGCCCATTAAAATAAGCCGAAAAAAACAACATATTTTAATCCGTTCCAACTAATTAGTTTATTAACTCTATTATAGGTATTTAAAGCTCAGCGCTTGCATAAAAACTGTTTTTCTAGAATTTCCTTGTGGAATTACACGTGAGTTATAAATATTCCCATTATTATGTTATATAGCTGCTTGTCAGAATGACTGCGACTTGCTGAGGAGTGTTTTTTAGGCGGTTAATAATTTACTAATTTCTAACTAAAATAAAATGTGGTCTGACACATTGTTAATAGTTTTCATATCTGTGTGTACAGCTTTCCTAGGAGAGGGTAAAACTAGCGTTACTATACTTAATTCTCTCGCTAAATTATGTATTCGCAGGGCTGACATGGCTCTTGGTCTACCGTACGGAAAAATATAAGAAACTCAAAGGAGAGGTTGAGAAGCAAAGCAAGAAATGTAAATAAAATATAACTAATTCCATTTCAAGAGTATTCGCAATGCTTATTAATTTTAGTAGAACGCCGGAAGGAGATTCATGGTGATTCTCTGGATAAGTCACACAAGAAGAAAATTGAACGGGATGAGGAAAAGCTGAAGAACAACAACCGAGATCTTTCTCTAGTCAAAATGAAATCAATGTTTGCGACCGGGTTCGCATTCACAGCACTCTTAAGCATGTTCAACAGCATGTAAGACAAAGGGCTTGATTTGCGGACTGAACGTCAACCTGGAATTAGAAGTTTTCGTTCACAGCCACTATAAGCGAGGGCTTAATCTTCAGGCACCCTCAGTCCGCAGAACATACGCCGTACGGCCTATAGATATGTTTACATTACTGATTTTAATTTTTTCTAGTTTTGATGGCAGGGTAGTAGCACGGTTACCCTTCGTACCAATTTCATGGATACAGGGGCTTAGCCATAGGAACCTTCCCGGAGAGGACTACACAGAATGTTCGTTCATATTTCTCTACATTTTATGCACGATGTCGATTCGACAAAATATACAAAAATTGCTCGGATTTGCACCATCCCGGGCGGCCAGCAAACAAGGCGGAGGACTATTTGGTCCAGCACCAGGGCAATTTAAGTGAAACTTTAATTTATAGTTCGTCAGAATGATTCAAATAAATGCCAAGCTGAATTGTCACAATTTCTATTGTACTAATCTAAATAATAGTTGACTCATTCCGATTTTATTGTAGCAGTGCTGTTCACGTCCAATAGTTTTATATGTTGTTAGCGTTCGTATTCTCTTGCTTTGTAGTAGCAACAGAATAAATATAGTTTGCTCTGCATTTATTATTTCAAATATGTACATGGTTGTTTTTCAAAACGCAGTGATACCACAGTACTGCATAATTCTGCGTAGTAGCATGGACCAACTAATCACACAATGACTGTGCTGTACAATCAGAACAAATTCTGATAACGCTTTACCTCGACTCGAGAATCGCACGATGCTTCGTGTTACGTCAGGAAAGCTTTTTCCCTACCTATGAAAAATAATTTACAAAAGTACCTAAAAAGCCAAAACGCATTCAAATCTAGCAAGTGCTAGGGCCCAAGGGCGAAATGTAAATTGACGGAATAATGCCGAGTTAATTCACGGATTCGCGGAGAGAACACAATATTTACATATAATGCATCAATCCTCTAAAGGACTATTGAAATAGGCAACGCAGCGGAGTATGGCGATAAAAAACTGCGTGCGAGGCCCAGCGAACATCCAAGCCAACAAACTGAAAGAGCGACTGCGAGGAAGGGTATATATCAGCAGCTCTGCCATGTGTTGTTTTGGAAAACAGCCATACTTTGATTATATTCTATGAGCTGGTGCTTGCAGGTGATACAGCTTGCAAAGGTGCGCAATTAAATAAAGGTTCATTTTAAACTGATTTTTAGAGGTAAATGGCAAAACGGAACCCTAATAATTGCACGATTCTTGTTTCCTTTACCCCGCTATTTGGGAACGGAGTTCGAAACATTTTGCTGTGCTAATTAACTCCACCGGCAGTTTGTAAAAGAAAAATTAACTCCACCGGCACTTTGTAAAAGGGAAATTATAATAAATAATAGAATTTTCCTAAAAGTTACGAACGTTGTTAGGTGGCTCGCGAATTGTCCTATATCTCGAAAACGGGTCGAGATAGAATTTTTTCATTATTTTTCCGTTAATTAGCACAGCAAAATGTTTCGAACCCCGTTCCCAAAAATAGGGGCCAAGGATATAAGAATCTCCCCCTAATAATTTCGTCATGTCCGTATATCAGCTTTATAGCTCTGCCATCTTTTTCTATAATTCTATAGGTTTTTCTATTGGAGAATGCATAAGAAAATCAATCTACCTGTCTGGGTAAAAAGGTAAGTTCAAGCGCTCACTTGCTACCGGGAGCTATTAACTGCGTTCTTTGGTGTCCCTTGTTCTGAAACAACAACCATACAATTTTGAAATTGCTGTTCTGCTCGTGTTCTGTTGGTTGTTCAGAGCTAATCTCTTGCTCTGGACAATGTAGTTATTCTACTCTCAGATGGCTTTATGAACGTTTTGAACGAACGACAATGAACGAATAACCTTTATTTGTTCGTGAGACCCATACTTGAATATGCTAGTCCCGTTTGGTCTCCTTTCTACGAAAAAGACATTAATAGAATTGAGGCTGTCCAATGTAGATTTTTGCGTTTCGCCCTCCGTGGTCTGCCTTGGGAAAATAGTCTCATATTACCTCCTTATTCTGACAGACTAAAGCTTATCTCGCTGAGCACTTTGGAGAGTAGACGAAATAATTCCGGAGCTCTCTTGGTTTTCGACTGTTTGAACGGTGTTATTAATTTGGCTCTACTTAATATTTCCATACCCGCGCGGTCTTTGAGGAATCACGACTTCTTCCACTTAACACATCATCGCACCAATTATGGCTATAATGAGCCAATAGCTTCGATGTCACGTTCCTTTAATTTACGTTTCCCTAATATTGATTTTCATCTTTCGAGAGGCCAGATAAAGAATCTGCTTCGTTAAAGTTTATATTTTTCGATGTGTAAATTTCCATTAATGGCTTTATTGTATAGTAATCAGATTGTTGATGAATTTGTCATAAATAAATAGAAAGTATCGGCGGCCATGTTGTGTTTGGAGAATTGTACGAATTTTCCGTAGCATAGAGTTAACGGCTTCTAAACATTACCGACATTCAACAATTTTCATTATTTATATTTGGTACCTTACCTTCCTTAAAGTTATTAATAAAATTGTACAGTTGATTGGAGAAAAGGACTGATTAATTTCATATATTCCACCGGTGAAATTGGTACCTACCGCTCTACTATACCTACGTGACGCATTATTCTATTTACTGTTATGAACCGTTTTTTTGCGTAGTCGTTGTTCTGTCCAACAGCGTTAGAATTTAGAATAGATCTGATAAAACTAAAACAAAGAATATACCATCAATAATCACATACCTACAAGTTTTGTCAATAATCCGTTTAATGGCCTAAACGGCTTAGCTATGTTTTATGTCCATAAAAATTCACATTAAAAAATAAATGAAATTATACTTGGACACAAGAATTTTGTTACTGTTTAGTTTAAGTAATAGGTGATTCCGATACAAGTTTATAAGTAGATTATGAATTTTAAAACGAAAATAATCCAACAACTGAGATTTGAAGAAAAAAAAGGTCTTTAAGCAGAAAAACCAAATTTTCGTATATGATTTAAATTTTATTCATATTTTTTAATTAATAATACACAACAAAAATTTGTAATCAGCATCAAATGAAACCGTCAACAACCATAGAATACAAAAAACGTAAAAATGTTATTCTTTTAGAAGCTTTAGACAAAAAGTAAAAACAGGAACGACCCAATGGGTCGGACCCATGCATAACCACACATATGCAGTTGACACCTATTTAAAAAATCTCGCTTCAATAGTATATTTTGAAAGCCTCCACACTTTTTTTTTAATTTATAATAAGGCCTAAGCTTTTATTTGAGCTGCGTCATTGGCGTCTATGAAACTTCAATAATTTTTATAAAATAAATATCAAAAAAACTGAATTGTTGATCCCGTTTCTTTAAAACAACCGAGCTGGTAGACAAAAGTATATACATTCCCATTTATACAAAAACATATTTAAAAAGTACACCAACAACTAAAAAACATTTTTTTTTGTGAACTAGTGTTATCAATCTATATACTATGTATGTATAGTATATGCTAAAAAAAAGATTTTGTTATTTAAAAATAATAAAGGAAAGCACTTATCCTAGATTTTATTTATTTATTTCATCAACAGGTTGATTACACCATCTGATCTTAACATAAAGAAAGAATGATTTAAATTAATTCCTAATGATTTTGCTACAATGAAAATCTACTGAGGAAAATCTAGTATTGTAAATTTTTGACATGGCCGATACCGTTTCAAAAGTGCCATAATTAGTTCTGTGGTACATGAAGTATAGAAAGTCCTGTCCTCTAGTAGATCGGGGGCGTGAGTTAAAATTAACAAGGTTTAAAAGCTTTGGAGAGTCTATAACGCCAGTAATGATATCGTGCATACACTTGAGATTTCTCTACGGTTGGATAGAGCCGTCAAACCTAAAAGTTTAAGTCTGTCTTCATAACGAGGAAGACTATGCGGGCCACGCCAGGTTAGGTGACGAAGACTGAACCGGAGAAAACGCTTCTGGACTGCTTCGATACGGTCAATATACACAGAATAATGAGGAGACCAAACAACACAAACATATTCCAAGATAGGTCGGACAAACGCACAAAACAATGTTTTTAAGAGATAAGGATCATTAAAATCTTTAGACCAGCGCTTAACAAAACCAAGGGTGGAATTTGCACGATTGATTACTTTATCAACATGTCGTCCAAAATCGAATTTAGAATCAATAGTCAGTCGCAAGTCGACAACATTCTCTTGCCGAGATAAAGGTGTGTCAAGGATTTTGTAGGAGTACTCCAAAATAAATGAAATAAAGTTGCATTTACTAACATTTAGTTTCATGTGATTTCATTGAACACCACTCAATAAAAGTGTCAAGATCGCGTTGGAGGCTAAGCGCATCTTGCAGTGACTCGGTCACTCGGAAAATCTTCAAGTCATCAGCGTAAATGTTAGCATGGTTTGTTCCATTGCTTCCGAACTTTATATTATGTTAACTTTGACTGGTACGTTCAATTGTCTTACTCCTTATTTCAATCATCCAGCCTAAGTTTCCAGTGTGCGAGCGTGTAATTTCCTGCTTAACGTGTCTCAATTCAACTATGTGATTCAGTGGTAGAGAGAATTGCAAGCTCAGCCCACCAACCACGAGGTTCGATCCGAAGACAGCACAGCGGAGAGACAAACGCATAGGCTAGGCATCTGGCGACTGGCATTAGATACTAGTAACTTGTGAAATGTTTGTTCTATCTTATTTTCCCGATTTTCCGCACAAATCCTTCCAATGAGCATACCTTTTCGCTATGACGTATTGTGATTTTTCAGTTTTGGCAAGTTGCGGTTTAGCTCCTTACCAAATTTTTCAAGCTTTTTATGAAATGAAACCCGAAAAATACTGAGAATACTCAATTTCAACAAATTACTTTTCGGTTTTGATATGATACTTTACTTCTACTACCATTTCGTCGTTTTCGTAGATGCTCTACATGGTGCAATACAAAAAATTATGTGACATGACATGGGCCATAGAAATTGTCACGACACGTGACTCCTATTTGTTAATGTCATCTGCCATCTGCACAAGAAAAAGAAATATAAGAATAAGAGTAAACAGCAGGAAAGAGAAATATTTTTATTTTGTGTGAGGCGCACCTGTTTGAAATAAAATGGTGGTTAACTAATGAAATTCTATAATCAGCAAACTAATTCACTTAAAATTTATGATGAAAGGATTTTATTTCTTTACCCATACAAAATCGTGAAAATATTTATCACATATTGTTAATTACTCTTTAATAAAATATTTGGTAGCCCTGAAAAGGGCTGTTGTGTCTCGTTTTTCATGTAAATTTAATAGCATATTTAGGCCTTCTTTTCCGTTTTCTTGGGTAGCAACACAGCCTGGATATTTGGTAAAACACCACCCTGAGCGATTGTCACTCCCGATAGCAATTTGTTCAATTCCTCGTCATTGCGAATGGCCAATTGTAAATGCCTCGGAATAATTCTTGTCTTCTTATTATCTCGCGCAGCGTTGCCAGCCAACTCTAAAACTTCAGCAGCTAAATACTCCATAACTGCGGCCAAATATACCGGGGCTCCAGCTCCAACACGTTCAGCATAATTCCCTTTTCGCAATAAACGATGAATACGACCAACCGGAAACTGCAAACCTGCACGATTTGATCGGGACTTTGCCTTGCCCTTAACTTTACCACCTTTGCCACGTCCAGACATTTTTATAAAACACTTTTAAGCACAAATATCAACCTCACTGCACGATATTTCCCACGCGAATGGCAGGCGAATGTAAAGCGCTTCTATTTATACACAATTTTACAGCATACCAATGTAGAAAATGACTCTATGAAGAGGGGATAGAATGAATTCTTGTGAAGTGAATAAATATGGGAGGTTAAGCGGCATTCTGCACAGTGTATAACCTAGTGCCGTGAAGTGGAGTATAGTTAGCTTGTGCCCTCGTGAAGTTCTGTGAATAAGCAAAAATGCCTCCGAAGGCAAGTGGAAAAGCAGCACAAAAGGCTGGCAAAGCTCAAAAGAGTATCTCTAAGAAGAGTGATAAGAAGAAGAGGCGTAAGAGGAAGGAAAGCTATGCTATTTACATTTACAAAGTGTTGAAGCAAGTCCATCCTGATACTGGAGTTTCATCAAAGGCAATGAGCATCATGAACAGTTTTGTGAATGATATATTTGAGAGAATTGCCGCTGAAGCTTCTCGCTTAGCTCATTACAATAAGCGCTCAACTATCACCAGTAGGGAAATTCAAACTGCCGTGAGACTTTTACTGCCCGGAGAACTTGCAAAGCACGCAGTAAGTGAAGGAACCAAAGCCGTTACTAAATACACCAGCTCGAAATAATTTCGTCGTGACAAAGATAATCCTCCTACCAAAAAAGGCCCTTTTCAGGGCTACAAATTTTTTCCAAAAAAGAGTGAATTAATAGAGTGAGGTTACTTAACCTCTTAAAAATATTTGTATCCCAGTTTACGTATGAACGCTTCAAAGAATATACTTTAAATATAAAGTGCCAAATATTTCTGGCAAAGGCAAGGAAGATTGATTACATTCTTGTAAGAAATTGTTTCTGCTTTTCATATTTGCTCGTTTTTACCAGAAGGCTCGCTATTTGAGTTTCACTGCAGATTACGCAGTAGGCCACTGGACGTTACGGAGAACTCTCACATCATGAACTTACCATTTAAGAAAATGGCGGTGGTGTGAAAAAAAAAGTGCGCCATTCTGATGCGTCTGCATTTTCCATACATGTAATCTTCATTATGGGTTATGCCGTGAACCGTGATACTCAGTGCCTGGTAACGTGTTAAAAATATAATATATGATATATGTATATATATTTTCTTATTATTTTTGAGATTGGTTAAATAAAAACTAGGTTATGATGCTAGTAAAAAATGTTCAGTATATTTGCTTAAATTTTTACGAAAACCGCCGCAATTTGAGCCATTTCACTTTTGCGAAACGAAGTAGACGCGCGATGCGCACTTTGTATTTAACAAAATGGCGGATACTGGAAGAGAACGCGTCATTCAGTAAGTGCATGTAAGTATTGCTGTATTTCAGAGATGTACCAATGTACCCTAGTTGCAAAAGAATGTCAGTATTTCTCATACATGTAAACTTTACTCAATGTTCATTATGTGTTGTGGTCCTGAAAAGGACCGATTTTGATTTTGTAGATTGGTTGCACGGGAATTATTTAAGCACGTTCGCCTCGAATACGCCTAGCCAACTGGATGTCTTTTGGCATGATTGTCACTCGCTTAGCATGAATAGCACACAAGTTTGTATCTTCAAACAAGCCGACCAAGTAGGCTTCACTGGCTTCTTGCAAGGCCATAACAGCGGAGCTTTGGAAACGTAAATCGGTTTTGAAATCTTGCGCAATTTCTCGGACTAATCTTTGGAATGGCAATTTTCTGATGAGCAATTCAGTGCTCTTTTGATAACGCCGAATTTCACGAAGAGCAACAGTTCCCGGACGATAACGATGTGGCTTCTTAACGCCGCCAGTAGCTGGTGCACTTTTACGCGCTGCCTTTGTTGCCAACTGTTTACGTGGAGCTTTACCGCCAGTCGATTTACGGGCTGTTTGCTTAGTTCTCGCCATTTCAAGCTGATCACTTTATCTTTGCTTATTAGCTGTAGCTGAAACACTGCACTGCACACCACAAGAGATACACCTAGAATGAAGGAACTTCGTCCCCTAGTCTGGTATTTATACTTTAATTTCTTACACACACACACTCAATATCAGCATTAATTCATTGTGTAAAGAGTGGGTAAGTATTATGAACATTTTGTATAAATAGCGGTGCACGTCCGGTGTTGAGTCAATTGGTGCTCTGTTCTCGTGGTGAAAAGTGTTCAGTTGAGTGAAGTAAATAAACTAAATAGTTGCGAAAATGACTGGCCGAGGTAAAGGTGGAAAAGGCTTGGGAAAGGGAGGTGCTAAGCGTCATCGCAAAGTTCTGCGTGATAATATCCAAGGCATTACAAAGCCAGCTATTCGCCGCTTGGCTCGTCGTGGTGGCGTTAAACGTATATCCGGTTTGATATATGAGGAAACTCGCGGAGTTCTCAAAGTGTTTTTGGAAAATGTGATCCGTGATGCTGTTACTTACACAGAACACGCTAAACGGAAAACTGTGACCGCAATGGATGTTGTTTATGCCTTGAAAAGACAAGGTCGCACACTATACGGTTTCGGCGGCTAATCAATCATATTAAATATTATCGACTACGGAAAATCGGTCCTTTTCAGGACCACAAATCATTTTAATCAGAGAGTAAAATTATTATATTTTAATAACGTAAATAAATTAATGCTACTTCGGGACATATTATGCATGATCTATTCTGATTTCTGAACAGAGCAATGGAATTTTACCACAAACAAAATGGCGTCAGCATAAGACGCTTTCATCGAATCGAAGCATAAAATTTCTTCCGAACAGTACATACATAGATGCATATGTAGAAGTAGTGTGAATGCCAGGGAACAAGTTTTTCTTGATGGTTTCAGGATTTTATTTCGTTACTATGTATCTGCACATGGAATTGTGAAAGGAAAATTTTATATACGAAGAAGAGAAATATTTTTTCATTCCGCGCGTTCATTGAATCAAAATCAAAGCATAAATTTGATTCCGAGCAAGAATCATGTAGAAATACTGCGAATGGCGAGGAACAATTATTTTCTTTAAGGTTTCACAATTTTATATTTCTGCATCTGTACATGGATGAAAAAGTGAAAAAAATTTCACATACGAAGGAGAGAATATGTTTTCTGCTTTGTATGCATGTGTGACGAGCGCCTACCTGAAACATACTCGTAGATGGAGAGCGAGGGATTTTTACGTTTCATGCGTGCGACGGGCATCTGTTTGAAACATAAAATGGTAGTTAAATAATGAAATTCTATAATCAGATGAGGTCCGCTGAAACGATTTCATTTCTCTACCTATACAAGATCGTGAAAATATTTATCATATATTGTTATTTACTCTTTCATAAAATATTTGGTAGCCCTGAAAAGGGCTGTTGTGTGTCTCGATTTTCATTTAAATTTAATAGCATATTTAGGCCTTCTTTTCCGTTTTCTTGGGTAACAAAACAGCCTGGATATTTGGTAAAACACCACCCTGAGCGATTGTCACTCCCGATAGCAATTTGTTCAACTCCTCGTCATTGCGAATGGCCAATTGTAAATGCCTCGGAATAATTCTTGTCTTCTTATTATCTCGCGCAGCGTTGCCAGCCAACTCTAAAACTTCAGCAGCTAAATACTCCATAACTGCGGCCAAATATACCGGGGCTCCAGCTCCAACACGTTCAGCATAATTCCCTTTTCGCAATAAACGATGAATACGACCAACCGGAAACTGCAAACCAGCACGATTTGATCGGGACTTTGCCTTGCCCTTAACTTTACCACCTTTGCCACGTCCAGACATTTTTATAAAATACTTTCAAACACAAATATCAACCTTACTGCACGATATTTCCCACACGAATGGCAGGCGAATGTAAAGCGCCTCTATTTATACACAATTTTACAGCATGCCAATGTAGAAAATGACTCTATGAAGAGGGGATAGAATGAATTCACATAATGTGAATAAATATCGGTGGGTTAGTGAGACAGGCACAGTCAATGACTAAGTGCCGTGGAATAAAGTTGTGTTCTGGTAAAGTTTTGTGAATTTAGCCAATATGCCTCCTAAGACAAGTGGAAAAGCAGCCAAGAAGGCTGGCAAAGCCCAAAAGAATATCTCTAAGAGCGACAAGAAGAGAAAACGTAAGAGGAAGGAAAGTTACGCCATTTACATTTACAAAGTGTTGAAGCAAGTCCATCCCGATACTGGAATTTCATCAAAGGCAATGAGCATCATGAACAGTTTTGTGAATGATATATTTGAGAGAATTGCCGCTGAAGCTTCGCGCTTAGCTCATTACAATAAGCGCTCAACTATAACCAGTCGGGAAATTCAAACTGCCGTGAGACTTTTACTGCCCGGAGAACTTGCAAAGCACGCCGTGAGTGAAGGAACCAAAGCCGTTACTAAATACACCAGCTCGAAGTAATTTCATCGTGACCAAGATAATTGATGCTCCTCCAAAAAAGGCCCTTTTCAGGGCCACCAATATTATTAAAAAGAGTTTAAATGACTAGAGTGAAATTTCTTTACGCTATTACCGCTTAATAGAAATATTTTAATTTCTCAGATATTTATAATGTGTAAACGCCTTAAAGCATATGCTTAAAATAATCAAAATTTCTCGTAAATTATTGCTAGTGATGCTAGTAAAAAATGTTCAGTATATTTGCTTAAATTTTTACGAAAACCGCCGCAATTTGAGCCATTTCACTTTTGCGAAAGTGTAGAAAGAAGTAGACGCGCGATGCGCACTTCGTATTTAACAAAATGGCGGATACTGGAAAAGAACGCGTCATTCAGAGATGTATGTGTGTACCCATCACCCATTTGTAAGTAATGCTGTATTTCAGAGATGCACCAATGCAATGTACCGCAATTGCAAAAGCATGCCTTTATTTCTCATACATGTAAACTTTACTTTGAGCCATTTCACTTTTGCGAAACGAAGTAGACGCGCGATGCGCACTTCGTATTTAAGAAAATGGCGGATACTGGAAGAGCGCGCCATTCAGTAAGTGCATGTAAGTATTGCTGTATTTCAGAGATGTACCAATGTACCCTAGTTGCAAAAGAATGTCAGTATTTCTCATACATGTAAACTTTACTCAATGTTCATTATGTGTTGTGGTCCTGAAAAGGACCGATTTTGATTTTGTAGATTGGTTGCACGGGAATTATTTAAGCACGTTCGCCTCGAATACGCCTAGCCAACTGGATGTCTTTTGGCATGATTGTCACTCGCTTAGCATGAATAGCACACAAGTTTGTATCTTCAAACAAGCCGACCAAGTAGGCTTCACTGGCTTCTTGCAAGGCCATAACAGCGGAGCTTTGGAAACGTAAATCGGTTTTGAAATCTTGCGCAATTTCTCGGACTAATCTTTGGAATGGCAATTTTCTGATGAGCAATTCAGTGCTCTTTTGATAACGCCGAATTTCACGAAGAGCAACAGTTCCCGGACGATAACGATGTGGCTTCTTAACGCCGCCAGTAGCTGGTGCACTTTTACGCGCTGCCTTTGTTGCCAACTGTTTACGTGGAGCTTTACCGCCAGTCGATTTACGGGCTGTTTGCTTAGTTCTCGCCATTTCAAACTGATCACTTTATCTTTGCTTATTAGCTGTAGCTGAAACACTGCACTGCACAACACAAGAGATACACCTAGAATGAAGGAAGTTCGCCCCTAGTCTGGTATTTATACTTTAATTTCTTACACACACACACTCAATATCAGCATTAAATCATTGTGTAAAGAGTGGGTAAGTATTATGAACATTTTGTATAAATAGCGGTGCACGTCCGGTGTTGAGTCAATTGGTGCTCTGTTCTCGTGGTGAAAAGTGTTCAGTTGAGTGAAGTAAATAAACTAAATAGTTGCGAAAATGACTGGCCGAGGTAAAGGTGGAAAAGGCTTGGGAAAGGGAGGTGCTAAGCGTCATCGCAAAGTTCTGCGTGATAATATCCAAGGCATTACAAAGCCAGCTATTCGCCGCTTGGCTCGTCGTGGTGGCGTTAAACGTATATCCGGTTTGATATATGAGGAAACTCGCGGAGTTCTCAAAGTGTTTTTGGAAAATGTAATCCGTGATGCTGTTACTTACACAGAACACGCTAAAAGGAAAACTGTGACCGCAATGGATGTTGTTTATGCCTTGAAAAGACAAGGTCGCACACTATACGGTTTCGGCGGCTAATCAATCATATTAAATATTATCGACTACGGAAAATCGGTCCTTTTCAGGACCACAAATCATTTTAATCAGAGAGTAAAATTATTATATTTTAATAACGTAAATAAATTAATGCTTCGGGACATATTATGCATGATCTATTCTGATTTCTGAACAGAGCAATGGAATTTTACCACAAACAAAATGGCGTCAGCATAAGACGCTTTCATCGAATCGAAGCATAAAATTTCTTCCGAGCAGTACATACATAGATGCATATGTAGAAGTAGTGTGAATGCCAGGGAACAAGTTTTTCTTGATGGTTTCAGGATTTTATTTCGTTACTATGTATCTGCACATGGAATTGTGAAAGGAAAATTTTATATACGAAGAAGAGAAATATTTTTTCATTCCGCGCGTTCATTGAATCAAAATCAAAGCATAAATTTGATTCCGAGCAAGAATCATGTAGAAATACTGCGAATGGCGAGGAACAATTATTTTCTTTAAGGTTTCACAATTTTATATTTCTGCATCTGTACATGGATGAAAAAGTGAAAAAAATTTCACATACGAAGGAGAGAATATGTTTTCTGCTTTGTATGCATGTGTGACGAGCGCCTACCTGAAACATACTCGTAGATGGAGAGCGAGGGATTTTTACGTTTCATGCGTGCGACGGGCATCTGTTTGAAACATAAAATGGTAGTTAAATAATGAAATTCTATAATCAGATGAGGTCCGCTGAAACGATTTCATTTCTCTACCTATACAAGATCGTGAAAATATTTATCATATATTGTTATTTACTCTTTCATAAAATATTTGATAGCCCTGAAAAGGGCTGTTGTGTGTCTCGATTTTCATTTAAATTTAATAGCATATTTAGGCCTTCTTTTCCGTTTTCTTGGGTAACAAAACAGCCTGGATATTTGGTAAAACACCACCCTGAGCGATTGTCACTCCCGATAGCAATTTGTTCAACTCCTCGTCATTGCGAATGGCCAATTGTAAATGCCTCGGAATAATTCTTGTCTTCTTATTATCTCGCGCAGCGTTGCCAGCCAACTCTAAAACTTCAGCAGCTAAATACTCCATAACTGCGGCCAAATATACCGGGGCTCCAGCTCCAACACGTTCAGCATAATTCCCTTTTCGCAATAAACGATGAATACGACCAACCGGAAACTGCAAACCAGCACGATTTGATCGGGACTTTGCCTTGCCCTTAACTTTACCACCTTTGCCACGTCCAGACATTTTTATAAAATACTTTCAAACACAAATATCAACCTTACTGCACGATATTTCCCACACGAATGGCAGGCGAATGTAAAGCGCCTCTATTTATACACAATTTTACAGCATGCCAATGTAGAAAATGACTCTATGAAGAGGGGATAGAATGAATTCACATAATGTGAATAAATATCGGTGGGTTAGTGAGACAGGCACAGTCAATGACTAAGTGCCGTGGAATAAAGTTGTGTTCTGGTAAAGTTTTGTGAATTTAGCCAATATGCCTCCTAAGACAAGTGGAAAAGCAGCCAAGAAGGCTGGCAAAGCCCAAAAGAATATCTCTAAGAGCGACAAGAAGAGAAAACGTAAGAGGAAGGAAAGTTACGCCATTTACATTTACAAAGTGTTGAAGCAAGTCCATCCCGATACTGGAATTTCATCAAAGGCAATGAGCATCATGAACAGTTTTGTGAATGATATATTTGAGAGAATTGCCGCTGAAGCTTCGCGCTTAGCTCATTACAATAAGCGCTCAACTATAACCAGTCGGGAAATTCAAACTGCCGTGAGACTTTTACTGCCCGGAGAACTTGCAAAGCACGCCGTGAGTGAAGGAACCAAAGCCGTTACTAAATACACCAGCTCGAAGTAATTTCATCGTGACCAAGATAATTGATGCTCCTCCAAAAAAGGCCCTTTTCAGGGCCACCAATATTATTAAAAAGAGTTTAAATGAATAGAGTGAAATTTCTTTACGCTATTACCGCTTAATAGAAATATTTTAATTTCTCAGATATTTATAATGTGTAAACGCCTTAAAGCATATGCTTAAAATAATCAAAATTTCTCGTAAATTATTGCTAGTGATGCTAGTAAAAAATGTTCAGTATATTTGCTTAAATTTTTACGAAAACCGCCGCAATTTGAGCCATTTCACTTTTGCGAAAGTGTAGAAAGAAGTAGACGCGCGATGCGCACTTCGTATTTAACAAAATGGCGGATACTGGAAAAGAACGCGTCATTCAGAGATGTATGTGTGTACCCATCACCCATTTGTAAGTAATGCTGTATTTCAGAGATGCACCAATGCAATGTACCGCAATTGCAAAAGCATGCCTTTATTTCTCATACATGTAAACTTTACTTTGAGCCATTTCACTTTTGCGAAACGAAGTAGACGCGCGATGCGCACTTCGTATTTAAGAAAATGGCGGATACTGGAAGAGCGCGCCATTCAGTAAGTGCATGTTAGTATTGCTGTATTTCAGAGATCTACCAATGCACCCCAGTTGCAATAGAATGTCAGTATTTCTCATACATGTAAACTTTACTCAATGTTCATTATGTGTTGTGGTCCTGAAAAGGACCGATTTTGATTTTGTAGATTGGTTGCACGGGAATTATTTAAGCACGTTCGCCTCGAATACGCCTAGCCAACTGGATGTCTTTTGGCATGATTGTCACTCGCTTAGCATGAATAGCACACAAGTTTGTATCTTCAAACAAGCCGACCAAGTAGGCTTCACTGGCTTCTTGCAAGGCCATAACAGCGGAGCTTTGGAAACGTAAATCGGTTTTGAAATCTTGCGCAATTTCTCGGACTAATCTTTGGAATGGCAATTTTCTGATGAGCAATTCAGTGCTCTTTTGATAACGCCGAATTTCACGAAGAGCAACAGTTCCCGGACGATAACGATGTGGCTTCTTAACGCCGCCAGTAGCTGGTGCACTTTTACGCGCTGCCTTTGTTGCCAACTGTTTACGTGGAGCTTTACCGCCAGTCGATTTACGGGCTGTTTGCTTAGTTCTCGCCATTTCAAACTGATCACTTTATCTTTGCTTATTAGCTGTAGCTGAAACACTGCACTGCACAACACAAGAGATACACCTAGAATGAAGGAAGTTCGCCCCTAGTCTGGTATTTATACTTTAATTTCTTACACACACACACTCAATATCAGCATTAAATCATTGTGTAAAGAGTGGGTAAGTATTATGAACATTTTGTATAAATAGCGGTGCACGTCCGGTGTTGAGTCAATTGGTGCTCTGTTCTCGTGGTGAAAAGTGTTCAGTTGAGTGAAGTAAATAAACTAAATAGTTGCGAAAATGACTGGCCGAGGTAAAGGTGGAAAAGGCTTGGGAAAGGGAGGTGCTAAGCGTCATCGCAAAGTTCTGCGTGATAATATCCAAGGCATTACAAAGCCAGCTATTCGCCGCTTGGCTCGTCGTGGTGGCGTTAAACGTATATCCGGTTTGATATATGAGGAAACTCGCGGAGTTCTCAAAGTGTTTTTGGAAAATGTAATCCGTGATGCTGTTACTTACACAGAACACGCTAAAAGGAAAACTGTGACCGCAATGGATGTTGTTTATGCCTTGAAAAGACAAGGTCGCACACTATACGGTTTCGGCGGCTAATCAATCATATTAAATATTATCGACTACGGAAAATCGGTCCTTTTCAGGACCACAAATCATTTTAATCAGAGAGTAAAATTATTATATTTTAATAACGTAAATAAATTAATGCTTCGGGACATATTATGCATGATCTATTCTGATTTCTGAACAGAGCAATGGAATTTTACCACAAACAAAATGGCGTCAGCATAAGACGCTTTCATCGAATCGAAGCATAAAATTTCTTCCGAGCAGTACATACATAGATGCATATGTAGAAGTAGTGTGAATGCCAGGGAACAAGTTTTTCTTGATGGTTTCAGGATTTTATTTCGTTACTATGTATCTGCACATGGAATTGTGAAAGGAAAATTTTATATACGAAGAAGAGAAATATTTTTTCATTCCGCGCGTTCATTGAATCAAAATCAAAGCATAAATTTGATTCCGAGCAAGAATCATGTAGAAATACTGCGAATGGCGAGGAACAATTATTTTCTTTAAGGTTTCACAATTTTATATTTCTGCATCTGTACATGGATGAAAAAGTGAAAAAAATTTCACATACGAAGGAGAGAATATGTTTTCTGCTTTGTATGCATGTGTGACGAGCGCCTACCTGAAACATACTCGTAGATGGAGAGCGAGGGATTTTTACGTTTCATGCGTGCGACGGGCATCTGTTTGAAACATAAAATGGTGGTTAAATAATGAAATTCTATAATCACATGAGGTCCGCTGAAACGATTTCATTTCTCTACCTATACAAAATCGTGAAAATATGTATCATATATTGTTATTTACTCTTTCATAAAATATTTGGTAGCCCTGAAAAGGGCTGTTGTGTGTCTCGATTTTCATTTAAATTTAATAGCATATTTAGGCCTTCTTTTCCGTTTTCTTGGGTAGCAACACAGCCTGGATATTTGGTAAAACACCACCCTGAGCGATTGTCACTCCCGATAGCAATTTGTTCAACTCCTCGTCATTGCGAATGGCCAATTGTAAATGCCTCGGAATAATTCTTGTCTTCTTATTATCTCGCGCAGCGTTGCCAGCCAACTCTAAAACTTCAGCAGCTAAATACTCCATAACTGCGGCCAAATATACCGGGGCTCCAGCTCCAACACGTTCAGCATAATTCCCTTTTCGCAATAAACGATGAATACGACCAACCGGAAACTGCAAACCAGCACGATTTGATCGGGACTTTGCCTTGCCCTTAACTTTACCACCTTTGCCACGTCCAGACATTTTTATAAAATACTTTCAAACACAAATATCAACCTTACTGCACGATATTTCCCACACGAATGGCAGGCGAATGTAAAGCGCCTCTATTTATACACAATTTTACAGCATGCCAATGTAGAAAATGACTCTATGAAGAGGGGATAGAATGAATTCACATAATGTGAATAAATATCGGTGGGTTAGTGAGACAGGCACAGTCAATGACTAAGTGCCGTGGAATAAAGTTGTGTTCTGGTAAAGTTTTGTGAATTTAGCCAATATGCCTCCTAAGACAAGTGGAAAAGCAGCCAAGAAGGCTGGCAAAGCCCAAAAGAATATCTCTAAGAGCGACAAGAAGAGAAAACGTAAGAGGAAGGAAAGTTACGCCATTTACATTTACAAAGTGTTGAAGCAAGTCCATCCCGATACTGGAATTTCATCAAAGGCAATGAGCATCATGAACAGTTTTGTGAATGATATATTTGAGAGAATTGCCGCTGAAGCTTCGCGCTTAGCTCATTACAATAAGCGCTCAACTATAACCAGTCGGGAAATTCAAACTGCCGTGAGACTTTTACTGCCCGGAGAACTTGCAAAGCACGCCGTGAGTGAAGGAACCAAAGCCGTTACTAAATACACCAGCTCGAAGTAATTTCATCGTGACCAAGATAATTGATGCTCCTCCAAAAAAGGCCCTTTTCAGGGCCACCAATATTATTAAAAAGAGTTTAAATGAATAGAGTGAAATTTCTTTACGCTATTACCGCTTAATAGAAATATTTTAATTTCTCAGATATTTATAATGTGTAAACGCCTTAAAGCATATGCTTAAAATAATCAAAATTTCTCGTAAATTATTGCTAGTGATGCTAGTAAAAAATGTTCAGTATATTTGCTTAAATTTTTACGAAAACCGCCGCAATTTGAGCCATTTCACTTTTGCGAAAGTGTAGAAAGAAGTAGACGCGCGATGCGCACTTCGTATTTAACAAAATGGCGGATACTGGAAAAGAACGCGTCATTCAGAGATGTATGTGTGTACCCATCACCCATTTGTAAGTAATGCTGTATTTCAGAGATGCACCAATGCAATGTACCGCAATTGCAAAAGCATGCCTTTATTTCTCATACATGTAAACTTTACTTTGAGCCATTTCACTTTTGCGAAACGAAGTAGACGCGCGATGCGCACTTCGTATTTAAGAAAATGGCGGATACTGGAAGAGCGCGCCATTCAGTAAGTGCATGTTAGTATTGCTGTATTTCAGAGATCTACCAATGCACCCCAGTTGCAATAGAATGTCAGTATTTCTCATACATGTAAACTTTACTCAATGTTCATTATGTGTTGTGGTCCTGAAAAGGACCGATTTTGATTTTGTAGATTGGTTGCACGGGAATTATTTAAGCACGTTCGCCTCGAATACGCCTAGCCAACTGGATGTCTTTTGGCATGATTGTCACTCGCTTAGCATGAATAGCACACAAGTTTGTATCTTCAAACAAGCCGACCAAGTAGGCTTCACTGGCTTCTTGCAAGGCCATAACAGCGGAGCTTTGGAAACGTAAATCGGTTTTGAAATCTTGCGCAATTTCTCGGACTAATCTTTGGAATGGCAATTTTCTGATGAGCAATTCAGTGCTCTTTTGATAACGCCGAATTTCACGAAGAGCAACAGTTCCCGGACGATAACGATGTGGCTTCTTAACGCCGCCAGTAGCTGGTGCACTTTTACGCGCTGCCTTTGTTGCCAACTGTTTACGTGGAGCTTTACCGCCAGTCGATTTACGGGCTGTTTGCTTAGTTCTCGCCATTTCAAACTGATCACTTTATCTTTGCTTATTAGCTGTAGCTGAAACACTGCACTGCACAACACAAGAGATACACCTAGAATGAAGGAAGTTCGCCCCTAGTCTGGTATTTATACTTTAATTTCTTACACACACACACTCAATATCAGCATTAAATCATTGTGTAAAGAGTGGGTAAGTATTATGAACATTTTGTATAAATAGCGGTGCACGTCCGGTGTTGAGTCAATTGGTGCTCTGTTCTCGTGGTGAAAAGTGTTCAGTTGAGTGAAGTAAATAAACTAAATAGTTGCGAAAATGACTGGCCGAGGTAAAGGTGGAAAAGGCTTGGGAAAGGGAGGTGCTAAGCGTCATCGCAAAGTTCTGCGTGATAATATCCAAGGCATTACAAAGCCAGCTATTCGCCGCTTGGCTCGTCGTGGTGGCGTTAAACGTATATCCGGTTTGATATATGAGGAAACTCGCGGAGTTCTCAAAGTGTTTTTGGAAAATGTAATCCGTGATGCTGTTACTTACACAGAACACGCTAAAAGGAAAACTGTGACCGCAATGGATGTTGTTTATGCCTTGAAAAGACAAGGTCGCACACTATACGGTTTCGGCGGCTAATCAATCATATTAAATATTATCGACTACGGAAAATCGGTCCTTTTCAGGACCACAAATCATTTTAATCAGAGAGTAAAATTATTATATTTTAATAACGTAAATAAATTAATGCTTCGGGACATATTATGCATGATCTATTCTGATTTCTGAACAGAGCAATGGAATTTTACCACAAACAAAATGGCGTCAGCATAAGACGCTTTCATCGAATCGAAGCATAAAATTTCTTCCGAGCAGTACATACATAGATGCATATGTAGAAGTAGTGTGAATGCCAGGGAACAAGTTTTTCTTGATGGTTTCAGGATTTTATTTCGTTACTATGTATCTGCACATGGAATTGTGAAAGGAAAATTTTATATACGAAGAAGAGAAATATTTTTTCATTCCGCGCGTTCATTGAATCAAAATCAAAGCATAAATTTGATTCCGAGCAAGAATCATGTAGAAATACTGCGAATGGCGAGGAACAATTATTTTCTTTAAGGTTTCACAATTTTATATTTCTGCATCTGTACATGGATGAAAAAGTGAAAAAAATTTCACATACGAAGGAGAGAATATGTTTTCTGCTTTGTATGCATGTGTGACGAGCGCCTACCTGAAACATACTCGTAGATGGAGAGCGAGGGATTTTTACGTTTCATGCGTGCGACGGGCATCTGTTTGAAACATAAAATGGTGGTTAAATAATGAAATTCTATAATCACATGAGGTCCGCTGAAACGATTTCATTTCTCTACCTATACAAAATCGTGAAAATATGTATCATATATTGTTATTTACTCTTTCATAAAATATTTGGTAGCCCTGAAAAGGGCTGTTGTGTGTCTCGATTTTCATTTAAATTTAATAGCATATTTAGGCCTTCTTTTCCGTTTTCTTGGGTAGCAACACAGCCTGGATATTTGGTAAAACACCACCCTGAGCGATTGTCACTCCCGATAGCAATTTGTTCAATTCCTCGTCATTGCGAATGGCCAATTGTAAATGCCTCGGAATAATTCTTGTCTTCTTATTATCTCGCGCAGCGTTGCCAGCCAACTCTAAAACTTCAGCAGCTAAATACTCCATAACTGCGGCCAAATATACCGGGGCTCCAGCTCCAACACGTTCAGCATAATTCCCTTTTCGCAATAAACGATGAATACGACCAACCGGAAACTGCAAACCAGCACGATTTGATCGGGACTTTGCCTTGCCCTTAACTTTACCACCTTTGCCACGTCCAGACATTTTTATAAAATACTTTCAAACACAAATATCAACCTCAGTGCACGATATTTCCCACACGAATGGCAGGCGAATGCAAAGCGCCTCTATTTATACACAATTTTACAGCATACCAATGTAGGAAATGACTCTATGAAGAGGGGATAGAATGAATTCACATAATGTGAATAAATATCGGTGGGTTAGTGAGACACGCACAGTCAATGACTAAGCGCCGTGGAATAAAGTTGTGTTCTGGTAAAGTTTTGTGAATTTAGCAAATATGCCTCCTAAGACAAGTGGAAAAGCAGCCAAGAAGGCTGGCAAAGCGCAAAAGAATATCTCTAAGAGCGACAAGAAGAGAAAACGTAAGAGGAAGGAAAGTTACGCCATTTACATTTACAAAGTGTTGAAGCAAGTCCATCCCGATACTGGAATTTCATCAAAGGCAATGAGCATCATGAACAGTTTTGTGAATGATATATTTGAGAGAATTGCCGCTGAAGCTTCGCGCTTAGCTCATTACAATAAGCGCTCAACTATAACCAGTCGGGAAATTCAAACTGCCGTGAGACTTTTACTGCCCGGAGAACTTGCAAAGCACGCCGTGAGTGAAGGAACCAAAGCCGTTACTAAATACACCAGCTCGAAGTAATTTCATCGTGACCAAGATAATTGATGCTCCTCCAAAAAAGGCCCTTTTCAGGGCCACCAATATTATTAAAAAGAGTTTAAATGAATAGAGTGAAATTTCTTTACGCTATTACCGCTTAATAGAAATATTTTAATTTCTCAGATATTTATAATGTGTAAACGCCTTAAAGCATATGCTTAAAATAATCAAAATTTCTCGTAAATTATTGCTAGTGATGCTAGTAAAAAATGTTCAGTATATTTGCTTAAATTTTTACGAAAACCGCCGCAATTTGAGCCATTTCACTTTTGCGAAAGTGTAGAAAGAAGTAGACGCGCGATGCGCACTTCGTATTTAACAAAATGGCGGATACTGGAAAAGAACGCGTCATTCAGAGATGTATGTGTGTACCCATCACCCATTTGTAAGTAATGCTGTATTTCAGAGATGCACCAATGCAATGTACCGCAATTGCAAAAGCATGCCTTTATTTCTCATACATGTAAACTTTACTTTGAGCCATTTCACTTTTGCGAAACGAAGTAGACGCGCGATGCGCACTTCGTATTTAAGAAAATGGCGGATACTGGAAGAGCGCGCCATTCAGTAAGTGCATGTAAGTATTGCTGTATTTCAGAGATGTACCAAAATGTACCCCAGTTGCAATAGAATGTCAGTATTTCTCATACATGTAAACTTTACTCAATGTTCATTATGTGTTGTGGTCCTGAAAAGGACCGATTTTGATTTTGTAGATTGGTTGCACGGGAATTATTTAAGCACGTTCGCCTCGAATACGCCTAGCCAACTGGATGTCTTTTGGCATGATTGTCACTCGCTTAGCATGAATAGCACACAAGTTTGTATCTTCAAACAAGCCGACCAAGTAGGCTTCACTGGCTTCTTGCAAGGCCATAACAGCGGAGCTTTGGAAACGTAAATCGGTTTTGAAATCTTGCGCAATTTCTCGGACTAATCTTTGGAATGGCAATTTTCTGATGAGCAATTCAGTGCTCTTTTGATAACGCCGAATTTCACGAAGAGCAACAGTTCCCGGACGATAACGATGTGGCTTCTTAACGCCGCCAGTAGCTGGTGCACTTTTACGCGCTGCCTTTGTTGCCAACTGTTTACGTGGAGCTTTACCGCCAGTCGATTTACGGGCTGTTTGCTTAGTTCTCGCCATTTCAAACTGATCACTTTATCTTTGCTTATTAGCTGTAGCTGAAACACTGCACTGCACAACACAAGAGATACACCTAGAATGAAGGAAGTTCGCCCCTAGTCTGGTATTTATACTTTAATTTCTTACACACACACACTCAATATCAGCATTAAATCATTGTGTAAAGAGTGGGTAAGTATTATGAACATTTTGTATAAATAGCGGTGCACGTCCGGTGTTGAGTCAATTGGTGCTCTGTTCTCGTGGTGAAAAGTGTTCAGTTGAGTGAAGTAAATAAACTAAATAGTTGCGAAAATGACTGGCCGAGGTAAAGGTGGAAAAGGCTTGGGAAAGGGAGGTGCTAAGCGTCATCGCAAAGTTCTGCGTGATAATATCCAAGGCATTACAAAGCCAGCTATTCGCCGCTTGGCTCGTCGTGGTGGCGTTAAACGTATATCCGGTTTGATATATGAGGAAACTCGCGGAGTTCTCAAAGTGTTTTTGGAAAATGTAATCCGTGATGCTGTTACTTACACAGAACACGCTAAAAGGAAAACTGTGACCGCAATGGATGTTGTTTATGCCTTGAAAAGACAAGGTCGCACACTATACGGTTTCGGCGGCTAATCAATCATATTAAATATTATCGACTACGGAAAATCGGTCCTTTTCAGGACCACAAATCATTTTAATCAGAGAGTAAAATTATTATATTTTAATAACGTAAATAAATTAATGCTTCGGGACATATTATGCATGATCTATTCTGATTTCTGAACAGAGCAATGGAATTTTACCACAAACAAAATGGCGTCAGCATAAGACGCTTTCATCGAATCGAAGCATAAAATTTCTTCCGAGCAGTACATACATAGATGCATATGTAGAAGTAGTGTGAATGCCAGGGAACAAGTTTTTCTTGATGGTTTCAGGATTTTATTTCGTTACTATGTATCTGCACATGGAATTGTGAAAGGAAAATTTTATATACGAAGAAGAGAAATATTTTTTCATTCCGCGCGTTCATTGAATCAAAATCAAAGCATAAATTTGATTCCGAGCAAGAATCATGTAGAAATACTGCGAATGGCGAGGAACAATTATTTTCTTTAAGGTTTCACAATTTTATATTTCTGCATCTGTACATGGATGAAAAAGTGAAAAAAATTTCACATACGAAGGAGAGAATATGTTTTCTGCTTTGTATGCATGTGTGACGAGCGCCTACCTGAAACATACTCGTAGATGGAGAGCGAGGGATTTTTACGTTTCATGCGTGCGACGGGCATCTGTTTGAAACATAAAATGGTGGTTAAATAATGAAATTCTATAATCACATGAGGTCCGCTGAAACGATTTCATTTCTCTACCTATACAAAATCGTGAAAATATGTATCATATATTGTTATTTACTCTTTCATAAAATATTTGGTAGCCCTGAAAAGGGCTGTTGTGTGTCTCGATTTTCATTTAAATTTAATAGCATATTTAGGCCTTCTTTTCCGTTTTCTTGGGTAGCAACACAGCCTGGATATTTGGTAAAACACCACCCTGAGCGATTGTCACTCCCGATAGCAATTTGTTCAATTCCTCGTCATTGCGAATGGCCAATTGTAAATGCCTCGGAATAATTCTTGTCTTCTTATTATCTCGCGCAGCGTTGCCAGCCAACTCTAAAACTTCAGCAGCTAAATACTCCATAACTGCGGCCAAATATACCGGGGCTCCAGCTCCAACACGTTCAGCATAATTCCCTTTTCGCAATAAACGATGAATACGACCAACCGGAAACTGCAAACCAGCACGATTTGATCGGGACTTTGCCTTGCCCTTAACTTTACCACCTTTGCCACGTCCAGACATTTTTATAAAATACTTTCAAACACAAATATCAACCTCAGTGCACGATATTTCCCACACGAATGGCAGGCGAATGCAAAGCGCCTCTATTTATACACAATTTTACAGCATACCAATGTAGGAAATGACTCTATGAAGAGGGGATAGAATGAATTCACATAATGTGAATAAATATCGGTGGGTTAGTGAGACAGGCACAGTCAATGACTAAGTGCCGTGGAATAAAGTTGTGTTCTGGTAAAGTTTTGTGAATTTAGCCAATATGCCTCCTAAGACAAGTGGAAAAGCAGCCAAGAAGGCTGGCAAAGCCCAAAAGAATATCTCTAAGAGCGACAAGAAGAGAAAACGTAAGAGGAAGGAAAGTTACGCCATTTACATTTACAAAGTGTTGAAGCAAGTCCATCCCGATACTGGAATTTCATCAAAGGCAATGAGCATCATGAACAGTTTTGTGAATGATATATTTGAGAGAATTGCCGCTGAAGCTTCGCGCTTAGCTCATTACAATAAGCGCTCAACTATAACCAGTCGGGAAATTCAAACTGCCGTGAGACTTTTACTGCCCGGAGAACTTGCAAAGCACGCCGTGAGTGAAGGAACCAAAGCCGTTACTAAATACACCAGCTCGAAGTAATTTCATCGTGACCAAGATAATTGATGCTCCTCCAAAAAAGGCCCTTTTCAGGGCCACCAATATTATTAAAAAGAGTTTAAATGAATAGAGTGAAATTTCTTTACGCTATTACCGCTTAATAGAAATATTTTAATTTCTCAGATATTTATAATGTGTAAACGCCTTAAAGCATATGCTTAAAATAATCAAAATTTCTCGTAAATTATTGCTAGTGATGCTAGTAAAAAATGTTCAGTATATTTGCTTAAATTTTTACGAAAACCGCCGCAATTTGAGCCATTTCACTTTTGCGAAAGTGTAGAAAGAAGTAGACGCGCGATGCGCACTTCGTATTTAACAAAATGGCGGATACTGGAAAAGAACGCGTCATTCAGAGATGTATGTGTGTACCCATCACCCATTTGTAAGTAATGCTGTATTTCAGAGATGCACCAATGCAATGTACCGCAATTGCAAAAGCATGCCTTTATTTCTCATACATGTAAACTTTACTTTGAGCCATTTCACTTTTGCGAAACGAAGTAGACGCGCGATGCGCACGTCCAGACATTTTTATAAAATACTTTCAAACACAAATATCAACCTTACTGCACGATATTTCCCACACGAATGGCAGGCGAATGTAAAGCGCCTCTATTTATACACAATTTTACAGCATGCCAATGTAGAAAATGACTCTATGAAGAGGGGATAGAATGAATTCACATAATGTGAATAAATATCGGTGGGTTAGTGAGACAGGCACAGTCAATGACTAAGTGCCGTGGAATAAAGTTGTGTTCTGGTAAAGTTTTGTGAATTTAGCCAATATGCCTCCTAAGACAAGTGGAAAAGCAGCCAAGAAGGCTGGCAAAGCCCAAAAGAATATCTCTAAGAGCGACAAGAAGAGAAAACGTAAGAGGAAGGAAAGTTACGCCATTTACATTTACAAAGTGTTGAAGCAAGTCCATCCCGATACTGGAATTTCATCAAAGGCAATGAGCATCATGAACAGTTTTGTGAATGATATATTTGAGAGAATTGCCGCTGAAGCTTCGCGCTTAGCTCATTACAATAAGCGCTCAACTATAACCAGTCGGGAAATTCAAACTGCCGTGAGACTTTTACTGCCCGGAGAACTTGCAAAGCACGCCGTGAGTGAAGGAACCAAAGCCGTTACTAAATACACCAGCTCGAAGTAATTTCATCGTGACCAAGATAATTGATGCTCCTCCAAAAAAGGCCCTTTTCAGGGCCACCAATCTTATTAAAAAGAGTTTAAATGAATAGAGTGAAATTTCTTTACGCTATTACCGCTTAATAGAAATATTTTAATTTCTCAGATATTTATAATGTGTAAACGCCTTAAAGCATATGCTTAAAATAATCAAAATTTCTCGTAAATTATTGCTAGTGATGCTAGTAAAAAATGTTCAGTATATTTGCTTAAATTTTTACGAAAACCGCCGCAATTTGAGCCATTTCACTTTTGCGAAAGTGTAGAAAGAAGTAGACGCGCGATGCGCACTTCGTATTTAACAAAATGGCGGATACTGGAAAAGAACGCGTCATTCAGAGATGTATGTGTGTACCCATCACCCATTTGTAAGTAATGCTGTATTTCAGAGATGCACCAATGCAATGTACCGCAATTGCAAAAGCATGCCTTTATTTCTCATACATGTAAACTTTACTTTGAGCCATTTCACTTTTGCGAAACGAAGTAGACGCGCGATGCGCACTTCGTATTTAAGAAAATGGCGGATACTGGAAGAGCGCGCCATTCAGTAAGTGCATGTTAGTATTGCTGTATTTCAGAGATCTACCAATGCACCCCAGTTGCAATAGAATGTCAGTATTTCTCATACATGTAAACTTTACTCAATGTTCATTATGTGTTGTGGTCCTGAAAAGGACCGATTTTGATTTTGTAGATTGGTTGCACGGGAATTATTTAAGCACGTTCGCCTCGAATACGCCTAGCCAACTGGATGTCTTTTGGCATGATTGTCACTCGCTTAGCATGAATAGCACACAAGTTTGTATCTTCAAACAAGCCGACCAAGTAGGCTTCACTGGCTTCTTGCAAGGCCATAACAGCGGAGCTTTGGAAACGTAAATCGGTTTTGAAATCTTGCGCAATTTCTCGGACTAATCTTTGGAATGGCAATTTTCTGATGAGCAATTCAGTGCTCTTTTGATAACGCCTAATTTCACGAAGAGCAACAGTTCCCGGACGATAACGATGTGGCTTCTTAACGCCGCCAGTAGCTGGTGCACTTTTACGCGCTGCCTTTGTTGCCAACTGTTTACGTGGAGCTTTACCGCCAGTCGATTTACGGGCTGTTTGCTTAGTTCTCGCCATTTCAAACTGATCACTTTATCTTTGCTTATTAGCTGTAGCTGAAACACTGCACTGCACAACACAAGAGATACACCTAGAATGAAGGAAGTTCGCCCCTAGTCTGGTATTTATACTTTAATTTCTTACACACACACACTCAATATCAGCATTAAATCATTGTGTAAAGAGTGGGTAAGTATTATGAACATTTTGTATAAATAGCGGTGCACGTCCGGTGTTGAGTCAATTGGTGCTCTGTTCTCGTGGTGAAAAGTGTTCAGTTGAGTGAAGTAAATAAACTAAATAGTTGCGAAAATGACTGGCCGAGGTAAAGGTGGAAAAGGCTTGGGAAAGGGAGGTGCTAAGCGTCATCGCAAAGTTCTGCGTGATAATATCCAAGGCATTACAAAGCCAGCTATTCGCCGCTTGGCTCGTCGTGGTGGCGTTAAACGTATATCCGGTTTGATATATGAGGAAACTCGCGGAGTTCTCAAAGTGTTTTTGGAAAATGTAATCCGTGATGCTGTTACTTACACAGAACACGCTAAAAGGAAAACTGTGACCGCAATGGATGTTGTTTATGCCTTGAAAAGACAAGGTCGCACACTATACGGTTTCGGCGGCTAATCAATCATATTAAATATTATCGACTACGGAAAATCGGTCCTTTTCAGGACCACAAATCATTTTAATCAGAGAGTAAAATTATTATATTTTAATAACGTAAATAAATTAATGCTTCGGGACATATTATGCATGATCTATTCTGATTTCTGAACAGAGCAATGGAATTTTACCACAAACAAAATGGCGTCAGCATAAGACGCTTTCATCGAATCGAAGCATAAAATTTCTTCCGAGCAGTACATACATAGATGCATATGTAGAAGTAGTGTGAATGCCAGGGAACAAGTTTTTCTTGATGGTTTCAGGATTTTATTTCGTTACTATGTATCTGCACATGGAATTGTGAAAGGAAAATTTTATATACGAAGAAGAGAAATATTTTTTCATTCCGCGCGTTCATTGAATCAAAATCAAAGCATAAATTTGATTCCGAGCAAGAATCATGTAGAAATACTGCGAATGGCGAGGAACAATTATTTTCTTTAAGGTTTCACAATTTTATATTTCTGCATCTGTACATGGATGAAAAAGTGAAAAAAATTTCACATACGAAGGAGAGAATATGTTTTCTGCTTTGTATGCATGTGTGACGAGCGCCTACCTGAAACATACTCGTAGATGGAGAGCGAGGGATTTTTACGTTTCATGCGTGCGACGGGCATCTGTTTGAAACATAAAATGGTGGTTAAATAATGAAATTCTATAATCACATGAGGTCCGCTGAAACGATTTCATTTCTCTACCTATACAAAATCGTGAAAATATGTATCATATATTGTTATTTACTCTTTCATAAAATATTTGGTAGCCCTGAAAAGGGCTGTTGTGTGTCTCGATTTTCATTTAAATTTAATAGCATATTTAGGCCTTCTTTTCCGTTTTCTTGGGTAGCAACACAGCCTGGATATTTGGTAAAACACCACCCTGAGCGATTGTCACTCCCGATAGCAATTTGTTCAACTCCTCGTCATTGCGAATGGCCAATTGTAAATGCCTCGGAATAATTCTTGTCTTCTTATTATCTCGCGCAGCGTTGCCAGCCAACTCTAAAACTTCAGCAGCTAAATACTCCATAACTGCGGCCAAATATACCGGGGCTCCAGCTCCAACACGTTCAGCATAATTCCCTTTTCGCAATAAACGATGAATACGACCAACCGGAAACTGCAAACCAGCACGATTTGATCGGGACTTTGCCTTGCCCTTAACTTTACCACCTTTGCCACGTCCAGACATTTTTATAAAATACTTTCAAACACAAATATCAACCTTACTGCACGATATTTCCCACACGAATGGCAGGCGAATGTAAAGCGCCTCTATTTATACACAATTTTACAGCATGCCAATGTAGAAAATGACTCTATGAAGAGGGGATAGAATGAATTCACATAATGTGAATAAATATCGGTGGGTTAGTGAGACAGGCACAGTCAATGACTAAGTGCCGTGGAATAAAGTTGTGTTCTGGTAAAGTTTTGTGAATTTAGCCAATATGCCTCCTAAGACAAGTGGAAAAGCAGCCAAGAAGGCTGGCAAAGCCCAAAAGAATATCTCTAAGAGCGACAAGAAGAGAAAACGTAAGAGGAAGGAAAGTTACGCCATTTACATTTACAAAGTGTTGAAGCAAGTCCATCCCGATACTGGAATTTCATCAAAGGCAATGAGCATCATGAACAGTTTTGTGAATGATATATTTGAGAGAATTGCCGCTGAAGCTTCGCGCTTAGCTCATTACAATAAGCGCTCAACTATAACCAGTCGGGAAATTCAAACTGCCGTGAGACTTTTACTGCCCGGAGAACTTGCAAAGCACGCCGTGAGTGAAGGAACCAAAGCCGTTACTAAATACACCAGCTCGAAGTAATTTCATCGTGACCAAGATAATTGATGCTCCTCCAAAAAAGGCCCTTTTCAGGGCCACCAATATTATTAAAAAGAGTTTAAATGAATAGAGTGAAATTTCTTTACGCTATTACCGCTTAATAGAAATATTTTAATTTCTCAGATATTTATAATGTGTAAACGCCTTAAAGCATATGCTTAAAATAATCAAAATTTCTCGTAAATTATTGCTAGTGATGCTAGTAAAAAATGTTCAGTATATTTGCTTAAATTTTTACGAAAACCGCCGCAATTTGAGCCATTTCACTTTTGCGAAAGTGTAGAAAGAAGTAGACGCGCGATGCGCACTTCGTATTTAACAAAATGGCGGATACTGGAAAAGAACGCGTCATTCAGAGATGTATGTGTGTACCCATCACCCATTTGTAAGTAATGCTGTATTTCAGAGATGCACCAATGCAATGTACCGCAATTGCAAAAGCATGCCTTTATTTCTCATACATGTAAACTTTACTTTGAGCCATTTCACTTTTGCGAAACGAAGTAGACGCGCGATGCGCACGTCCAGACATTTTTATAAAATACTTTCAAACACAAATATCAACCTTACTGCACGATATTTCCCACACGAATGGCAGGCGAATGTAAAGCGCCTCTATTTATACACAATTTTACAGCATGCCAATGTAGAAAATGACTCTATGAAGAGGGGATAGAATGAATTCACATAATGTGAATAAATATCGGTGGGTTAGTGAGACAGGCACAGTCAATGACTAAGTGCCGTGGAATAAAGTTGTGTTCTGGTAAAGTTTTGTGAATTTAGCCAATATGCCTCCTAAGACAAGTGGAAAAGCAGCCAAGAAGGCTGGCAAAGCCCAAAAGAATATCTCTAAGAGCGACAAGAAGAGAAAACGTAAGAGGAAGGAAAGTTACGCCATTTACATTTACAAAGTGTTGAAGCAAGTCCATCCCGATACTGGAATTTCATCAAAGGCAATGAGCATCATGAACAGTTTTGTGAATGATATATTTGAGAGAATTGCCGCTGAAGCTTCGCGCTTAGCTCATTACAATAAGCGCTCAACTATAACCAGTCGGGAAATTCAAACTGCCGTGAGACTTTTACTGCCCGGAGAACTTGCAAAGCACGCCGTGAGTGAAGGAACCAAAGCCGTTACTAAATACACCAGCTCGAAGTAATTTCATCGTGACCAAGATAATTGATGCTCCTCCAAAAAAGGCCCTTTTCAGGGCCACCAATATTATTAAAAAGAGTTTAAATGAATAGAGTGAAATTTCTTTACGCTATTACCGCTTAATAGAAATATTTTAATTTCTCAGATATTTATAATGTGTAAACGCCTTAAAGCATATGCTTAAAATAATCAAAATTTCTCGTAAATTATTGCTAGTGATGCTAGTAAAAAATGTTCAGTATATTTGCTTAAATTTTTACGAAAACCGCCGCAATTTGAGCCATTTCACTTTTGCGAAAGTGTAGAAAGAAGTAGACGCGCGATGCGCACTTCGTATTTAACAAAATGGCGGATACTGGAAAAGAACGCGTCATTCAGAGATGTATGTGTGTACCCATCACCCATTTGTAAGTAATGCTGTATTTCAGAGATGCACCAATGCAATGTACCGCAATTGCAAAAGCATGCCTTTATTTCTCATACATGTAAACTTTACTTTGAGCCATTTCACTTTTGCGAAACGAAGTAGACGCGCGATGCGCACTTCGTATTTAAGAAAATGGCGGATACTGGAAGAGCGCGCCATTCAGTAAGTGCATGTTAGTATTGCTGTATTTCAGAGATCTACCAATGCACCCCAGTTGCAATAGAATGTCAGTATTTCTCATACATGTAAACTTTACTCAATGTTCATTATGTGTTGTGGTCCTGAAAAGGACCGATTTTGATTTTGTAGATTGGTTGCACGGGAATTATTTAAGCACGTTCGCCTCGAATACGCCTAGCCAACTGGATGTCTTTTGGCATGATTGTCACTCGCTTAGCATGAATAGCACACAAGTTTGTATCTTCAAACAAGCCGACCAAGTAGGCTTCACTGGCTTCTTGCAAGGCCATAACAGCGGAGCTTTGGAAACGTAAATCGGTTTTGAAATCTTGCGCAATTTCTCGGACTAATCTTTGGAATGGCAATTTTCTGATGAGCAATTCAGTGCTCTTTTGATAACGCCGAATTTCACGAAGAGCAACAGTTCCCGGACGATAACGATGTGGCTTCTTAACGCCGCCAGTAGCTGGTGCACTTTTACGCGCTGCCTTTGTTGCCAACTGTTTACGTGGAGCTTTACCGCCAGTCGATTTACGGGCTGTTTGCTTAGTTCTCGCCATTTCAAACTGATCACTTTATCTTTGCTTATTAGCTGTAGCTGAAACACTGCACTGCACAACACAAGAGATACACCTAGGATGAAGGAAGTTCGCCCCTAGTCTGGTATTTATACTTTAATTTCTTACACACACACACTCAATATCAGCATTAAATCATTGTGTAAAGAGTGGGTAAGTATTATGAACATTTTGTATAAATAGCGGTGCACGTCCGGTGTTGAGTCAATTGGTGCTCTGTTCTCGTGGTGAAAAGTGTTCAGTTGAGTGAAGTAAATAAACTAAATAGTTGCGAAAATGACTGGCCGAGGTAAAGGTGGAAAAGGCTTGGGAAAGGGAGGTGCTAAGCGTCATCGCAAAGTTCTGCGTGATAATATCCAAGGCATTACAAAGCCAGCTATTCGCCGCTTGGCTCGTCGTGGTGGCGTTAAACGTATATCCGGTTTGATATATGAGGAAACTCGCGGAGTTCTCAAAGTGTTTTTGGAAAATGTAATCCGTGATGCTGTTACTTACACAGAACACGCTAAAAGGAAAACTGTGACCGCAATGGATGTTGTTTATGCCTTGAAAAGACAAGGTCGCACACTATACGGTTTCGGCGGCTAATCAATCATATTAAATATTATCGACTACGGAAAATCGGTCCTTTTCAGGACCACAAATCATTTTAATCAGAGAGTAAAATTATTATATTTTAATAACGTAAATAAATTAATGCTTCGGGACATATTATGCATGATCTATTCTGATTTCTGAACAGAGCAATGGAATTTTACCACAAACAAAATGGCGTCAGCATAAGACGCTTTCATCGAATCGAAGCATAAAATTTCTTCCGAGCAGTACATACATAGATGCATATGTAGAAGTAGTGTGAATGCCAGGGAACAAGTTTTTCTTGATGGTTTCAGGATTTTATTTCGTTACTATGTATCTGCACATGGAATTGTGAAAGGAAAATTTTATATACGAAGAAGAGAAATATTTTTTCATTCCGCGCGTTCATTGAATCAAAATCAAAGCATAAATTTGATTCCGAGCAAGAATCATGTAGAAATACTGCGAATGGCGAGGAACAATTATTTTCTTTAAGGTTTCACAATTTTATATTTCTGCATCTGTACATGGATGAAAAAGTGAAAAAAATTTCACATACGAAGGAGAGAATATGTTTTCTGCTTTGTATGCATGTGTGACGAGCGCCTACCTGAAACATACTCGTAGATGGAGAGCGAGGGATTTTTACGTTTCATGCGTGCGACGGGCATCTGTTTGAAACATAAAATGGTGGTTAAATAATGAAATTCTATAATCACATGAGGTCCGCTGAAACGATTTCATTTCTCTACCTATACAAAATCGTGAAAATATGTATCATATATTGTTATTTACTCTTTCATAAAATATTTGGTAGCCCTGAAAAGGGCTGTTGTGTGTCTCGATTTTCATTTAAATTTAATAGCATATTTAGGCCTTCTTTTCCGTTTTCTTGGGTAGCAACACAGCCTGGATATTTGGTAAAACACCACCCTGAGCGATTGTCACTCCCGATAGCAATTTGTTCAACTCCTCGTCATTGCGAATGGCCAATTGTAAATGCCTCGGAATAATTCTTGTCTTCTTATTATCTCGCGCAGCGTTGCCAGCCAACTCTAAAACTTCAGCAGCTAAATACTCCATAACTGCGGCCAAATATACCGGGGCTCCAGCTCCAACACGTTCAGCATAATTCCCTTTTCGCAATAAACGATGAATACGACCAACCGGAAACTGCAAACCAGCACGATTTGATCGGGACTTTGCCTTGCCCTTAACTTTACCACCTTTGCCACGTCCAGACATTTTTATAAAATACTTTCAAACACAAATATCAACCTTACTGCACGATATTTCCCACACGAATGGCAGGCGAATGTAAAGCGCCTCTATTTATACACAATTTTACAGCATGCCAATGTAGAAAATGACTCTATGAAGAGGGGATAGAATGAATTCACATAATGTGAATAAATATCGGTGGGTTAGTGAGACAGGCACAGTCAATGACTAAGTGCCGTGGAATAAAGTTGTGTTCTGGTAAAGTTTTGTGAATTTAGCCAATATGCCTCCTAAGACAAGTGGAAAAGCAGCCAAGAAGGCTGGCAAAGCCCAAAAGAATATCTCTAAGAGCGACAAGAAGAGAAAACGTAAGAGGAAGGAAAGTTACGCCATTTACATTTACAAAGTGTTGAAGCAAGTCCATCCCGATACTGGAATTTCATCAAAGGCAATGAGCATCATGAACAGTTTTGTGAATGATATATTTGAGAGAATTGCCGCTGAAGCTTCGCGCTTAGCTCATTACAATAAGCGCTCAACTATAACCAGTCGGGAAATTCAAACTGCCGTGAGACTTTTACTGCCCGGAGAACTTGCAAAGCACGCCGTGAGTGAAGGAACCAAAGCCGTTACTAAATACACCAGCTCGAAGTAATTTCATCGTGACCAAGATAATTGATGCTCCTCCAAAAAAGGCCCTTTTCAGGGCCACCAATATTATTAAAAAGAGTTTAAATGAATAGAGTGAAATTTCTTTACGCTATTACCGCTTAATAGAAATATTTTAATTTCTCAGATATTTATAATGTGTAAACGCCTTAAAGCATATGCTTAAAATAATCAAAATTTCTCGTAAATTATTGCTAGTGATGCTAGTAAAAAATGTTCAGTATATTTGCTTAAATTTTTACGAAAACCGCCGCAATTTGAGCCATTTCACTTTTGCGAAAGTGTAGAAAGAAGTAGACGCGCGATGCGCACTTCGTATTTAACAAAATGGCGGATACTGGAAAAGAACGCGTCATTCAGAGATGTATGTGTGTACCCATCACCCATTTGTAAGTAATGCTGTATTTCAGAGATGCACCAATGCAATGTACCGCAATTGCAAAAGCATGCCTTTATTTCTCATACATGTAAACTTTACTTTGAGCCATTTCACTTTTGCGAAACGAAGTAGACGCGCGATGCGCACGTCCAGACATTTTTATAAAATACTTTCAAACACAAATATCAACCTTACTGCACGATATTTCCCACACGAATGGCAGGCGAATGTAAAGCGCCTCTATTTATACACAATTTTACAGCATGCCAATGTAGAAAATGACTCTATGAAGAGGGGATAGAATGAATTCACATAATGTGAATAAATATCGGTGGGTTAGTGAGACAGGCACAGTCAATGACTAAGTGCCGTGGAATAAAGTTGTGTTCTGGTAAAGTTTTGTGAATTTAGCCAATATGCCTCCTAAGACAAGTGGAAAAGCAGCCAAGAAGGCTGGCAAAGCCCAAAAGAATATCTCTAAGAGCGACAAGAAGAGAAAACGTAAGAGGAAGGAAAGTTACGCCATTTACATTTACAAAGTGTTGAAGCAAGTCCATCCCGATACTGGAATTTCATCAAAGGCAATGAGCATCATGAACAGTTTTGTGAATGATATATTTGAGAGAATTGCCGCTGAAGCTTCGCGCTTAGCTCATTACAATAAGCGCTCAACTATAACCAGTCGGGAAATTCAAACTGCCGTGAGACTTTTACTGCCCGGAGAACTTGCAAAGCACGCCGTGAGTGAAGGAACCAAAGCCGTTACTAAATACACCAGCTCGAAGTAATTTCATCGTGACCAAGATAATTGATGCTCCTCCAAAAAAGGCCCTTTTCAGGGCCACCAATATTATTAAAAAGAGTTTAAATGAATAGAGTGAAATTTCTTTACGCTATTACCGCTTAATAGAAATATTTTAATTTCTCAGATATTTATAATGTGTAAACGCCTTAAAGCATATGCTTAAAATAATCAAAATTTCTCGTAAATTATTGCTAGTGATGCTAGTAAAAAATGTTCAGTATATTTGCTTAAATTTTTACGAAAACCGCCGCAATTTGAGCCATTTCACTTTTGCGAAAGTGTAGAAAGAAGTAGACGCGCGATGCGCACTTCGTATTTAACAAAATGGCGGATACTGGAAAAGAACGCGTCATTCAGAGATGTATGTGTGTACCCATCACCCATTTGTAAGTAATGCTGTATTTCAGAGATGCACCAATGCAATGTACCGCAATTGCAAAAGCATGCCTTTATTTCTCATACATGTAAACTTTACTTTGAGCCATTTCACTTTTGCGAAACGAAGTAGACGCGCGATGCGCACTTCGTATTTAAGAAAATGGCGGATACTGGAAGAGCGCGCCATTCAGTAAGTGCATGTTAGTATTGCTGTATTTCAGAGATCTACCAATGCACCCCAGTTGCAATAGAATGTCAGTATTTCTCATACATGTAAACTTTACTCAATGTTCATTATGTGTTGTGGTCCTGAAAAGGACCGATTTTGATTTTGTAGATTGGTTGCACGGGAATTATTTAAGCACGTTCGCCTCGAATACGCCTAGCCAACTGGATGTCTTTTGGCATGATTGTCACTCGCTTAGCATGAATAGCACACAAGTTTGTATCTTCAAACAAGCCGACCAAGTAGGCTTCACTGGCTTCTTGCAAGGCCATAACAGCGGAGCTTTGGAAACGTAAATCGGTTTTGAAATCTTGCGCAATTTCTCGGACTAATCTTTGGAATGGCAATTTTCTGATGAGCAATTCAGTGCTCTTTTGATAACGCCGAATTTCACGAAGAGCAACAGTTCCCGGACGATAACGATGTGGCTTCTTAACGCCGCCAGTAGCTGGTGCACTTTTACGCGCTGCCTTTGTTGCCAACTGTTTACGTGGAGCTTTACCGCCAGTCGATTTACGGGCTGTTTGCTTAGTTCTCGCCATTTCAAACTGATCACTTTATCTTTGCTTATTAGCTGTAGCTGAAACACTGCACTGCACAACACAAGAGATACACCTAGGATGAAGGAAGTTCGCCCCTAGTCTGGTATTTATACTTTAATTTCTTACACACACACACTCAATATCAGCATTAAATCATTGTGTAAAGAGTGGGTAAGTATTATGAACATTTTGTATAAATAGCGGTGCACGTCCGGTGTTGAGTCAATTGGTGCTCTGTTCTCGTGGTGAAAAGTGTTCAGTTGAGTGAAGTAAATAAACTAAATAGTTGCGAAAATGACTGGCCGAGGTAAAGGTGGAAAAGGCTTGGGAAAGGGAGGTGCTAAGCGTCATCGCAAAGTTCTGCGTGATAATATCCAAGGCATTACAAAGCCAGCTATTCGCCGCTTGGCTCGTCGTGGTGGCGTTAAACGTATATCCGGTTTGATATATGAGGAAACTCGCGGAGTTCTCAAAGTGTTTTTGGAAAATGTAATCCGTGATGCTGTTACTTACACAGAACACGCTAAAAGGAAAACTGTGACCGCAATGGATGTTGTTTATGCCTTGAAAAGACAAGGTCGCACACTATACGGTTTCGGCGGCTAATCAATCATATTAAATATTATCGACTACGGAAAATCGGTCCTTTTCAGGACCACAAATCATTTTAATCAGAGAGTAAAATTATTATATTTTAATAACGTAAATAAATTAATGCTTCGGGACATATTATGCATGATCTATTCTGATTTCTGAACAGAGCAATGGAATTTTACCACAAACAAAATGGCGTCAGCATAAGACGCTTTCATCGAATCGAAGCATAAAATTTCTTCCGAGCAGTACATACATAGATGCATATGTAGAAGTAGTGTGAATGCCAGGGAACAAGTTTTTCTTGATGGTTTCAGGATTTTATTTCGTTACTATGTATCTGCACATGGAATTGTGAAAGGAAAATTTTATATACGAAGAAGAGAAATATTTTTTCATTCCGCGCGTTCATTGAATCAAAATCAAAGCATAAATTTGATTCCGAGCAAGAATCATGTAGAAATACTGCGAATGGCGAGGAACAATTATTTTCTTTAAGGTTTCACAATTTTATATTTCTGCATCTGTACATGGATGAAAAAGTGAAAAAAATTTCACATACGAAGGAGAGAATATGTTTTCTGCTTTGTATGCATGTGTGACGAGCGCCTACCTGAAACATACTCGTAGATGGAGAGCGAGGGATTTTTACGTTTCATGCGTGCGACGGGCATCTGTTTGAAACATAAAATGGTGGTTAAATAATGAAATTCTATAATCACATGAGGTCCGCTGAAACGATTTCATTTCTCTACCTATACAAAATCGTGAAAATATGTATCATATATTGTTATTTACTCTTTCATAAAATATTTGGTAGCCCTGAAAAGGGCTGTTGTGTGTCTCGATTTTCATTTAAATTTAATAGCATATTTAGGCCTTCTTTTCCGTTTTCTTGGGTAGCAACACAGCCTGGATATTTGGTAAAACACCACCCTGAGCGATTGTCACTCCCGATAGCAATTTGTTCAATTCCTCGTCATTGCGAATGGCCAATTGTAAATGCCTCGGAATAATTCTTGTCTTCTTATTATCTCGCGCAGCGTTGCCAGCCAACTCTAAAACTTCAGCAGCTAAATACTCCATAACTGCGGCCAAATATACCGGGGCTCCAGCTCCAACACGTTCAGCATAATTCCCTTTTCGCAATAAACGATGAATACGACCAACCGGAAACTGCAAACCAGCACGATTTGATCGGGACTTTGCCTTGCCCTTAACTTTACCACCTTTGCCACGTCCAGACATTTTTATAAAATACTTTCAAACACAAATATCAACCTCACTGCACGATATTTCCCACACGAATGGCAGGCGAATGCAAAGCGCCTCTATTTATACACAATTTTACAGCATACCAATGTAGGAAATGACTCTATGAAGAGGGGATAGAATGAATTCACATAATGTGAATAAATATCGGTGGGTTAGTGAGACACGCACAGTCAATGACTAAGCGCCGTGGAATAAAGTTGTGTTCTGGTAAAGTTTTGTGAATTTAGCAAATATGCCTCCTAAGACAAGTGGAAAAGCAGCCAAGAAGGCTGGCAAAGCGCAAAAGAATATCTCTAAGAGCGACAAGAAGAGAAAACGTAAGAGGAAGGAAAGTTACGCCATTTACATTTACAAAGTGTTGAAGCAAGTCCATCCCGATACTGGAATTTCATCAAAGGCAATGAGCATCATGAACAGTTTTGTGAATGATATATTTGAGAGAATTGCCGCTGAAGCTTCGCGCTTAGCTCATTACAATAAGCGCTCAACCATAACCAGTCGGGAAATTCAAACTGCCGTGAGACTTTTACTGCCCGGAGAACTTGCAAAGCACGCCGTGAGTGAAGGAACCAAAGCCGTTACTAAATACACCAGCTCGAAGTAATTTCATCGTGACCAAGATAATTGATGCTCCTCCAAAAAAGGCCCTTTTCAGGGCCACCAATATTATTAAAAAGAGTTTAAATGAATAGAGTGAAATTTCTTTACGCTATTACCGCTTAATAGAAATATTTTAATTTCTCAGATATTTATAATGTGTAAACGCCTTAAAGCATATGCTTAAAATAATCAAAATTTCTCGTAAATTATTGCTAGTGATGCTAGTAAAAAATGTTCAGTATATTTGCTTAAATTTTTACGAAAACCGCCGCAATTTGAGCCATTTCACTTTTGCGAAAGTGTAGAAAGAAGTAGACGCGCGATGCGCACTTCGTATTTAACAAAATGGCGGATACTGGAAAAGAACGCGTCATTCAGAGATGTATGTGTGTACCCATCACCCATTTGTAAGTAATGCTGTATTTCAGAGATGCACCAATGCAATGTACCGCAATTGCAAAAGCATGCCTTTATTTCTCATACATGTAAACTTTACTTTGAGCCATTTCACTTTTGCGAAACGAAGTAGACGCGCGATGCGCACGTCCAGACATTTTTATAAAATACTTTCAAACACAAATATCAACCTTACTGCACGATATTTCCCACACGAATGGCAGGCGAATGTAAAGCGCCTCTATTTATACACAATTTTACAGCATGCCAATGTAGAAAATGACTCTATGAAGAGGGGATAGAATGAATTCACATAATGTGAATAAATATCGGTGGGTTAGTGAGACAGGCACAGTCAATGACTAAGTGCCGTGGAATAAAGTTGTGTTCTGGTAAAGTTTTGTGAATTTAGCCAATATGCCTCCTAAGACAAGTGGAAAAGCAGCCAAGAAGGCTGGCAAAGCCCAAAAGAATATCTCTAAGAGCGACAAGAAGAGAAAACGTAAGAGGAAGGAAAGTTACGCCATTTACATTTACAAAGTGTTGAAGCAAGTCCATCCCGATACTGGAATTTCATCAAAGGCAATGAGCATCATGAACAGTTTTGTGAATGATATATTTGAGAGAATTGCCGCTGAAGCTTCGCGCTTAGCTCATTACAATAAGCGCTCAACTATAACCAGTCGGGAAATTCAAACTGCCGTGAGACTTTTACTGCCCGGAGAACTTGCAAAGCACGCCGTGAGTGAAGGAACCAAAGCCGTTACTAAATACACCAGCTCGAAGTAATTTCATCGTGACCAAGATAATTGATGCTCCTCCAAAAAAGGCCCTTTTCAGGGCCACCAATATTATTAAAAAGAGTTTAAATGAATAGAGTGAAATTTCTTTACGCTATTACCGCTTAATAGAAATATTTTAATTTCTCAGATATTTATAATGTGTAAACGCCTTAAAGCATATGCTTAAAATAATCAAAATTTCTCGTAAATTATTGCTAGTGATGCTAGTAAAAAATGTTCAGTATATTTGCTTAAATTTTTACGAAAACCGCCGCAATTTGAGCCATTTCACTTTTGCGAAAGTGTAGAAAGAAGTAGACGCGCGATGCGCACTTCGTATTTAACAAAATGGCGGATACTGGAAAAGAACGCGTCATTCAGAGATGTATGTGTGTACCCATCACCCATTTGTAAGTAATGCTGTATTTCAGAGATGCACCAATGCAATGTACCGCAATTGCAAAAGCATGCCTTTATTTCTCATACATGTAAACTTTACTTTGAGCCATTTCACTTTTGCGAAACGAAGTAGACGCGCGATGCGCACTTCGTATTTAAGAAAATGGCGGATACTGGAAGAGCGCGCCATTCAGTAAGTGCATGTTAGTATTGCTGTATTTCAGAGATCTACCAATGCACCCCAGTTGCAATAGAATGTCAGTATTTCTCATACATGTAAACTTTACTCAATGTTCATTATGTGTTGTGGTCCTGAAAAGGACCGATTTTGATTTTGTAGATTGGTTGCACGGGAATTATTTAAGCACGTTCGCCTCGAATACGCCTAGCCAACTGGATGTCTTTTGGCATGATTGTCACTCGCTTAGCATGAATAGCACACAAGTTTGTATCTTCAAACAAGCCGACCAAGTAGGCTTCACTGGCTTCTTGCAAGGCCATAACAGCGGAGCTTTGGAAACGTAAATCGGTTTTGAAATCTTGCGCAATTTCTCGGACTAATCTTTGGAATGGCAATTTTCTGATGAGCAATTCAGTGCTCTTTTGATAACGCCGAATTTCACGAAGAGCAACAGTTCCCGGACGATAACGATGTGGCTTCTTAACGCCGCCAGTAGCTGGTGCACTTTTACGCGCTGCCTTTGTTGCCAACTGTTTACGTGGAGCTTTACCGCCAGTCGATTTACGGGCTGTTTGCTTAGTTCTCGCCATTTCAAACTGATCACTTTATCTTTGCTTATTAGCTGTAGCTGAAACACTGCACTGCACAACACAAGAGATACACCTAGGATGAAGGAAGTTCGCCCCTAGTCTGGTATTTATACTTTAATTTCTTACACACACACACTCAATATCAGCATTAAATCATTGTGTAAAGAGTGGGTAAGTATTATGAACATTTTGTATAAATAGCGGTGCACGTCCGGTGTTGAGTCAATTGGTGCTCTGTTCTCGTGGTGAAAAGTGTTCAGTTGAGTGAAGTAAATAAACTAAATAGTTGCGAAAATGACTGGCCGAGGTAAAGGTGGAAAAGGCTTGGGAAAGGGAGGTGCTAAGCGTCATCGCAAAGTTCTGCGTGATAATATCCAAGGCATTACAAAGCCAGCTATTCGCCGCTTGGCTCGTCGTGGTGGCGTTAAACGTATATCCGGTTTGATATATGAGGAAACTCGCGGAGTTCTCAAAGTGTTTTTGGAAAATGTAATCCGTGATGCTGTTACTTACACAGAACACGCTAAAAGGAAAACTGTGACCGCAATGGATGTTGTTTATGCCTTGAAAAGACAAGGTCGCACACTATACGGTTTCGGCGGCTAATCAATCATATTAAATATTATCGACTACGGAAAATCGGTCCTTTTCAGGACCACAAATCATTTTAATCAGAGAGTAAAATTATTATATTTTAATAACGTAAATAAATTAATGCTTCGGGACATATTATGCATGATCTATTCTGATTTCTGAACAGAGCAATGGAATTTTACCACAAACAAAATGGCGTCAGCATAAGACGCTTTCATCGAATCGAAGCATAAAATTTCTTCCGAGCAGTACATACATAGATGCATATGTAGAAGTAGTGTGAATGCCAGGGAACAAGTTTTTCTTGATGGTTTCAGGATTTTATTTCGTTACTATGTATCTGCACATGGAATTGTGAAAGGAAAATTTTATATACGAAGAAGAGAAATATTTTTTCATTCCGCGCGTTCATTGAATCAAAATCAAAGCATAAATTTGATTCCGAGCAAGAATCATGTAGAAATACTGCGAATGGCGAGGAACAATTATTTTCTTTAAGGTTTCACAATTTTATATTTCTGCATCTGTACATGGATGAAAAAGTGAAAAAAATTTCACATACGAAGGAGAGAATATGTTTTCTGCTTTGTATGCATGTGTGACGAGCGCCTACCTGAAACATACTCGTAGATGGAGAGCGAGGGATTTTTACGTTTCATGCGTGCGACGGGCATCTGTTTGAAACATAAAATGGTGGTTAAATAATGAAATTCTATAATCACATGAGGTCCGCTGAAACGATTTCATTTCTCTACCTATACAAAATCGTGAAAATATGTATCATATATTGTTATTTACTCTTTCATAAAATATTTGGTAGCCCTGAAAAGGGCTGTTGTGTGTCTCGATTTTCATTTAAATTTAATAGCATATTTAGGCCTTCTTTTCCGTTTTCTTGGGTAGCAACACAGCCTGGATATTTGGTAAAACACCACCCTGAGCGATTGTCACTCCCGATAGCAATTTGTTCAATTCCTCGTCATTGCGAATGGCCAATTGTAAATGCCTCGGAATAATTCTTGTCTTCTTATTATCTCGCGCAGCGTTGCCAGCCAACTCTAAAACTTCAGCAGCTAAATACTCCATAACTGCGGCCAAATATACCGGGGCTCCAGCTCCAACACGTTCAGCATAATTCCCTTTTCGCAATAAACGATGAATACGACCAACCGGAAACTGCAAACCAGCACGATTTGATCGGGACTTTGCCTTGCCCTTAACTTTACCACCTTTGCCACGTCCAGACATTTTTATAAAATACTTTCAAACACAAATATCAACCTCACTGCACGATATTTCCCACACGAATGGCAGGCGAATGCAAAGCGCCTCTATTTATACACAATTTTACAGCATACCAATGTAGGAAATGACTCTATGAAGAGGGGATAGAATGAATTCACATAATGTGAATAAATATCGGTGGGTTAGTGAGACACGCACAGTCAATGACTAAGCGCCGTGGAATAAAGTTGTGTTCTGGTAAAGTTTTGTGAATTTAGCAAATATGCCTCCTAAGACAAGTGGAAAAGCAGCCAAGAAGGCTGGCAAAGCGCAAAAGAATATCTCTAAGAGCGACAAGAAGAGAAAACGTAAGAGGAAGGAAAGTTACGCCATTTACATTTACAAAGTGTTGAAGCAAGTCCATCCCGATACTGGAATTTCATCAAAGGCAATGAGCATCATGAACAGTTTTGTGAATGATATATTTGAGAGAATTGCCGCTGAAGCTTCGCGCTTAGCTCATTACAATAAGCGCTCAACCATAACCAGTCGGGAAATTCAAACTGCCGTGAGACTTTTACTGCCCGGAGAACTTGCAAAGCACGCCGTGAGTGAAGGAACCAAAGCCGTTACTAAATACACCAGCTCGAAGTAATTTCATCGTGACCAAGATAATTGATGCTCCTCCAAAAAAGGCCCTTTTCAGGGCCACCAATATTATTAAAAAGAGTTTAAATGAATAGAGTGAAATTTCTTTACGCTATTACCGCTTAATAGAAATATTTTAATTTCTCAGATATTTATAATGTGTAAACGCCTTAAAGCATATGCTTAAAATAATCAAAATTTCTCGTAAATTATTGCTAGTGATGCTAGTAAAAAATGTTCAGTATATTTGCTTAAATTTTTACGAAAACCGCCGCAATTTGAGCCATTTCACTTTTGCGAAAGTGTAGAAAGAAGTAGACGCGCGATGCGCACTTCGTATTTAACAAAATGGCGGATACTGGAAAAGAACGCGTCATTCAGAGATGTATGTGTGTACCCATCACCCATTTGTAAGTAATGCTGTATTTCAGAGATGCACCAATGCAATGTACCGCAATTGCAAAAGCATGCCTTTATTTCTCATACATGTAAACTTTACTTTGAGCCATTTCACTTTTGCGAAACGAAGTAGACGCGCGATGCGCACTTCGTATTTAAGAAAATGGCGGATACTGGAAGAGCGCGCCATTCAGTAAGTGCATGTAAGTATTGCTGTATTTCAGAGATGTACCAAAATGTACCCCAGTTGCAATAGAATGTCAGTATTTCTCATACATGTAAACTTTACTCAATGTTCATTATGTGTTGTGGTCCTGAAAAGGACCGATTTTGATTTTGTAGATTGGTTGCACGGGAATTATTTAAGCACGTTCGCCTCGAATACGCCTAGCCAACTGGATGTCTTTTGGCATGATTGTCACTCGCTTAGCATGAATAGCACACAAGTTTGTATCTTCAAACAAGCCGACCAAGTAGGCTTCACTGGCTTCTTGCAAAGCCATAACAGCGGAGCTTTGGAAACGTAAATCGGTTTTGAAATCTTGCGCAATTTCTCGGACTAATCTTTGGAATGGCAATTTTCTGATGAGCAATTCAGTGCTCTTTTGATAACGCCGAATTTCACGAAGAGCAACAGTTCCCGGACGATAACGATGTGGCTTCTTAACGCCGCCAGTAGCTGGTGCACTTTTACGTGCTGCCTTTGTTGCCAACTGTTTACGTGGAGCTTTACCGCCAGTCGATTTACGGGCTGTTTGCTTAGTTCTCGCCATTTCAAACTGATCACTTTATCTTTGCTTATTAGCTGTAGCTGAAACACTGCACTGCACAACACAAGAGATACACCTAGAATGAAAGAAGTTCGGCCCCTAGTCTGGTATTTATACTTTAATTTCTTACACACACACACTCAATATCAGCATTAATTCATTGTGTAAAGAGTGGGTAAGTATTATGAACATTTTGTATAAATAGCCGTGCACGTCCGGTGTTGAGTCAATTGGTGTTCTGTTCTCGTGGTGGAAAGTGTTTAGTTGAGTGAAGTAAATAAACTAAATAGTTGCGAAAATGACTGGCCGAGGTAAAGGTGGAAAAGGCTTGGGAAAGGGAGGTGCTAAGCGTCATCGCAAAGTTCTGCGTGATAATATCCAAGGCATTACAAAGCCAGCTATTCGCCGCTTGGCTCGTCGTGGTGGCGTTAAACGTATATCCGGTTTGATATATGAGGAAACTCGCGGAGTTCTCAAAGTGTTTTTGGAAAATGTGATCCGTGATGCTGTTACTTACACAGAACACGCTAAACGGAAAACTGTGACCGCAATGGATGTTGTTTATGCCTTGAAAAGACAAGGTCGCACACTATACGGTTTCGGCGGCTAATCAATCATATTAACTATTATCGACTACGGAAAATCGGTCCTTTTCAGGACCACAAATCATTTTAATCAGAGAGTAAAATTATTATATTTTAATAACGTAAATAAATTAATGCTTCGGGACATATTATGCATGATCTATTCTGATTTCTGAACAGAGCAATGGAATTTTACCACAAACAAAATGGCGTCAGCATAAGACGCTTTCATCGAATCGAAGCATAAAATTTCTTCCGAGCAGTACATACATAGATGCATATGTAGAAGTAGTGTGAATGCCAGGGAACAAGTTTTTCTTGATGGTTTCAGGATTTTATTTCGTTACTATGTATCTGCACATGGAATTGTGAAAGGAAAATTTTATATACGAAGAAGAGAAATATTTTTTCATTCCGCGCGTTCATTGAATCAAAATCAAAGCATAAATTTGATTCCGAGCAAGAATCATGTAGAAATACTGCGAATGGCGAGGAACAATTATTTTCTTTAAGGTTTCACAATTTTATATTTCTGCATCTGTACATGGATGAAAAAGTGAAAAAAATTTCACATACGAAGGAGAGAATATGTTTTCTGCTTTGTATGCATGTGTGACGAGCGCCTACCTGAAACATACTCGTAGATGGAGAGCGAGGGATTTTTACGTTTCATGCGTGCGACGGGCATCTGTTTGAAACATAAAATGGTAGTTAAATAATGAAATTCTATAATCAGATGAGGTCCGCTGAAACGATTTCATTTCTCTACCTATACAAAATCGTGAAAATATGTATCATATATTGTTATTTACTCTTTCATAAAATATTTGGTAGCCCTGAAAAGGGCTGTTGTGTGTCTCGATTTTCATTTAAATTTAATAGCATATTTAGGCCTTCTTTTCCGTTTTCTTGGGTAACAAAACAGCCTGGATATTTGGTAAAACACCACCCTGAGCGATTGTCACTCCCGATAGCAATTTGTTCAATTCCTCGTCATTGCGAATGGCCAATTGTAAATGCCTCGGAATAATTCTTGTCTTCTTATTATCTCGCGCAGCGTTGCCAGCCAACTCTAAAACTTCAGCAGCTAAATACTCCATAACTGCGGCCAAATATACCGGGGCTCCAGCTCCAACACGTTCAGCATAATTCCCTTTTCGCAATAAACGATGAATACGACCAACCGGAAACTGCAAACCAGCACGATTTGATCGGGACTTTGCCTTGCCCTTAACTTTACCACCTTTGCCACGTCCAGACATTTTTATAAAATACTTTTAAGCACAAATATCAACCTCACTGCACGATATTTCCTGCACGAATGGCAGGCAAATGTAAAGCGCCTCTATTTATACACAATTTTACAGCATACCAATGTAGGAAATGACTCTATGAAGAGGGGATAGAATGAATTCACATAATGTGAATAAATATCGGTGGGTTAGTGAGGCAGGCACAGTCAATGACTAAGTGCCGTGGGATAAAGTTGTGTTCTGGTAAAGTTTTGTGAATTTAGCAAATATGCCTCCTAAGACAAGTGGAAAAGCAGCCAAGAAGGCTGGCAAAGCCCAAAAGAATATCTCTAAGAGCGACAAGAAGAGAAAACGTAAGAGGAAGGAAAGTTACGCCATTTACATTTACAAAGTGTTGAAGCAAGTCCATCCCGATACTGGAATTTCATCAAAGGCAATGAGCATCATGAACAGTTTTGTGAATGATATATTTGAGAGAATTGCCGCTGAAGCTTCGCGCTTAGCTCATTACAATAAGCGCTCAACCATAACCAGTCGGGAAATTCAAACTGCCGTGAGACTTTTACTGCCCGGAGAACTTGCAAAGCACGCCGTGAGTGAAGGAACCAAAGCCGTTACTAAATACACCAGCTCGAAGTAATTTCATCGTGACCAAGATAATTGATGCTCCTCCAAAAAAGGCCCTTTTCAGGGCCACCAATCTTATTAAAAAGAGTTTAAATGAATAGAGTGAAATTTCTTTACGCTATTACCGCTTAATAGAAATATTTTAATTTCTCAGATTTTTATAATGTGTAAACGCCTTAAAGCATGCTTAAAATAATCAAAATTTCTCGTAAATTATTGCTAGTGATGCTAGTAAAAAATGTTGAGTATATTTGCTTAAATTTTTACGAAAACCACCGCAATTTGAGCCATTGCCATTTCACTTTTGCGAAAGTGTAGAAAGAAGTAGACGCGCGATGCGCACTTCGTATTTAACAAAATGGCGGATACTGGAAAAGAACGCGTCATTCAGAGGTGCATGTAAGTATTGCTGTATTTCAGACGCGCGATGCGCACTTCGTATTTAACAAAATGGCGGATACTGGAAGAGAACGCGTCATTCAGTAAGTGCATGTAAGTATTGCTGTATTTCAGAGATGTACTAATGTACCCTAGTTGCAAAAGAATGTCAGTATTTCTCATACATGTAAACTTTACTCAATGTTCATTATGTGTTGTGGTCCTGAAAAGGACCGATTTTGATTTTGTAGATTGGTTGCACGGGAATTATTTAAGCACGTTCGCCTCGAATACGCCTAGCCAACTGGATGTCTTTTGGCATGATTGTCACTCGCTTAGCATGAATAGCACACAAGTTTGTATCTTCGAACAAGCCGACCAAGTAGGCTTCACTGGCTTCTTGCAAGGCCATAACAGCGGAGCTTTGGAAACGTAAATCGGTTTTGAAATCTTGCGCAATTTCTCGGACTAATCTTTGGAATGGCAATTTTCTGATGAGCAATTCAGTGCTCTTTTGATAACGCCGAATTTCACGAAGAGCAACAGTTCCCGGACGATAACGATGTGGCTTCTTAACGCCGCCAGTAGCTGGTGCACTTTTACGCGCTGCCTTTGTTGCCAACTGTTTACGTGGAGCTTTACCGCCAGTCGATTTACGGGCTGTTTGCTTAGTTCTCGCCATTTCAAACTGATCACTTTATCTTTGCTTATTAGCTGTAGCTGAAACACTGCACTGCACAACACAAGAGATACACCTAGAATGAAGGAAGTTCGTCCCCTAGTCTGGTATTTATACTTTAATTTCTTACACACACGCACTCAATATCAGCATTAATTCATTGTGTAAAGAGTGGGTAAGTATTATGAACATTTTGTATAAATAGCGGTGCACGTCCGGTGTTGAGTCAATTGGTGCTCTGTTCTCGTGGTGAAAAGTGTTCAGTTGAGTGAAGTAAATAAACTAAATAGTTGCGAAAATGACTGGCCGAGGTAAAGGTGGAAAAGGCTTGGGAAAGGGAGGTGCTAAGCGTCATCGCAAAGTTCTGCGTGATAATATCCAAGGCATTACAAAGCCAGCTATTCGCCGCTTGGCTCGTCGTGGTGGCGTTAAACGTATATCCGGTTTGATATATGAGGAAACTCGCGGAGTTCTCAAAGTGTTTTTGGAAAATGTAATCCGTGATGCTGTTACTTACACAGAACACGCTAAACGGAAAACTGTGACCGCAATGGATGTTGTTTATGCCTTGAAAAGACAAGGTCGCACACTTTACGGTTTCGGCGGCTAATCAATCATATTAACTATTATCGACTACGGAAAATCGGTCCTTTTCAGGACCACAAATCATTTTAATCAGAGAGCAAAATTATTATATTTTAATAACTTAAATAAATTAATGCTACTTCGGGACATATTATGCATGATCTATTCTGATTTCTGAACAGAGCAATGGAATTTTACCACAAACAAAATGGCGTCAGCATAAGACGCTTTCATCGAATCGAAGCATAAAATTTCTTCCGAGCAGAACATACATGCATATGTAGAAGTAGTGTGAATGCCAGGGAACAATTTTTTCTAGATGGTTTCAGGATTTTATTTTGTTACTCTGCATCTGCACATGGAATTGTGGAAGGAAAATTTTATATACGAAGAAGAGAGAAATATTTTTTCATTCCGCGCGTTCATTGAATCAAAATCAAAGCATAAATTTGCTTCCGAGCAAGAATCATGTAGAAATACTGCGAATTGCGAGGAACAATTATTTTCTTTAAGGTTTCACAATTTTATATTTCTGCATCTGTACATGGAATGGAAACGTGAAAAAAAATTTTACCTACGAAGGAGAGAATATGTTTTCTGCTTTGTATGCATGTGTGACGAGCGCCTACCTGAAACATACTCGTAGATGGAGAGCGAGGGATTTTTACGTTTCATGCGTGCGACGGGCATCTGTTTGAAACATAAAATGGTAGTTAAATAATGAAATTCTATAATCAGATGAGGTCCGCTGAAACGATTTCATTTCTCTACCTATACAAAATCGTGAAAATATGTATCATATATTGTTATTTACTCTTTCATAAAATATTTGGTAGCCCTGAAAAGGGCTGTTGTGTGTCTCGATTTTCATTTAAATTTAATAGCATATTTAGGCCTTCTTTTCCGTTTTCTTGGGTAACAAAACAGCCTGGATATTTGGTAAAACACCACCCTGAGCGATTGTCACTCCCGATAGCAATTTGTTCAATTCCTCGTCATTGCGAATGGCCAATTGTAAATGCCTCGGAATAATTCTTGTCTTCTTATTATCTCGCGCAGCGTTGCCAGCCAACTCTAAAACTTCAGCAGCTAAATACTCCATAACTGCGGCCAAATATACCGGGGCTCCAGCTCCAACACGTTCAGCATAATTCCCTTTTCGCAATAAACGATGAATACGACCAACCGGAAACTGCAAACCAGCACGATTTGATCGGGACTTTGCCTTGCCCTTAACTTTACCACCTTTGCCACGTCCAGACATTTTTATAAAATACTTTTAAGCACAAATATCAACCTCACTGCACGATATTTCCTGCACGAATGGCAGGCAAATGTAAAGCGCCTCTATTTATACACAATTTTACAGCATACCAATGTAGGAAATGACTCTATGAAGAGGGGATAGAATGAATTCACATAATGTGAATAAATATCGGTGGGTTAGTGAGGCAGGCACAGTCAATGACTAAGTGCCGTGGGATAAAGTTGTGTTCTGGTAAAGTTTTGTGAATTTAGCAAATATGCCTCCTAAGACAAGTGGAAAAGCAGCCAAGAAGGCTGGCAAAGCCCAAAAGAATATCTCTAAGAGCGACAAGAAGAGAAAACGTAAGAGGAAGGAAAGTTACGCCATTTACATTTACAAAGTGTTGAAGCAAGTCCATCCCGATACTGGAATTTCATCAAAGGCAATGAGCATCATGAACAGTTTTGTGAATGATATATTTGAGAGAATTGCCGCTGAAGCTTCGCGCTTAGCTCATTACAATAAGCGCTCAACCATAACCAGTCGGGAAATTCAAACTGCCGTGAGACTTTTACTGCCCGGAGAACTTGCAAAGCACGCCGTGAGTGAAGGAACCAAAGCCGTTACTAAATACACCAGCTCGAAGTAATTTCATCGTGACCAAGATAATTGATGCTCCTCCAAAATAGGCCCTTCTCAGGGCCACCAATATTATTAAAAAGAGTTTAAATGAATAGAGTGAAATTTCTTTACGCTATTACCGCTTAATAGAAATATTTTAATTTCTCAGATATTTATAATGTGTAAACGCCTTAAAGCATATGCTTAAAATAATCAAAATTTCTCGTAAATTATTGCTAGTGATGCTAGTAAAAAATGTTCAGTATATTTGCTTAAATTTTTACGAAAACCGCCGCAATTTGAGCCATTTCACTTTTGCGAAAGTGTAGAAAGAAGTAGACGCGCGATGCGCACTTCGTATTTAACAAAATGGCGGATACTGGAAAAGAACGCGTCATTCAGAGATGTATGTGTGTACCCATCACCCATTTGTAAGTAATGCTGTATTTCAGAGATGCACCAATGCAATGTACCGCAATTGCAAAAGCATGCCTTTATTTCTCATACATGTAAACTTTACTTTGAGCCATTTCACTTTTGCGAAACGAAGTAGACGCGCGATGCGCACTTCGTATTTAAGAAAATGGCGGATACTGGAAGAGCGCGCCATTCAGTAAGTGCATGTAAGTATTGCTGTATTTCAGAGATGTACCAAAATGTACCCCAGTTGCAATAGAATGTCAGTATTTCTCATACATGTAAACTTTACTCAATGTTCATTATGTGTTGTGGTCCTGAAAAGGACCGATTTTGATTTTGTAGATTGGTTGCACGGGAATTATTTAAGCACGTTCGCCTCGAATACGCCTAGCCAACTGGATGTCTTTTGGCATGATTGTCACTCGCTTAGCATGAATAGCACACAAGTTTGTATCTTCAAACAAGCCGACCAAGTAGGCTTCACTGGCTTCTTGCAAAGCCATAACAGCGGAGCTTTGGAAACGTAAATCGGTTTTGAAATCTTGCGCAATTTCTCGGACTAATCTTTGGAATGGCAATTTTCTGATGAGCAATTCAGTGCTCTTTTGATAACGCCGAATTTCACGAAGAGCAACAGTTCCCGGACGATAACGATGTGGCTTCTTAACGCCGCCAGTAGCTGGTGCACTTTTACGTGCTGCCTTTGTTGCCAACTGTTTACGTGGAGCTTTACCGCCAGTCGATTTACGGGCCGTTTGCTTAGTTCTCGCCATTTCAAACTGATCACTTTATCTTTGCTTATTAGCTGTAGCTGAAACACTGCACTGCACAACACAAGAGATACACCTAGAATGAAAGAAGTTCGGCCCCTAGTCTGGTATTTATACTTTAATTTCTTACACACACACACTCAATATCAGCATTAATTCATTGTGTAAAGAGTGGGTAAGTATTATGAACATTTTGTATAAATAGCGGTGCACGTCCGGTGTTGAGTCAATTGGTGCTCTGTTCTCGTGGTGAAAAGTGTTCAGTTGAGTGAAGTAAATAAACTAAATAGTTGCGAAAATGACTGGCCGAGGTAAAGGTGGAAAAGGCTTGGGAAAGGGAGGTGCTAAGCGTCATCGCAAAGTTCTGCGTGATAATATCCAAGGCATTACAAAGCCAGCTATTCGCCGCTTGGCTCGTCGTGGTGGCGTTAAACGTATATCCGGTTTGATATATGAGGAAACTCGCGGAGTTCTCAAAGTGTTTTTGGAAAATGTAATCCGTGATGCTGTTACTTACACAGAACACGCTAAAAGGAAAACTGTGACCGCAATGGATGTTGTTTATGCCTTGAAAAGACAAGGTCGCACACTATACGGTTTCGGCGGCTAATCAATCATATTAAATATTATCGACTACGGAAAATCGGTCCTTTTCAGGACCACAAATCATTTTAATCAGAGAGTAAAATTATTATATTTTAATAACGTAAATAAATTAATGCTTCGGGACATATTATGCATGATCTATTCTGATTTCTGAACAGAGCAATGGAATTTTACCACAAACAAAATGGCGTCAGCATAAGACGCTTTCATCGAATCGAAGCATAAAATTTCTTCCGAGCAGTACATACATAGATGCATATGTAGAAGTAGTGTGAATGCCAGGGAACAAGTTTTTCTTGATGGTTTCAGGATTTTATTTCGTTACTATGTATCTGAACATGGAATTGTGAAAGGAAAATTTTATATACGAAGAAGAGAAATATTTTTTCATTCCGCGCGTTCATTGAATCAAAATCAAAGCATAAATTTGATTCCGAGCAAGAATCATGTAGAAATACTGCGAATGGCGAGGAACAATTATTTTCTTTAAGGTTTCACAATTTTATATTTCTGCATCTGTACATGGATGAAAAAGTGAAAAAAATTTCACATACGAAGGAGAGAATATGTTTTCTGCTTTGTATGCATGTGTGACGAGCGCCTACCTGAAACATACTCGTAGATGGAGAGCGAGGGATTTTTACGTTTCATGCGTGCGACGGGCATCTGTTTGAAACATAAAATGGTAGTTAAATAATGAAATTCTATAATCAGATGAGGTCCGCTGAAACGATTTCATTTCTCTACCTATACAAGATCGTGAAAATATTTATCATATATTGTTATTTACTCTTTCATAAAATATTTGGTAGCCCTGAAAAGGGCTGTTGTGTGTCTCGATTTTCATTTAAATTTAATAGCATATTTAGGCCTTCTTTTCCGTTTTCTTGGGTAACAAAACAGCCTGGATATTTGGTAAAACACCACCCTGAGCGATTGTCACTCCCGATAGCAATTTGTTCAACTCCTCGTCATTGCGAATGGCCAATTGTAAATGCCTCGGAATAATTCTTGTCTTCTTATTATCTCGCGCAGCGTTGCCAGCCAACTCTAAAACTTCAGCAGCTAAATACTCCATAACTGCGGCCAAATATACCGGGGCTCCAGCTCCAACACGTTCAGCGTAATTCCCTTTTCGCAATAAACGATGAATACGACCAACCGGAAACTGCAAACCAGCACGATTTGATCGGGACTTTGCCTTGCCCTTAACTTTACCACCTTTGCCACGTCCAGACATTTTTATAAAATACTTTCAAACACAAATATCAACCTTACTGCACGATATTTCCCACACGAATGGCAGGCGAATGTAAAGCGCCTCTATTTATACACAATTTTACAGCATGCCAATGTAGAAAATGACTCTATGAAGAGGGGATAGAATGAATTCACATAATGTGAATAAATATCGGTGGGTTAGTGAGACAGGCACAGTCAATGACTAAGTGCCGTGGAATAAAGTTGTGTTCTGGTAAAGTTTTGTGAATTTAGCCAATATGCCTCCTAAGACAAGTGGAAAAGCAGCCAAGAAGGCTGGCAAAGCCCAAAAGAATATCTCTAAGAGCGACAAGAAGAGAAAACGTAAGAGGAAGGAAAGTTACGCCATTTACATTTACAAAGTGTTGAAGCAAGTCCATCCCGATACTGGAATTTCATCAAAGGCAATGAGCATCATGAACAGTTTTGTGAATGATATATTTGAGAGAATTGCCGCTGAAGCTTCGCGCTTAGCTCATTACAATAAGCGCTCAACTATAACCAGTCGGGAAATTCAAACTGCCGTGAGACTTTTACTGCCCGGAGAACTTGCAAAGCACGCCGTGAGTGAAGGAACCAAAGCCGTTACTAAATACACCAGCTCGAAGTAATTTCATCGTGACCAAGATAATTGATGCTCCTCCAAAAAAGGCCCTTTTCAGGGCCACCAATATTATTAAAAAGAGTTTAAATGAATAGAGTGAAATTTCTTTACGCTATTACCGCTTAATAGAAATATTTTAATTTCTCTGATTTTTATAATGTATAAACGCCTTAAAGCATATGCTTAAAATAATCAAAATTTCTCGTAAATTATTGCTAGTGATGCTAGTAAAAAATGTTCAGTATATTTGCTTAAATTTTTACGAAAACCGCCGCAATTTGAGCCATTTCACTTTTGCGAAAGTGTAGAAAGAAGTAGACGCGCGATGCGCACTTCGTATTTAACAAAATGGCGGATACTGGAAAAGAACGCGTCATTCAGAGATGTATGTGTGTACCCATCACCCATTTGTAAGTAATGCTGTATTTCAGAGATGCACCAATGCAATGTACCGCAATTGCAAAAGCATGCCTTTATTTCTCATACATGTAAACTTTACTTTGAGCCATTTCACTTTTGCGAAACGAAGTAGACGCGCGATGCGCACTTCGTATTTAAGAAAATGGCGGATACTGGAAGAGCGCGCCATTCAGTAAGTGCATGTTAGTATTGCTGTATTTCAGAGATGTACCAAAATGTACGCCAGTTGCAATAGAATGTCAGTATTTCTCATACATGTAAACTTTACTCAATGTTCATTATGTGTTGTGGTCCTGAAAAGGACCGATTTTGATTTTGTAGATTGGTTGCACGGGAATTATTTAAGCACGTTCGCCTCGAATACGCCTAGCCAACTGGATGTCTTTTGGCATGATTGTCACTCGCTTAGCATGAATAGCACACAAGTTTGTATCTTCAAACAAGCCGACCAAGTAGGCTTCACTGGCTTCTTGCAAGGCCATAACAGCGGAGCTTTGGAAACGTAAATCGGTTTTGAAATCTTGCGCAATTTCTCGGACTAATCTTTGGAATGGCAATTTTCTGATGAGCAATTCAGTGCTCTTTTGATAACGCCGAATTTCACGAAGAGCAACAGTTCCCGGACGATAACGATGTGGCTTCTTAACGCCGCCAGTAGCTGGTGCACTTTTACGCGCTGCCTTTGTTGCCAACTGTTTACGTGGAGCTTTACCGCCAGTCGATTTACGGGCTGTTTGCTTAGTTCTCGCCATTTCAAACTGATCACTTTATCTTTGCTTATTAGCTGTAGCTGAAACACTGCACTGCACAACACAAGAGATACACCTAGAATGAAGGAAGTTCGCCCCTAGTCTGGTATTTATACTTTAATTTCTTACACACACACACTCAATATCAGCATTAAATCATTGTGTAAAGAGTGGGTAAGCATTATGAACATTTTGTATAAATAGCGGTGCACGTCCGGTGTTGAGTCAATTGGTGCTCTGTTCTCGTGGTGAAAAGTGTTTAGTTGAGTGAAGTAAATAAACTAAATAGTTGCGAAAATGACTGGCCGAGGTAAAGGTGGAAAAGGCTTGGGAAAGGGAGGTGCTAAGCGTCATCGCAAAGTTCTGCGTGATAATATCCAAGGCATTACAAAGCCAGCTATTCGCCGCTTGGCTCGTCGTGGTGGCGTTAAACGTATATCCGGTTTGATATATGAGGAAACTCGCGGAGTTCTCAAAGTGTTTTTGGAAAATGTAATCCGTGATGCTGTTACTTACACAGAACACGCTAAAAGGAAAACTGTGACCGCAATGGATGTTGTTTATGCCTTGAAAAGACAAGGTCGCACACTATACGGTTTCGGCGGCTAATCAATCATATTAACTATTATCGACTACGGAAAATCGGTCCTTTTCAGGACCACAAATCATTTTAATCAGAGAGTAAAATTATTATATTTTAATAACGTAAATAAATTAATGCTTCGGGACATATTATGCATGATCTATTCTGATTTCTGAACAGAGCAATGGAATTTTACCACAAACAAAATGGCGTCAGCATAAGACGCTTTCATCGAATCGAAGCATAAAATTTCTTCCGAGCAGTACATACATAGATGCATATGTAGAAGTAGTGTGAATGCCAGGGAACAAGTTTTTCTTGATGGTTTCAGGATTTTATTTCGTTACTATGTATCTGCACATGGAATTGTGAAAGGAAAATTTTATATACGAAGAAGAGAAATATTTTTTCATTCCGCGCGTTCATTGAATCAAAATCAAAGCATAAATTTGATTCCGAGCAAGAATCATGTAGAAATACTGCGAATGGCGAGGAACAATTATTTTCTTTAAGGTTTCACAATTTTATATTTCTGCATCTGTACATGGATGAAAAAGTGAAAAAAATTTCACATACGAAGGAGAGAATATGTTTTCTGCTTTGTATGCATGTGTGACGTATGCATGTGCATGCGCCTACCTGAAACATACTCGTAGATGGAGAGCGAGGGATTTTTACGTTTCATGCGTGCGACGGGCATCTGTTTGAAACATAAAATGGTAGTTAAATAATGAAATTCTATAATCAGATGAGGTCCGCTGAAACGATTTCATTTCTCTACCTATACAAAATCGTGAAAATATGTATCATATATTGTTATTTACTCTTTCATAAAATATTTGGTAGCCCTGAAAAGGGCTGTTGTGTGTCTCGATTTTCATTTAAATTTAATAGCATATTTAGGCCTTCTTTTCCGTTTTCTTGGGTAACAAAACAGCCTGGATATTTGGTAAAACACCACCCTGAGCGATTGTCACTCCCGATAGCAATTTGTTCAATTCCTCGTCATTGCGAATGGCCAATTGTAAATGCCTCGGAATAATTCTTGTCTTCTTATTATCTCGCGCAGCGTTGCCAGCCAACTCTAAAACTTCAGCAGCTAAATACTCCATAACTGCGGCCAAATATACCGGGGCTCCAGCTCCAACACGTTCAGCATAATTCCCTTTTCGCAATAAACGATGAATACGACCAACCGGAAACTGCAAACCAGCACGATTTGATCGGGACTTTGCCTTGCCCTTAACTTTACCACCTTTGCCACGTCCAGACATTTTTATAAAATACTTTTAAGCACAAATATCAACCTCACTGCACGATATTTCCTGCACGAATGGCAGGCAAATGTAAAGCGCCTCTATTTATACACAATTTTACAGCATACCAATGTAGGAAATGACTCTATGAAGAGGGGATAGAATGAATTCACATAATGTGAATAAATATCGGTGGGTTAGTGAGGCAGGCACAGTCAATGACTAAGTGCCGTGGGATAAAGTTGTGTTCTGGTAAAGTTTTGTGAATTTAGCAAATATGCCTCCTAAGACAAGTGGAAAAGCAGCCAAGAAGGCTGGCAAAGCCCAAAAGAATATCTCTAAGAGCGACAAGAAGAGAAAACGTAAGAGGAAGGAAAGTTACGCCATTTACATTTACAAAGTGTTGAAGCAAGTCCATCCCGATACTGGAATTTCATCAAAGGCAATGAGCATCATGAACAGTTTTGTGAATGATATATTTGAGAGAATTGCCGCTGAAGCTTCGCGCTTAGCTCATTACAATAAGCGCTCAACCATAACCAGTCGGGAAATTCAAACTGCCGTGAGACTTTTACTGCCCGGAGAACTTGCAAAGCACGCCGTGAGTGAAGGAACCAAAGCCGTTACTAAATACACCAGCTCGAAGTAATTTCATCGTGACCAAGATAATTGATGCTCCTCCAAAAAAGGCCCTTTTCAGGGCCACCAATATTATTAAAAAGAGTTTAAATGAATAGAGTGAAATTTCTTTACGCTATTACCGCTTAATAGAAATATTTTAATTTCTCAGATTTTTATAATGTGTAAACGCCTTAAAGCATGCTTAAAATAATCAAAATTTCTCGTAAATTATTGCTAGTGATGCTAGTAAAAAATGTTGAGTATATTTGCTTAAATTTTTACGAAAACCACCGCAATTTGAGCCATTGCCATTTCACTTTTGCGAAAGTGTAGAAAGAAGTAGACGCGCGATGCGCACTTCGTATTTAACAAAATGGCGGATACTGGAAAAGAACGCGTCATTCAGTAAGTGCATGTAAGTATTGCTGTATTTCAGAGATGTACCAATGTACCCTAGTTGCAAAAGAATGTCAGTATTTCTCATACATGTAAACTTTACTCAATGTTCATTATGTGTTGTGGTCCTGAAAAGGACCGATTTTGATTTTGTAGATTGGTTGCACGGGAATTATTTAAGCACGTTCGCCTCGAATACGCCTAGCCAACTGGATGTCTTTTGGCATGATTGTCACTCGCTTAGCATGAATAGCACACAAGTTTGTATCTTCGAACAAGCCGACCAAGTAGGCTTCACTGGCTTCTTGCAAGGCCATAACAGCGGAGCTTTGGAAACGTAAATCGGTTTTGAAATCTTGCGCAATTTCTCGGACTAATCTTTGGAATGGCAATTTTCTGATGAGCAATTCAGTGCTCTTTTGATAACGCCGAATTTCACGAAGAGCAACAGTTCCCGGACGATAACGATGTGGCTTCTTAACGCCGCCAGTAGCTGGTGCACTTTTACGCGCTGCCTTTGTTGCCAACTGTTTACGTGGAGCTTTACCGCCAGTCGATTTACGGGCTGTTTGCTTAGTTCTCGCCATTTCAAACTGATCACTTTATCTTTGCTTATTAGCTGTAGCTGAAACACTGCACTGCACAACACAAGAGATACACCTAGAATGAAGGAAGTTCGTCCCCTAGTCTGGTATTTATACTTTAATTTCTTACACACACGCACTCAATATCAGCATTAATTCATTGTGTAAAGAGTGGGTAAGTATTATGAACATTTTGTATAAATAGCGGTGCACGTCCGGTGTTGAGTCAATTGGTGCTCTGTTCTCGTGGTGAAAAGTGTTCAGTTGAGTGAAGTAAATAAACTAAATAGTTGCGAAAATGACTGGCCGAGGTAAAGGTGGAAAAGGCTTGGGAAAGGGAGGTGCTAAGCGTCATCGCAAAGTTCTGCGTGATAATATCCAAGGCATTACAAAGCCAGCTATTCGCCGCTTGGCTCGTCGTGGTGGCGTTAAACGTATATCCGGTTTGATATATGAGGAAACTCGCGGAGTTCTCAAAGTGTTTTTGGAAAATGTAATCCGTGATGCTGTTACTTACACAGAACACGCTAAACGGAAAACTGTGACCGCAATGGATGTTGTTTATGCCTTGAAAAGACAAGGTCGCACACTTTACGGTTTCGGCGGCTAATCAATCATATTAACTATTATCGACTACGGAAAATCGGTCCTTTTCAGGACCACAAATCATTTTAATCAGAGAGCAAAATTATTATATTTTAATAACTTAAATAAATTAATGCTACTTCGGGACATATTATGCATGATCTATTCTGATTTCTGAACAGAGCAATGGAATTTTACCACAAACAAAATGGCGTCAGCATAAGACGCTTTCATCGAATCGAAGCATAAAATTTCTTCCGAGCAGAACATACATGCATATGTAGAAGTAGTGTGAATGCCAGGGAACAATTTTTTCTAGATGGTTTCAGGATTTTATTTTGTTACTCTGCATCTGCACATGGAATTGTGGAAGGAAAATTTTATATACGAAGAAGAGAAATATTTTTTCATTCCGCGCGTTCATTGAATCAAAATCAAAGCATAAATTTGATTCCGAGCAAGAATCATGTAGAAATACTGCGAATGGCGAGGAACAATTATTTTCTTTAAGGTTTCACAATTTTATATTTCTGCATCTGTACATGGAATGGAAACGTGGAAAAAAATTTTACCTACGAAGGAGAGAATATGTTTTCTGCTTTGTATGCATGTGTGACGAGCGCCTACCTGAAACATACTCGTAGATGGAGAGCGAGGGATTTTTACGTTTCATGCGTGCGACGGGCATCTGTTTGAAACATAAAATGGTAGTTAAATAATGAAATTCTATAATCAGATGAGGTCCGCTGAAACGATTTCATTTCTCTACCTATACAAAATCGTGAAAATATGTATCATATATTGTTATTTACTCTTTCATAAAATATTTGGTAGCCCTGAAAAGGGCTGTTGTGTGTCTCGATTTTCATTTAAATTTAATAGCATATTTAGGCCTTCTTTTCCGTTTTCTTGGGTAACAAAACAGCCTGGATATTTGGTAAAACACCACCCTGAGCGATTGTCACTCCCGATAGCAATTTGTTCAATTCCTCGTCATTGCGAATGGCCAATTGTAAATGCCTCGGAATAATTCTTGTCTTCTTATTATCTCGCGCAGCGTTGCCAGCCAACTCTAAAACTTCAGCAGCTAAATACTCCATAACTGCGGCCAAATATACCGGGGCTCCAGCTCCAACACGTTCAGCATAATTCCCTTTTCGCAATAAACGATGAATACGACCAACCGGAAACTGCAAACCAGCACGATTTGATCGGGACTTTGCCTTGCCCTTAACTTTACCACCTTTGCCACGTCCAGACATTTTTATAAAATACTTTTAAGCACAAATACCAACCTCACTGCACGATATTTCCTGCACGAATGGCAGGCAAATGTAAAGCGCCTCTATTTATACACAATTTTACAGCATACCAATGTAGGAAATGACTCTATGAAGAGGGGATAGAATGAATTCACATAATGTGAATAAATATCGGTGGGTTAGTGAGGCAGGCACAGTCAATGACTAAGTGCCGTGGGATAAAGTTGTGTTCTGGTAAAGTTTTGTGAATTTAGCAAATATGCCTCCTAAGACAAGTGGAAAAGCAGCCAAGAAGGCTGGCAAAGCCCAAAAGAATATCTCTAAGAGCGACAAGAAGAGAAAACGTAAGAGGAAGGAAAGTTACGCCATTTACATTTACAAAGTGTTGAAGCAAGTCCATCCCGATACTGGAATTTCATCAAAGGCAATGAGCATCATGAACAGTTTTGTGAATGATATATTTGAGAGAATTGCCGCTGAAGCTTCGCGCTTAGCTCATTACAATAAGCGCTCAACCATAACCAGTCGGGAAATTCAAACTGCCGTGAGACTTTTACTGCCCGGAGAACTTGCAAAGCACGCCGTGAGTGAAGGAACCAAAGCCGTTACTAAATACACCAGCTCGAAGTAATTTCATCGTGACCAAGATAATTGATGCTCCTCCAAAAAAGGCCCTTTTCAGGGCCACCAATCTTATTAAAAAGAGTTTAAATGAATAGAGTGAAATTTCTTTACGCTATTACCGCTTAATAGAAATATTTTAATTTCTCAGATTTTTATAATGTGTAAACGCCTTAAAGCATGCTTAAAATAATCAAAATTTCTCGTAAATTATTGCTAGTGATGCTAGTAAAAAATGTTGAGTATATTTGCTTAAATTTTTACGAAAACCACCGCAATTTGAGCCATTGCCATTTCACTTTTGCGAAAGTGTAGAAAGAAGTAGACGCGCGATGCGCACTTCGTATTTAACAAAATGGCGGATACTGGAAAAGAACGCGTCATTCAGAGGTGCATGTAAGTATTGCTGTATTTCAGACGCGCGATGCGCACTTCGTATTTAACAAAATGGCGGATACTGGAAGAGAACGCGTCATTCAGTAAGTGCATGTAAGTATTGCTGTATTTCAGAGATGTACCAATGTACCCTAGTTGCAAAAGAATGTCAGTATTTCTCATACATGTAAACTTTACTCAATGTTCATTATGTGTTGTGGTCCTGAAAAGGACCGATTTTGATTTTGTAGATTGGTTGCACGGGAATTATTTAAGCACGTTCGCCTCGAATACGCCTAGCCAACTGGATGTCTTTTGGCATGATTGTCACTCGCTTAGCATGAATAGCACACAAGTTTGTATCTTCGAACAAGCCGACCAAGTAGGCTTCACTGGCTTCTTGCAAGGCCATAACAGCGGAGCTTTGGAAACGTAAATCGGTTTTGAAATCTTGCGCAATTTCTCGGACTAATCTTTGGAATGGCAATTTTCTGATGAGCAATTCAGTGCTCTTTTGATAACGCCGAATTTCACGAAGAGCAACAGTTCCCGGACGATAACGATGTGGCTTCTTAACGCCGCCAGTAGCTGGTGCACTTTTACGCGCTGCCTTTGTTGCCAACTGTTTACGTGGAGCTTTACCGCCAGTCGATTTACGGGCTGTTTGCTTAGTTCTCGCCATTTCAAACTGATCACTTTATCTTTGCTTATTAGCTGTAGCTGAAACACTGCACTGCACAACACAAGAGATACACCTAGAATGAAGGAAGTTCGTCCCCTAGTCTGGTATTTATACTTTAATTTCTTACACACACGCACTCAATATCAGCATTAATTCATTGTGTAAAGAGTGGGTAAGTATTATGAACATTTTGTATAAATAGCGGTGCACGTCCGGTGTTGAGTCAATTGGTGCTCTGTTCTCGTGGTGAAAAGTGTTCAGTTGAGTGAAGTAAATAAACTAAATAGTTGCGAAAATGACTGGCCGAGGTAAAGGTGGAAAAGGCTTGGGAAAGGGAGGTGCTAAGCGTCATCGCAAAGTTCTGCGTGATAATATCCAAGGCATTACAAAGCCAGCTATTCGCCGCTTGGCTCGTCGTGGTGGCGTTAAACGTATATCCGGTTTGATATATGAGGAAACTCGCGGAGTTCTCAAAGTGTTTTTGGAAAATGTAATCCGTGATGCTGTTACTTACACAGAACACGCTAAACGGAAAACTGTGACCGCAATGGATGTTGTTTATGCCTTGAAAAGACAAGGTCGCACACTTTACGGTTTCGGCGGCTAATCAATCATATTAACTATTATCGACTACGGAAAATCGGTCCTTTTCAGGACCACAAATCATTTTAATCAGAGAGCAAAATTATTATATTTTAATAACTTAAATAAATTAATGCTACTTCGGGACATATTATGCATGATCTATTCTGATTTCTGAACAGAGCAATGGAATTTTACCACAAACAAAATGGCGTCAGCATAAGACGCTTTCATCGAATCGAAGCATAAAATTTCTTCCGAGCAGAACATACATGCATATGTAGAAGTAGTGTGAATGCCAGGGAACAATTTTTTCTAGATGGTTTCAGGATTTTATTTTGTTACTCTGCATCTGCACATGGAATTGTGGAAGGAAAATTTTATATACGAAGAAGAGAGAAATATTTTTTCATTCCGCGCGTTCATTGAATCAAAATCAAAGCATAAATTTGCTTCCGAGCAAGAATCATGTAGAAATACTGCGAATTGCGAGGAACAATTATTTTCTTTAAGGTTTCACAATTTTATATTTCTGCATCTGTACATGGAATGGAAACGTGAAAAAAAATTTTACCTACGAAGGAGAGAATATGTTTTCTGCTTTGTATGCATGTGTGACGAGCGCCTACCTGAAACATACTCGTAGATGGAGAGCGAGGGATTTTTACGTTTCATGCGTGCGACGGGCATCTGTTTGAAACATAAAATGGTAGTTAAATAATGAAATTCTATAATCAGATGAGGTCCGCTGAAACGATTTCATTTCTCTACCTATACAAAATCGTGAAAATATGTATCATATATTGTTATTTACTCTTTCATAAAATATTTGGTAGCCCTGAAAAGGGCTGTTGTGTGTCTCGATTTTCATTTAAATTTAATAGCATATTTAGGCCTTCTTTTCCGTTTTCTTGGGTAACAAAACAGCCTGGATATTTGGTAAAACACCACCCTGAGCGATTGTCACTCCCGATAGCAATTTGTTCAATTCCTCGTCATTGCGAATGGCCAATTGTAAATGCCTCGGAATAATTCTTGTCTTCTTATTATCTCGCGCAGCGTTGCCAGCCAACTCTAAAACTTCAGCAGCTAAATACTCCATAACTGCGGCCAAATATACCGGGGCTCCAGCTCCAACACGTTCAGCATAATTCCCTTTTCGCAATAAACGATGAATACGACCAACCGGAAACTGCAAACCAGCACGATTTGATCGGGACTTTGCCTTGCCCTTAACTTTACCACCTTTGCCACGTCCAGACATTTTTATAAAATACTTTTAAGCACAAATACCAACCTCACTGCACGATATTTCCTGCACGAATGGCAGGCAAATGTAAAGCGCCTCTATTTATACACAATTTTACAGCATACCAATGTAGGAAATGACTCTATGAAGAGGGGATAGAATGAATTCACATAATGTGAATAAATATCGGTGGGTTAGTGAGGCAGGCACAGTCAATGACTAAGTGCCGTGGGATAAAGTTGTGTTCTGGTAAAGTTTTGTGAATTTAGCAAATATGCCTCCTAAGACAAGTGGAAAAGCAGCCAAGAAGGCTGGCAAAGCCCAAAAGAATATCTCTAAGAGCGACAAGAAGAGAAAACGTAAGAGGAAGGAAAGTTACGCCATTTACATTTACAAAGTGTTGAAGCAAGTCCATCCCGATACTGGAATTTCATCAAAGGCAATGAGCATCATGAACAGTTTTGTGAATGATATATTTGAGAGAATTGCCGCTGAAGCTTCGCGCTTAGCTCATTACAATAAGCGCTCAACCATAACCAGTCGGGAAATTCAAACTGCCGTGAGACTTTTACTGCCCGGAGAACTTGCAAAGCACGCCGTGAGTGAAGGAACCAAAGCCGTTACTAAATACACCAGCTCGAAGTAATTTCATCGTGACCAAGATAATTGATGCTCCTCCAAAAAAGGCCCTTTTCAGGGCCACCAATCTTATTAAAAAGAGTTTAAATGAATAGAGTGAAATTTCTTTACGCTATTACCGCTTAATAGAAATATTTTAATTTCTCAGATTTTTATAATGTGTAAACGCCTTAAAGCATGCTTAAAATAATCAAAATTTCTCGTAAATTATTGCTAGTGATGCTAGTAAAAAATGTTGAGTATATTTGCTTAAATTTTTACGAAAACCACCGCAATTTGAGCCATTGCCATTTCACTTTTGCGAAAGTGTAGAAAGAAGTAGACGCGCGATGCGCACTTCGTATTTAACAAAATGGCGGATACTGGAAAAGAACGCGTCATTCAGAGGTGCATGTAAGTATTGCTGTATTTCAGACGCGCGATGCGCACTTCGTATTTAACAAAATGGCGGATACTGGAAGAGAACGCGTCATTCAGTAAGTGCATGTAAGTATTGCTGTATTTCAGAGATGTACCAATGTACCCTAGTTGCAAAAGAATGTCAGTATTTCTCATACATGTAAACTTTACTCAATGTTCATTATGTGTTGTGGTCCTGAAAAGGACCGATTTTGATTTTGTAGATTGGTTGCACGGGAATTATTTAAGCACGTTCGCCTCGAATACGCCTAGCCAACTGGATGTCTTTTGGCATGATTGTCACTCGCTTAGCATGAATAGCACACAAGTTTGTATCTTCGAACAAGCCGACCAAGTAGGCTTCACTGGCTTCTTGCAAGGCCATAACAGCGGAGCTTTGGAAACGTAAATCGGTTTTGAAATCTTGCGCAATTTCTCGGACTAATCTTTGGAATGGCAATTTTCTGATGAGCAATTCAGTGCTCTTTTGATAACGCCGAATTTCACGAAGAGCAACAGTTCCCGGACGATAACGATGTGGCTTCTTAACGCCGCCAGTAGCTGGTGCACTTTTACGCGCTGCCTTTGTTGCCAACTGTTTACGTGGAGCTTTACCGCCAGTCGATTTACGGGCTGTTTGCTTAGTTCTCGCCATTTCAAACTGATCACTTTATCTTTGCTTATTAGCTGTAGCTGAAACACTGCACTGCACAACACAAGAGATACACCTAGAATGAAGGAAGTTCGTCCCCTAGTCTGGTATTTATACTTTAATTTCTTACACACACGCACTCAATATCAGCATTAATTCATTGTGTAAAGAGTGGGTAAGTATTATGAACATTTTGTATAAATAGCGGTGCACGTCCGGTGTTGAGTCAATTGGTGCTCTGTTCTCGTGGTGAAAAGTGTTCAGTTGAGTGAAGTAAATAAACTAAATAGTTGCGAAAATGACTGGCCGAGGTAAAGGTGGAAAAGGCTTGGGAAAGGGAGGTGCTAAGCGTCATCGCAAAGTTCTGCGTGATAATATCCAAGGCATTACAAAGCCAGCTATTCGCCGCTTGGCTCGTCGTGGTGGCGTTAAACGTATATCCGGTTTGATATATGAGGAAACTCGCGGAGTTCTCAAAGTGTTTTTGGAAAATGTAATCCGTGATGCTGTTACTTACACAGAACACGCTAAACGGAAAACTGTGACCGCAATGGATGTTGTTTATGCCTTGAAAAGACAAGGTCGCACACTTTACGGTTTCGGCGGCTAATCAATCATATTAACTATTATCGACTACGGAAAATCGGTCCTTTTCAGGACCACAAATCATTTTAATCAGAGAGCAAAATTATTATATTTTAATAACTTAAATAAATTAATGCTACTTCGGGACATATTATGCATGATCTATTCTGATTTCTGAACAGAGCAATGGAATTTTACCACAAACAAAATGGCGTCAGCATAAGACGCTTTCATCGAATCGAAGCATAAAATTTCTTCCGAGCAGAACATACATGCATATGTAGAAGTAGTGTGAATGCCAGGGAACAATTTTTTCTAGATGGTTTCAGGATTTTATTTTGTTACTCTGCATCTGCACATGGAATTGTGGAAGGAAAATTTTATATACGAAGAAGAGAGAAATATTTTTTCATTCCGCGCGTTCATTGAATCAAAATCAAAGCATAAATTTGCTTCCGAGCAAGAATCATGTAGAAATACTGCGAATTGCGAGGAACAATTATTTTCTTTAAGGTTTCACAATTTTATATTTCTGCATCTGTACATGGAATGGAAACGTGAAAAAAAATTTTACCTACGAAGGAGAGAATATGTTTTCTGCTTTGTATGCATGTGTGACGAGCGCCTACCTGAAACATACTCGTAGATGGAGAGCGAGGGATTTTTACGTTTCATGCGTGCGACGGGCATCTGTTTGAAACATAAAATGGTAGTTAAATAATGAAATTCTATAATCAGATGAGGTCCGCTGAAACGATTTCATTTCTCTACCTATACAAAATCGTGAAAATATGTATCATATATTGTTATTTACTCTTTCATAAAATATTTGGTAGCCCTGAAAAGGGCTGTTGTGTGTCTCGATTTTCATTTAAATTTAATAGCATATTTAGGCCTTCTTTTCCGTTTTCTTGGGTAACAAAACAGCCTGGATATTTGGTAAAACACCACCCTGAGCGATTGTCACTCCCGATAGCAATTTGTTCAATTCCTCGTCATTGCGAATGGCCAATTGTAAATGCCTCGGAATAATTCTTGTCTTCTTATTATCTCGCGCAGCGTTGCCAGCCAACTCTAAAACTTCAGCAGCTAAATACTCCATAACTGCGGCCAAATATACCGGGGCTCCAGCTCCAACACGTTCAGCATAATTCCCTTTTCGCAATAAACGATGAATACGACCAACCGGAAACTGCAAACCAGCACGATTTGATCGGGACTTTGCCTTGCCCTTAACTTTACCACCTTTGCCACGTCCAGACATTTTTATAAAATACTTTTAAGCACAAATATCAACCTCACTGCACGATATTTCCTGCACGAATGGCAGGCAAATGTAAAGCGCCTCTATTTATACACAATTTTACAGCATACCAATGTAGGAAATGACTCTATGAAGAGGGGATAGAATGAATTCACATAATGTGAATAAATATCGGTGGGTTGCTAGTGATGCTAGTAAAAAATGTTCAGTATATTTGCTTAAATTTTTACGAAAACCGCCGCAATTTGAGCCATTTCACTTTTGCGAAAGTGTAGAAAGAAGTAGACGCGCGAAGTAATTTCATCGTGACCAAGATAATTGATGCTCCTCCAAAAAAGGCCCTTTTCAGGGCCACCAATCTTATTAAAAAGAGTTTGAATGAATAGAGTGAAATTTCTTTACGCTATTACCGCTTAATAGAAATATTTTAATTTCTCTGATTTTTATAATGTATAAACGCCTTAAAGCATATGCTTAAAATAATCAAAATTGCTCGTAAATTATTGCTAGTGATGTTAGTAAAAAATGTTCAGTACATTTGCTTAAATTTTTACGAAAACCGCCGCAATTTGAGCCATTTCACTTTTGCGAAAGTGTAGAAAGAAGTAGACGCGCGATGCGCACTTCGTATTTAACAAAATGGCGGATACTGGAAAAGAACGCGTCATTCAGAGGTGCATGTAAGTATTGCTGTATTTCAGACGCGCGATGCGCACTTCGTATTTAACAAAATGGCGGATACTGGAAGAGAACGCGTCATTCAGTAAGTGCATGTAAGTATTGCTGTATTTCAGAGATGTACCAATGTACCCTAGTTGCAAAAGAATGTCAGTATTTCTCATACATGTAAACTTTACTCAATGTTCATTATGTGTTGTGGTCCTGAAAAGGACCGATTTTGATTTTGTAGATTGGTTGCACGGGAATTATTTAAGCACGTTCGCCTCGAATACGCCTAGCCAACTGGATGTCTTTTGGCATGATTGTCACTCGCTTAGCATGAATAGCACACAAGTTTGTATCTTCGAACAAGCCGACCAAGTAGGCTTCACTGGCTTCTTGCAAGGCCATAACAGCGGAGCTTTGGAAACGTAAATCGGTTTTGAAATCTTGCGCAATTTCTCGGACTAATCTTTGGAATGGCAATTTTCTGATGAGCAATTCAGTGCTCTTTTGATAACGCCGAATTTCACGAAGAGCAACAGTTCCCGGACGATAACGATGTGGCTTCTTAACGCCGCCAGTAGCTGGTGCACTTTTACGCGCTGCCTTTGTTGCCAACTGTTTACGTGGAGCTTTACCGCCAGTCGATTTACGGGCTGTTTGCTTAGTTCTCGCCATTTCAAACTGATCACTTTATCTTTGCTTATTAGCTGTAGCTGAAACACTGCACTGCACAACACAAGAGATACACCTAGAATGAAGGAAGTTCGTCCCCTAGTCTGGTATTTATACTTTAATTTCTTACACACACACACTCAATATCAGCATTAAATCATTGTGTAAAGAGTGGGTAAGTATTATGAACATTTTGTATAAATAGCGGTGCACGTCCGGTGTTGAGTCAATTGGTGCTCTGTTCTCGTGGTGAAAAGTGTTCAGTTGAGTGAAGTAAATAAACTAAATAGTTGCGAAAATGACTGGCCGAGGTAAAGGTGGAAAAGGCTTGGGAAAGGGAGGTGCTAAGCGTCATCGCAAAGTTCTGCGTGATAATATCCAAGGCATTACAAAGCCAGCTATTCGCCGCTTGGCTCGTCGTGGTGGCGTTAAACGTATATCCGGTTTGATATATGAGGAAACTCGCGGAGTTCTCAAAGTGTTTTTGGAAAATGTAATCCGTGATGCTGTTACTTACACAGAACACGCTAAACGGAAAACTGTGACCGCAATGGATGTTGTTTATGCCTTGAAAAGACAAGGTCGCACACTTTACGGTTTCGGCGGCTAATCAATCATATTAACTATTATCGACTACGGAAAATCGGTCCTTTTCAGGACCACAAATCATTTTAATCAGAGAGCAAAATTATTATATTTTAATAACTTAAATAAATTAATGCTACTTCGGGACATATTATGCATGATCTATTCTGATTTCTGAACAGAGCAATGGAATTTTACCACAAACAAAATGGCGTCAGCATAAGACGCTTTCATCGAATCGAAGCATAAAATTTCTTCCGAGCAGAACATACATGCATATGTAGAAGTAGTGTGAATGCCAGGGAACAATTTTTTCTAGATGGTTTAGGATTTTATTTTGTTACTCTGCATCTGCACATGGAATTGTGGAAGGAAAATTTTATATACGAAGAAGAGAAATATTTTTTCATTCCGCGCGTTCATTGAATCAAAATCAAAGCATAAATTTGATTCCGAGCAAGAATCATGTAGAAATACTGCGAATGGCGAGGAACAATTATTTTCTTTAAGGTTTCACAATTTTATATTTCTGCATCTGTACATGGAATGGAAACGTGAAAAAAAATTTTACCTACGAAGGAGAGAATATGTTTTCTGCTTTGTATGCATGTGTGACGAGCGCCTACCTGAAACATACTCGTAGATGGAGAGCGAGGGATTTTTACGTTTCATGCGTGCGACGGGCATCTGTTTGAAACATAAAATGGTAGTTAAATAATGAAATTCTATAATCAGATGAGGTCCGCTGAAACGATTTCATTTCTCTACCTATACAAAATCGTGAAAATATGTATCATATATTGTTATTTACTCTTTCATAAAATATTTGGTAGCCCTGAAAAGGGCTGTTGTGTGTCTCGATTTTCATTTAAATTTAATAGCATATTTAGGCCTTCTTTTCCGTTTTCTTGGGTAACAAAACAGCCTGGATATTTGGTAAAACACCACCCTGAGCGATTGTCACTCCCGATAGCAATTTGTTCAATTCCTCGTCATTGCGAATGGCCAATTGTAAATGCCTCGGAATAATTCTTGTCTTCTTATTATCTCGCGCAGCGTTGCCAGCCAACTCTAAAACTTCAGCAGCTAAATACTCCATAACTGCGGCCAAATATACCGGGGCTCCAGCTCCAACACGTTCAGCATAATTCCCTTTTCGCAATAAACGATGAATACGACCAACCGGAAACTGCAAACCAGCACGATTTGATCGGGACTTTGCCTTGCCCTTAACTTTACCACCTTTGCCACGTCCAGACATTTTTATAAAATACTTTTAAGCACAAATATCAACCTCACTGCACGATATTTCCTGCACGAATGGCAGGCAAATGTAAAGCGCCTCTATTTATACACAATTTTACAGCATACCAATGTAGGAAATGACTCTATGAAGAGGGGATAGAATGAATTCACATAATGTGAATAAATATCGGTGGGTTGCTAGTGATGCTAGTAAAAAATGTTCAGTATATTTGCTTAAATTTTTACGAAAACCGCCGCAATTTGAGCCATTTCACTTTTGCGAAAGTGTAGAAAGAAGTAGACGCGCGAAGTAATTTCATCGTGACCAAGATAATTGATGCTCCTCCAAAAAAGGCCCTTTTCAGGGCCACCAATCTTATTAAAAAGAGTTTGAATGAATAGAGTGAAATTTCTTTACGCTATTACCGCTTAATAGAAATATTTTAATTTCTCTGATTTTTATAATGTATAAACGCCTTAAAGCATATGCTTAAAATAATCAAAATTGCTCGTAAATTATTGCTAGTGATGTTAGTAAAAAATGTTCAGTACATTTGCTTAAATTTTTACGAAAACCGCCGCAATTTGAGCCATTTCACTTTTGCGAAAGTGTAGAAAGAAGTAGACGCGCGATGCGCACTTCGTATTTAACAAAATGGCGGATACTGGAAAAGAACGCGTCATTCAGAGGTGCATGTAAGTATTGCTGTATTTCAGACGCGCGATGCGCACTTCGTATTTAACAAAATGGCGGATACTGGAAGAGAACGCGTCATTCAGTAAGTGCATGTAAGTATTGCTGTATTTCAGAGATGTACCAATGTACCCTAGTTGCAAAAGAATGTCAGTATTTCTCATACATGTAAACTTTACTCAATGTTCATTATGTGTTGTGGTCCTGAAAAGGACCGATTTTGATTTTGTAGATTGGTTGCACGGGAATTATTTAAGCACGTTCGCCTCGAATACGCCTAGCCAACTGGATGTCTTTTGGCATGATTGTCACTCGCTTAGCATGAATAGCACACAAGTTTGTATCTTCGAACAAGCCGACCAAGTAGGCTTCACTGGCTTCTTGCAAGGCCATAACAGCGGAGCTTTGGAAACGTAAATCGGTTTTGAAATCTTGCGCAATTTCTCGGACTAATCTTTGGAATGGCAATTTTCTGATGAGCAATTCAGTGCTCTTTTGATAACGCCGAATTTCACGAAGAGCAACAGTTCCCGGACGATAACGATGTGGCTTCTTAACGCCGCCAGTAGCTGGTGCACTTTTACGCGCTGCCTTTGTTGCCAACTGTTTACGTGGAGCTTTACCGCCAGTCGATTTACGGGCTGTTTGCTTAGTTCTCGCCATTTCAAACTGATCACTTTATCTTTGCTTATTAGCTGTAGCTGAAACACTGCACTGCACAACACAAGAGATACACCTAGAATGAAGGAAGTTCGTCCCCTAGTCTGGTATTTATACTTTAATTTCTTACACACACGCACTCAATATCAGCATTAATTCATTGTGTAAAGAGTGGGTAAGTATTATGAACATTTTGTATAAATAGCGGTGCACGTCCGGTGTTGAGTCAATTGGTGCTCTGTTCTCGTGGTGAAAAGTGTTCAGTTGAGTGAAGTAAATAAACTAAATAGTTGCGAAAATGACTGGCCGAGGTAAAGGTGGAAAAGGCTTGGGAAAGGGAGGTGCTAAGCGTCATCGCAAAGTTCTGCGTGATAATATCCAAGGCATTACAAAGCCAGCTATTCGCCGCTTGGCTCGTCGTGGTGGCGTTAAACGTATATCCGGTTTGATATATGAGGAAACTCGCGGAGTTCTCAAAGTGTTTTTGGAAAATGTAATCCGTGATGCTGTTACTTACACAGAACACGCTAAACGGAAAACTGTGACCGCAATGGATGTTGTTTATGCCTTGAAAAGACAAGGTCGCACACTTTACGGTTTCGGCGGCTAATCAATCATATTAACTATTATCGACTACGGAAAATCGGTCCTTTTCAGGACCACAAATCATTTTAATCAGAGAGCAAAATTATTATATTTTAATAACTTAAATAAATTAATGCTACTTCGGGACATATTATGCATGATCTATTCTGATTTCTGAACAGAGCAATGGAATTTTACCACAAACAAAATGGCGTCAGCATAAGACGCTTTCATCGAATCGAAGCATAAAATTTCTTCCGAGCAGAACATACATGCATATGTAGAAGTAGTGTGAATGCCAGGGAACAATTTTTTCTAGATGGTTTCAGGATTTTATTTTGTTACTCTGCATCTGCACATGGAATTGTGGAAGGAAAATTTTATATACGAAGAAGAGAAATATTTTTTCATTCCGCGCGTTCATTGAATCAAAATCAAAGCATAAATTTGATTCCGAGCAAGAATCATGTAGAAATACTGCGAATGGCGAGGAACAATTATTTTCTTTAAGGTTTCACAATTTTATATTTCTGCATCTGTACATGGAATGGAAACGTGGAAAAAAATTTTACCTACGAAGGAGAGAATATGTTTTCTGCTTTGTATGCATGTGTGACGAGCGCCTACCTGAAACATACTCGTAGATGGAGAGCGAGGGATTTTTACGTTTCATGCGTGCGACGGGCATCTGTTTGAAACATAAAATGGTAGTTAAATAATGAAATTCTATAATCAGATGAGGTCCGCTGAAACGATTTCATTTCTCTACCTATACAAAATCGTGAAAATATGTATCATATATTGTTATTTACTCTTTCATAAAATATTTGGTAGCCCTGAAAAGGGCTGTTGTGTGTCTCGATTTTCATTTAAATTTAATAGCATATTTAGGCCTTCTTTTCCGTTTTCTTGGGTAACAAAACAGCCTGGATATTTGGTAAAACACCACCCTGAGCGATTGTCACTCCCGATAGCAATTTGTTCAATTCCTCGTCATTGCGAATGGCCAATTGTAAATGCCTCGGAATAATTCTTGTCTTCTTATTATCTCGCGCAGCGTTGCCAGCCAACTCTAAAACTTCAGCAGCTAAATACTCCATAACTGCGGCCAAATATACCGGGGCTCCAGCTCCAACACGTTCAGCATAATTCCCTTTTCGCAATAAACGATGAATACGACCAACCGGAAACTGCAAACCAGCACGATTTGATCGGGACTTTGCCTTGCCCTTAACTTTACCACCTTTGCCACGTCCAGACATTTTTATAAAATACTTTTAAGCACAAATACCAACCTCACTGCACGATATTTCCTGCACGAATGGCAGGCAAATGTAAAGCGCCTCTATTTATACACAATTTTACAGCATACCAATGTAGGAAATGACTCTATGAAGAGGGGATAGAATGAATTCACATAATGTGAATAAATATCGGTGGGTTAGTGAGGCAGGCACAGTCAATGACTAAGTGCCGTGGGATAAAGTTGTGTTCTGGTAAAGTTTTGTGAATTTAGCAAATATGCCTCCTAAGACAAGTGGAAAAGCAGCCAAGAAGGCTGGCAAAGCCCAAAAGAATATCTCTAAGAGCGACAAGAAGAGAAAACGTAAGAGGAAGGAAAGTTACGCCATTTACATTTACAAAGTGTTGAAGCAAGTCCATCCCGATACTGGAATTTCATCAAAGGCAATGAGCATCATGAACAGTTTTGTGAATGATATATTTGAGAGAATTGCCGCTGAAGCTTCGCGCTTAGCTCATTACAATAAGCGCTCAACCATAACCAGTCGGGAAATTCAAACTGCCGTGAGACTTTTACTGCCCGGAGAACTTGCAAAGCACGCCGTGAGTGAAGGAACCAAAGCCGTTACTAAATACACCAGCTCGAAGTAATTTCATCGTGACCAAGATAATTGATGCTCCTCCAAAAAAGGCCCTTTTCAGGGCCACCAATCTTATTAAAAAGAGTTTAAATGAATAGAGTGAAATTTCTTTACGCTATTACCGCTTAATAGAAATATTTTAATTTCTCAGATTTTTATAATGTGTAAACGCCTTAAAGCATGCTTAAAATAATCAAAATTTCTCGTAAATTATTGCTAGTGATGCTAGTAAAAAATGTTGAGTATATTTGCTTAAATTTTTACGAAAACCACCGCAATTTGAGCCATTGCCATTTCACTTTTGCGAAAGTGTAGAAAGAAGTAGACGCGCGATGCGCACTTCGTATTTAACAAAATGGCGGATACTGGAAAAGAACGCGTCATTCAGAGGTGCATGTAAGTATTGCTGTATTTCAGACGCGCGATGCGCACTTCGTATTTAACAAAATGGCGGATACTGGAAGAGAACGCGTCATTCAGTAAGTGCATGTAAGTATTGCTGTATTTCAGAGATGTACCAATGTACCCTAGTTGCAAAAGAATGTCAGTATTTCTCATACATGTAAACTTTACTCAATGTTCATTATGTGTTGTGGTCCTGAAAAGGACCGATTTTGATTTTGTAGATTGGTTGCACGGGAATTATTTAAGCACGTTCGCCTCGAATACGCCTAGCCAACTGGATGTCTTTTGGCATGATTGTCACTCGCTTAGCATGAATAGCACACAAGTTTGTATCTTCGAACAAGCCGACCAAGTAGGCTTCACTGGCTTCTTGCAAGGCCATAACAGCGGAGCTTTGGAAACGTAAATCGGTTTTGAAATCTTGCGCAATTTCTCGGACTAATCTTTGGAATGGCAATTTTCTGATGAGCAATTCAGTGCTCTTTTGATAACGCCGAATTTCACGAAGAGCAACAGTTCCCGGACGATAACGATGTGGCTTCTTAACGCCGCCAGTAGCTGGTGCACTTTTACGCGCTGCCTTTGTTGCCAACTGTTTACGTGGAGCTTTACCGCCAGTCGATTTACGGGCTGTTTGCTTAGTTCTCGCCATTTCAAACTGATCACTTTATCTTTGCTTATTAGCTGTAGCTGAAACACTGCACTGCACAACACAAGAGATACACCTAGAATGAAGGAAGTTCGTCCCCTAGTCTGGTATTTATACTTTAATTTCTTACACACACACACTCAATATCAGCATTAATTCATTGTGTAAAGAGTGGGTAAGTATTATGAACATTTTGTATAAATAGCGGTGCACGTCCGGTGTTGAGTCAATTGGTGCTCTGTTCTCGTGGTGAAAAGTGTTCAGTTGAGTGAAGTAAATAAACTAAATAGTTGCGAAAATGACTGGCCGAGGTAAAGGTGGAAAAGGCTTGGGAAAGGGAGGTGCTAAGCGTCATCGCAAAGTTCTGCGTGATAATATCCAAGGCATTACAAAGCCAGCTATTCGCCGCTTGGCTCGTCGTGGTGGCGTTAAACGTATATCCGGTTTGATATATGAGGAAACTCGCGGAGTTCTCAAAGTGTTTTTGGAAAATGTAATCCGTGATGCTGTTACTTACACAGAACACGCTAAACGGAAAACTGTGACCGCAATGGATGTTGTTTATGCCTTGAAAAGACAAGGTCGCACACTTTACGGTTTCGGCGGCTAATCAATCATATTAACTATTATCGACTACGGAAAATCGGTCCTTTTCAGGACCACAAATCATTTTAATCAGAGAGCAAAATTATTATATTTTAATAACTTAAATAAATTAATGCTACTTCGGGACATATTATGCATGATCTATTCTGATTTCTGAACAGAGCAATGGAATTTTACCACAAACAAAATGGCGTCAGCATAAGACGCTTTCATCGAATCGAAGCATAAAATTTCTTCCGAGCAGAACATACATGCATATGTAGAAGTAGTGTGAATGCCAGGGAACAATTTTTTCTAGATGGTTTCAGGATTTTATTTTGTTACTCTGCATCTGCACATGGAATTGTGGAAGGAAAATTTTATATACGAAGAAGAGAGAAATATTTTTTCATTCCGCGCGTTCATTGAATCAAAATCAAAGCATAAATTTGCTTCCGAGCAAGAATCATGTAGAAATACTGCGAATTGCGAGGAACAATTATTTTCTTTAAGGTTTCACAATTTTATATTTCTGCATCTGTACATGGAATGGAAACGTGAAAAAAAATTTTACCTACGAAGGAGAGAATATGTTTTCTGCTTTGTATGCATGTGTGACGAGCGCCTACCTGAAACATACTCGTAGATGGAGAGCGAGGGATTTTTACGTTTCATGCGTGCGACGGGCATCTGTTTGAAACATAAAATGGTAGTTAAATAATGAAATTCTATAATCAGATGAGGTCCGCTGAAACGATTTCATTTCTCTACCTATACAAAATCGTGAAAATATGTATCATATATTGTTATTTACTCTTTCATAAAATATTTGGTAGCCCTGAAAAGGGCTGTTGTGTGTCTCGATTTTCATTTAAATTTAATAGCATATTTAGGCCTTCTTTTCCGTTTTCTTGGGTAACAAAACAGCCTGGATATTTGGTAAAACACCACCCTGAGCGATTGTCACTCCCGATAGCAATTTGTTCAATTCCTCGTCATTGCGAATGGCCAATTGTAAATGCCTCGGAATAATTCTTGTCTTCTTATTATCTCGCGCAGCGTTGCCAGCCAACTCTAAAACTTCAGCAGCTAAATACTCCATAACTGCGGCCAAATATACCGGGGCTCCAGCTCCAACACGTTCAGCATAATTCCCTTTTCGCAATAAACGATGAATACGACCAACCGGAAACTGCAAACCAGCACGATTTGATCGGGACTTTGCCTTGCCCTTAACTTTACCACCTTTGCCACGTCCAGACATTTTTATAAAATACTTTTAAGCACAAATATCAACCTCACTGCACGATATTTCCTGCACGAATGGCAGGCAAATGTAAAGCGCCTCTATTTATACACAATTTTACAGCATACCAATGTAGGAAATGACTCTATGAAGAGGGGATAGAATGAATTCACATAATGTGAATAAATATCGGTGGGTTAGTGAGGCAGGCACAGTCAATGACTAAGTGCCGTGGGATAAAGTTGTGTTCTGGTAAAGTTTTGTGAATTTAGCAAATATGCCTCCTAAGACAAGTGGAAAAGCAGCCAAGAAGGCTGGCAAAGCCCAAAAGAATATCTCTAAGAGCGACAAGAAGAGAAAACGTAAGAGGAAGGAAAGTTACGCCATTTACATTTACAAAGTGTTGAAGCAAGTCCATCCCGATACTGGAATTTCATCAAAGGCAATGAGCATCATGAACAGTTTTGTGAATGATATATTTGAGAGAATTGCCGCTGAAGCTTCGCGCTTAGCTCATTACAATAAGCGCTCAACCATAACCAGTCGGGAAATTCAAACTGCCGTGAGACTTTTACTGCCCGGAGAACTTGCAAAGCACGCCGTGAGTGAAGGAACCAAAGCCGTTACTAAATACACCAGCTCGAAGTAATTTCATCGTGACCAAGATAATTGATGCTCCTCCAAAAAAGGCCCTTTTCAGGGCCACCAATCTTATTAAAAAGAGTTTAAATGAATAGAGTGAAATTTCTTTACGCTATTACCGCTTAATAGAAATATTTTAATTTCTCAGATTTTTATAATGTGTAAACGCCTTAAAGCATGCTTAAAATAATCAAAATTGCTCGTAAATTATTGCTAGTGATGTTAGTAAAAAATGTTCAGTACATTTGCTTAAATTTTTACGAAAACCGCCGCAATTTGAGCCATTTCACTTTTGCGAAAGTGTAGAAAGAAGTAGACGCGCGATGCGCACTTCGTATTTAACAAAATGGCGGATACTGGAAAAGAACGCGTCATTCAGAGGTGCATGTAAGTATTGCTGTATTTCAGACGCGCGATGCGCACTTCGTATTTAACAAAATGGCGGATACTGGAAGAGAACGCGTCATTCAGTAAGTGCATGTAAGTATTGCTGTATTTCAGAGATGTACCAATGTACCCTAGTTGCAAAAGAATGTCAGTATTTCTCATACATGTAAACTTTACTCAATGTTCATTATGTGTTGTGGTCCTGAAAAGGACCGATTTTGATTTTGTAGATTGGTTGCACGGGAATTATTTAAGCACGTTCGCCTCGAATACGCCTAGCCAACTGGATGTCTTTTGGCATGATTGTCACTCGCTTAGCATGAATAGCACACAAGTTTGTATCTTCGAACAAGCCGACCAAGTAGGCTTCACTGGCTTCTTGCAAGGCCATAACAGCGGAGCTTTGGAAACGTAAATCGGTTTTGAAATCTTGCGCAATTTCTCGGACTAATCTTTGGAATGGCAATTTTCTGATGAGCAATTCAGTGCTCTTTTGATAACGCCGAATTTCACGAAGAGCAACAGTTCCCGGACGATAACGATGTGGCTTCTTAACGCCGCCAGTAGCTGGTGCACTTTTACGCGCTGCCTTTGTTGCCAACTGTTTACGTGGAGCTTTACCGCCAGTCGATTTACGGGCTGTTTGCTTAGTTCTCGCCATTTCAAACTGATCACTTTATCTTTGCTTATTAGCTGTAGCTGAAACACTGCACTGCACAACACAAGAGATACACCTAGAATGAAGGAAGTTCGTCCCCTAGTCTGGTATTTATACTTTAATTTCTTACACACACACACTCAATATCAGCATTAATTCATTGTGTAAAGAGTGGGTAAGTATTATGAACATTTTGTATAAATAGCGGTGCACGTCCGGTGTTGAGTCAATTGGTGCTCTGTTCTCGTGGTGAAAAGTGTTCAGTTGAGTGAAGTAAATAAACTAAATAGTTGCGAAAATGACTGGCCGAGGTAAAGGTGGAAAAGGCTTGGGAAAGGGAGGTGCTAAGCGTCATCGCAAAGTTCTGCGTGATAATATCCAAGGCATTACAAAGCCAGCTATTCGCCGCTTGGCTCGTCGTGGTGGCGTTAAACGTATATCCGGTTTGATATATGAGGAAACTCGCGGAGTTCTCAAAGTGTTTTTGGAAAATGTAATCCGTGATGCTGTTACTTACACAGAACACGCTAAACGGAAAACTGTGACCGCAATGGATGTTGTTTATGCCTTGAAAAGACAAGGTCGCACACTTTACGGTTTCGGCGGCTAATCAATCATATTAACTATTATCGACTACGGAAAATCGGTCCTTTTCAGGACCACAAATCATTTTAATCAGAGAGCAAAATTATTATATTTTAATAACTTAAATAAATTAATGCTACTTCGGGACATATTATGCATGATCTATTCTGATTTCTGAACAGAGCAATGGAATTTTACCACAAACAAAATGGCGTCAGCATAAGACGCTTTCATCGAATCGAAGCATAAAATTTCTTCCGAGCAGAACATACATGCATATGTAGAAGTAGTGTGAATGCCAGGGAACAATTTTTTCTAGATGGTTTCAGGATTTTATTTTGTTACTCTGCATCTGCACATGGAATTGTGGAAGGAAAATTTTATATACGAAGAAGAGAAATATTTTTTCATTCCGCGCGTTCATTGAATCAAAATCAAAGCATAAATTTGATTCCGAGCAAGAATCATGTAGAAATACTGCGAATGGCGAGGAACAATTATTTTCTTTAAGGTTTCACAATTTTATATTTCTGCATCTGTACATGGAATGGAAACGTGGAAAAAAATTTTACCTACGAAGGAGAGAATATGTTTTCTGCTTTGTATGCATGTGTGACGAGCGCCTACCTGAAACATACTCGTAGATGGAGAGCGAGGGATTTTTACGTTTCATGCGTGCGATGGGCATCTGTTTGAAACATAAAATGGTAGTTAAATAATGAAATTCTATAATCAGATGAGGTCCGCTGAAACGATTTCATTTCTCTACCTATACAAGATCGTGAAAATATTTATCATATATTGTTATTTACTCTTTCATAAAATATTTGGTAGCCCTGAAAAGGGCTGTTGTGTGTCTCGATTTTCATTTAAATTTAATAGCATATTTAGGCCTTCTTTTCCGTTTTCTTGGGTAACAAAACAGCCTGGATATTTGGTAAAACACCACCCTGAGCGATTGTCACTCCCGATAGCAATTTGTTCAATTCCTCGTCATTGCGAATGGCCAATTGTAAATGCCTCGGAATAATTCTTGTCTTCTTATTATCTCGCGCAGCGTTGCCAGCCAACTCTAAAACTTCAGCAGCTAAATACTCCATAACTGCGGCCAAATATACCGGGGCTCCAGCTCCAACACGTTCAGCATAATTCCCTTTTCGCAATAAACGATGAATACGACCAACCGGAAACTGCAAACCAGCACGATTTGATCGGGACTTTGCCTTGCCCTTAACTTTACCACCTTTGCCACGTCCAGACATTTTTATACAATACTTTGAAACACAAATGTCAACCTCACTGCACGATATTTCCCACACGAATGGCAGGCGATTGCAAAGCGCCTCTATTTATACACAATTTTACAGCATACCAATGTAGAAAATGACTCTATGAAGAGGGGATAGAATGAATTCACATAATGTGAATAAATATCGGTGGGTTAGTGAGACAGGCACAGTCAATGACTAAGCGCCGTGGAATAAAGTTGTGTTCTGGTAAAGTTTTGTGAATTTAGCAAATATGCCTCCTAAGACAAGTGGAAAAGCAGCCAAGAAGGCTGGCAAAGCCCAAAAGAATATCTCTAAGAGCGACAAGAAGAGAAAACGTAAGAGGAAGGAAAGTTACGCCATTTACATTTACAAAGTGTTGAAGCAAGTCCATCCCGATACTGGAATTTCATCAAAGGCAATGAGCATCATGAACAGTTTTGTGAATGATATATTTGAGAGAATTGCCGCTGAAGCTTCGCGCTTAGCTCATTACAATAAGCGCTCAACCATAACCAGTCGGGAAATTCAAACTGCCGTGAGACTTTTACTGCCCGGAGAACTTGCAAAGCACGCCGTGAGTGAAGGAACCAAAGCCGTTACTAAATACACCAGCTCGAAGTAATTTCATCGTGACCAAGATAATTGATGCTCCTCCAAAAAAGGCCCTTTTCAGGGCCACCAATATTATTAAAAAGAGTTTGAATGAATAGAGTGAAATTTCTTTACGCTATTACCGCTTAATAGAAATATTTTAATTTCTCTGATTTTTATAATGTATAAACGCCTTAAAGCATATGCTTAAAATAATCAAAATTTCTCGTAAATTATTGCTAGTGATGTTAGTAAAAAATGTTCAGTACATTTGCTTAAATTTTTACGAAAACCGCCGCAATTTGAGCCATTTCACTTTTGCGAAAGTGTAGAAAGAAGTAGACGCGCGATGCGCACTTCGTATTTAACAAAATGGCGGATACTGGAAAAGAACGCGTCATTCAGAGGTGCATGTAAGTATTGCTGTATTTCAGACGCGCGATGCGCACTTCGTATTTAACAAAATGGCGGATACTGGAAGAGAACGCGTCATTCAGTAAGTGCATGTAAGTATTGCTGTATTTCAGAGATGTACCAATGTACCCTAGTTGCAAAAGAATGTCAGTATTTCTCATACATGTAAACTTTACTCAATGTTCATTATGTGTTGTGGTCCTGAAAAGGACCGATTTTGATTTTGTAGATTGGTTGCACGGGAATTATTTAAGCACGTTCGCCTCGAATACGCCTAGCCAACTGGATGTCTTTTGGCATGATTGTCACTCGCTTAGCATGAATAGCACACAAGTTTGTATCTTCGAACAAGCCGACCAAGTAGGCTTCACTGGCTTCTTGCAAGGCCATAACAGCGGAGCTTTGGAAACGTAAATCGGTTTTGAAATCTTGCGCAATTTCTCGGACTAATCTTTGGAATGGCAATTTTCTGATGAGCAATTCAGTGCTCTTTTGATAACGCCGAATTTCACGAAGAGCAACAGTTCCCGGACGATAACGATGTGGCTTCTTAACGCCGCCAGTAGCTGGTGCACTTTTACGCGCTGCCTTTGTTGCCAACTGTTTACGTGGAGCTTTACCGCCAGTCGATTTACGGGCTGTTTGCTTAGTTCTCGCCATTTCAAACTGATCACTTTATCTTTGCTTATTAGCTGTAGCTGAAACACTGCACTGCACAACACAAGAGATACACCTAGAATGAAGGAAGTTCGTCCCCTAGTCTGGTATTTATACTTTAATTTCTTACACACACACACTCAATATCAGCATTAATTCATTGTGTAAAGAGTGGGTAAGTATTATGAACATTTTGTATAAATAGCGGTGCACGTCCGGTGTTGAGTCAATTGGTGCTCTGTTCTCGTGGTGAAAAGTGTTCAGTTGAGTGAAGTAAATAAACTAAATAGTTGCGAAAATGACTGGCCGAGGTAAAGGTGGAAAAGGCTTGGGAAAGGGAGGTGCTAAGCGTCATCGCAAAGTTCTGCGTGATAATATCCAAGGCATTACAAAGCCAGCTATTCGCCGCTTGGCTCGTCGTGGTGGCGTTAAACGTATATCCGGTTTGATATATGAGGAAACTCGCGGAGTTCTCAAAGTGTTTTTGGAAAATGTAATCCGTGATGCTGTTACTTACACAGAACACGCTAAACGGAAAACTGTGACCGCAATGGATGTTGTTTATGCCTTGAAAAGACAAGGTCGCACACTTTACGGTTTCGGCGGCTAATCAATCATATTAACTATTATCGACTACGGAAAATCGGTCCTTTTCAGGACCACAAATCATTTTAATCAGAGAGCAAAATTATTATATTTTAATAACTTAAATAAATTAATGCTACTTCGGGACATATTATGCATGATCTATTCTGATTTCTGAACAGAGCAATGGAATTTTACCACAAACAAAATGGCGTCAGCATAAGACGCTTTCATCGAATCGAAGCATAAAATTTCTTCCGAGCAGAACATACATGCATATGTAGAAGTAGTGTGAATGCCAGGGAACAATTTTTTCTAGATGGTTTCAGGATTTTATTTTGTTACTCTGCATCTGCACATGGAATTGTGGAAGGAAAATTTTATATACGAAGAAGAGAAATATTTTTTCATTCCGCGCGTTCATTGAATCAAAATCAAAGCATAAATTTGATTCCGAGCAAGAATCATGTAGAAATACTGCGAATGGCGAGGAACAATTATTTTCTTTAAGGTTTCACAATTTTATATTTCTGCATCTGTACATGGAATGGAAACGTGGAAAAAAATTTTACCTACGAAGGAGAGAATATGTTTTCTGCTTTGTATGCATGTGTGACGAGCGCCTACCTGAAACATACTCGTAGATGGAGAGCGAGGGATTTTTACGTTTCATGCGTGCGATGGGCATCTGTTTGAAACATAAAATGGTAGTTAAATAATGAAATTCTATAATCAGATGAGGTCCGCTGAAACGATTTCATTTCTCTACCTATACAAGATCGTGAAAATATTTATCATATATTGTTATTTACTCTTTCATAAAATATTTGGTAGCCCTGAAAAGGGCTGTTGTGTGTCTCGATTTTCATTTAAATTTAATAGCATATTTAGGCCTTCTTTTCCGTTTTCTTGGGTAACAAAACAGCCTGGATATTTGGTAAAACACCACCCTGAGCGATTGTCACTCCCGATAGCAATTTGTTCAATTCCTCGTCATTGCGAATGGCCAATTGTAAATGCCTCGGAATAATTCTTGTCTTCTTATTATCTCGCGCAGCGTTGCCAGCCAACTCTAAAACTTCAGCAGCTAAATACTCCATAACTGCGGCCAAATATACCGGGGCTCCAGCTCCAACACGTTCAGCATAATTCCCTTTTCGCAATAAACGATGAATACGACCAACCGGAAACTGCAAACCAGCACGATTTGATCGGGACTTTGCCTTGCCCTTAACTTTACCACCTTTGCCACGTCCAGACATTTTTATACAATACTTTGAAACACAAATGTCAACCTCACTGCACGATATTTCCCACACGAATGGCAGGCGATTGCAAAGCGCCTCTATTTATACACAATTTTACAGCATACCAATGTAGAAAATGACTCTATGAAGAGGGGATAGAATGAATTCACATAATGTGAATAAATATCGGTGGGTTAGTGAGACAGGCACAGTCAATGACTAAGCGCCGTGGAATAAAGTTGTGTTCTGGTAAAGTTTTGTGAATTTAGCAAATATGCCTCCTAAGACAAGTGGAAAAGCAGCCAAGAAGGCTGGCAAAGCCCAAAAGAATATCTCTAAGAGCGACAAGAAGAGAAAACGTAAGAGGAAGGAAAGTTACGCCATTTACATTTACAAAGTGTTGAAGCAAGTCCATCCCGATACTGGAATTTCATCAAAGGCAATGAGCATCATGAACAGTTTTGTGAATGATATATTTGAGAGAATTGCCGCTGAAGCTTCGCGCTTAGCTCATTACAATAAGCGCTCAACCATAACCAGTCGGGAAATTCAAACTGCCGTGAGACTTTTACTGCCCGGAGAACTTGCAAAGCACGCCGTGAGTGAAGGAACCAAAGCCGTTACTAAATACACCAGCTCGAAGTAATTTCATCGTGACCAAGATAATTGATGCTCCTCCAAAAAAGGCCCTTTTCAGGGCCACCAATATTATTAAAAAGAGTTTGAATGAATAGAGTGAAATTTCTTTACGCTATTACCGCTTAATAGAAATATTTTAATTTCTCTGATTTTTATAATGTATAAACGCCTTAAAGCATATGCTTAAAATAATCAAAATTTCTCGTAAATTATTGCTAGTGATGTTAGTAAAAAATGTTCAGTACATTTGCTTAAATTTTTACGAAAACCGCCGCAATTTGAGCCATTTCACTTTTGCGAAAGTGTAGAAAGAAGTAGACGCGCGATGCGCACTTCGTATTTAACAAAATGGCGGATACTGGAAAAGAACGCGTCATTCAGAGGTGCATGTAAGTATTGCTGTATTTCAGACGCGCGATGCGCACTTCGTATTTAACAAAATGGCGGATACTGGAAGAGAACGCGTCATTCAGTAAGTGCATGTAAGTATTGCTGTATTTCAGAGATGTACCAATGTACCCTAGTTGCAAAAGAATGTCAGTATTTCTCATACATGTAAACTTTACTCAATGTTCATTATGTGTTGTGGTCCTGAAAAGGACCGATTTTGATTTTGTAGATTGGTTGCACGGGAATTATTTAAGCACGTTCGCCTCGAATACGCCTAGCCAACTGGATGTCTTTTGGCATGATTGTCACTCGCTTAGCATGAATAGCACACAAGTTTGTATCTTCGAACAAGCCGACCAAGTAGGCTTCACTGGCTTCTTGCAAGGCCATAACAGCGGAGCTTTGGAAACGTAAATCGGTTTTGAAATCTTGCGCAATTTCTCGGACTAATCTTTGGAATGGCAATTTTCTGATGAGCAATTCAGTGCTCTTTTGATAACGCCGAATTTCACGAAGAGCAACAGTTCCCGGACGATAACGATGTGGCTTCTTAACGCCGCCAGTAGCTGGTGCACTTTTACGCGCTGCCTTTGTTGCCAACTGTTTACGTGGAGCTTTACCGCCAGTCGATTTACGGGCTGTTTGCTTAGTTCTCGCCATTTCAAACTGATCACTTTATCTTTGCTTATTAGCTGTAGCTGAAACACTGCACTGCACAACACAAGAGATACACCTAGAATGAAGGAAGTTCGTCCCCTAGTCTGGTATTTATACTTTAATTTCTTACACACACACACTCAATATCAGCATTAATTCATTGTGTAAAGAGTGGGTAAGTATTATGAACATTTTGTATAAATAGCGGTGCACGTCCGGTGTTGAGTCAATTGGTGCTCTGTTCTCGTGGTGAAAAGTGTTCAGTTGAGTGAAGTAAATAAACTAAATAGTTGCGAAAATGACTGGCCGAGGTAAAGGTGGAAAAGGCTTGGGAAAGGGAGGTGCTAAGCGTCATCGCAAAGTTCTGCGTGATAATATCCAAGGCATTACAAAGCCAGCTATTCGCCGCTTGGCTCGTCGTGGTGGCGTTAAACGTATATCCGGTTTGATATATGAGGAAACTCGCGGAGTTCTCAAAGTGTTTTTGGAAAATGTAATCCGTGATGCTGTTACTTACACAGAACACGCTAAACGGAAAACTGTGACCGCAATGGATGTTGTTTATGCCTTGAAAAGACAAGGTCGCACACTTTACGGTTTCGGCGGCTAATCAATCATATTAACTATTATCGACTACGGAAAATCGGTCCTTTTCAGGACCACAAATCATTTTAATCAGAGAGCAAAATTATTATATTTTAATAACTTAAATAAATTAATGCTACTTCGGGACATATTATGCATGATCTATTCTGATTTCTGAACAGAGCAATGGAATTTTACCACAAACAAAATGGCGTCAGCATAAGACGCTTTCATCGAATCGAAGCATAAAATTTCTTCCGAGCAGAACATACATGCATATGTAGAAGTAGTGTGAATGCCAGGGAACAATTTTTTCTAGATGGTTTCAGGATTTTATTTTGTTACTCTGCATCTGCACATGGAATTGTGGAAGGAAAATTTTATATACGAAGAAGAGAGAAATATTTTTTCATTCCGCGCGTTCATTGAATCAAAATCAAAGCATAAATTTGCTTCCGAGCAAGAATCATGTAGAAATACTGCGAATTGCGAGGAACAATTATTTTCTTTAAGGTTTCACAATTTTATATTTCTGCATCTGTACATGGAATGGAAACGTGAAAAAAAATTTTACCTACGAAGGAGAGAATATGTTTTCTGCTTTGTATGCATGTGTGACGAGCGCCTACCTGAAACATACTCGTAGATGGAGAGCGAGGGATTTTTACGTTTCATGCGTGCGACGGGCATCTGTTTGAAACATAAAATGGTAGTTAAATAATGAAATTCTATAATCAGATGAGGTCCGCTGAAACGATTTCATTTCTCTACCTATACAAAATCGTGAAAATATGTATCATATATTGTTATTTACTCTTTCATAAAATATTTGGTAGCCCTGAAAAGGGCTGTTGTGTGTCTCGATTTTCATTTAAATTTAATAGCATATTTAGGCCTTCTTTTCCGTTTTCTTGGGTAACAAAACAGCCTGGATATTTGGTAAAACACCACCCTGAGCGATTGTCACTCCCGATAGCAATTTGTTCAATTCCTCGTCATTGCGAATGGCCAATTGTAAATGCCTCGGAATAATTCTTGTCTTCTTATTATCTCGCGCAGCGTTGCCAGCCAACTCTAAAACTTCAGCAGCTAAATACTCCATAACTGCGGCCAAATATACCGGGGCTCCAGCTCCAACACGTTCAGCATAATTCCCTTTTCGCAATAAACGATGAATACGACCAACCGGAAACTGCAAACCAGCACGATTTGATCGGGACTTTGCCTTGCCCTTAACTTTACCACCTTTGCCACGTCCAGACATTTTTATAAAATACTTTTAAGCACAAATATCAACCTCACTGCACGATATTTCCTGCACGAATGGCAGGCAAATGTAAAGCGCCTCTATTTATACACAATTTTACAGCATACCAATGTAGGAAATGACTCTATGAAGAGGGGATAGAATGAATTCACATAATGTGAATAAATATCGGTGGGTTAGTGAGGCAGGCACAGTCAATGACTAAGTGCCGTGGGATAAAGTTGTGTTCTGGTAAAGTTTTGTGAATTTAGCAAATATGCCTCCTAAGACAAGTGGAAAAGCAGCCAAGAAGGCTGGCAAAGCCCAAAAGAATATCTCTAAGAGCGACAAGAAGAGAAAACGTAAGAGGAAGGAAAGTTACGCCATTTACATTTACAAAGTGTTGAAGCAAGTCCATCCCGATACTGGAATTTCATCAAAGGCAATGAGCATCATGAACAGTTTTGTGAATGATATATTTGAGAGAATTGCCGCTGAAGCTTCGCGCTTAGCTCATTACAATAAGCGCTCAACCATAACCAGTCGGGAAATTCAAACTGCCGTGAGACTTTTACTGCCCGGAGAACTTGCAAAGCACGCCGTGAGTGAAGGAACCAAAGCCGTTACTAAATACACCAGCTCGAAGTAATTTCATCGTGACCAAGATAATTGATGCTCCTCCAAAAAAGGCCCTTTTCAGGGCCACCAATCTTATTAAAAAGAGTTTAAATGAATAGAGTGAAATTTCTTTACGCTATTACCGCTTAATAGAAATATTTTAATTTCTCAGATTTTTATAATGTGTAAACGCCTTAAAGCATGCTTAAAATAATCAAAATTTCTCGTAAATTATTGCTAGTGATGCTAGTAAAAAATGTTCAGTATATTTGCTTAAATTTTTACGAAAACCGCCGCAATTTGAGCCATTTCACTTTTGCGAAAGTGTAGAAAGAAGTAGACGCGCGATGCGCACTTCGTATTTAACAAAATGGCGGATACTGGAAAAGAACGCGTCATTCAGAGATGTATGTGTGTACCCATCACCCATTTGTAAGTAATGCTGTATTTCAGAGATGCACCAATGCAATGTACCGCAATTGCAAAAGCATGCCTTTATTTCTCATACATGTAAACTTTACTTTGAGCCATTTCACTTTTGCGAAACGAAGTAGACGCGCGATGCGCACTTCGTATTTAAGAAAATGGCGGATACTGGAAAAGAACGCATCATTCAGTAAGTGCATGTAAGTATTGCTGTATTTCAGAGATGTACCAAAATGTACCCCAGTTGCAATAGAATGTCAGTATTTCTCATACATGTAAACTTTACTCAATGTTCATTATGTGTTGTGGTCCTGAAAAGGACCGATTTTGATTTTGTAGATTGGTTGCACGGGAATTATTTAAGCACGTTCGCCTCGAATACGCCTAGCCAACTGGATGTCTTTTGGCATGATTGTCACTCGCTTAGCATGAATAGCACACAAGTTTGTATCTTCAAACAAGCCGACCAAGTAGGCTTCACTGGCTTCTTGCAAGGCCATAACAGCGGAGCTTTGGAAACGTAAATCGGTTTTGAAATCTTGCGCAATTTCTCGGACTAATCTTTGGAATGGCAATTTTCTGATGAGCAATTCAGTGCTCTTTTGATAACGCCGAATTTCACGAAGAGCAACAGTTCCCGGACGATAACGATGTGGCTTCTTAACGCCGCCAGTAGCTGGTGCACTTTTACGCGCTGCCTTTGTTGCCAACTGTTTACGTGGAGCTTTACCGCCAGTCGATTTACGGGCTGTTTGCTTAGTTCTCGCCATTTCAAACTGATCACTTTATCTTTGCTTATTAGCTGTAGCTGAAACACTGCACTGCACAACACAAGAGATACACCTAGAATGAAGGAAGTTCGCCCCTAGTCTGGTATTTATACTTTAATTTCTTACACACACACACTCAATATCAGCATTAAATCATTGTGTAAAGAGTGGGTAAGTATTATGAACATTTTGTATAAATAGCGGTGCACGTCCGGTGTTGAGTCAATTGGTGCTCTGTTCTCGTGGTGAAAAGTGTTCAGTTGAGTGAAGTAAATAAACTAAATAGTTGCGAAAATGACTGGCCGAGGTAAAGGTGGAAAAGGCTTGGGAAAGGGAGGTGCTAAGCGTCATCGCAAAGTTCTGCGTGATAATATCCAAGGCATTACAAAGCCAGCTATTCGCCGCTTGGCTCGTCGTGGTGGCGTTAAACGTATATCCGGTTTGATATATGAGGAAACTCGCGGAGTTCTCAAAGTGTTTTTGGAAAATGTAATCCGTGATGCTGTTACTTACACAGAACACGCTAAACGGAAAACTGTGACCGCAATGGATGTTGTTTATGCCTTGAAAAGACAAGGTCGCACACTATACGGTTTCGGCGGCTAATCAATCATATTAACTATTATCGACTACGGCAAATCGGTCCTTTTCAGGACCACAAATCATTTTAATCAGAGAGCAAAATTATTATATTTTAATAACTTAAATAAATTAATGCTACTTCGGGACATATTATGCATGATCTATTCTGATTTCTGAACAGAGCAATGGAATTTTACCACAAACAAAATGGCGTCAGCATAAGACGCTTTCATCGAATCGAAGCATAAAATTTCTTCCGAGCAGAACATACATGCATATGTAGAAGTAGTGTGAATGCCAGGGAACAATTTTTTCTAGATGGTTTCAGGATTTTATTTTGTTACTCTGCATCTGCACATGGAATTGTGGAAGGAAAATTTTATATACGAAGAAGAGAGAAATATTTTTTCATTCCGCGCGTTCATTGAATCAAAATCAAAGCATAAATTTGCTTCCGAGCAAGAATCATGTAGAAATACTGCGAATTGCGAGGAACAATTATTTTCTTTAAGGTTTCACAATTTTATATTTCTGCATCTGTACATGGAATGGAAACGTGAAAAAAAATTTTACCTACGAAGGAGAGAATATGTTTTCTGCTTTGTATGCATGTGTGACGAGCGCCTACCTGAAACATACTCGTAGATGGAGAGCGAGGGATTTTTACGTTTCATGCGTGCGACGGGCATCTGTTTGAAACATAAAATGGTAGTTAAATAATGAAATTCTATAATCAGATGAGGTCCGCTGAAACGATTTCATTTCTCTACCTATACAAAATCGTGAAAATATGTATCATATATTGTTATTTACTCTTTCATAAAATATTTGGTAGCCCTGAAAAGGGCTGTTGTGTGTCTCGATTTTCATTTAAATTTAATAGCATATTTAGGCCTTCTTTTCCGTTTTCTTGGGTAACAAAACAGCCTGGATATTTGGTAAAACACCACCCTGAGCGATTGTCACTCCCGATAGCAATTTGTTCAATTCCTCGTCATTGCGAATGGCCAATTGTAAATGCCTCGGAATAATTCTTGTCTTCTTATTATCTCGCGCAGCGTTGCCAGCCAACTCTAAAACTTCAGCAGCTAAATACTCCATAACTGCGGCCAAATATACCGGGGCTCCAGCTCCAACACGTTCAGCATAATTCCCTTTTCGCAATAAACGATGAATACGACCAACCGGAAACTGCAAACCAGCACGATTTGATCGGGACTTTGCCTTGCCCTTAACTTTACCACCTTTGCCACGTCCAGACATTTTTATAAAATACTTTTAAGCACAAATATCAACCTCACTGCACGATATTTCCTGCACGAATGGCAGGCAAATGTAAAGCGCCTCTATTTATACACAATTTTACAGCATACCAATGTAGGAAATGACTCTATGAAGAGGGGATAGAATGAATTCACATAATGTGAATAAATATCGGTGGGTTAGTGAGGCAGGCACAGTCAATGACTAAGTGCCGTGGGATAAAGTTGTGTTCTGGTAAAGTTTTGTGAATTTAGCAAATATGCCTCCTAAGACAAGTGGAAAAGCAGCCAAGAAGGCTGGCAAAGCCCAAAAGAATATCTCTAAGAGCGACAAGAAGAGAAAACGTAAGAGGAAGGAAAGTTACGCCATTTACATTTACAAAGTGTTGAAGCAAGTCCATCCCGATACTGGAATTTCATCAAAGGCAATGAGCATCATGAACAGTTTTGTGAATGATATATTTGAGAGAATTGCCGCTGAAGCTTCGCGCTTAGCTCATTACAATAAGCGCTCAACCATAACCAGTCGGGAAATTCAAACTGCCGTGAGACTTTTACTGCCCGGAGAACTTGCAAAGCACGCCGTGAGTGAAGGAACCAAAGCCGTTACTAAATACACCAGCTCGAAGTAATTTCATCGTGACCAAGATAATTGATGCTCCTCCAAAAAAGGCCCTTTTCAGGGCCACCAATCTTATTAAAAAGAGTTTGAATGAATAGAGTGAAATTTCTTTACGCTATTACCGCTTAATAGAAATATTTTAATTTCTCTGATTTTTATAATGTATAAACGCCTTAAAGCATATGCTTAAAATAATCAAAATTGCTCGTAAATTATTGCTAGTGATGTTAGTAAAAAATGTTCAGTACATTTGCTTAAATTTTTACGAAAACCGCCGCAATTTGAGCCATTTCACTTTTGCGAAAGTGTAGAAAGAAGTAGACGCGCGATGCGCACTTCGTATTTAACAAAATGGCGGATACTGGAAAAGAACGCGTCATTCAGAGGTGCATGTAAGTATTGCTGTATTTCAGACGCGCGATGCGCACTTCGTATTTAACAAAATGGCGGATACTGGAAGAGAACGCGTCATTCAGTAAGTGCATGTAAGTATTGCTGTATTTCAGAGATGTACCAATGTACCCTAGTTGCAAAAGAATGTCAGTATTTCTCATACATGTAAACTTTACTCAATGTTCATTATGTGTTGTGGTCCTGAAAAGGACCGATTTTGATTTTGTAGATTGGTTGCACGGGAATTATTTAAGCACGTTCGCCTCGAATACGCCTAGCCAACTGGATGTCTTTTGGCATGATTGTCACTCGCTTAGCATGAATAGCACACAAGTTTGTATCTTCGAACAAGCCGACCAAGTAGGCTTCACTGGCTTCTTGCAAGGCCATAACAGCGGAGCTTTGGAAACGTAAATCGGTTTTGAAATCTTGCGCAATTTCTCGGACTAATCTTTGGAATGGCAATTTTCTGATGAGCAATTCAGTGCTCTTTTGATAACGCCGAATTTCACGAAGAGCAACAGTTCCCGGACGATAACGATGTGGCTTCTTAACGCCGCCAGTAGCTGGTGCACTTTTACGCGCTGCCTTTGTTGCCAACTGTTTACGTGGAGCTTTACCGCCAGTCGATTTACGGGCTGTTTGCTTAGTTCTCGCCATTTCAAACTGATCACTTTATCTTTGCTTATTAGCTGTAGCTGAAACACTGCACTGCACAACACAAGAGATACACCTAGAATGAAGGAAGTTCGTCCCCTAGTCTGGTATTTATACTTTAATTTCTTACACACACACACTCAATATCAGCATTAATTCATTGTGTAAAGAGTGGGTAAGTATTATGAACATTTTGTATAAATAGCGGTGCACGTCCGGTGTTGAGTCAATTGGTGCTCTGTTCTCGTGGTGAAAAGTGTTCAGTTGAGTGAAGTAAATAAACTAAATAGTTGCGAAAATGACTGGCCGAGGTAAAGGTGGAAAAGGCTTGGGAAAGGGAGGTGCTAAGCGTCATCGCAAAGTTCTGCGTGATAATATCCAAGGCATTACAAAGCCAGCTATTCGCCGCTTGGCTCGTCGTGGTGGCGTTAAACGTATATCCGGTTTGATATATGAGGAAACTCGCGGAGTTCTCAAAGTGTTTTTGGAAAATGTAATCCGTGATGCTGTTACTTACACAGAACACGCTAAACGGAAAACTGTGACCGCAATGGATGTTGTTTATGCCTTGAAAAGACAAGGTCGCACACTTTACGGTTTCGGCGGCTAATCAATCATATTAACTATTATCGACTACGGCAAATCGGTCCTTTTCAGGACCACAAATCATTTTAATCAGAGAGCAAAATTATTATATTTTAATAACTTAAATAAATTAATGCTACTTCGGGACATATTATGCATGATCTATTCTGATTTCTGAACAGAGCAATGGAATTTTACCACAAACAAAATGGCGTCAGCATAAGACGCTTTCATCGAATCGAAGCATAAAATTTCTTCCGAGCAGAACATACATGCATATGTAGAAGTAGTGTGAATGCCAGGGAACAATTTTTTCTAGATGGTTTCAGGATTTTATTTTGTTACTCTGCATCTGCACATGGAATTGTGGAAGGAAAATTTTATATACGAAGAAGAGAGAAATATTTTTTCATTCCGCGCGTTCATTGAATCAAAATCAAAGCATAAATTTGCTTCCGAGCAAGAATCATGTAGAAATACTGCGAATTGCGAGGAACAATTATTTTCTTTAAGGTTTCACAATTTTATATTTCTGCATCTGTACATGGAATGGAAACGTGAAAAAAAATTTTACCTACGAAGGAGAGAATATGTTTTCTGCTTTGTATGCATGTGTGACGAGCGCCTACCTGAAACATACTCGTAGATGGAGAGCGAGGGATTTTTACGTTTCATGCGTGCGACGGGCATCTGTTTGAAACATAAAATGGTAGTTAAATAATGAAATTCTATAATCAGATGAGGTCCGCTGAAACGATTTCATTTCTCTACCTATACAAAATCGTGAAAATATGTATCATATATTGTTATTTACTCTTTCATAAAATATTTGGTAGCCCTGAAAAGGGCTGTTGTGTGTCTCGATTTTCATTTAAATTTAATAGCATATTTAGGCCTTCTTTTCCGTTTTCTTGGGTAACAAAACAGCCTGGATATTTGGTAAAACACCACCCTGAGCGATTGTCACTCCCGATAGCAATTTGTTCAATTCCTCGTCATTGCGAATGGCCAATTGTAAATGCCTCGGAATAATTCTTGTCTTCTTATTATCTCGCGCAGCGTTGCCAGCCAACTCTAAAACTTCAGCAGCTAAATACTCCATAACTGCGGCCAAATATACCGGGGCTCCAGCTCCAACACGTTCAGCATAATTCCCTTTTCGCAATAAACGATGAATACGACCAACCGGAAACTGCAAACCAGCACGATTTGATCGGGACTTTGCCTTGCCCTTAACTTTACCACCTTTGCCACGTCCAGACATTTTTATAAAATACTTTTAAGCACAAATATCAACCTCACTGCACGATATTTCCTGCACGAATGGCAGGCAAATGTAAAGCGCCTCTATTTATACACAATTTTACAGCATACCAATGTAGGAAATGACTCTATGAAGAGGGGATAGAATGAATTCACATAATGTGAATAAATATCGGTGGGTTAGTGAGGCAGGCACAGTCAATGACTAAGTGCCGTGGGATAAAGTTGTGTTCTGGTAAAGTTTTGTGAATTTAGCAAATATGCCTCCTAAGACAAGTGGAAAAGCAGCCAAGAAGGCTGGCAAAGCCCAAAAGAATATCTCTAAGAGCGACAAGAAGAGAAAACGTAAGAGGAAGGAAAGTTACGCCATTTACATTTACAAAGTGTTGAAGCAAGTCCATCCCGATACTGGAATTTCATCAAAGGCAATGAGCATCATGAACAGTTTTGTGAATGATATATTTGAGAGAATTGCCGCTGAAGCTTCGCGCTTAGCTCATTACAATAAGCGCTCAACCATAACCAGTCGGGAAATTCAAACTGCCGTGAGACTTTTACTGCCCGGAGAACTTGCAAAGCACGCCGTGAGTGAAGGAACCAAAGCCGTTACTAAATACACCAGCTCGAAGTAATTTCATCGTGACCAAGATAATTGATGCTCCTCCAAAAAAGGCCCTTTTCAGGGCCACCAATCTTATTAAAAAGAGTTTAAATGAATAGAGTGAAATTTCTTTACGCTATTACCGCTTAATAGAAATATTTTAATTTCTCAGATTTTTATAATGTGTAAACGCCTTAAAGCATGCTTAAAATAATCAAAATTTCTCGTAAATTATTGCTAGTGATGCTAGTAAAAAATGTTCAGTATATTTGCTTAAATTTTTACGAAAACCGCCGCAATTTGAGCCATTTCACTTTTGCGAAAGTGTAGAAAGAAGTAGACGCGCGATGCGCACTTCGTATTTAACAAAATGGCGGATACTGGAAAAGAACGCGTCATTCAGAGATGTATGTGTGTACCCATCACCCATTTGTAAGTAATGCTGTATTTCAGAGATGCACCAATGCAATGTACCGCAATTGCAAAAGCATGCCTTTATTTCTCATACATGTAAACTTTACTTTGAGCCATTTCACTTTTGCGAAACGAAGTAGACGCGCGATGCGCACTTCGTATTTAAGAAAATGGCGGATACTGGAAAAGAACGCATCATTCAGTAAGTGCATGTAAGTATTGCTGTATTTCAGAGATGTACCAAAATGTACCCCAGTTGCAATAGAATGTCAGTATTTCTCATACATGTAAACTTTACTCAATGTTCATTATGTGTTGTGGTCCTGAAAAGGACCGATTTTGATTTTGTAGATTGGTTGCACGGGAATTATTTAAGCACGTTCGCCTCGAATACGCCTAGCCAACTGGATGTCTTTTGGCATGATTGTCACTCGCTTAGCATGAATAGCACACAAGTTTGTATCTTCAAACAAGCCGACCAAGTAGGCTTCACTGGCTTCTTGCAAGGCCATAACAGCGGAGCTTTGGAAACGTAAATCGGTTTTGAAATCTTGCGCAATTTCTCGGACTAATCTTTGGAATGGCAATTTTCTGATGAGCAATTCAGTGCTCTTTTGATAACGCCGAATTTCACGAAGAGCAACAGTTCCCGGACGATAACGATGTGGCTTCTTAACGCCGCCAGTAGCTGGTGCACTTTTACGTGCTGCCTTTGTTGCCAACTGTTTACGTGGAGCTTTACCGCCAGTCGATTTACGGGCTGTTTGCTTAGTTCTCGCCATTTCAAACTGATCACTTTATCTTTGCTTATTAGCTGTAGCTGAAACACTGCACTGCACAACACAAGAGATACACCTAGAATGAAGGAAGTTCGTCCCCTAGTCTGGTATTTATACTTTAATTTCTTACACACACGCACTCAATATCAGCATTAATTCATTGTGTAAAGAGTGGGTAAGTATTATGAACATTTTGTATAAATAGCGGTGTACGTCCGGTGTTGAGTCAATTGGTGCTCTGTTCTCGTGGTGAAAAGTGTTCAGTTGAGTGAAGTAAATAAACTAAATAGTTGCGAAAATGACTGGCCGAGGTAAAGGTGGAAAAGGCTTGGGAAAGGGAGGTGCTAAGCGTCATCGCAAAGTTCTGCGTGATAATATCCAAGGCATTACAAAGCCAGCTATTCGCCGCTTGGCTCGTCGTGGTGGCGTTAAACGTATATCCGGTTTGATATATGAGGAAACTCGCGGAGTTCTCAAAGTGTTTTTGGAAAATGTAATCCGTGATGCTGTTACTTACACAGAACACGCTAAACGGAAAACTGTGACCGCAATGGATGTTGTTTATGCCTTGAAAAGACAAGGTCGCACACTATACGGTTTCGGCGGCTAATCAATCATATTAACTATTATCGACTACGGCAAATCGGTCCTTTTCAGGACCACAAATCATTTTAATCAGAGAGCAAAATTATTATATTTTAATAACTTAAATAAATTAATGCTACTTCGGGACATATTATGCATGATCTATTCTGATTTCTGAACAGAGCAATGGAATTTTACCACAAACAAAATGGCGTCAGCATAAGACGCTTTCATCGAATCGAAGCATAAAATTTCTTCCGAGCAGAACATACATGCATATGTAGAAGTAGTGTGAATGCCAGGGAACAATTCTTTCTAGATGGTTTCAGGATTTTATTTTGTTACTCTGCATCTGCACATGGAATTGTGAAAGGAAAATTTTATATACGAAGAAGAGAGAAATATTTTTTCATTCCGCGCGTTCATTGAATCAAAATCAAAGCATAAATTTGCTTCCGAGCAAGAATCATGTAGAAATACTGCGAATGGCGAGGAACAATTATTTTCTTTAAGGTTTCACAATTTTATATTTCTGCATCTGTACATGGATGAAAAAGTGAAAAAAATTTCACATACGAAGGAGAGAATATGTTTTCTGCTTTGTATGCATGTGTGACGAGCGCCTACCTGAAACATACTCGTAGATGGAGAGCGAGGGATTTTTACGTTTCATGCGTGCGACGGGCATCTGTTTGAAACATAAAATGGTGGTTCAATAATGAAATTCTATAATCAGATGAGGTCCGCTGAAACGATTTCATTTCTCTACCTATACAAAATCGTGAAAATATTTATCATATATTGTTATTTACTCTTTCATAAAATATTTGGTAGCCCTGAAAAGGGCTGTTGTGTGTCTCGATTTTCATTTAAATTTAATAGCATATTTAGGCCTTCTTTTCCGTTTTCTTGGGTAACAAAACAGCCTGGATATTTGGTAAAACACCACCCTGAGCGATTGTCACTCCCGATAGCAATTTGTTCAATTCCTCGTCATTGCGAATGGCCAATTGTAAATGCCTCGGAATAATTCTTGTCTTCTTATTATCTCGCGCAGCGTTGCCAGCCAACTCTAAAACTTCAGCAGCTAAATACTCCATAACTGCGGCCAAATATACCGGGGCTCCAGCTCCAACACGTTCAGCATAATTCCCTTTTCGCAATAAACGATGAATACGACCAACCGGAAACTGCAAACCAGCACGATTTGATCGGGACTTTGCCTTGCCCTTAACTTTACCACCTTTGCCACGTCCAGACATTTTTATAAAATACTTTCAAACACAAATATCAACCTTACTGCACGATATTTCCCACACGAATGGCAGGCGAATGCAAAGCGCCTCTATTTATACACAATTTTACAGCATACCAATGTAGGAAATGACTCTATGAAGAGGGGATAGAATGAATTCACATAATGTGAATAAATATCGGTGGGTTAGTGAGACACGCACAGTCAATGACTAAGCGCCGTGGAATAAAGTTGTGTTCTGGTAAAGTTTTGTGAATTTAGCAAATATGCCTCCTAAGACAAGTGGAAAAGCAGCCAAGAAGGCTGGCAAAGCGCAAAAGAATATCTCTAAGAGCGATAAGAAGAGAAAACGTAAGAGGAAGGAAAGTTACGCCATTTACATTTACAAAGTGTTGAAGCAAGTCCATCCCGATACTGGAATTTCATCAAAGGCAATGAGCATCATGAACAGTTTTGTGAATGATATATTTGAGAGAATTGCCGCTGAAGCTTCGCGCTTAGCTCATTACAATAAGCGCTCAACCATAACCAGTCGGGAAATTCAAACTGCCGTGAGACTTTTACTGCCCGGAGAACTTGCAAAGCACGCCGTGAGTGAAGGAACCAAAGCCGTTACTAAATACACCAGCTCGAAGTAATTTCATCGTGACCAAGATAATTGATGCTCCTCCAAAAAAGGCCCTTTTCAGGGCCACCAATATTATTAAAAAGAGTTTAAATGAATAAAGTGAAATTTCTTTACGCTATTACCGCTTAATAGAAATATTTTAATTTCTCGGACATGGATTACTGCGATCGGAAGAAAAAAAATTCGGTCGACCCCGGGGGTGCGGATTTCAGCGTGAATTGAATCAACGAAATCTTTCTTACCTTTGAGTCTTTGGAAGCGAAATTTCGGCAGTGAGTTACTGCATGTGTACTCTGCGGTTAAAGCGTAACATTGTTGAAGTCCGGTTCAAGCCGTTTTGTAACCGTTTATTACCATTATTTAAATGAATTTCTTCGGAATTTGTATATTTTAAGTTGATTTGTCATCGTAGCTCCGTTGGCAGGTGTGGTGTGCATTGCACGAATGTACGCTTGAAACCTCATTTAATTTACGTTTACAATTCTGGATTTATCAACCTGCCACGGTACTGATAGCCGCGTAGGCATTATTTTCAAATAAAATAACAATAAAAAATAATTTATTAAAAACAAGTTTTTATTTGAGTCAAATGTACTAAATCACAAAAAAAAAATAAAAATTACTTACCTATTCAACTGCCTACCTACTTATGAAATTTTAAGAACTTTTAGAATTGAACCAAATGCAATCAATTTTATTAAAATAAATTATAGTATCAATTGCGCTTACGTGATAGAAAAGCTTTTTGCGTTGTAATACGAAAGCTCAAAATACACATACATATATCACAGATAAGTAAAGCAGATGCCCAGTCGAATAGGCAACTCTCGTCCTCTCTCCTCTTACTTACTTAGGCACATTTATGTTTATGTAGGTACAATTTGGTCGAAATCCGCAGCTGAAAATGTTTAAACAATATAAATACTTGGCCACTTGGTCGCATTTAATCGAAAAAAACGAGAATATCAGCCCACATTATTGAAAATAGCAGTATGATTGAATTAATACAATATATATGTATGCAAGATTAGGGATATAGCCCAGTAAAATTAGTTACCAAAAAGGTCAAAATTTAGAAGAAAGTGAGACCAAACTGAATTTTTGTGGATACTTTTATTTGGATGTCCTTTTAGCTATCGTGTAAAGTACGCTTATTGTACGCCATTGGAGTTATAGCCAAATACAAGAACCAACATGTCCGTTTTCGTCGTCAATCTACGAATTTGCCTTCGAGTTTTCGAATTTCTACCCGCGCTCATTCCTAGATTCTCTCGACATTTTGGAACCTCTTCCCACAATGGCTGGTGCCGATTGAAACATTGGAGTCCTCACCTCACGCCTCACCTTCATTGAGGACCGTCACAAGAAACTCTTCGCTACTCTCGTGGCCTGATACTCGACCCAAGTGCATTGGGTCGTATTTTGAACACAGTGGCTGGGCATCTGTACTACTTATCTATGCAAAAATGTATGAACCTACAGGTGTGAAAACTCAACATAAGTGGTTTCATGGGTGTAGCATACTAGGCTTAACCTAGCAACTCTTCAGCCGTGAACGCATTCAAATAACCTTTAAGACAGTGTATGTAGATTTTAAATATACCGAAAAATTGATAGTAACTAATTGAAACGATGCAGCGAGGTTTGATCAGTTACACACTAGACGCACTAAAGATAAAATGTGTGTAGGAAAAATGGGCTTAATCCAACAAACACTATTTGCTCCAGAGAGTATAAAACCGTAGCACATTTCGAGCAAGTAGTTTGAAGAATAAGCTTTAGAGCTGAAAATTCACATGACAGATGAGGGTAAAATGGATCCTCTTGAGAATAGCTTACCCTGCAGACTCCATGTAACTTTCAAAATTATAGTCCAACCTTGGGAAAACTTAAAAACGGATGAAAGATGAAGGAAAGATAAAAAGCAAATCAAAGACTCATTTCGAATAAATTTATTGTTTTGTTTTAACTTTTGTTTAATTCAAATCGAAAAAATAAAAAAAGGTATAATCGTTTGGACATAAATACGCATCTTGTATAACCTTATAGCCAACGGGACCCCTTGCTTGGATAGTTACAATGTTAAATGTTAGTTACAATGTGTAATAAATTCATTAACGTTAAATGTATGTTAATATCAAAAGAACGCAACAAATGACTTAACGTAGTTGTAGCTAAATGCTGCACTGTAGTACACGTTTAATGGTATGCAAATATGACCCAACAACAATATATGATTCAATTTGTTTACATGTTCCTTGTCTTTATATGTTTCATTTTTTAATGCAGTTATGTTTAATGGATTTCATAATAAAGTTACACTCACTTATTTCATTACGCTTTTATCGTCAATTTGTTTCAAATCCCAACTTCAGTTAGTCGGGAATTACTTTTGATCATTTACTAGATGCTCCTCACACCTCGTTATAATTTAATTAAATTTTGCTATTCGCGTAGTACTAATCATAATGGAAACGCTCGTTTCGAAAAATCATTTTGCAGCTAGAAATTTACAAAAATCAACTAATTTTTATCTAAGTAACATTGCGAATTGGCATCGCAGTTCAAACCAACTGAACCCGCATACATCTAAATTTCTTAGTTTTATTGATCTAATAAAAAAATTTGCGATTAACTAAGGATACCTCTTGCTCTCGTCAATAACGCCTATAAAAACAATTTGAATCTCATTTACCTAATAATAGTAATAATGGCTCTATCAAACAACGTAAGTTTACTAAAATATATTACTTTGCCTCTATGTAAAAATGTTGCAGTATTTGTCGTATTGATTCAGCACGCTCTATAAATCTCTCTTCTTCTCACGCTCTAACGGTTCCTCACATTAATTCATAATCATATTTTTTCTTGGTGTTTGGAATGCAATTTTTCAAAAAAAAAAAAATTTCTTATTAAAATGTCACAAATATTTTTTTTTGGATTTTTTCTCTTTTAATTTATGTTAATTTATTTAATCGTACCAGTCCTCTCAAATTTTGGCCGCACGGATTACAATTTGTTAGACAATTAATTTTTTTCACCTCTCTAAGAACCCTAGCAATTTTTATTTTTTTTTTTACTATGTAAGGCAAACAGTTATAAGAAATTTTTTTTGCTTATTGAATATACATTTATTAGATAATTTGTTTTTTTTTTTTGGTTTTTTTTCTTTGTGAACTGCAGTGCGTTTCGATAAGGAAGTCAATGACCCCAAATATCTTGTCAATCATTTGAAATCATAAAAGTGGAATAAAGGGATTCGTCGAGTCAGATTTATTAAATTTTATTATTAAATTAATTTTTTATGTCAGGCTAAATGAAAAACTTTGGTTTCAGTTTTTTTAGAGGTCTTTCTTGGTTCTGACGTTCAGGATGTATTTGTTGCTCAGATCGTAAATAAATATTAAATAAGGTACTGAACTTAAGTGGAGCGGCGCGGCGCGGCGCCTATTTAATTTATTCAGAATGCGAAATTTGAAACTTCGACTGACATTTTTAAAATGGTTGCCACGATCATATCAATCGGCATTCGCACCCTCCGCTCATTGCAGTTGCGGATTTTCGTCAGCTTCGCAGTGCTCGACTCTCCCATCACGTAGTACCTACTATGTGACTTTCACTGCACTTCGCATGCGTATATACTAACTTAACGGGCATCATCTTGGGAATCGCCAGACATCCAATGTTTGAGCGTGGCACAAGATCGGTTTATTTTTTATTTGGTGGTAGGACGATGCTCGGTCCTACAGTTCTTCTGATTACTAGTGAACGCACGATTTTTACATACATAGTCGCGTTTGTTTTTCTAGAGTTAGTGCTTCTTTTTATTTTATTGGGTTTGCTCGTTTGTTCATCATTCGGATTATTTCGCTGTCATTTTTTTTACAGGTTCACATTTTTAAGTTGTCTGTATTTTTGTAAGTGTCCGATCAAAGGCTTCAAAAATTATCTTGAGACATTTGTGAAGAACTATCATAAGTTGCCATGTGAAGGGTTTTTCATTAACAGTATTAAAAAAACTGTCAAAGCATATTGCCAAAACATGAAAAGGTCCACATATGCAATACCAACGTGTGCTACAGATGTGGGCGCATAGAGCCCAGAGGCAAGACCTGTAGAGCCCCGGAAAATTGCATACTATGTATACTGAAAGGAAATACGAGGAAAACCTCTCAACTGCCTTCTTCTTTCACTTGCTTCTAATTAGTGAGTAATACCAGGAAGATCCATCTTGCTTGTAACTTGATGGACCTTAATGGGACGGAAGCTAGATCATAGATAGACAGGCCTCAGATCCTAGAGAAGCCCGGGTGAGAATTCATAACAGAGAGAGAGTTTCTTTTGGGTAAAATATGGAATGGCGACATGCTTCAGCTATTATTTTACGCCAAATGAACCCATGCTGGACTTTCAAGAACAATTTAACTCCCTAGAAAATGCAGTGATAAGTGTTTGCTGGAAACTTTAATGCCAGCGCCTCAGAGTAGGGTATGAATAACTGACACCCGAGGTAGGCTCATCCTCGAAATGGCTGCCATAACGGATCTTCTAGTTTTGAACTTTGGCAGCGTGACCGAGCAGCAGCCGAGATCATCCCAGATGTCACCTTTGTAAAGTGGACGCTGGACGGAGAATGCTTCTAGGTGTAACTTCGCGGAAATGAATGATAGAAGTTCCACCAGGCCTTTCTGAGGGAACTGAACGATACAACACTGCTGAAAGTTTATTGTATCCAACATGGCATGGACCCAAAATCGTGTCTGCCTGTAAAGTCCATATGCAGAGAAGGAGGCCTAAGCATGGGAAACGTGCAGCATATTATTGGACCATCGGCATCGTGCAGCTGCAAAATTATGGCATTATATCGTACAACTCTGGTCAGCTTATAGGCCTTTCACTTAATCAATTGGATGAATGCTTTACCTATTCAACTTCAACTATTTCATCCGTACCAAATGTGAATAAAAAATTCTTAGTAACACACTGCACTTCAAATTTCAACTGCGTGTCCGAAGATAAGTTTGTAATAACCATCGTCTCGGTCTGGATTTTATATGCCCAAGATTTATTAAATTAATACCTACTGCCTAATATTTTGCCTTAGTTGTAGAATAACATCTAGTTACTCTGTTACTTAGCAAACGGTCAAGGTAATCCCAGTACCCAAGAATAAAAAGGCATCCCAGTCATCTGATTTATCGATCCATAAGCATGCTATCATTTTTGTTAAAGGTCCTGGGACAGCTTTGTATTATAATTTTTTATGTCAGCACAATTTAAACATTTTGAAAACGCGCCACTTCAGTTCTTTTTCACTCCATTGACGTTGTCAAAGATTTTAAAAATTAAAATATGTGTCTTCGACTGTTATTTCATTTTCTTGGTGATTGATTAAAAGTTTTGAGCTTTTGACTCAAAATATAGAAAGTACCTACAAGATTTGAAGATCATTAAAGCGCGATCAAGCATTCAGATTTTTAGATTTCTTTTGATGATCCTTTAATTTTTTGAGAATCGTATTTTTTGATTTGAAAACTGAGTACAACATTTGATAGTTCGAATTATTCGGATGCATCGAATTACTCCGAACATTTCGAGTTGATCAAATTATTCAAATGACTTTGATCACTTCTAAAGATTTCGATTAAATTGGATATTAAATTTTAGAATATTGAATTCAGAATAGTTCAAATAATTGGTATAATAAATAATAACCATATTCTTGCCTAACCTCTTCACTGCAGTTCACAGTTTTCATGACCGAATAAGAAATTTTAAAAATTTTATCAACATTTTAATTAAAGTCTGCCAAATTGCTCAGATCCTTAGAAAGTCGTTCGACCATTGTAGAGTCAACTTTCTAGCAGTTCTTCGCCAACATCGATTGTGATGACCTTGTTACCACAGTCATTGATTGGCAACCTGATTGGTTCGTTGTCTCCATGGGTCGGCATCATTATGCAGACGAACCCTTGTCCAGTCTGATTATCCCTCGGATGGATGGTGACCGGCATGAACCGGTCCGTCTGCCCATCAGCGAAAGTCTGCAAACGTTGGTAAATTTCCGGGTAGTGCTTTCGGAGGACAACACCCCGCCTACCCAGAATTGTCTGTATGTTAGTGGAAATAAGTTCACGTTGAGATGGTGTATTCCGCTTTTGTGGGTTAAAGGTCAGAATTAGGATTTCTGTAGACGCTTCAGGCACGATAACCGCTTGTTGTGTCTGGTCCAATTCGGACAGAATGGACTTGCAAATCTTCAGCTTGGCACATCTTGAGACAAGCTGACGCTCCCACCTGACTGGGGCCGTTGCGGTTCCTGGGGCTTCTGATACAACACAAATTGCAACATAAATAAGCATTTTTGATTCAGGCTTGTATTCCGTGCTTAGCTTGAGCAGTTCTGAGTACAGTTCCAGGCCCATTTCAGCCGGCATTAGGTCCGGCCATCGGACATAAGAAGCCTCGCCCAGACATTGAAATCCGTTTTTTATAAAGGCTTCAGCGCTTTCGGGACTGCGAAAAAGGACCCTTACAACTCCGCGGCCTTGCGACAGGTAGCCTTTTCTAGCGAGCAGGCTTAGATGACGCAGAGTGTCCATGTCATCTTTGCAGGCGGCCAACACCTGTCGGCACAGGTTGGATACCCGAGAATGGAGGCACGCTTTCCTGTGCTTCTCCCAGTGAGCTCGTCGGCACTCCCGGGAGCAGTACAGATGTGTGCAGTTGTGGCAGCTTTTGTAAAACTTCTTGGCATCTCCTGGGTTCGCGGATTGGTCACATTTGGTGTTGCGACATTTTACAAGGAGCTCCGACGTCGTCTTGGACTCGCTGGAGTCCAGACTCACACGTCTGGATGGCTGGCTGGGCAGAGAAGTTTCGCTGACATTGTTGGCACCTGGCTGGATTGGGGGATTGGCATTCTGTTGCGGTTGCTGCTGCTGCTGCTGCTGTTGTTGTTGTTGCTTTTGGGCGTCACCTTCACTACGCCGCCTGAATCGATTCTGCTCCACCTGCAGGCTGCTGGTTGTGGACGATGTCATGCGGTACATTATCTCATTAGCTGTATCGCCTTAAAGTAAACAGAAAATCGTTAGTACCTGGCAGGGGAGGGATCTTCTAAATTTATACTGAAAAATGTAATTGCGTCTTCTGTTGTTTTGTTCTGGGCAACTGATTTGACCCTTCCGAGGGCCGTGTCCTTTTCGTGGCAGGAGGTATCGGATGCCTAGGTACGGAAGGGACAAATCAGCCTCTTAGCACTGTTTTGCCTCCATAACAAAATGAAAATTCGAACAAAATTAAATTGTCTTTTTATGGAACATAACTTACAGGTTCATACCTGTGGACCTGTAGGTATCGGTTGGTAATCCTAGGAGTGACGCTAGTACGTCTTCTAGCGATGCTGAGCTCGGCGATGAACGATCGGGTGCGATGGACAATGATGGCAAAGGTGTTGCTATATAGTGGGGGTCGTAATTTAGTGGCTTGGATTCCATTTGTTTTTCAAAAGATTTTTTATCGTTTTTTTTTATTAGTTCGTCTGTGATGAAGGTGATGGATGAAATATCAAAGCGGTGAGCGTATATAATTTAACCAAAGTTGCACTGTGAGGTGGGAGAGGAAGTTACACAAAAGCAAAGCAACAAAAGTCCATATAATTTTAATTTTGATTTGCTTTCAGTGGGCGAAATTTGAAGCAAGGTTGTATTTTTTTTGGACTTTCCAATTTGGAATTAGTAACAAAAAATGAAACTGGTAATGATTTGAAACCAATCTTTAAATTTTGACTTGTCGTAATTACTGAAAATGTTTATGAAATACGCACACACAAAAACTTGGAAAGGACTAGATGTGTAATGAAAACGAATTTTAACGATAGCGATTTTGTTTTTTTGATTTCATACAAGAAACAGGGTTCTATGAACTCCATGCTTGGGAGAAAACATTTGTATGACACGCACAATTATTTCTAGTAGGGATCGACTTACTAAAACTGTCATAAACTGTATGTTGATATGAGTGTCTGTTAACGCGAATAATTTATCTATGCAGATTCCATTTATGAGTTCATTTTATCCTTTTTTTTATTAATCATGTGTTCTGTGGTCTTTTCTGATTATTAGAAACCATTTTCTGTGATATTTTGTAATTTTACACTAAAACTATTAACAGTAAATACCAACATGGTTTTGTGAAAGGAAGACGATCTGCTTCAAATTTGTTGTGTTTATCTTCCTTCCTTTGTGAGGATTAATCATCAGGCGTTAATTTTTAAACTAACAAGGGTTTCTTCCGGTATTTTCAGATTGGATATACAATATACATACATAACATTTCAGGGAAATCACTTACGACCTCTTCTGTTTAGTTTGTTAATAACACGAGCACATCTTTATCCTAATTTGAAATGACCATGGAAATCTATTGCTGTCTTAACGACTGCATTCTACAACAGCCATTGAAATAAGTTTGTTACGTGGTGCGCTTCAAATTATCTACCTTTTAACGTAGGCACACTCATGTCTTTCTCATGCTACAATTAATTCACAGTATTAAATTGATGGAAGTGAGTTATTACGATTTAACATAGTGGAAGATCTGGGTGTTACTTTTAATTACAACTGCGATTCGCCCTCAGAGGGTGATTGATTCTCTATCCTTACACCCATGCAGAGATCGTTTAAAACTTATTTCCATGGAGACACTTGAGGAGAGCCGCCCGATCACCAAAATCGTTGTCAGTTCCAAAATTTTCAATGGTGACTACGTTTGTGCACAGTAGTTGCTGTCGTTGTTTATGATATCTCTTTCTTGTCTCGACCTTAGAGTCAACTGAATATTACATATGCCTTAGCATCGCACTAACTACAAAATAAACCAACTAATTACATTTATCGCTAAATTGTTTAATTTACACCGCTATATTATTAATTTCGACCTCTCCTAACATTCCTAAACATAAATTCTTAAAGTTCCAGTTGTGAATTTTGTTTTAGTATATATTTATTATTTACTTCTTTTAAGAAATGCTCCATTCTGGGCAAATATAGGATTTGTTAAATACATATTGTCCGTATTTATTTTAAATATACCATTTCTCTTTTAAATACAGCATTTTCTCAATTAAACTAAAGTAGAACCCATTCAAAAATAGACTTTTCCTCAATTAAATGGGCCCTGGGAAAACCCCGAATTCATTTAAATAAAAATTGTATTCAATTAAATGAAACTTATAAATTTCTTTTCAAACCTAATTTCTTTCTAATATTTTGTCCTCTGGAGGGAGAGGTCGCGGACATCAAAATAGAGACTCCCCATTGGTAGCTGGTTCAAGTTTCATTATCATGTCCATTACAAAGTGGGTACAGTCTTCTTCTGGGACCTTATCTAAGGTCTCACTTATATACACATAGAAACAAGATCCTTGTCAAGTGCAGAATTTAGCGATAAAAGTAGGATAGCTATGAAGAAATCTTACGAATATATATCAATATCAGTATAATTTTCAGAGAGAAAATATATTGAAAATAATTTAGTTTTGAAAGGAAAATTGTTTGAGTTTAATTTAATTTTAAATAAGTTTTACTTCAATGTATTCAGAGTTTTTTCTTTTTGGAATAAATTTTTTTGTTCTGAAAAAGTTTAATTGTTTGTATGTATGTAATTAAACAAAGTATTTTTGTAATAAGCGACAGTTTCAAATTCTGTTGCAATGAGCCAACACTCTCATAACTCATTAACCAACGCATATTGTCCTGCCTTTAACCTAGCCCGGACTGCAACCAATGCGCATGATTTTTTTATTACTCAAGACGAGACAAAAGTTTGAACATTTGGGACATTGAGGACATTTTTTTCATTCTATTTTTTCCATTCTATTTTTCCATTGGACGTTTTTTCCATGGTAATTTCTTCCATTTACTCATTAATTTTCTTTTTCCTGTAGACATTATGTAAAAGGTAGTTATTCAGTCAGGAGACAATGTGTGAAAGGCAAATGTTCAATTATAGAAAATAAAACTAATGGAAAAATGTCCATGGAAAAAATGATCATGGAAAAGTGTCCATTAAAAAATGTCCGATATAAAAAATTTTCATGGTAAAATGAATTGATGGAGAAAAGTACTATTGCAAAATTTAGAATGGAACCCCAACAATTTTAAAGGATCAGTCACACAAAAGTGCCGAAAAATGGGTATAAAAGACAACTTTATATTCACCTAAGATAATGATCCCAAGCACACAGTTGTAAATACAAAGCTCTGGCTGCTCTACAATATTCCACAATACCTTCAAATCCCATCACTATCACCAGACAAAATATCTATGAGATGTTTTAGGGAACAAAATAAAAACTTGCCAGATTTCCAATAAATTATAGTTAAAAACTGATCGTTTAGAAGAATGAAATACTATAACTGCACAAATAACGGAAAATCTGGTAAAATCAATGCCGCGTAGGGTGGAAAGTGTGATGGAATGGAAAGAAAGAAGGACTACAAAATATTAAGTGAGACACTGGTTATTAGTACGGTTAACAAAAGTGATAATAACATATATGAGGTTTTTTTTCAGAAATTGAAAGTGAGCGAATACGCGTTGAATATGCGTTGAATTGAGCTGTCAGTACTTTTACTATTCTAAAATGTAGTTTGAAATTTTTTATTTTTGAAGTTTAGCTTATGGCTAGGCCTACGTAAGACCAGGTTCGAATGTTGCAAGTTGGGTACAAAACTGTACGATGTACCAATGTACGATGTACGAGGAACGATAATAAAATCAAGCAGCCGTTCATTTCGCTCACGATTTTTTACCTCGGCTTTGTTTGTAAACACTGACAATGCTCGGGATATGGTACACCGTACATTGTCAAAAAACACGTTGGTCTATAGTCAGCTTTAAATTTGATATGAAAAAGTTTAGTAGATGTAGGTACTGTTTTTATAACAGAGTTTTGAAAGTTCTTTTAAGTATTACGATTATTATTTTTTTAAATCAACAAAAAATTCTATGAAATCAAAACGGTATATGTATACTTTAGACGTCGGTGTTGACTTCTTCCTACATTAGAGAAATTTATTTTGTTATAATTATCATAGATTTATTTAGTTAGAGAATCAGAGAGGATGAGAGTTTAAATTTAAATTTTTAAAAAAAATTTAGGAACGACTACAAATGGGCGTTAGCTATTCAAAAATCGCTTACTACCCCAAAAATAAGGAGTCTAGAAAAACCACCATGATTACTACCCCAGCAAAAAAGCGCAGTACGCAAAAAATTGAACAGTTCAGGTGTAACGACTAGAATTTCAAAGTGTTTCAATTTGTGATAATCATAAAAATATTATTGCTCAATTTTGTTTTAGTAACGCTTGCTAAACAAAATATATGAAATTCGCGAAACAGTAAATTTATTAGCTTGATAACCAAAGTAACTTGAAGACGCAATTACAATATAAAGTTTGTGTAAATCTATTGTTCATTAAGCCATCTTACAAGCTAGTGTGTTTCTAAGTCTTCTAGGTTAAGTGTAAATATTTCTAGAAGCTGAATAAAAAAGCTATGAGTATGTTATAATAAGCTTGTGCGGTGGGTGGATGCAATACCTACATAAATAAGCTGTGGGATTCTGAAGCATGCCAATGCGTGCAATTAAGTTAGTAATTGTTTTTTTTACATTTGTGTGGTATTTGGATTTCAGTTTATGTAGTTCCGATGTACATATATGGGTGTATTCTAATGTTTTAGTATATCATAATTTGGCAAATATAATAACTTGTTTTTTTTATTATTTGAAACTAATATAAGTCAAAATGTGTTAAATCACACCTCGAATCACGAGGTCTTCCTAATGGAAAGAATTTCTTGTTTTAGTACAAAACTGTATTTATTGTTCTAACCAATTAGGATGCTAACTTATAATTAGCAAAATTGGCGAAGTTATAAACAAACTAGCAGTTTTCACATGTAATGTATGCGTAATGTATCCAGTAATGTGGATGATTCTCATATTGAGTTCATTAGTGTTAATTGCTGCCGAATGCCCGCCAATTCTATCAATAATTTCAGAAGATAAACTAGACCGAGCTAGAGATCAATATTGAGCTACATATATTCCCGGTAATTTTAGTCATTAAACAAATTAATAATCGTTGGTCGAAATCGTTACTTGATAGTTGCAGCCTTGCAGCTAACGATTCGTCGGTGAATAGTTTGCTACATTCTGGTCCATAAATTGCAGGTGTCTCCAGATTTTTGTGATTAGTTAAGTTCAAGCTCAAGTTAATTTTGGTATTCTACCAATTGCGGTTTCCCTTTTTCTGGCTTGTAATACATATGTATATGGTTTGGCTGTATTTCATTTTTTTGCAAAAATTTTCGAGTTTATGTCAATATTAATTTATGTGTATAGTTGTTGTTCTCTGAGCTATTCTCTGTTTCCCAAGGTGTATTGTGGTTTGGATAGTTTTGCATACTTTTCACTTAATTTTTGGTTGTTTTCTTCAGTATTCTAATGGCAATACTCCCGCTTCGGCGTGGAGACTATCGGCAGGGCTTGTTCTGCTCTCTCTACTCTAATCCGAAAGAATTTATTCTTTTAAACCGTCATTGCGTGTGGGAGATACCATTGTCAGTCAGCCAGTCATAACTGGAATTGCTGCTCTTAAGTAAATTTCATCTGAGAATATTTTAGTGCCTTAATGAACAGGTTCTACAGACCTTTCACTTAATTTTTAAAATTGTTTCGAAGCACATGATAAAATAGGGTGGATTTTAACTGATCGCATAGTTGTTTTTCTGTAGGTATACCAAATATCGGAAAGATGAGCTTTTCAGGTAAAAAAAACCTAATCTTTTATTATGACACCTTACTTACAATTTTATTCCTGAATAACTTGTTTTCAAGTTGGTGTTCTGAACGTATGCGAAGGAAAATTTCCATTTTTAATTCCGAATATTTATTTCAACCTCAGAAGATACAAAGGCCATCTGGACAAAACAACCTTTTTGAATTGTCGGCTTGCGCCGCAAACGCGTCGTCGGGCTGAGCACATTTATACATGTGGTGATTAACCTAACAATTTTTTATGCAAATTTTACTCTGATCATCGTCATCTTTATGGCATTATTCAATGTCCAGACATTTTTGTTATACTTACAGCGTGTTTTTAGGAATCAGTAATAAATGATAGTTAAGCAATAGTTAAACAATTATTCCAAAACAAATTATTTATTATGTGTTGAAATCAATATTTTTTAAATCCCATTTGAAATTCAACTTGCACTCAATATTAAGCTATTCGTAATGCCGTCCATATATTTAGGTACCTGTAGGTAACAACGGCGACATGATGATTTTCATATATGTATATATTGCCATTATTAAAAAATATTAAAAAAGGTATTGATAGGAAACGAAACTATATATTAACTAAGAATTGAAAGGAAAGAAAAGAAAAAAGGAAAAGAAAATAAGGAATAAAAACCAAAAAAAAGGCAAAACAGAAAAACAAATTGTTAAGAAAAAAACATTTATTCACCTTTTGGAAAATAATATAATTTCGTACTAACTTAATAGAGACAAATATGACATTTACAGAATATCTTGTTTGCTATTTAAGTCGAAATCAAAATGGTTAACATTATATTATTTTGAAAAATTATACATTGAATCATCCAACTAAATACACTACGAATATAAAGCCTATTCTGTAAAAATGCTTTTTTGTTATTTTAAAATAATTATTTGATGTGTGTAAGGCCACTTGTTTCATTTTTAGAACATTTAGAAATATATTATGTACATACACGTCCAGAACCAATCTGTTTAATTTCTTTATGTTCTTCGTGGTACTATTTCTTTTATTAAGATCGGATATCATTCCTTACACTTACAGAATGTAGAAAAAATTTAATATATTAGGAGAGGACGAGGTTCGCACTTAGTTAGTGAAAATGCCACCTGCTTTTACAGCAGCAAAAATAAGGAACTTCCAACACATTTACACCAACTAAAAGACTATTCCACGCTCTCACAGTAGATACTTCAAGATGGTATTGACTGGAGCTTTCTACCTCCTATAGAACTTAAGTTTGGTGGCATGTGGGAGACGGGCGTACAATCCTTCAAATATGACATGAGAAGACCCGCTGATAACAAAATATTAACGGTAGAGGGTTGGTGATGGATTTAATACAGCCGTATTAATACCATTTATAGTATGCATCGAAACAATCAGAAATGCAGGATGCCGTATTAAAAACTCTTTACTCTAGAGAAGTAAACTAATGTCAACACACGCTAACCACCACTATCATCTAGGAGACTATAGCCCATGACCTCTAACAGGAGGATATACTTACGCATCTTGCGCAAATAGAAAGGTGTTTAAATTCACGTCCCGTTTGGGCATTTTACGATGACCCTTTCACAGCTATCACTCCAGGTCATTTTCTCATAGGAGAAAATTTAATTACCGTTCTCGCATCTACCTTGGTAGACACTTCAAAAAACTACATCGTTGGGATCTAGTGCAGGTTACGTATGAGGATCTCTGGAAACGTTGGCGTAAAGATTAGCTCCAGACGAGCAATACACATAACAGGCGGACTGAAAAGTTCGTAGGCTAGCATAGAAAAAATTATTTTTTTGATAGAATTTGATTTTATTATTCAATATAGTTCCCTTCGAGGGCGATACAACGATTATAGCGGTCATACAATTTTTCGATACTATTTTTATAATACGATTTGTCTTTAGCCTCAAAATAGGCTTCAGTTTCGGCGATTACCTCTTCATCGGCGCGAAATTTCTGTGGAATTGGATCCGGTGTGAAATAATGGAGCCATGTTTCATCCATCGTCACATATCGACGCAAAAATTTGGATTTATTACGATTGAACAGCTCCAAACACTGCTTAGAATCATCGATGCGTTGTTGTTTTTGGTTGATTTTGAGCTCCATCGCGGCACCCACTTTGTACAGAGCTTTCGCATATCCAAATATTCATTTACGATATGACCAACACGTTCCTTTGATATCTTTAGGGTATCAGCTATCTCAATCAACTTCACTTTACCGTTATCAAAAATTATTTTGTGGACTTTTTTGATGTTTTCGTCGGTAATAGCCTCTTTGGGGCGTCCACTGCGTGCATCGTCCTCGGTGCTCATTTCGCCTCGTTTAAATTTAGCAAACCACGGTGCAAAGTCCAAATAATGTTTATCAAGCCAAGCCTTGGTTTCAACAGTATTTTTTTTCGCCAAAAAGCAATGCTTTATTAACCCACGAAATTCCTTTTCATCCATTTTTTCAAAGTAACAAAAGTTCTTTCACTAAAAATGCTATAACTCAGATACTAATAATACAACAGCTGTCAAATTTATACACACGTCTTTTAAAGGTTAGGGCTAACTAAAAATCATATGGATTTGATACTAGTAGAGCCATCTATGGGTCAACCTACGAACTTTTCAGCCCGCCTGTTACCATACACTTCAATCGGCACTTATAAGGGCCACATGATGTGGCCGACCATATTTCGTCCCCCCGGTTCACATTGGGTAACATACACACACATATTTATCCGCAGGGATTTACTCATTCGCCTGGATCCAGATATCGAGTTACCACTTAGTGTAGTTCTTGAAGACTTCATTTAGGGAAGTTTTTTTTTGTTCAGGATGACGAAGGCTACAACTTATCTAAATTTGATCCAATTTGACCGATACGCAATTCTCATACAAAGTATATGGGATCCTTTAGTCTACTCTAAAATAGGAACTAACTATATAGCATTTCTGTGAGAGGCTTAGATTGACAGATATTTGGCAAAAGCTAAAAAGAATCGGAAATTTTCGTGGTTTTCTTCAAGATGACGCTGGCGATAAAAACTTTCGTTGGTAAACCTGTGGAAATTTGTTAGGGTACCAATCAGTACAATATACAGAAAAATCAGCTTCATCTTAATTAATTCGGAAATTTTTATGTCGATGTAAGAAGCAACACAGAAAAATTTAAAGGATATATTATTTGTTCCGCCTTCTGCACCAAAATGAATTCGAAATCTAATAGTAAACTAGACGTTCAGCTGTTCCATTATGTAACAAAAATTACATCATAATTATTTTCGCCGTCTTGCAGAGCATTTCCAAAGTTATCAATCAAGTTGTTTTCTACTTAAATGTTCACTGCAGGACAACAAGAGAGTAGTATATGTAGTATAACGAGATTTTTCTAGTGGTTACAGAAACTTCGTATCATCGTCCCTGGGCTATGTGTCATTCGGTAAAATTTTAAATCAGTGGCTAAATTCCCAATTAATTTTTTATGAAATTTTATTAAGTTCTTTTCATATTACTTATTATGCGATTGCGTTTTGTACAGATCTTAGCTACTGGATAAATTTAAAACCCCATTTAAGGCGAATCGGTCTTGTCTTAATACATATCCGAGTACAATGTATCTTTTTATGTTATAAATGTTCATACTAATTTCGTTAAACAAAACATAATAAACAGGTGTACCAACTCTTAGTTTCATAGTTAAATTCAGACATTTTGCAAGGAGCAAAAACGGCAAGACCGCTGCCTGAGCCGGTGGGAGCATTGGAATTAGTTCCTGACGTCAAACTGATATACATACTCATTTCATTACAGATACTTTGATTATTTCGTTTAATGTATCACATTGTGCTCATTTCAGTATCTGTTTCAAATGTTGTCATCTATCCAAAGTTTTAACGCATTCTTTGTAGCTTATTGGAATATACTAATGCTAATCGAATCTAACAGGTAAATACATATAGTGGTTGTGCGAAACTTCAACAGCAATCACATACATCAAGATCTAGAATCGTGATATTCAGCCATGAGGTATCCACATTAGGGCGATCAGAACGTCCACAACTTTTATTTGTGTATTATTAAAAAATATTACAATCGTTATCTTGCTTTGTGTATTTCGTGGTAAATTTAATTCCCAGCTACCGTTAAAACGACTATGAAAATATTCAAATTTTATTTAATTAACGTAATACTCAAAATTTTGTTTTATGTTAAAAGCTCTTTTCAAAAGTAATTTTATCATGGGAAAATTGGTTGGAGGCGGTAAGGCACTGGTTGTCACATATCAACACTGTGTAAGCGTCGAGTACTTTTTATATATTTACAAAATTCAGTAAAAATAATAAATCGCCCAAAATCAAAGAAAAACTCTTTCAAAAAATGTCAAAAATATCTATTTGTCTATTCAACTACATAAAAAATACAAATAAACTTAAAAGTATGAATGGGACAAATGAAATAGTACACAAATGTGACCTATTGTCTGGTGTGATAACAGTACAGAAATAACAATAATAAAATAAGAAATTACATTTCATGTGCTCAATACGTATGCGAATGTTACGTAAGCAAAAAGCGCTGACAAAAATCAAAGCTGAACAAAAACAAGAAACGGAAGTGTTACAACGAAACGGCGAGAAGCGTATCTAACTCTACACAAAAATCTGTAATATGTAAAAATGATAATTAAAAAATAATCAAATGTAGCAAAATCCAAATGAGTTCGTGTAATTGGTATATGTATAATTGTACGCTAATTACTCTCGTTAGGTCTTAAAAATTCCGAATCAATTATCATTCCTCTCGTCTAACTAAGGAGTAAGGTTATGCAGTAAATCAATAAATGGTTTTAAAACTATACAGATACATTAAAAGTAGTCAATAGTTTCTTGTCCTCTCTTACTTATCGAATAGGTATATAATTTATGTTTTGCTTTATCTTTCAGCTCTAACTCTAAATTATCGTTGACTCACCAACTCCATTCATTCGCAATGCATCCGATGTCGATGTTATGCCCGAATGTATCGACGATGTTGCCGTTGTTGTCGTGTTTGTATTCGTATTGAAAGAGTTCTCAATGATCGGCGTTTGCGGCGACTCTACTGGACGAATACCCACAAATGAACTTTCAAGCCAACATTTCCTGAAATTTTTACAAATTCATTAATCCATCGGTAAGAATTTTTCAATATTTGTTTGAATAAAAGTTTTAAATTCAATGTCTACGCCAAATTTTGATGATCATTTTGCATTTTAGTTTAACAACTACCCAATCCAATCCCTCTCAATACTATGGGATAAGCAAACCCTTCTTTACCCTTACGATTAACGGACCTAATATAGGCCATTTCGATTTTGGCTAAGCGTCGTGCGGTTGTGTATTTTTGTAACGCCAAACCTTTTCTAAAAAAGTATCTATTGCTAATCGCGCTGTTTCTGTTTCAAACCCGATACGTCTTTTCCACTCGCCAATAAATTACTTCGACAGCGTTCTTCTTTTGATTATTTCCAATTCCGTAAGAATATTGTGTTATGATCAAATGATCGTCTCCCAGATAAAATAAGATTCTAGTTCTTAAAATATGACAGGAAATTTTCACATTTGGGCTTTTTGTTTGTTTTAAGTATGTATGGAGGATTTATATCTTTCATTCGCAAACCTACAGACTTCAAAGTGTTCATACGATGGGAATGCGAACTAAATTGTTAACTAAGGCAACTTTTCAACAGTAGTTAGAAGGAAATTTAAAAGTGAGCTTTGACTAGAACTTAGCTCCATATTTGCATTACAGAATACGGTCTCTTAATTTTAGTGCCAATGGTATGAAAACGAATGAATTTTTTAACCAGAATTATGGCTGCATGTACAACGGGCCTATAAAATAAAAGCTAAGAAGGGAATTTAAAAATTTGTATTTCGTACCCTCAAAGATAGATTTTCAAGCTCGAACAGTAGCTATGATTTTTAAAAATATTCAAAATTCAGAAGAAGATCAAACGAACTAATCATAGGTTTTAATTTTAACAATTAGTGAACATGATATTCACAAAAACTTGGCTTATTGGATATAATTGGAAAAGTGCTAACACCACCTAAAAATCAAATAATAAAAAATAAAAAAAAAAATTCTAAATTCATAAATAATCTACAATTTGTTTCTGTTGAAGAAAGTAAGAAAAACTATAGCAGAGCAGAGTGTAAGAAAACTCAGTAACCCACTAATTACTAACTAATTTCAGTCACAGCGCGGAAACGGTCAGGTTTTCAAAAAAGAAAACCTCGGACACTTCAGCGACTAGCTATAATATGAAAATTACCAGTTTCTAAAAAAATTAAGCTTGGTGTGTAGCTCGAAATCAAGATTTCCGTACAATTTTGGGCATAACTCAAAAACTGAGGATTGAAGTAAAAAAAAATATTTTATCAAGCCCTTTAAATTCATACTCTATAAAATTCGAATTCTTAATTTAATTGTTATAAATTTCAATACAAATATTTTTGCAATACTTTCTACAGAAATATGTAGTTGCAGGTAGATAAATGACTTCTGCAACTGTGTCAAAATGCAAGCAGATAGCATAGCAATAGCAATAATAGTTACTGACAAAACCGGGGGTGACCTACAGGCACCGAAGCTTCACTATAGGGATTCTTAGTATGTTTTAGTTACAAAACTTTAAAAGTAGACAGACACCAAAGCCTCTCTATATGGGTTCTTAGTACCTTTTAAGTACAGAACCCTAAAAATCGCGCATTTGATTAATTGAATGGAATTTTCACTAGACTTTTGTCAAGATTGGTAGGCAAATACGATAGAATCGAAGATCATAAAATTGTTTATAAATAATACCGTCGCGTTTTCTTATTGTTCTCAATTTATTTAATTAATTAAAACTTCCAGTATTTAAGAGGCATCTAAGAGGGGATCATTTTTTTTTCCTTCTTTAAAACACAAAAGACGTAGTTTTATTATTGAGTACGCGCTGATAGAAAGAGCAGCTAAGGATTGATATCGTTTTGCCGACATCGACCTTATTTATCAACACGATTTCAAAGAGTGATGAAATTGAATTCCCAAATATGAATTCTGGTATATTCAATTATTGAATTTTTTAGGCCAATGGTAAGTATTGCTATAATGCTAAATATGAGAAGATATCAAAATAATGCTAAAATTCTTTAAAAACTATCTCCAAATTGCATTTAATAAATCTGCTATGGACTGCTTTATTTTATCACGTTTTTTGGTATACGTGCATTTTGTAAAGGTTTAATTAAAAATACCGAAATTTGATTATGCCAACAAATAGTATTTCAAGCTTACACAAAGTTGAATCACCATTCGGCATTAACTTATTAATTTTAAAAGCACACTCTTTAGGATGATGAACAAAAGCAATGTGTTTAAAAATTATGAAACTATCAAGGAGGATAACGTATCATGTAAAACTGGCTTTCAACTGTATGGAATTATCAGACGAACGTTATGCGCTAGTATCTATTTATTCAGTTATTTCAACAGTAAAAGAGGGTTATCTGCAGAATAAATAAAAGTGAACTTTGTGTATATATACTTTTTCTTCGTCGTTTTAAGCAATATATGAAAGTTTCTAATGAGTATCTTAACAGCATCGCAAGTTGTCATGTCATGAAAATAAGGCTTAAGCGAGTATGTCGCTTCCTTTTCGTCAGATGTAGTAGGTTATTATGAAAATTGTAGACCAAAAATTATTCTACAAAAATGTTTTAATACATTTTTCGCGTCTAACCAACTGTTTTCATGATATGAAGGCGAATAAATTTAAAATGTTTAATGAATATTGGGTTTTCACATTATTTTAAAGTTTCTATGCTTCATGAAAATGGTAACCCATTTTGTAAAGAATTTTCATAATTCGCATAATTAAAACGCTAACGCGAATGCATGGGATTTCTCCTGTGAGTTTATTTCGGCACCGATTTCAATATTTTAACACTCGTAGAATTGAATCGAAAATTAATTAAAGAAATTAAGGACGGCACCCCCAATATGGTAACCGAAAATTATCAATTTCAAAGGACTACTATGAAAACGGGTCGTTATATAGCGACTAAATTTTCTCAACTACCTGAACCGTTTTCGATGGAAGATCCACACTGGTAAATTGCTTTTCACCGTGCGAAGCCGGGCACAAAAACTACAACGCTTTAAAAACGTATGATCAATAAGAAGCCAAATATTCAGGAAAAATTTTTTTTGCGATTTTTGGGACACATAACCTTAAATAACTTGTAACGTTCGGTACGATATCAATGCACGATGAAACGAAGCTGTCCATAAAAATAAATTCCTTCTATTTTTTCGGCAAATAACATCTAAAATTAATTGGACTAGTATACGAGTACGTATAGCAATACGTTCAGATTTTGAACATCTTACCTACTACATATGCTCAGACTATTAGAAGGAATACGTACTTACTATAATGTAACGTTGACATTTTTGATAGGCCCTTTCAATTTTCTTTACAACTTTTTGGCCACATCTTAGCGGAATGCTTTACTTATTAGCTGTTTTTGTTTTTGCAATTGCAAATATTTTGGTTAAATTTTGAATAAATTTTGATAATTTGCCAACACTGGCTAATGTAACTAGCTCTAAGTAGTCGATTTTTTAAAGAAAAAACTCTCGATAGGCCACTTAACATTTTTTTTTGATTCCTAAAAGATTTTATTGAAACTTCGTAGGATCGTTTCTGATGTTGTCTTTATTGTTACATTTCTTATATCCTATGGCTGTTTTTTATCACCCAGAGAATAAAACATTTGTTCGAAAATTACAAAATCTTCAAATCATATTTGTAAATCCAAAAATTGAAAATTTGCCATTTTAACGACAAGTTTTATTCATCGACTTTTTGTTTTCGTTTGAATAAAAATCTCAAAAAAGACAATTTTGGGAATGAGAACGTCCGCCTTCCTGTTTGATTCGCCGGCCTGCAACGATAATTAATTTTTAAAACGTGTTCTGTTGAAAAATGTACAAACTTTTAAAGGCATTTTATGAGTTTTAAAGAAATAAATTAATTGATGAGAAAACCATATTTGAACAACATTTTCGAAATTTGAGTTTTTGCAAACATGTTTTAAAATAATTACGGAACGTGGAATTCATGTGTTGTTCGCCACATTTTTATAAGCCTTTAATTTCTTTCTGAAAACCTGAATTTTAAATTTTGGCAAAGTAAAAGGGAAATAGAAATTGTCAGCATCTAAATGATAAAAATAATGTCACGGTTTAAGGTCCCATCCCTATCAAAACCAATGAACTGAAGACACAATAGCTCTACAACTTTAAAGGCTTCAATTCGCTTAAAGGACACGTTTAAAGTCCATCCCTTTCCAAGTCATTTAAAAACGTAAATCATCCAAGGCACCTCTTTGCGGCTCATATACCTCAAATTTTCCCATCCCGCTCGAATGTGGGACCGAACGACAAAAAATTATAAAAATTAAATAAAAGCGGAAGCCTGTCGCTGACAGGGTGAATATGCCGGATTTTCCGCTTCCTACGAGATGAGGCAAAAAAAGTGAAATCCGCTCATTTATTGATTTTCCCATCCAACCACCATCCCCAGCACCACACCACAACATTGCCTCAGGACTAAAGTGGCTCTAATAACCTGTCAGGTACCTTTCACCTCGTATTTTTAGGCTAAAAACATTTGAGCTGGGATCCCAGAGGGCATAGTGGTTTTGGGAGGGTGTGTGTTCGAAACCGCATCTTAGCTCGGGCATAAATCACCCACTGTACCTCCTTCAAGAGGTCCTTCCTCGTTACGGGTTTCCAATGGCACACGATGGAGTTCTGGTGGCTGTCGTCTCCGTGGCCTTGCCACCTGAGATATAAATATGACACCAGAACCCCACAGTGGGTGGCGTTTCATTGCACTTTCAACTTCAGTGGGGTGGCTCATTTCGGGCGCACTTTTGGTAAGGAAAGAGCACGGAATAATAAATCCCAGCACGGAGCTGAAGTCAAACGAACGTGCAGCGAGGAAAAATTGGACTGTCTTGGTGCTACCGGGTGTGCACAAAAAGAAACAGAGATGGTCCCCGACATGGGACTCCGTTGGCATTTGTCCAATTTTCCAATCCCCAGCGACAGCTCGACATGGGTAATTGAGGGAAAACCTAACTAGGCGGTAGACTGCAAAAAGCGAGAATTTCTCTGCAGGTGCGGGGGGTGGGCGTCGTCCTACCGTTTATCTTCGCAAAGAAAACTTTTGGCCATTGCGAGGTCGTTGCTATTGCGGCTCTAATTTATGGCAATGCGCATTTACCTGGAACTAGGACTTGTTGATCTGCTTCGAGGCGCTCTGTTCGTCTGATCGTTGACATAGTGCACAATAGCTGACGTGACTTCTTTAATCGAAGACTGTATTTCTGGTGTCACAGCGGGTTCTGGTTTCGGTGGTTTCTGAGATAGTAGTGAAGACGCTAGTCTACAAGTAGAGGGTAATTAAAGTTAATTGCTGAGAATTAATGTCCTATTACCTTTCATGAGGTGTTCGAGGTTGTGCCAACTTCTCCTGACTCCTCCACCCGAGATATGGCTGCCTGAATGAGTTCCTTACTGAGGTCCCTCCAACAGATATAAAACTAGAATTAGCTGGTCCGCCTCGTGAGAATGATCCACGTGTCGAGACACTGGGTGATGTTTGTGTTGAATTCAAATAAGACGTTGACCATCGGGAGAACCCTATTTGACCTCCGTGATGGCTGTGCGCTGATGGACTTAGCAAAAGTGGGCTACGATCTGATCGCTGTGAACCAAGCGAACTGAGCGATGTGGTCTTAGAGTTTAGGCCAGTCCATCGGCCTGAATCTGAAGCACGCTTCCGTGTAAAGCTTCCTGGTTTGTAGCCCGACTCTGCTGATTTTGGTGTCGAACTGTATTGGCGGAACCAATCTGGTATATTGAGGCGCTGCAACGACGCCTGAACACGTAGTTGATGTTCGCTTAGTGCTGCTGTGCTATCGTGTGATTTCTGGAGCTCGTTCTCAGGAGGCTAAAAGTATAAGAAAAACAAAAATCACATTAGTACCACAGAGAAAAAACGCTTTTCAAAACTACAGACTTCGACAGAAATTTTTATGCTCATTGTAATCAATTGAGCAGACACTAACGAAATACGGAGTCCGAATTCTTCTATTTCACAACGAAACTACTTTCTAATTGATTTATGAAGCAACACTGCACAATTAACGCAATCAGATATTTTAGTCAAGTGAAACAGATCCAGAGCTGCTTACAGATCTTATCAGGAGATGACCTGTTCCAGCTATCGTGTGGTTTGACCTGAAGAAGCCAACTGATTACTTCTCAGGTTAAAGAGATAGACGGGGTGGAGTAAATTGGCCGATGATTGTCGATCAACAGAAACGATCGTGAAACAGAATAGAAAACAGTCTAATTGTTCCACGTAAATCTACAGATAATTTCTAATAATTGAGTGGCATTGAGTGTCATTGAATGGCACTTAGTAGCTAATGTTTTCAAATACAAGTGCTGACTCCTTAGACGTCATGAATGTTAGGTACTGATCACGCCGGTCAAAGTCGAGCACATTGAGAAACATAATGCTATAATTAGTGCAATGAAATTGCGGTGACTAACCTAATTTTTAAATCAAAATAAAATCAGCGGCTTTTATTTAACTGTAAACGAGTGCAATAACCATTAGAAGAGTGATAGCGCATAGTTTATTTTTATTTGCTGAATTATGAACATTTTATTTATTATTATTATTAGACTTTATAGCTTACTAGTTATCTTTTTAGTACTCCGTAAAGACGATGTGCGACATGGCGCATTACCTTTTGCAGAATCAAATGTTTGTCAGATCCATCCCATTTAATTGACTTCTTGACGATAACGTTCTCTACTAACCGTAAGTGTATTGCTTTGTCCGCTCAAAATGAATTTAACGAACCGATGTCCACCACCGATGTCCACATCAAACAGCCAACTAAAGATGATGTAATGATTGTTCCAACATCACTTGTGGATGATTCTCGGCCCCAATTCTATAATTTTGGTTATTTACTAACCCATACAGCCAAAAAGAAGCTTCCTCCATTCACAATCTTTTTAATGCCCAATTAGTGAATCGGCGACGTAGAATTTAGAAAACGGTCATTTGACTTGAATTCTTAGATCAGTCCGATCTTTTAAATTAAATAACCCAGAAATTTTTAGACTTTTCCTTGAATTGAATAAAAGGCATTGGCATTTAATCTTAATCTCTAATAATTTATTGACTCAGCTTAAGTTTAAATTCATTTACCTTCCGAAAATATGTATGAGCATTATTTTCGCGAGATGTGGTTTCAACAGGATGGCGTTTCGTGCCATACAGCAACTCAAACCATTGATTTATTTGAAATCATCATTTGACGATATTGGCCCTGTAATTTGGCCTCCAAGACTGTATGTTCAGCCATCTCTCGACTATTTCCTATAGGGTTACATGACGTCACTAGTTTATGCTGATAAGCCAGCAACAATTGACAACATAGAAGCCAACATTGTTCATGTTATTCGTAACCGACATTTTTCGAAAAAATGACCCAAAATTAGATTGTCAGAATGCATATCGTCAAGATCACATACCCGAAGTCATTTTTAAATATTAATATAATGAATTGTTCTTCTAATTAAAAACAAATTTTTTTATCAAAGTTAAGTTATTGTGTTCCACAAAAGTGTCAGGTTGTATCTACATCTGTGCACATGGAGCCACTTCTCATCGAACAAATTTAATATTTTTTTCACACTCGCTATTTAGCCTCAAAAGTACCAAAGATATCATCCATCAAATTTTTCTTACAGCCTAATTGAAACGAATATAACGTTTTGACCGAAAAGATAATTTTTTAGGATCATACATGGTTACAATGTTTTAATATGCTATTATTTCATGTTTTCCATGGACATGGTTGTTTGGCATTGCACAGTATATTTTAATAAAACTCAGATCGCATGGCAAGTAATTAAAAATGGATCGGAGATGTGATCTAAATGGATTTTGTTTTTGACCAAATATTCAAAGCAAACTAAAAAATCCATAAAAACGCTCAAAATAAACAGCAAACAAGAAGCTGGTGCTTTTGGTTAAGCACCATCATAAAATCCATAGAAGAGAAGTGGATAATAACATACCTACTGATACAGAAAGAAAAAAACTATGAGAACCTACTTGTAATCGAAGCAATTAAAGGAAACATTAACATAAAAATTTCGAAGTACACAATTTGATTTATATTTATTCAGAGGACAATATTTCGTCAAGTCATACAATCGCAATAAATATTTACATATTCCAATGTATATACAAAAATAACCTTTACATCATTCAATTTTCAAAACATCTTCGCGTCGATTTCAAGATTCTTCAAGGCGCATGCTAACAATTTCTCGTTCGAACAAAATGGTACAATTTGCCTTCGTCTAGAATTACAGGTTTCCACAGAAGATCCGACTTTTAATTTCTGCGCCAAGCAGGTTACTATTTGGTCCATTTTTGTGGAGAGTTGCTTCAAGTTCGGATCTTCATACTTCGGTTTGTCTCCAGTCTTCAGAATGGCCTCAACAACTCGTGGCTTGAATGACTTGCTGATGGACTTTTTTCGGCTGCGTCTAGTCGGTGGGATTGGAGATGGCATAGTTTTACGTGTTGTATTGCTGTGTATACTCTGATTTTGGTTGTGGCCACTTCCAAAACGATTCGGTGACAAGGGGTCATTTTGGTTGTACAAGCTGTAGGCGCCAATTCTTCTCAATGCTTCGGGGGCAATGATGGAATATCTTCTTTGGTTCTCCTTATTTTCGTTTGAGAAGTGATTTTTCGATATCACTCCCACTATCTTCGGCTTGACGACTTTCGAAATATTTTGGTACAACGATGCGGAACGACTTCCAAAGGATGAAGGGTTCTGGATGTATCTCGAACATTCACATTTACTGCAGGAACCACACTTTTCAAATTCGGATGAGATCACATTTTCTTCCGAGTTATCGCTCTCGGAATTCGATGTGCACTCAAGACTGCCTTGTTTGATTTTTTCGAACTCCTTCCTCCGCTGCCTCTCCTTCTCCTTAGCGTCATTTGCGAATTTTTCAGCGATTCGCCGTTCAATTCTCTTCAGTCGGTTCTTCCTCAACGTCTCAACGCTTTCGATGTAAAGCTTAAAACTTTCCTTATCGAATTTCGAAGTATCGATAGAACGCGGAAGCCGGTTCTTTACAAAATGAGTGTTGCACGTTTCCATATTTACTGTAGTGCTCTGCTAGATGTTATCAGTGTCTTACGAAGGTAATAACTGACTTTGTTAGCAGGGAATCGCATGCCTATATACCTGCGGTGCCATGACAACTTTTGCGACATTCTTAAATCCCTCAGGGGTGAGATAATTAAAAAATATTTCGGCAGTAAAGGTGATGTCATAAAACAATTTTCCCCGGCAGCCAGGTAAGCATTTGATTCCCAGTATTGCGGCTGGATAGCTTAATGATCTCTGTGGGATACTTCAGGTAGCCATAATTACGGGAATTTGCCGAGTTTTAAGGAAAGCCAGTTCCATCGTTATAAGGAGTACTGTAAAATCTTTGCCGTCACCGATTTCATTTTCCAAGGAAAAGTTTTATTGTTCCTTGCAAATGCTTTGTCTTGCAATAAAGACGTGATGGTGGTGGTGGTTGTGGTGCCCAGACAGATTCTCGGGCTGCAAATAAATTTGAGAAATGAGGCCAACCAGAAAGAGGATGATGGGCAGGATTATGCTTTGCTCCCGGAAGGGAACTTTTGGATATCTAGGGATTAAATCCAGAGCTCTTTTATTCGAAAACGAGCGGGCGTATTTACTTCGAACAATCACTGGTATATGCCTTTTTTTAATATCTCGGGCTTGAATAATTTTTCACTTTTTAACGCTTTTATGATTTACATATTGAAATTGTCCGTTCCATTTCAAAAAAAGTTTTCATAAGGTTTGCAATATTATCTGCCCTGCTGGCACTTTAAAGTTGATAGGTAATTTTGGATATGTTGTATATAGAACTCAGAGGTATAATAATGATATTTGTTTTATGTATAAAAGTGTAAATATATTAATGCAAAAAGGGAGGGTGGTGTTTTGATAATAACTGCTTTTGAAATCGATACCTTCGGTCTGTTGAACAAAAAACGTTCTTTGATATTTCAAAAACTAACTAAACTCTTTTCTTTTTTGATACCACAATTCGTGAGGGTATCATATTTATACTATACCTACTAGCTGAGTTACCCGGCTTCACACAGCGGCATGTGATTAACTACACATTTAGGTAAGGTCTTTCATACCATATTCAGAAATTGTGAAAAGCACTCATTTCTTTTATTTAATGGAAATCTATTAAATTACAAACAGCAGGTGCGAAAACGGAGAACTCTCGAAATTAGAAAAGCTCTGTTGTGCCATTTTGGATCCGCCATTTTAAATTGGCTATTTCTACTATAAAAATTCAAGATCTGCACCCTAAAAAACGATAGGTATTATTTTTCGTGGTATTCCTTTCAAGTTTAAAATTTTGGGTTACCATTATGGGTCTGCCATATTGAGTGTTGAAATTTTGGCGGATTTTAAATCAGTGGCTCTGAAGTTTTGTTTGTATTCATTTTCATTCAAATTCCTCGAAGTTGGATTACCAAGAACTCCCTAGCTTTAAATTTCATGACAATCCGTTGAAGTTTCATGTAGACATTATGGGTCCGCTATCTAAATTTCAGTAAGTTTGAAATTCATATCCTCTTTTCTATATTCATTTTCATTAACTTTGCTTAAACTGAAGGAGTTTCGGTAGCCAGATTGGATCCACCATTTTGAATTTGGGAATTTTGATGGCAGCTTTGAAACCAACAATCCCGAGAATCCCCATAAACTTATTTACGATTTTACGGCCACGTTTACGAAATTTCCGATATTTACGAAGTGAAACAAATTTCCTAATTTGGTTGAAGTCAAAATGAAAAATGCTAATGAAAAACGATTGTTTAGTTTTTAGTATTTTTAAAATTTTCTTATTCCAGCCTTTTCCGTTACGAATTCTACATGAATCACGATTGTTCGATTGTTTGTATCTCAGTGAATTTTACAAATTTCGATTTCAATAATTAATTCAGAATAAAAAAAAAACTCTCACTCATTCACTCACTTTCAATCCAAGAATATATTATGTATACATAGATACCCCACTCCTTAAATTCTTTATGATTCTTAAACTGAAAGTGTTTTAGTTACATGCTTCATGTATATTTTAAACATATGACACCAGCAGGTATTGAAGGTTAAGGTAAAACTGATTGGTTATTTTCAAAAGGGTAAACGAGAAAAACCCACTGGCAGCATGCCATAAAATCAATAATTCACAGAAAGGACTTCCTAACTATTAATAACATTTGCCCTGGCACGATAATTTAAGTACACAATGTGGAATTTCCAGTTAAGAAAAAAAAAAGAATTGGATATTCTAACAGATGTTTAAAACGAGATAGACTGATATGTAATCTAGCTAGACGTCAAGGGATGAAGCATAAAATTAAAAATTAAGGTTGATACCATAAAAGCAGTTAAACCCATAAGGCATAAGGCCCTGAAATTGGTGCTGAATAATAAAAATTATTATTGTAATTCCAGAAACAGGACCAGGCCCAGGCGCCGCATTAACTTCTGGAAATCTTTAATTGATAAATTAGTCCGTGACGACAATGAAGCAGGTAGGCGCCTCTTACAATTAGTGCAGGTAGATTAATGCCCCTTTAAAATGGATACATCTTCAATCATTACCTGTAGTTCATTGATTTTGTTCCTTGCGGAAAGATCACCCACCCCACAGAGATCAATCGAAACATTTATAGAAAATTTCATTTCAACGAGCGGATTGACAAGAAGCCCAGCAAGATGAAAAATATTGTTTCGCCAGAAGATAGCAAGCACTTTTACAATATTTCTTTTATATTAAGTGATACAACTGATGAAAAGGAGATTGGAGAATATCAGCAAAAGGATGAAACTATACAAAAGAAGTACGGAAATTCAGTGAGGGAAAGAGTGGAATTCTTCAACAATAAGCTGCAGAAAATTGGTATTAAGTATAAAGTTATTTTAAATAGTAACTTAAACAGTAAGAAATTAGCACCGTATTTTAAAACTGACAAAACAGAGGAGTGTGAAATTCAAAGCTCAGATAGCACAAATAAATTATGTATTACGGAAAAAGTTTCAAATAATAAAACTCCACCAAATGTTGCAGGGATTAATAAGAATATAAATTCCGCAAAAGTATCATCCAAATCTAAAAAAAAATATGATTCTTTATTATGTGGTAGTCCATCTCTGAAAAGTTGTTCTAGGAAACTTAACTTTGATGACTGCGTTGCCCAAAAAATTAATAAGACAGCTTTAAATATCAGCATCAAAAATAGTACCGAGTTGGCATCAACTTCTTTACCAAACCAGCCGATCAACCAGAAAGAAATTATAACTTCGTCAGGTCCTGTCATTTTCAATCCATCGGAGTACAAGTTCAACACAAAGGAAGGAGAATATTCAAAAACTTTTCAAAATATTTTGCAACGACTTGAGAGTAATAGGAAAATTAAAAAAAAAAATAATTTCAGCAAATTGGGCAACCCCACAGAACTAATAATGAAATCTCCCCGTCTAGTACATTCAACGCCAATAAAATCACAAACTAATACTACAACGCAAGCTTTTGGAAGTCCATATTACAATTTATCTCCGAAATCAGAAGAAATTCATAACCAACTTCAAAGTGATGTAGCGAATATTTTGTTTAATCTAAAAAATCGGGAATTTTCATCCAGTACAATTGTAAAAAAAATCTGTAAACCAATAATTAGTCATAATATAGGTTAAAAATTTATTCTTAGTAAAAAATTAGTTTCTTGTATTTGTACTTGAAATAAGAGTTTGTGATATGTTTGCTTTAATTTAAAAAAATAAAACTATTTCATTTAAACGTGTGCATTATTTTTCATTCTTCTGAATGGTGCATTTATAGATTCATACATATTACTTATATGGAGCTATTGAAGTAAGTAATATTTCAACTATTATTTCGGATAGTCCATTAAAGGTCATCGATGCAGTTCTGATTACTCTCTTAGCAGACCCATTTAATAGGAAAACCAATGTTATCAGTCACAGCACTTACAATTAACTATAGCATTTTTATTCAATATATTTAATTGAAATTCAGATTCGTGTGTCAAATTTTGGGGGCAAATAAAGAAACTTGGTATTTTGAGTACGCCATGTTGGAGCCGCTATGTCATATATCTAAAATGTTTATACGATAGTTAAACAGCGTCTCCAATATCTCTCAGAAATGCGTTTAAAGTTTCTTTGGATGGCAACACTTGAGCAATATTTATTGTACATTCGCTAATTCTTGTGAGATTACTCAGAAAATTTCGGGAAGAAAGGAATCAAAAATCAATGTTATGAATTATTAGCATCATCCATTAAATTATCCAAAATTAGACAACTTTTGACAGCAATTCTCTATTTACCCATTTTTACCAGATTTGACTCATGTCGCAGAGCATCAGTAAATTTGAGTAATATCACCAATAGTTTGCCATGATCAATGATTTTGCAACCTCCGTGGGGAACACCTTGGGTAATGCAAATGCAAACGGCAAAAAATATCGGTTTACATTTTAACCCCTTCGAATACAAAGTTATTTCTATGAGGTCAACGTAATTCGAAAACTATGAATTTTTGAATATTGCGCCAATGGAGACTTTTGATCGGCATATAAAAATTTTAGACAATAACTGAAAACCAGATTTTGGAATATTCCGCAAAAGGTTTTTGCGTATAATTGTGTATATACATTCTCTACCTGGACGTGTTTCCCTCTTTGGAAAGCCAACAAGATAGGCAAAATAAAAAAATTTACTCTATAAAGGGTATATAAATTACATGAATTTCGGAGAAAATGTGGAAGAAACATGAGCTTTTGGAAATGTTAGAGCATTTTTTCACTTTCGCAAGTGACTGTACGCGCAACGGTAGAAGCATATCCACATTTGGGGCATTTTTCGAAAGCACATTGAGATAGTATTTGCGTGGCGTGAGTTTGATGTCGCTGTGTAGAGTAGATCAGAACATAAAAAAATTATAAGGTACATCCCCAATTTAGTAATCACCTTGTAGCGCCATATATCACTTCGTGCCCATAAGAACATTTGACAGAATATTGAGGGCTACAAAATATCAGAAAATTAGCCAATTTGTCTGAAACCACTTTTCCATACAAAAAGTGCGGGATCCTTTGCAGCAATTTCAAAGACCAACATCAATAGCGTAAATATTTCAAAAAGGTCAAAATTTTACTTTGCGTTTCATTCTATTCCCCTCAAAAATAGGAATAAGTAAAATCTTGTAATCGAAGACGGCACGCTGTATTTGGTTTTCTTGATGTTTCCTGCTATGCATATTTTCTCAGAGAGATTTTTCCGTAGTTTCGAAAGTAACTGAATTTCTACATGTTTGTAATATGAACTCTCAACAACATTCTAAGTTTCATGAATGGTCATAACATCGAAAATTCGAGATCAAAATGACCTTTTCAAACTTCATTTATAAAACAGTCAAGTCTTCCCGTGAGAAGGTTTGCAATATATTCAAAATAAGTTGTTTCTTCTTTTCGAATTGTGATATGTTTGATACGATCGATTTAAAAAGATAATATTTTCAGAAGGCGAACTTTTGACACAATATTTTTTCAAAAGGAAGTAAACAAACAAATTGTATTTGGGGCTTGTGTAATATGGAACAGTATTCGGGGTATTAAATCAGAAAACCTCGAGATTAAATTATATTATAATATATTTTTATTAAAACGATAGTACATGTTCATATTGCTCAGATGTCAATACCACATATTGTAATTCTATAGAAAAAAAATCTGGGTTTCCTAGTTTCGATGGATTCTTCTGCTTCTTGTTTTTTTTGGTGAAATTATTTGTCACCTTAGTTGGTTACTGTGATTGTCCTATTGCACTAGACGATGATCGATTGCTGATGCCGAACATATTGCTGAATTTATCATTAACGCTTCTCTACTGCGTCCTTTCCTTCTTTGACCGACCAAAGACAAATCGCACCATCCTCACTAGGGATGACACAATCTTATTTTTCTTTTTATTCTTCCTCTTTCCTTCGGATCCACTCGCTTTAGATACTTCCTGCTCGGGCCGTACTTTGAAGTTTTCTAACAAGTGCTTCACTTCGTCCAAATTTCGAATGCTGGATTTAAAAGAAGCGCTATTGCGTTTAGGTGTTCTCTTCATCGACTTCTGGAATTTGTTTTCAGGCAATCTAGGCACATATTGCTCCATAAAGTCTTCAGATGCTGTCTGAAATTCCATTGGTGAATTTTCCATTGTCACACTTGTGATGGTCTTAGCTGGAGTGCGCTCTGAATTTGTAATACATGAGGTTAAATACCCACTGGCGTCGGTTTGAGTGCTGATATGGCTGACTCTGTAGTGCGAAGGAGTTTCAAATTTTCTGCTATTATTTCTTGCAAATGGTTTGTTGCTTGATCCCGAAGATGAGTAGCTTGCAACGCTGATTCGTTTTGAAGTCCGATCAAATTGCAAACGCCGAGATATGTTCCGGCAGGAACTGTAGTTTCCACTGTCACTGGTTCCCTCGGTCGAATGGACCCGCTCGTAGATATTATTTTGGGAATATTTATCACTTTCGACTTCGTCCAGATCTGTTATCATGGGTGTCTTCGTCGAAACATTCTTCGATTGCTGTGGGGGTGTGTTTACTTGGCATTGTACTAAGATTTCTCGACTCACATATTCTCCTGTAGAATGACGCTTTTGTTGGGATTCGACTTGTTTTGTGGCTTCAGTAAAATTATGAGAAAATTCTGTTTCTTCCAAAATATCTTCAGAATTCTCATCAGCTTCCTCCTGCTTTAGTTCTGACTTCCACTGATTGATGCAAAATTCCAGCAAGTTTAGGGATACTTCTACAGCTTGGAATTTCTGATCCTTGCCGTTGTTAAAATTGTCTCCAACGATTTCGTCTAGATTTTTACTGCGGGGCCGGACATGGTTTTTCTTATAACCTCCCTTTCCACCTGTCCTGTAGCTGTGGTTGATCTTGTCAAAGAACTGAATTTTGTCTCTAACGGAAGCATTTGAGCTTTCATCTAGGCACTTAGTTTGCTTCCTGGTCTTACAACTGCATTGACACCTTGAAGATTTCCTCGATCGCTGCATGCTGTTGAAAAACGAAATTTTATCTTTAACAGAAGCAAACGATTGGTCTGTTTCTGGAAGTGGCGCAAAGCTGCTGTTCATCGTTGAATTAAAAATTCTCGTTGGCTTTTGTGGACCTTCAGTGGTTTTCTGCTCTAAATTTATGGGTCCCATTGGCGGAACTTCCTGGCGATTTTTCTCTTCCTTAACTTGCTTTTTATTCACACGTACTTTTGAGTAAATCTCCTTATCGCTGGACACAACTTCGACGTCCTCACTGAAGTAGTTGAACAAGTTTCCAAAATTATCAGTGAAGTTTGTATCATCGTTGCCCTTAAAAATGCTATCGTTGATGGAGCTTATATCTGAATTGGGTATGCTGGATTCCACACCTTCGTCAAAATGGAAAACTTTCTTGCGTAGTGGGGTTTTTGGATTTCTGCGACCCTTCCTGCGTCGTGGCGCAATTTCAATCGAATCCAAAAATACGCTAAAGTCCGGCTCGCTAAAGTCGCTTGTTTTCACTTTTGACATTTTCATCATTTTATTGTCACAACTGCAAGATGATGGAAGTGGCGGTGATAACATTTGGATATTCACAAACTTTTGCAACAGCAAAATCACAATTTTAATACTACTGGTAAACTTCTGGAGATCTGCTTTGCACAAAATCAGCGGAGTTAATGATTGATTTGAGAATTTGTAGGGCCACTATATAAGGCCACTACCTGAACATGATTGTGCAGCGCAACAACAGGTAGGTACCCAAATTATTTGCGAACATCCCTTTCTCGGAATTACATCGTTTTCCCCAAAACGCAATTGCAACTGAAATCATAAAATTTTGGGATTGGTAATCGGTCCAGTTTATTAGGGTATGCACCGTCTCGACACTTCGGCGGCGGCAGGTACGGAGACCGGGGAAGGCTGCTGCTGAGCTTATGAGTTATTTAAATTAATTTTTTTATTGGCTATAAACCCATCCATATGTTAATGGCTGGAAAATCCTTCTTCTGGGAAATTTCGTGTAATACCCTGAGTTAGTAGGTACTTATTATTATTATTGCCCGGATTTTTGCCTAGGATTTTGGAAGTTATTGAGTAGCGTCCGAATTATTACCTAGATTCCTGGCACCTATTAGAGAATGGAGCCTAAATTTTTACCTAGACTCCTGGCAATTTGACAATCCCGCCTCAGTTCTCAGAAAATTTGCAATGACAATAGTTAGTGTCGCATAAAAAGAGTTTTTAGCAATGTTACCGGTCTTCAAGTGACCAAATCAAGTTTATTATACGTATACTTGTTGAGTGTTTTGCTCTTAAATAGAGTGGTCTCTGTATGTTTTGATAACAGATTAAGTGCTCATTCTTAGCCGATTTGAGTGGTATCAGAATTAATTCATTAATAAATTTAAGAGTAAGGTAGGTATCAAAAACCAAAAATGAAGTCAAAACAAATATAACACACTTGAATGGGAATATTTTTAAAAATGGGCTCAATCTGTTCTGACATTTTGAAAACTAATTTCTAGTAACTAACTCTCAACACAAACCTTTGTGTTGAACAAGAGTTACTCTGTCGAGTTGTTTTTGGTAACACTTCTCATTTCACATCATAGGTTTCAGAATTTATTCGCCAACAATATAAATTTGATTTAACCTACATTTATTCGGGGTGTAGAACTTTTGCGACAAATTCTTGTATCTTGTAAATGATGATTTTTAACATAACGGGAATAATTCTAGGCAAAAATTACAAAGGTTACCTAACTTTATGTGACTTTTGGTATTTGAAATTCATTTTCGCAGATACTATGTGCGATTTAGGTTTCAAAAGAAAGGGGGTAAGCTCACTAGATATTCTAGGTAAGACCATAATCTCAAGTTAGTCCTTGAAATCCTTAAAGTTTCTGACTTACTTACACACTCAAAAGTGACCTTATGTTCCCAACTCCCATTATCAGATGAACCGCTCAAAGCAAACATTTGGGGCTAAAACTGTTTCTTCAACTATTCAAAAACCATGAAACTTTCAAAGTTTTGTGGTCATCTACACGAGCCTCTAACATCGTTCACGGTCACACACTAAAATTATCCTTGCTCGCAACAACCTGTAAATTGGGATGGCCCCCTCGGACTCATTGCACCCTTTCAACTTACAGCTGCACTGCAAGCACGTTTTCTTAATCGATAATGTTTCCTTAGTGCATGCACAAGGCAAACCAAGCCTTGGTGTGGTATCGCTAACATATGGTCCCCCCGCATGCAACGAGATGTTAATCGCTTTTGTCACGAAACAACAAAAGGACTGGACTCCGATTCTCTAGGTGCTTTTTGAGATAAAAAAATGTCCACAACAAAGGGCTGCGTCACCTTAACGACCTTCTTAACGTTAAATATGAGTTAAGGGGGTTGTCCTCAGTTGTAGTTGTGAGAATGTTATGTGCATTGGGTACGAAATGCCAAATTTCCCTGCCCCTTTTTGAGCAAAAATTACCGAGAGGGTCTTAACCCTGTTTGTCTCCAGAGAGCTAAGATATTGGCATCGACCAGCAAAGCAGCAAACTTAGTCGATAGCTGGCAAAAAAGGGAAAATGTCCAAGAGATTGCTCCTGACAACCAGCCGGAGGACCATTAGACACTCTGGAGACGGGAGCTTTGCGTGCGTGAGTCGCGACGTAATGATTCAATCACCCATAAATCGAACACACCTTCCTTTTGATAGAATGGATTAAGGACATGCCAAGGCGGGTGGGGCTTTCACCTCGATTCAATCATCATTACGAGGATTGCCCTCACCGAAGGCACCCGGGGCCGGGACCGCGCTCGTGTGCATGCCGTGTGGCATGACGAACATAAATAATACAGCAAAGTACTCCCGAGAGCGCATATAAAATTGCTTGAAATAGATTTTGAAGGGAATTCACCTGATTAGTCTGGAACATAGCGTGCAAGTCGAGTTCGTTCCCTGATCAGAAGCAGACGGGGAGTGGGTAATTTCAGCACACGTTGCACAACTCTTCGTCCTCGGCACCTCCCGAATTTTCAATTTTCCTCGGCTGCAGTAGGTATAGGGCTAATTTCAGAGTACATAGCTGGGAGCTTGCGAGCCAGTATCCGAGTCGGAAACATGACCTGAGCACACTGTCACCCTTCCCGCAGGAAGGTCAAATCACTTAAAATTCACACGCAGGGGTGGAGTAGCTGGCCTGCATATGCCTTAATTGTCCCACTTGGAATATTTATTTTTTATTTTTTACGCAGATCTCCTTCTAGCACTATTTATATCACAAAAGCCACATATTGCCCGAGAAGGCCCTGATTTCTGTTTTGCAGCACTGCATAGCGTATTTTTGCACCCGGAGCCTCGGAGCTACCACGTAACACATATCGATGCGACTTCTGTACGATATTCGATGCGGAATTTCCACGGGTTTTATGAGCACACATCGATGCGGCGACGAATCGGTATTTCGAATTTCCACAAAAGCCCCTCGCCCCGCGGAGGATTTACAGAGGTATACGGCAAAACAAAGCCTCGTTTCAGATCGCAACAACCGAAGCGATTTCTCCGATTACCAGATTGCCCAGCACTCGCCACAATAGACAATAAATCGCGACGAAATTCGCATTCTTTTTTCCCCGATTAGTACATTTAAACCAGATCAAGAAGAAATGTTTTTTTTTGTGAGAAGAACGAAGAACGAAAACTAAGGAGAGAAGGGAAGCTTCCCTAGGAATTTTCCCGTGCCCATGTATATACGAAATGACCTCAAAGTGAAAATTTTTAAGCCACCCCAAAAATCCTAAGCTTTCTATAGGAGTGGAGAAAGTGAACACGTCGGAAAATATACGAGAGATAACGGGGAAAAACCTTCCCCGAGTTCAAGGAGCTTTTAGAGGTCAAAAGGGCGCATGCACTTACTTTTCTTCTATTTGGAAAATGTGCAACAATTGCTCTAAGGGGTTGCAAGATTGGTTTTATTTAATAAAATATGAAAATATAGTGTGACATTTTTGGCTTGTGGAATACTTAAAGCGTCAACGACTTTCGTCGTATAAAAAAGATGTGTTCAAAATTTGAACTGAATCGCTCCATTAGTAGATTAGGTATTGTAGTTACTGATTTGAAAAAGTAGATTCGAGAGAAATGCGTGTAAGTGAATTTAGGACAGACATAAAACTATGTACCGCGCGTAATCACCTGAGTTTTAAGTGTCTGTAACTTCGCCAATTCTGCCAATTTTTCAAGGTATATTATAGCATAAGGTTTGTGGAATACGGCAGTAATATATTCGATTTTTTTAAACCACCAAGTTGTATGTAGCCCCTTAATAAATGCTTAAAACCCCATAACATCTCATAAATTATTATTATAAATAATTTTAACATTCACATTTTTCCAATTGAACTAACCCTGAAACTTCCCTTAATAATAGGATTAGTATGCACTTATGAATTACATGTGTATTTTTGTATTGATTAGTTTCTCTATGGAGCCGTCAGGATTCAAATGGAAATCATTCACAATAAGGTCTTTTTACACATTTCTTAGATTTGGTTTTTATTGTTTTTATTTCTTAATCAGATTTTTACAATTTCAAAAGTTTCACATTCAACGCTCCTATATTTTGTTATTTGTTTATTTATATATAATTCCTCAAAAGACTGACTACTAAATCAAGACAGTGGAAACACAGAAAATCTTCCTATAAGATTATTCTTAACACTTTACTTCGATAGATTAAAGTCGATATTGCCAAAAATTTCGTTAAAGCAAAGACACATTGATGTAATCGGCTCGTGAGATCCGTAATTAGTTCAATGCTTCGGAATACTAACGAAATCAGGGGGTAAAATGACAGTTATCCCAAGGAAGCCCGCGGAGGGCAACACGTAGAAACCGGCGTTGAACTGATTCAACATGATTTATGCGGATAGAGAAATAAGCAGACCACACAGAAGAGACGTACTCCAGAATAGGACAGACAAACGTGCTATGGTATTGCAATAGGGTCCTGGTTATGTAGAGGTTCTGATATTCCTTAGCTCATCTCTTTCTGAAGCCAAGGGTAGCATTAGCTTTGTTAACCGACTTCAAAAAAGGAAGAGGTTCTCACTTCGGCGGTATATTTTTTTGTATGTACATATGTTACGCGACATCTTCGCCGATTGTGAATACATGTGAATGATTCTTTTTTTGTTGAATAGCCTATATCTTGGGGGTGGTCCTATTTAATTTTGAAGAAAATATTTCACCTATAAGGAGGGGGGTGTATGTGGGGTAGTGTCTCTCTTATGGCGATGTCTTCCCTTCTTCTTCCTTTTATACCACCTTTCCCTTCCTATTACACCATCTTTTATATCACCACCTCTAAGGATGGAAAATATGGGGATGAATCCCGTTTATAGTATTTCACCCATGCGGAGATTATGCACCGCGTTATTTCGGTCAGAGCTTTCTCATCGTGTGAGAAAATAAAGTTCTACAACAGTTTTAACTTACTAGTATGAAAAAGCCCTTTTGAGTGCGCATATGCTGGAATTTGTATTATAAGCATGAATATGATTGCTAGCTTTAATATATGCAACTAACTTAATGATAAATAAAAAACATAAGAGTTTTCTTATATTTTTATTAGCAACATCTTGAATTAACTAAACATGACTCTTCTAACCCTAAAAAACTTAAACATCGATTACGTCGATTCGAAGTAGGCTATCTTTCTAGGGTTAAAAAAAAATATAACCTAAATAACTAACAAGTTGAAAGGTAATACAGGATCCATCCAATTGACGAAGAGAGTGAGAAATCCTAAAGTAGTCAACTTATGAATCTGAATCGTATGACTAATCCGATCGAAAGCCTTGCTGAAATCCGTTAAGAAACAGTTAACTTGAATACCAGCTTTCATTGCGGTTAGACAAAAATGTGAGATCTCTACAAGATTAGTAGTAGTAGATCTGCCTTTAATGAAGCCATATTGAGGAAAACTCAAGAATGACTTGCAATGAAAGTAAGACAGACTAATGCCTCGAACGTTTTAGCAATAGCTGATAAGTTAGCACGTGGCCTATAGTTAGAAATAACGCACATATCTTTTTTTTATGGTGGGAAATAATATAAGATGACGATAATAAAAAGAAAACACACACCATATATAAGGTATGTGATTTCTTTACAACAGATCTTTAAAATGTCCCACCATTAGTTTATCGACCGCCAGGGAATGTATGAAATGCTTTTATACAAATCACAACAGCAAGGAAGTAATTATTATTTCAAACTTTACCATATAATTTCACTTTAAAGCTCTCTTCCATTTTACGCATGGCGGATTACAATGAAATCAGAAACCTGAATAAAGGATTGCTCAGAAAGCAAACTACATATATGGTATACTCGTATACACAGATAGAGGTTTTGGTGCCAGCTAAAATATATTTCGACTAAGGAATTTATGGATTTTGGAATTGTGCCAAATGGTTTTAAGTAAACTGTATGCATGTCATTTTTTTAAAATGAAATTTACGAGGACGTTGAAATTTGAATAATTTTAGTATCTCTCAGTAGAAATTTCCCTTAACATTATTTAAATACAGACACAATTGTACTTAACAGTTTGTTCATTGCACGTATTGTAGCTAAATGGTGCGTATATGAGAAATATAAATTTTAAACACTGTCTGTCTGCCTGTCTTAAACAACGTCAATGATGTTTTATTTTTCTTCTATATTTCTTACAATTTAGACATTTAAGATGACCAATCCAATACAACAGAGATTGAAACCATGGTTTTGCCTGTTTTAGTAATATTTTAATTGTTCAAGTACAGGTAATCCTCCTACAACACGGTTTCGCTCATACACGACAAAGCAATTGCGCACATCCTCAATAACACGCAAACTACAACACGGTTTCACTGTAAACACAATAACATGTATGTAATTATAAAATTGGATTATGTAAGTCAATTATTACTTCTGCTTTTATATGTTTGGGAACACACATACGTTACGCAAATGGTGAAGAGCTAGATATTAGATTATATTATTATTAGAGCTTAAAAAAAACATCTGTCAAAATTGAAGTAAATTATAGGAATTTCTCCTTGATTTGAAATATCGCTCCACTTTTCAGAAGTTTAGGATATTCTTCGTTTTAAATAGGCGTATCAAAAGAATAGTATAGTAGTATGAAAAGTAGAACAGAGAAATTATTTGTAGGTACTAATTTTTCTTTGTACTTAATAACCCTCAATTTTAAGGATTGAGCACATAGCTCATAATAAGAGGCAGTATCCTCAGATGATGTCACGCGGCAACCCTAATATGTGTGTCCAAAGTATGTAGTTGGCAAAAGCTAAATTCGTCGTACTATTATGAAAATGTGTTGGCTAGGGCATTATGGACTAATAATTACACACAATATGGGCGAGGTTTTTTAGATCTTTTTATTGCTTTCATAGCTCATAGCACTGGTAACCCTCAAATATTCCTTATGCTCGTTCACATCATGTATGATAGAAGCTTTATGAAGCAAACCTCGTAATGCACTGCCGATAAGGGGACTTCCCCTTAATTAAGCAACTTACACGGTATCTCAGAGCTTTACTCCGTGCTATACCGGAATCGGAAAATGGGAAGGAACATAACCAATAAATTCGCGAAGGATGAGAATACGAACAAGGTAAGGCATGACACAGAAATGGGGGAAACTATAATATGGAGCAGTCTGAGGTGGCCGAGCGTAAATGTTCCACTCTAGGATTGTGCGCCCCACGCTGTCTACACATCGCAACACTTTGGAGCTCTTGGGGCTGGAGCTTTTCCCGAAGCGTTTTAGCGACCAATGAATGCTGTTTCAATTGTATAAGCAAACTTTCACCGGAAATTGACGATGTTCACTGGCAGAACGCAGAACGACTATGCGGGATGAGCTGGGTTTTTTTTCTTCTATTCTCTCACTGAAAACCTTCAGACCGCAGAGGTCATTTCTAACTTCATAAAAGTGTCACAACTCATCCACACGAAATTTTACTTAATAATTGGCACTGGAAACTATTTTTCCCGTTGCAAACATATATTTGCAATGGATGCGTGTGTCAGCAACCATATGTTGAAAAGAGTAATGTTGCGAAACATAACTCGGTTTCTTTAAGGGCCAATGACATTTTTGTGACCTTCACTTGTCTTGCTTTCAATTTTATTATAGTGTAGAACATCCATCCGTGGCATTTTCCGGGCGTTCTTGAATATTAAAAAGAAACTGACAAGAAATATTAATAACAATTATAAAGAATCTTCCTTGTGTTCTCTATTACACCAAATTTTTAATTTCTCCTTCTCTACAGTAAGTTCAACATATGTATGTATGTATATAACGCCACGTTGCCATATCCAATATCCGAAAATCCGATTCCCCATTTTCAATTTATAAAGAGAAAAATAATAACACAAAGAAAAAGCTAATTTTGTTTTTGCTTTTTATCATGGTGCGATAGAACAAAGAGCATAATAATTTTTCTATTGTAGTGCAGTACAATAATTGTACAAACGTTTCACATTTCTGTATGGCGACTAGAACAGCTACATATTGCCTAAACGGTGTAGATAAAATTCTTCAAGTGGTTTGATTTTTAATATGAAAAGTATTACATTTCGAATTATTCTCTGATTATTATACTTGGAGAAAAAGTTGAGTAATACTCCTTAAATAAAATTTTATCGACAGTAATTTGAATTTGTACTTTATATTTATTGAAAAACTTAAATGTTCAATGAACATATTTCTTTAACATTTCAGTTGCCTTGCAGTCACCCAATAATTTTAGTTTAATTACAAAGTTTTCTCTTCTAAAAAATATCGAGAACTTTGATCATGGCAATCGTGGATTAGACAGGTATTTTATTTGGGTACCTTTAAAAGGTTCAAAGGGTGTACTTTCAAATAAACTTTAATAATTGTACGAAGTCAAATTAATACAGTAATGACAACTTAATCAAAAGAGATGGAACGATTTTAGAGGGCGGTATTGGAACCATCGTTGATCAGCTATTCGTTTCTGTAATTCTGATGGAGAGATTCTCTATTCGATAACGTGAAACAAAATCTCCCTCCTAGACTTGAACCCTGATAATTGAATTAATTCGTTTCTGTATGTTATAGCTGAGAAAGCTGTGGTGAGTTGTGTGCGGTGAGAAGGAATGTTCGAAATTAAAACAAATCGAAAAATTAAATTCTTACATTTTATGAAGGCACACTCGTAAGGTTGAATGAATCTATCTATGAATAAATTGGATTTGTTGAGGTAGAAATTTGTGGGTATTAAAAGAGTATTTTGGGGATACAAATAGGAGTGGGAATAATATTTATTAAAAATAATGCATATGATGGGCCAACATGTTTTTCTTGATTAATTGGGATACCTCTCACAAATAATAAGGGAGGCACATTCACAAACTCAAGCACAAGAGCGAGAGTTTTCACAACTATTGAAAAAAAGAGAAAGGAAAATGTACTCATGGTATTACAGAAACAATTGTCAAATCATATGGTGAAAAAATTTTTTGTTGGTGTTTGGTGAAGACAGAGAATAAAAACAGTAGAAAATGAAATCAAAATTACGTCAAATAGAAAATTATAGGAAACATCTTCTGTATTTGCTAGTTACAGAAACGAGTAACAACACTGTGGTTGCGTTTTTTAATGAACAATGTGGTTGTCTCTACTATTGTCTCCAAAAGCCTGTGCAGACAAAATAATCCGATAAAGAGCTGGACTTTGCATTTCATAATGGGAGAGTTATTGCGACAAATACATAGTTCATTAAAAATGCACATAACCCTCAAAATGAGTTGACAACTACATCAAAATGCATGTAAACGATTTTGAGCAAAAATAGCATAAAAGCTTACGTGCATATTTCCCATAGTCCTTGAGTTTTTTGTTTTTACTCTTTCGGCAAACATAAGTCATGAGAAGAGCGCGTTTGAAGATGGGTTAAAAAGTAATCAGACTAGACAAGATGTGGCGCCACCTTGTCATATCAATGAATTTCTTCGTGAATACTATCCTTTATGGTATATGATTGCTGTCAGATTTTCAGCCATATGTGTCATTCAGTATACGTTTGGCAGGCATTTATTAGATGCTTGTTTTCTATTATCTGTTTCCGAACTTGAAAAATTGGCTCTTTGGAAGCAGATTAGATTTGGGTCGAATAAAATGTTGTGACGACACTGTGGTGGCAATTACAACTAAGTGCTTTAGTTAAATTTCGATGAGTAGACAAGTAAGCTTAGAGAAGTGTGTAGAGTAGTTTTTTAATTAAATATCTCAGTAAACAGAGAATTTTCATTCGATCAATAAGAAAAAAACAAAAAATTTAACAATCGTAATAAAAGAAATTACTAACAAAATTTAAAATTCGTCTTGAAATTGTAACAGTCCTCTCCAATGTACATCTGTTTCTCTCCCACCAAAGAAATAATTACTCAATAACAAAAATATAGAATATAACGGCAAAGCCAAGCCGCATAAGGTCACTGAAATTGGGAAAAGTTGTATTTCCCCCAACGGACCATAATCTAATTCGTGGTAATTTCTAAAAGCTCATCATCATCATCATCAGATCAGACTGTTTTATACTTCATCACAAATTTCTGAAACACAAAAGTTACGCAATTTTAAAAATTCTGTCCACTTTTTCTTACGCGCACTGTACGGGATATTTTCTCCATGAATTTTCTTCTGCCTGTGAACAAAAGTTCATTGAAAGCATTGTACTTTGAGATCATCTGCGCTTTTCCCAGACACCGTAGAAAAGCTGCAGAGAACTTTATAAAGTTCGCTTTGTAGAACTTATATGGGTAAAGTTTGCGGGAAAATTTAAAGACAAGTTCAAGAGGCGCTTTTTCCAACAATTCCGTAACGCGGGCAGGTTCCGTCGTTTTTCTTCTTTTTTTTTACCCGTCGTCCTCCCTGCGGAGAAGGAAATTTCCTCGTGCACTTTTATTTGGCGAAGAGGCTCCTTCGCTCGCAGCACAATCAATTTTCTTCTTTGTCGAGCGGAACTCGACGAGAATACTTTGAATATTTTTTGAAATAAAATAAAATTCTCGTGCTCTCGGGGAAAATTGGAGTTTCCTCCCGTTGGAAACCTTCTATTCAACTAAGTGGACACGGAGCACTCAATCAAGAACGCCGAAATTGCGCTGGGCTGGGGCTGATATGCCGAGTTCGGAGTTCCACATGGGGAGGTGTGGAGGCTATACAACTCGAATTGGGGCCTCCGCACTAATCCAATAACCCAATTGAGTGGACTCGAAAATCGAAACAGGTATATGGAGGGGAGAGATAAGCGAAAGGGAAAAACTTCTTCGCGCCACCGTACGCAATATCGCGCCGCGGCTTGTTATCGCGACTCGAAGTGGACATGGGCCATTACCGCCGGCCGAGTTTATGTAACCGAGTCCGTGACGGAGTCATTAGCACGAGAGCTCGCATGACCGGATTCGGCCAGCGGTGATGACCAGTTCACACACAAAGCGGCCCAGAATCAATCTGATGGACAGCGAATTGACGTGGACCCACTCTGCTGCACTTATCTCATCTGCAACTATGGTCCAGGGCCGATCTCTCTTTTGTGGGGGCGGACAGCGAAATTTGCGTAATTGGTCCACTTTCAGCTGGCCGAGCGGCCGTCTTTGGCGCTAGTCTTGAGGAGCTAGCTATTGTCGAGTGCACTTGTTGCGCGTAACTGCTTTTAACTGAACAACAATACCGGGGCAGGGACTGTCCCCAGTAACCACTCCGGCTCATTACTCCGCAGAAGTCCCGTTGTGGGCTGATTTCCACTCCCCCATTGTTCCCGCTCGCGTCGACAATCCGCATGTGCAAGGCGGCAACTGTCCTCATACAAGAGAAGGGCTGGTACCGGGATGTTTGTCGAAGAAGCGGCAAATTGTTCAAATCTCAAGAAGCACTCGACGGCCTCTTCTTGTCTTCTGACGTCAGACAAATTTGCTAAAATTCCTTCAATTAAGCCGATTAACCAATTAATTCCATTTTGATGGCACTGCAGAGCTAAGGGAGAGACGGGGGAGCTTGAGTACAGACAGTCAATCTTGTGGGGTGGGAGTGGCACTTCTGGATGCTCCTTGTTAGCAGCACAACACACACCCGCCCCTCACGCTGCGCCCGGTCGCCAATTATTTGTTGAGAATAAATATGCGCGTGATTAAATTAGAAGTCTTTAGCGAAACTCATTAAGTTCCCTTAAATCGTAGGCTTCGAGGAGCTGAAAGGAAACAAATTTCATTTTGGCCAGTGCGGCGACAGCTCTGGGCGGGGGTGGTTTCCCGGAATATTTGGCAGGAAATTGCTAAATCAAATCCACTGCGTTGGGGGAAATTACTTCGGGTTTTTTATGAATACTGGATTACAGCGGATATCTGTTTAATATTTACCGCCGAAGTTTTGCAAGAAATGCTACCACGAAATTGCGAGTTTTAACAACGTCATAAATAATAACAATGCGAGAGGCTGTTGCTTTAACAAAGCTTGAAATTGCGATAAAAAGGTTAATCGAAAATGTGACTGCCTTCGAGATAATCTACAAAGGTCATAAAAAGCCAATTTGCTATTGACTTAATTGTGTTGACCTTACCCCAAATATTTTGGGTGGAAGTCGTGTTACTTCTTTGCGACGACGTGACGTGTCTTACAATAATTCATGGTGCGGAAACATAAATTCTATAACAACGAAGTTCGCGTTTATGTCATTCATCTCACAATCAGATTGATGGGACTTTCTTGTTTGTGAAATGACGCTTCGATGGAACCGGATCTATTAAATTAAGACAAATTGATACCTATCTCATTACTTTACATAACTTTGATGCTTGCCAATTCTGCGGCAGCGTTGAAAAAAGTCGCAGCAATTTTTAATAAAGCCATTAGGGACAATCTAACGGCCGAATTTTTTAAATTTTCATAGAAACATTCCCATTGCCAATTCTAAATTTTAAGTTATTTTGTGGTTTTTTTTAGAAAATGCAAAATGAATAAATTCATTGAAATTGAAAAAAAAACGGTGAGCATCACCTTAACAGAGGATTATGATTTTTTTAGGCGTAGAGATCCTTTTCCAAACCATTGTAAGGACTGGACTTTCGTTTCAATTACTACATATGTTTCCGTACAGCGTTAACTCTAGGTTGGGTTGAGTTTGAGTCAATGGAAACTTGAGTTAAGTTTCGTTAAATGGAATACTCGAAAATAATCACACTAGTTGGCCCAATTTAAATGAAAGTATGCTCACATTAGGGTATTGCATTACAGATAAAGCTGATCAAAAGGAAATCGGTAGCAATAACAGGCCTTGTGCCAAAATCTCGCTATGCCCACTGGACAGTATAATAGATTTGTGTGTTTCCGATATGAATTTTTGTTTCTTTTTCGTCTCATACAAGACGCTGGTTATCACTTCGAGGTAATTGAGTTGCGCTTTTCCTGATAGCGTCAGATGGTGGTCCCATCAGTCAAGACAGCTACTGCGGGCTATAAGATTTCATTGCACTATCCAATAATTACGAGAATTGTACTCTTTGCATGCTAAAATTGTAGCATTTTGGAGATATCGTTCAATCAAAAATTGGGTGGGTTACGCATGATTGAAAAAGATAAAAACTTCCGGAAGGAAATCTATTTTTGTTTGGATCAAATTTTAATTTGTACCCAACTTTATAGGCAAATAATTTTTTAGACCCATTTTTATTTACTAACAAACGCTAAAAGTTATGTTCTCGTAAGCTAGAGGTGACCGAAACAACTTTAGGTAATTTGGCCTACAATACGTCTACAAAGTCGCATTTCGTTCGGCGATCCAAAATTTGTAGTCATTCCTTGTAAGTTAAAACTATATGGTACTATTTAGGGTATTGAAAGTTTTGGTGGCGGTTTTATTAATTTTTAAGTATTATATTCTGCTGTAATTATGTTGTCTTGTAGTTACAATGACGTTTGTTTAATTATGATGATTTTGTTTTTATTTGTTTTTTAGTAATTTTTAAATTACGCAATAGTATTTTGTTGTTTTCAGTGATCCACCAAAATTATTAAAGAGGAATAAACGATTCCGGAAAACAAATGCCCCGCCCACACGTCAATTGAATGATATGGAAACCTCTATTTCTTGTTTCATATTGGGATTCTACGGAAGAAAATACGTCCTTTGTATCCCAAGAATTGTTTGCAGTTCGTGGCAGCTGGCACTGTAATTTAATTTTTAGTGATTACAGCGCCATCGACCATGAGTCGAAAAACATTTTTCATACAAAACTTACGAATTGATTTCTGTAGAACCAGAATCTGCAGTAAGAAATATGGGCTCCCATTTGAAATGTCAAAGTTGTCGTCAACCCACACTCTCACAGGGGGTGGGCAATTAATTTTTGGGGGAATTAGGAAATTAGGTATTTTTGCCATTGTAGAGCCATCTGTCACGAATCGAAAAAAGGCATTGGTTGACTAGCTTTTAAACCACTTTCTTATTGCGTAATACCATGACATGGATAGCATAATAACTAAATATCGCATGGCATACCAGAGCCGAGTATACAGATTTTAAATTTTTCAAAGTACGCTGAGAAGAAATGTTGCTTTAACAGAAGTTTTTACACATTTGATCAACACCTTCAACACGGCAGATGCGGGCAAATGTGCATCGATCGACGTATCTATCATCATGTGGCATTTATCATTTCTCTTTTCATATTTCTGTTCCATAGACATAGCTACGAATAATAAAAACATGACAAATCAAGCAATGTTCGTTAACATTTTATGACGTTTGTTTTCTACCTTGAGTTAAGTTTTTTGATCAACAAAACGTTATGTAGACAATGTTCCACAATACAATTTTCAAATAAATTTTAATAATTATTTAGAAGTCAGGCTCCAATCCAAATCAGCTCCAAAAATGTTCTTAACCATGTAGCACAATTCTTGAGTGTAGTAAAAGGTAATTTAAGGCGGGGAAAGGAGGTTAAAAGAAAATATTTTTCGGCGCAAGCAAATATACGTAAAAAGAAACTTGGTCTGTCACAAAATATCTACGGACTGAAATTTGATAAATATGTCTTCCCCCCTTATAAATTTACTATTTTTTACACATAAAACATTTTTATGTTAAACCCCCTCCTCCCTTAAAATTGTCTTAGATGGCTAAACAAATTGGAGCCCTTCACAAAAACTTTTAGCGCTTTCAGTTCTCCGAATTAAAAAAATATTTTACAGTTCGATCTAAAGTAACTTGAAGTTTAATATAAAATTACAAATTTTTCGATCCCAAAAATGGTCTCATAAAAATTGTAGCAAATTCTGTGCACCACGAATTTTTCGTATACTTACTCTGTCAAGAATTCATGTATTTTCTACGTGAGGTGATAATGAGGTACGTACCTGAAACGATAAGAAAAAATAACAATTAGAAAATTTGAAAAGTCTTCCTGTTCATTCATTAAAAGATAAGGATAATTGAAGGATTATTCACTCAGCTTTATTAACTTCAAAATTTTGAACCGAAATGGGTGTCGGGCGAAGTTTTAATTAGTCTGTTTTAATTGAAGTTCTTAATTAGCTCAATTCTTGTCAGTGAGATATTTATAATCAGCAAACCATCACAAGCAAAGCAGAAAATATTATAAAAGGGCAAAGGTTCGATAATGTTTTGAGAGTTCTGTGAGAAGTAATTAAAAAAAATTCACAAATTGTGCACATAACAAAAACTCTCGTTTACTAATACACATAATAAACTACTGGCGGCGAATATGACTTTTTTGTAAAAGGCAAATTTTCCTTTAGAAAAAAGAGGTTGAAATATTGCATTTTGAAGAATTTATAATGATATTATGTGAGTATAAGATAATTTTAAATAGAAGCACGCCGGTCGTAGCACAACCCGAGTAGTATACGAAAAAAATTTAACATGAATTTAATTTAAAAAATGACGGGTAAACTCTACCCCCACCTTTAAATATATTGCCAAATTGTTTCTATTGGTGATAACAAATTTTGCGAAGCAGCACAATTCAGTACAACTTTAGTTTTTAATTTTTCAAAAATGGCGGGGTTAAGTTGCTGGACATAGAAACACCTGTTAATCGACATTGATGTTTTCTATGATCTCGTTTGAAGCTTATTCTATCACCTTAAATTAGTGCTTAAGAGAATCATCAAAATCGCCATAAACAAAATGAGTTCTCGGTCAATTAAATCTATTTTTCCATTATCCCTAGGTTAATATCCTTTTCCCCCAAACAGCATTTTCCTGCAACGCAGATCTTTTGTTCTTTTTATCTCATTTGGCAATTTTTCTACTAAAGTATCGCAATTTATTGCACGGAATTGGCACTTTCCGCTCCCAAAACGTGTAGGGTTGCTGGTTGCGGGTTGTGGTTTGCGTAATCCTCAAGGACGTTGTGAATGAACTGTACAAATCTCTTAATGGATTGGAATTAATGCGGAATACTTCGGGGATGACCGAAGCAAACAAAATATAGCAGAAAAATGGAGCGTATTGCGACACGATACACGACGCCAAAATATCGAACTGGAGCAGTAGTCCTTGAGGGAGACAACGAAGAACCAACTTCAGAATTCAATCTCAAGCAATACAGCGACAGTACCAGAAAGTTTCAGTGCAGACACAACTTTATCACACGAAGTGAATCTGTGGAGTGCCACAAGCTAAAGCCTTAACAAATCCGTCACGTTTCTACGAGCTGCCTTTGGAAACTCAGTCACAGGCACATAATTAGTTTTCATTTCTACTAGGACAGGATACATCGGTCGTTATTAATTGCCGTCTCCAGCGGGGACAGGAGGGTCTTGAAAGTTCATCGGAAAATTTACTGCAGTGTTATCGACTTGGGGAGTGGAATGAGGACCCATCTATCGTCGCAAGCGGCAGGACACATGTGTCATTAGCCAAGGCCACCACACCTGGGGAACGAGATATTTCTATTAGGTGAAGGGTGTTCCAGAGGCACTTTAAAGAACAATGGGTTCCTAGATGCCCTAGTCGTTCAACCACCCGCAGAGTGCAATTTTGCATGAGAAAATTTTAGTGGAAAACTTTTGCATTTTCCTTGAAAGGAAAACTTTTCTTTTTCACAGTCGGGTTACGAAATGATTAGAAAAATAATTTTACCCTGGAGAACACGTCGGCTGTGTGGAGTGTAGAATTGTCTGGAGGAAATTGGCAGATATTTCTAAAGCTATAAATAAACAAAGTTGAGGTATTCCGGGTGGGTTCTTTGCGGGCGCCCCAGAGAATTGCATGAGACTCTGAACAGACTTGAAGCTTTGCACCGTCTGCAAACTTAGCGGTCGAGCAGGTTGTCTATTTTCAATTTCAAATTTCCTTCTCAATTATCGGATGCTTTATTTGCGCTTAGGCAAGCTGGAAAAGTAAATAATTGGAATGGGCACCCCTCCGCCCGTTTGATTTGTGTTTGATGTGAACTCGCCGTGCGAAGTTGCGCTCTTCGGGGATTTACTAAAGACTGAAATTGCTCTTGTCCGAAAATAGCTTGATTTGTTTTGCTTCGAGGAAAAACGAAGGCGCGGCAAGGCTCCTCTTACATCAGGTAAAGCTCTGTAAATCTTGCGAAATAGACAAATAGACGTTTGAGATAATCCATGACAACATTCCGAAATTTACGTCCAAATTCAGCTTCGGGTGTTTGTTGGGATGGAAAAACAATCCATCCGCCAAGAGTGAAAACAATGGTGGATTATCCGACAATTTTCCCCGAATAAATTACAATTTCTACAAGATCCGGCAAAATTTCTTGCTAAAACACATTTAGTCTGCTTGCACTTGGCTTGGAACTGTAATCGCAATTCTGTGTGGAAAGTTGAAATCGATAATGGTCCAAGAATGGTCGAGCGTTCCTGAACTAAACTTAGCTTTCTCATAAAACAGGCCATAAATTGGGACGGTTGAGGGATAAGAATTTTTCTTCGCGAACATATAAAGTGAAATAAAAGTTTTCTCGACTTTACAACTATTGATTGCCCTCGAGCGGAATGGGTCCTTATTTCGGCTTAATTATGTTAAGGACTGCTTGTCCGCCTCTGGGTTAAAATTTTAGGTCGTTTTGGGATATTTGTAAGCTGTATAATCTGTTCTTGACAATCAGCCCTATCTTCAATTCCGAGGGAAAATAATTTTCCCCCCGACTGTTTTTGTTCCCTGGAAAAAAGTTCCGACATCTTGGATTTCCGTCGGAATGTTTTTCCCTGGGAATTACTGGGCCCTAGCATGAATAACGTGCTTCCCGGAATTTTTCCCATGTTCAAAAAATTTTACTCATAAATGAGAAGGAAAAAATTCCCTCGGAGTAATTTCCCCCGATTTATTAAGATATGTTACGATATGCGTTGTTTTTTACTTCATTAAAAAACATTTATTAAATATATTTAATTTAATGTCAAATGCACCAAATAAAAAGCAACAAGAAATTTTGCTTATAGTTAGAGAGATGAGTGCGATGTCTAGGGTTGTCCATCGATGATATATTATTTTTTGTTTAAATCATGCCCCCCTCTACAAATAATCCTTATAAATGCAGCGGTGGCACAGGATGGCCCGTTTGGATTGTCAGGTTATAAAAGTACAAAACCGGCAATGTAATTGACTGACATTGTATAAACACACCTTTTGGACGAGCCAATTCGGCCAGTCCTGGCTGGTTTGGCAGCAGTTTTCTAGTTTCTGTTTCGCGACTTTGGAGAAGGGCAAACAAGCCGAATGTATATACACTGATTTTAGCAAGGCTTTCGACAAACTCTGACATAAAGTACTTATTCTTATGCTTCATCGGCTTGATTTTGCTACTGATATTATTCAATGGATTGAGTCATAACTAACCGTTCCTTCAAAGTTAAATTCTCCTCGGCGCTCTTTGACAATGTTCCCATTCTATCTGGCGTTCCACAGGGAAGGCACCTGGGCCCCCTTTTATTTATGTTTTGTTTCTCCTAATTCTTAGCTCAAATGTTTTAGCCTATGTGGATGATTTAAAACTGTCGAAAGTTACCGAATCCGTAAATGACGTACTTTGTTTGCAAAATGACTTTAATACTGTTGTAAAATTGGCCGTGATTGAGATTCAATGACAGGCCATGCATCGTTGTCTGAACTTAATCGGAATCAAGTTGCAAAAGGAGAACGGATTGGTGGTACGCGGCTTAGATTTCGCAAGATTTGCTGTTTTTAGCGATTAAACAAACGCATTCGGTTTGTAACCGGGAGAACTCATTATCAGTGGTTTTATTTTCATCCCAAAAACCCAAACCAAGTCCCATCTAAAGTGTACTTTACCACTTCCATCAGTGCTATTACCAACTAACATTATTTAAATTTCAAAGAGAAAGCCCATTTTTTGAGAACTTATACAAAATTAATGCAAGTCTCTTATCACGCCAAAAAAGTGTTTTTGATCTTGGTGTAACAATTGACGTAAAATTCGACTTTGTCATCGTATTGATAATATAGTTATCCGTGCAAATGTTACCCTGGGTTTCATCAAGCGTTGGTCCAGCGATCTTTCTGATCTCTACCTACTTAAGACTTTATTTTATGCTTTTGTCTGGCCAATACTTGAATATGCATCAATAATTTGGATGGCGCACTATTAAATGCATGTAAATCGCATCGAGACTGTTTGTATAGATTCACCCACCCTTCTATCCCTTATAAATATTAACTCTAGGCCCCGTTTGAGAGGGCACAAAGGACAAACGTTTCTTTACTCTGTGAAACACAGCACAAATTATGGCTCCTTTGAATCATATGCGGCTATGGCTGTTAAATATAATGCTTCCTATAATGTAATTTATTTTAACTTTGATAAATTGACTATAAAACGTCGTTTGTTGGAAACTTAATTTTCTTGTACACACTTTTAATATAATATTTGATTTTATAAGTCAGATGGTCTTGCACCGTTTGATGAATAAATAAATAAATAAATAAGTCCAGGTTTATCTTGGGGTAATAGGCTTATTATACATTTTTTTTGTTGATTTGAAGATTTTGCAAACAATTTTTTTTTAATTTATTGCCCATGAAGCCGAAAGTTCTACAAAACCAAAACAAGGACTATTTTCAAAGTTCATTTGAATTGTTTCATGCCCTTAAAAAAATTCCTCCGCCTATGCGGACACTTGTGAGCATGTGTGTATGTAGCTACTTTCACCTTGAACCCAAGCACCCATCCCAACAATCACCGCAAATTATTTTTCTTAAGATGTAAGACACTTGAGGACTCTGAGAAACCAACAATTGCGCTGAAGGAACTTCAAAGGCACTCTCTACTCCGCTTTACATAACAAAGTGGTGCAGAACAAAGGAACATTCCGCAATGCTACAAATCACTAAAGAAAAAAGAAAATGGCGACGAAAAGAAAACTTGGAAAGTTCTGTGCGAACATTCTGGATTCCCTACATTCCAACTCCTAGACACTGTAGTGTAAAAAGTCATTAGGATGGCCCTACTTTGTGGGGCAATGGACGCATAAACTCGAGTCGTCGAGCAAATTTGGCTCATTTACCAGGCATACACAAAAGTAACAGGAGGAGAATTCTAATGCATACATACATAGGTGCAATGCAAAATCAGTGGCCAGACTTGAGATTGTGCACTTTAGGCCTAGGGGCACTACCCATCTTTGGTGTCTCGAAAGATTTTTTTTATCGACGGACGGCCCATTTCCTTTTGTTCTTCTTCCACTGTACTAGGCCGGTGGAGACGCACAGCAAAATAAACAGAAAGTAGTCCTGGCCAAATGTTGGCTGACTCGCAGATGTTAGCAGTTGCTGGGGTTACTCACCCCAAGAACCCGGAGGGGACCTCAAAATGTTTCTTTCCGAAGTTGGTTCAATGCTTCGATCTCCTTGATTTATAGACTTACGACGGAAGTCAGCTAGGATGTGCCTACCGGCAGGTGGGTTCAGGCTCAGCGTGAAGGGAAGAGGGGAAAGTGACTACACCTGCTGGAAGTGTCTTCCCTTTCCCAGCATTTACAGACAAAGGGGACTGAAGGCAATTTTATTCAGATTTCTCTGTAGACCACCGCGACCGTCGAGGGAAATTGAATTTCAGCGAACGGTTTACGCCAAGAATACACTCAGCCTGCCAGCGTCTGGAAAATTGAACGCGGAAATCGTCGCCAGATGCTGGCGGGAATCTCAAAGTTATCAAAGAAAATTTGTTGGCATCAGCATGTGGTCATTATCTGCCACGGGAGACGCATTCGCCTCTATTGCGATGCACCACCGTATGGAAACTGGAGAGATATGTATTTTTGTACCGCACTCCGGGCCTTGCCGTCTTCTCATATGGCGACCATGCAAACCCACTGACTCTCGAGCAGATCTCAGGAATTCCAGGCCCCTGCTCATTTGTCACAATTTTACAGAAATTCCTAATCCGCAACGAGAATTCCGAACATCTCTGTCTTGATTTATTGTGCTAATTTTGCCACTTAAGACTCACTGTGGGCGGCGCTTAGCTCGCCCTAGGAAGCTGATGGGGGCCTCACTTAGCAGCGAGTGCTGACATTTTTTTGGCCTGAGCAATTTTTTAATAAAGATACTTACGCTTCAGATTTTTCTTAGCTGGATAAATTCCGGATTAATATCTGCTCTGGGTTGCCTAGCGGCCTGTAATGCTCCACGTACTACGCTTGGGAGCCTTCTATTTCAGGGACCTTGTTCTGCCTCCTTTTATTGGGGAGTCACCTTGCTGTCACTTTTGGTTACCGGGCACCTTTCTAAAGAAACGTTTTCAGCTTTCAACAAAATGGAAAAATGTGGAGTGTGGACTTGTAATTTCATAAAGTTAGCAGGAGGCTTTATAGCCGGTTTTCACGATATTGTTGTAGGTACACAACGTAAACCAATACCAGTGCGGTTTATTTTGGTTTATTGCCACAACGTGTAGGAATTTGATTAAACTTGTGAAAAAAAGTTTTTGTGTTTGGAAGGCCAAACGTCCCCACTCCACCAAAGTACACAAACCTTTTTTTATCGAAAGCTTTTCTTTATCAGGTTGCAAGGGAACAAAAGCATTCGCAGCACGATTAGTTTTAGAAAAATGTTAAACTTTTGAAAGGAATTTCAGGCAGAGCCAAAACACCGGGGTAGTAATAAATCAATGCCATCTGGACCTGTTACTCTCAATAAAGGCGGGAACAATAATACATTTGGACGTTCAAATTGTTTTAGTAGAACAACGAGTGAACCAAAAATTGTTTTCTGAACACATTTGCAGCTCTGGTTGCTGGATAAGCCAATACTCAATTTTAGTTGGACAAAACATTCTAAAGTTAAAGGTATGAGATATTACAAAAAACCATGGCGCAAGCTGATTATCAAGCTACAATCACTGTAAGTATAGAACTTGATAACAATACAAATAATAAAATCGTAAATATTCAGAAAATGGCAAGGTACTAGCCCCCGATTTCGCTTAAGTTCAAAGGAAAACATTTTCAATTTCATCGGCCCCGATTGACTAGAGGATAACATTTTCTTTATACTGCTCACCATAGAACCAATTGCGGCAGTTTTGAACTAGTGTGAAATGTTTATTCGATATGTAGGTAGTATCCAATCTAATATCAAATGAATCAATAGTATTACATTTAAATAACTGAATTCAAATATGAATTGCTTTATTAACTGCCAGATGGTATATTGTATCTGTGATAAATAAATGAATAAATAAATAAATTAACTAATATAACATATATAACATGTAACTAATACGGAAGTCTTTTCATATTTTTAAGAAGATTATTTTTATAAAATCATAGAGATTTCTCTATGGAAAAATCAGATCATTTTCTGCTTTTAATTATAACACATAATAAAACAGCTCAATATAGTAAATTCATTGATTTATGGTAATTGGTGTTACATTTTTGTGTATATACATACATCTGTGTATACATCGGACATAGGTGTGCTATTTATTTTGCCACCACTGTGCATATTTGAATTTGCCTTCCGCTAATGCTTTTTATGGCCATGAACCCCCTGTCCGATTCACACGGAGTCATAAACTCAATGAAATGGAAAAATTTAAAATAAAAATCGCCCACAGAGAGTGGGTCAATATTTACCGATAGAATTCACGCATTTCTTTGCTAAGAGTTCCGCTTGCGTGAGCCGGTATTAAAATCCCCATCTGGGATGGTCTGCAGATAATGAAGCTAATTTTAACAAAATCCAACTAATAATCGCGAATTGTTGCGCGAATTGCGCGAAATCCAGCTGTGCGCTAGCCCGAACGGTACATATCGTGTTCTCATCCGGCAATAAATTCCGCGTAGTGGTAGATCTCCAGCAAATCATTTTAATAACTACACAATGCTACAAACAGCACCAAAATAGATCCGACCTCGCTTACATGGTATTTCACGCGGGGGGAATATAAAGTGATTGCAGCAATCTCGCGGTGATGACTTCATACGCGATCAGTTTTTCTAGAGGTTTGCCCTCGGATGTGTTATTTGACGCACTTATCAATTTCTAAAGATGTTTTGGTCCCGTTTCTCGCTGTCTTCCAGGCCGTCAAGGCTTTGATTTGGCCTAATAGAGGCGTACGACCAGCTGTAACCCGTACAGCACAGAGCGTGGACTCTGCGCCGTCAGCATGTTTATTCCGGCTCTTAATCGTTTAATTAAAGTGTAATTGCCCCTGATGCTTCCTGTCCTCAAACGGGCAGCTAGATCGCTGCACGCGCTCGTTATTCATTCCCGATTCCCGCCGCGTTAGAACATACACTCCAGACAGATTCCCGGCCTGCATTGTTCCGGGCATGAAGGCATTCGTTGGCAGTGTCTGCCTCCTGGTGCGGGAGGTGATTCTTATCCGCTTAATTTCTTCGACAGGCGCAGCTAATCTACTTTTTGAGTGCTATAAACACTCGAAGACAAAAAGAGGCGAAAAGACGTGACACAAACATCCAGCGGCCGTGTTGAGCGCATGGAGTGATTCATGGGGCTAGGCGTGAGGGATTGCTGGGGTCTCGTAAATATTTATGGAGGCAACGGAATTGGACTTTGAAGTGCTGGGACACAAATGAAATCGCGAAATGTGAAAGGCGACAGCGACAGCGAATTTGCATGCCCACCCAAAGTCGACCTGGCCGCAGTGTGCCAGCAGCAGCGAGGTATAGGACATGGTGCGGGCGGTATAGGCAGCGGTGGAATGCAACGCCCCGCCGCCAATAGGAAGTTTAATTAGCGCAAAATACAAATGGTCTCGGGCCCGCGGTCGGGCCGGGTCAGGGCTTCCTCCACGTTATCTCTACTTTGCTTACATTTCATGGGGCGGAGATTATGTGGATTCGCATAAACAATGCGACGAGCACGTTGCTTTCCAGTGCGACGTATTAATTTTCGCCCAAGCCGCGTAAAAGCATAAAATTCGCAACTCATCGGCGACAATGAAAGATTTTTTGGGTTCAAATTTTTTTTCCAAAAAAGGCGTTCCACTGGTTGCTCAGCAGCGGGTGCGAGGGTGTTATGCAATGCTGCCTGAGGGATTATCCGAAATGGCGAGTGTTGCTCCACAGATGACTGCGTTGATTTTTGTCGATTTGCTAACATTTGTTTGGCACGGTTTCCTTATTTGGGTCGTGCAAACTTTAATATCAAAAAGGGGGGAATTCGATTATGAACAAACCCTCATTTATGGCCAATAATAATTTCAACACGAAATAATAGCTTAATAGTATGACAAATAAACCCCATGGCGATCTTCTTTGGCATTATCGTTGCCCCAAATAAAGCCTTTTATTGTTTTTATTTTCAGTCGATTGGCTAAATACATATGTATGTATGACTGATTATGTGCTAGTACGTGAGTAATAGCACGCCTACAAGTTTCGTTATTTTATTTTTGAATCATTATTTAATACTTCTGAGGTGACAATTCGTAATAAGCAGAATAAGGCTTAGGTACTGTTTCCAAAAAATTCAATCAGACAATGCATTCATCTATATGAACAAGAAATTTATTAATAATTGTAAACAAAGGTATAATATAATTTAGGTAATTATTCGCAAAAAGTCCTCTCCCTAATTTCGATGAATTTTAATAAGTCATAAGGCGGGTCATTCTGAGAAACTTTACTATACCATTAAATAAAATATAATTAAGAAAGCTTTATACTCTGAATGGGGTCGGATTGGAAATGGACACCGAAGAACTAGTTAAATTAGCTATCTCCAAGAAATATCGGCTCCCGCGAGTTATTATGGTCTTAGACGGTACCTATTTAAGGATGGTGAAACTAAAAGAAAATGAGCATTTTGATAAACAGAAATTTCTCAGAAATTCGTCTTGAAATTGCTAGCCCAAGTTTTGACTATGCTGGATATTTTGTATAACGTGGTAAAAAATAATTAAGGTGATAGATCTAACCTATGCAAACAAAAAATTGTGTGGTACGGGAGTGGGGATAAATCTCAACCGATTGTGAGTGACACGGTTATTCATAAATTCGGTATTTTTCATAATTTGATCTACTAAACGCAGCGTCAAACAACTAGAGGGTCTTTTAATATGGACGCTCGAAATAACATCTGTCAAATTTATTGTAAATTGTTCAGTAGTGTGTATCAAATCACCATGGAAGGTTATTGCGTTGAAGAACGTGTGTGTGTAAATCACCAAATTTTACTATCAAAACCAGAGCTCTGTTCGAGAAACTTTCCACGCATCACGTGATTTTTATCCTCTTTAGCGTCCAGCGTTTAGAAGTCCAATTCTTGATGAATGAATATGAACAAGCAAAATTGTAAGTTTTGGAGCGATACCAATCCACAAGAGATACACCAGCACCAAATGTATCCCGAGAAAGTCACTGTTTGCTACGGATTTTAGTCTTGTGAAATCATCTGTCCGTACTTCTTTCAAAACGAAACTGGCATTGCCATAACCGTCAACGGCGAATGCTACAGATCGATAATAAGCAACATCTTGTGGCATAAACTGGATGATATGGATACCGCCGACATATGACTTCAACATGACGGCGGTACATACAATACAGCGTATGTCACGATGGACATTCTGCGCGAGTGATTTGAGATTGGTCACCGAGATTTAACGCCTTAGACTTCTTTCTTTGGGGCTATCTTAAATCACAGGTCTATGCGAATAAATCGCAAACAAATGATATCCTCAAAGTCAAGAAAACGAACGCCATCCAGCATTTCAGGCAGATTTATGCGACAAAGTCATCGAAAATAGGACCTCGCGAATACGTGCCACCAAGCAAAGCCGCGGCGGACATTTGAATCACGTTATATTTCATACTTAATACCGTAAAATATTCTTTCAATCAAATAAAAATGGATTAGATATCTCATACACAACTTGTTTTATTTGCAGTTAAAAGTCGAGCGTACTTCTACACACTACACTTTCGTGAGACCCACAGGATTTATATTAACCGCATCGAGGCAATCCAGCGAAGATTTCTCAGGTTTGGCCTTTGCCATCTTCAATGGGACAATCATTAACTCTGCCACGTTATAAGGACAGCCTCAAACTGATCTCGTTACAATCGCTTGAAGGACGTTGCAATACGTATACACTAAAGTAGTTTTCAAATTTCACTGCATATTGGGGAAAATCAATTCCCAGGAGCTTATTGCGCTCTTCAATATTTCTGTCTCAGCCCGTTCGACTAGAGATCAAGGCTTTTCTTCGTGCCTTACCATCGTACTAATTACGGTATCAGTGAACTTTTGAGGTCAATGTCACATACTTTCTAAAAATGTCGATTTTCTAATTTTTCGCTATTCATATGTTTTGTACATTATCTCACGTTTATTTCAAAAGGGCCTAGTTTTGTTTTTAAAATGTTTTAAAAATCTTTTGTCGTTCCTGCGTTTGCAAGTAACAGTAAACTTGCTCCCCATAGTCTGCATGCCTTAATTGACCTTATGGTATTCTACAGATATTATTTAACAAAAATTCCCAGAACCCATCACTCGCTGCCGAGAAATGTTATTAACATGGACCCCTGCCGATAACGGCAAACACTCGTCGCGTCCAACACATTTCGTGTTGGGCCCTGAGGTACGTCCAAACAAACATTTCTCTGAAATCGTCGTGATAACGATTTTATCGGACTGGAGCCGGCTGTGTTTCACCCGAGAAGTTTTTCTCTGAATGTTTGAATGAACTTGATCGACACCAACAAGCGAGCCGATGACTTTCCACTTAAGAATGACCGATTGACTCCCTTTGATGGGCCATCCACTCCAGCCGGAGGTAGGCCGAAATTCGATCGATGTCCATCACGACACTAGACACCTTTGATGGAATGGAATCCGTAAATGAGTAGACCACCACCCTTCTCTGGTACGTGAGCATTTTGTCTGTTGGCTTTAATCAGAGACATGATGAAAGTATTTGGGTACCACCCACCCATGCAACCTGTTATACAGATGGAATTTTGTGCTCCCAGAATTGATTGAAATTCCGGCGTTGTTTGTGCTCGGGGTCTTATTGTTTGAACAGTTACCCGACCAGGTGATTTAGGTGAGTGATGGGCAATATTTCAGCGTAAAATTGGGTTGTGGTGTTGCTTCCACAGCACCCTGCCGACAGTGATTCTAATAATTCCATTAGTGCTGTAGACTGAATCCCCCACACGCAGCCATGGAGATCTCCCGACTGGAGCCGTGAGGAATGCACTCAATATATAAATGGCTCTTTATGCAGTGGAGGTCCAGCGTCGCATGCCACCCAGCCCGCTTTGTTAAAATAATTTAATTAAACGAAACGAAAGGGGTCAAGACTACGCGAGTGTTAATGCTCCATTTTAGCTCAAAATTTAATTAGCAGCCAAGTGTGCTCGTGCAGCTCGAACCGATGCGGTGCAGGAAATTCAATAAAGCGCGCCGCGACTTCTTGGGCTTAAAGAAGACTCTTATACTTCGGCGAGGATGCAAGATGAGTAATGGAATGGGTAATTGGGGTAATGCTTCCCGGTTTTATTGTTACTTTTTCGATGGTGCATCGCGCAGACATTTCGCGGAACGTGTATGCGCATTTGCTCACACTGGCTTTTCAAATTTTCTTTATTTTTAGAACTTTTACGACTTCCTCGTGCTCGAATATTTTTCTGGAGCTCCTGAACCATTGGCATGTTTTCATGTTATGCTCCGACATACAGGAGGGAATGTTCAACCAATGAGTTTTTTTAATACGATTAATTTCGTTTGAAAGAAAATGGGGCATATACACTGTACAGGCAACTGCGCTCAAACGGGTGGTTTTACAAATGTAAAGGGGTTTGAAAGCGAATTATGCAGAACTAAGCAATGCATTCTAAATTACTCACTCTTTGGAATTTTGCCCATTTTGTTTTTATTGGGGAAATTCGCTCCAAACAAGCCTTGGTAGAATGCGGAAAACATTTTAATGGTGAAGTAGTTTCTGGAATGTAAATTTTGCTATTTTAGTCGCTATTTTGGATTATTGTTTACACCCCTCGCCTCCCCATAGATGTTAGGGAGAAACTTGGATTACATTTCGAGTCATTTCACTGTTTTGTTTGAACACTAAAAACCAATTTTTTATTATTTATTTTAGTTTAATAACCAGACCAGACATTCCCCTTAAGTGGAAGCGTACGAAACGGCCGCTTTGGGTTATAATATTGCAAGCGAGGTTGTATTTTTAAACACAGTGAATTAATGAAGTTTATTAAATTGTCTATAGAAATATTTATTACTAGTTACAGGGTGTTGAATTTAATAAAAATAAAAATTGTATCGGTTTAAAAAATTTATTAAAAAAAAAACCCAAAAATATTACACAGGAAGACCGTCTTATTAATTGTCGTTATCATCATTTTTAATGTAATCAAATCGGCAGGGGCACCGTTAGTACATGCTTCTTGACAGCCATTGCAGTAGGAGACTGCATGTAATAACGACTTTTCGGCATCTGATTTCTAGCACTCATGTAACGGAAAAAAATAGAACTTACGACAAATGGCACAAATTGTACAATTATCAGTCATGGTGCTTCTCAACAAAAACAACGTGGATACACGGGGGAAGAAGTAACGAGTATTATTCAACAAGAATTCAAGAAAAAACTTTTTGTTATTTTATTGTTTTGCAACAACAACAATGCTTACTGGAATTTCTAAGTTAGCCTATCCTTTGTGAAATTTTATTTCATTTACAGCTTTTCTCTAAAATCAATAGTTTTCGAGTAACTTTGAAAAGAATGAAAAAAAAATTTTTTTTTCGATTTGGGATAATTTTTATTTTTCATGACTTTTTTACAACTTTTGCAACTGGCGCCTAGAGAAATCATCTAACCTGAAGCCCTTTCGGAGACTTAAAATAAACTAGAGGTCCTATATGAAATATAGAACCCAAAACGACAATACGTACTTCTGATATTTGTAAAGTTAAAATTCATCCTTTCATTTTCTGAAAATTGGATAGGTACTTAAAGTTTATTTTAGTGAGTTTGTCTGGAAAAGCTGAACGCAATAGCCTAGTCCAGTCAATCGTATTGCAGATAATGTTCTATGTAACCAACAGACCCATCTATGACACCACACAAACACACTTACAAAACGATGCGACATTCAAGTTCGCACTTAAGAGCATTGTGGGCAAGTACGCTTGATACAGATTAGTCTCCATGGCAAAATGTACGCACTCAAGTCTTCTCCTAACGTACCATGCATCCAACACTGTACGTATTCCTGCAAACAATTGCCAGGGATTAAAATTTCCATGACTACATCCAGCTATCCTGAGGAGCATAGTGTAGAAATTACTTGCTACACCGAGCACATCTCTTAGCAAGTCAAGGGTAAGGTGATCCGCAGAGTCAATATTAAATTATGCGTACTGATGGCTTACTCCAAAATCCCAGGAATTTGTGTGGCACTAGAATCTAGTTCAGGTCATACAGCTGGCGGATCGCCCGCACGACTGATTAAGCTTGATTACCTCCGCCCCTCTGCTGCACGAGTCCTCCACAAATTGTAGTGTGTAGTTCTATTACAGCAGCCGCAAGAACCCATTAATTCCAATAAACGCAGCGGCTAACGCATATCCTGCTTGAATATTTTATCGGCCGTAATGGATGGAAATGACATAAGAGCGGCCGCCGTCATAATCAGCCCATGTGGGGTCTTGCCCTTATCGTGACAATGTGAACTTGATGTTTAGCCGGTGCTCGGCGCACAGCCCATCCGGAGAGAAAATGCCTCCAGTCAATGACCGTCCCAGTGGGGCTCTCCCCCCAATGGTCGCGCCCAATTGGCTGTGACACTTTTTTATCGATTTTCACGTGTGAGCTCCCTACGGATTGCCAGGTCTCCCAGGCATTGATAGAGCGCTAAGTGTGGCAGAAGGGCTACTCCAGCAGCTATGTGGCATTATCAGGCCGACCCAATTTCCCTTCGTCATCCCTCTGGAGGACAGCGCAAAGTAATATTAAGCTCCGCTCGATTATCTCTTTTCAGAGGCGCTAAAAGGTTCGTCACTCGCTCGGTGAAGGACCTCGCTGAGGCCCATTGAGGGGGATTACAGCGAGAGTGAAAAATATAAAAAATTAGGTCTAGTGGAACAGGTCGTGTACAATGAGGGAACAACGCCCTTTGAACGACGTTCTCCCGTTCCACGCTAAATGCAGAGATCTCCGCGTACCACCTTTGCATATTTGTATGCCACGTAAATCTGCTTAGGTACGTAAAGTTGGTTATAATCACCTCAGGGATACCTTTGACTTGTAGGCGAAACTTCCTCTTCGTAGTTCCATACGGGCGCGGTCCGTGGGAGTTATGAGTGCTTCATCAGAAATTCCTATCGTCTCTCTAAGGACCGGGTGATAACCGAACGAGAACTGGCAAATTTTTGGGATTCATTACATTCGCCCTAGGGCATCGACGAACAAATGTTTGCTGTGTTAATTCAAGCAAAGGAGCAGTGGAATCTGTCGCTCAAGGGGATCCGACCTAGAATTGCCAATTAATTTCGATTGAACGCATAATTAAATTTTCTTTTGTTTCACAATCCCTGAGATTCCCGGGAGTTTTCATTGCTTTAGCGTATATTCGAAGAATTCACACCGGAATGTCCTTTTATGAATAATTTTGATATGGGATGAAAGATATTAGCTGGGGAGTAGCGGACCGAATATTTGCACGCAAACTTTTCTACGAGCATCTAATTTTCGTGGCCGGGGAAAGTTTTAATTAAGAGCATTATTCTAGTAGGTTTCGTAATCTTGGGTAAAGAACAATTAGAAGGTGCATCAGAATGTAAGGTTGGTTATGATTTGCAAAACTTTCCACACACCTGCTGACAGCAGAGTATGATATACCTACACTTGAACAACCTTTGGCTTATAAAATGCCAGCGGCTTAGACACATAAAGATTTGGAACAACATTAAAAAATCTGCCAGTGATGTTCTTATGATCTCAGATAATTTCACTCCTCAAATCTGCCCGAGCATGAGGTATAAAGTGCTTTTTCCGACAAGAATCGAATGGAAAGAGAATTACTTGAGGAAAGTCTTGGCAGTGAACAGTTCTATATGGTACACTGATGCTAATGGGTCTCTGGCAGACGGTCTCGCCGGATTCGGTGCTTACGGACACACATAGAATCTCCATATATCCATGTCGATTGGCAGGTGCACTAAGATATTTCAAGCGGAAATTTAAGGTATCATTATTGGTGCTAATTTAATTACGGAGAGAAACATTTGTGAGAAAGACATATTCATCTTCTTGACCAGTCAACCTTCACTGAAAGTTCTGGATTCAAATACAGTTTTCTCAGAACTTTTAATTGAATCCAAAAATTGGCTTAACCTTATAAACCAACAACGGAATCGTGATTGCTTTGGTCCCGGAGGCCACAGAAATATCGCGGGAAATGAAATTGCTAATGCTTTGGCCAGAGAGAGCTCCAGCATACCTACTTGTGTGATATGACCACAACCCCACACGGGCCTGACTACATCTTTTATCACTCGGATCGTCGAAGAGTACTTCATTGATCTACGAGTATAATGTTATTCCCAACCTTTCCGCTGTTCCGTTCCTTTTTTCCCCGAATACGATATTTGCGTTAGAACTTAGTAGTATTCGCGTGATAATTTGGATTTTGAAAAAAAGTGAAAAATTGAAAGTTTCTGTTCATTTTGGTGTGCATAATCGTCCGCTACGGAATGATAGAATGGACGCACATGACATGTGGTTTCAACAAGTTGACGTGACCTGACAGTACACGTAATGGCTAATTCGAAACCAAATTCCCAGGACATGTCATCTCACATTTTGTAGACAAACCGACAATTAAACCTGATTAGAAACTCTTCTGGTGTTATATAATACGTGAGAGGAATCAATAACTTAAGGAAGATCGAACGATACATTCGTGAACCCTATCCGTATGCCTCCTTATTGGATTCATGTTTACTTGCTGCGACTCCTGCTACGTCTATGCCTCCTCTCCGAATGTAATTATTTCTCATATTTGATTGGTTTATTTTTTACAGATTCCACGACATTATCTATTATCTTTTAATTGGCAGGCTCATGAAAAATAATAACAACGAATATTTTAATTTGAGGAAAAAGGATTTCTATAATACATTCTATTATATTCCTACCTCATCTTGCTTTCATCTTTTTAGTTCGCTTTTTACGCAGTCAGGGTTTTTTGATTTTTTAATTTATTTTTTTATTAATAACGTCATTTGTGAAGTACATTTCATTTTACAATGTTGGGAAATGCCGGCAGCACCGCATCTACAAGATATAGCAGGGGACTGTAGTATAATTACTTACTATTATTTATCACGAAAGAATGAAGTTATTCAGGAATTTAGAATTTGGATATTGGCAGATCCTCATTTTTAATTTTTTAATTGAGGTACTTACAATAAGGAATATTTAATTAAAAAATTCTGTCAATCAGTTTATTAGGTTTGCTATTTTGATCCCACCCATTAATTTGGGAAAAAATATTTACAGCAAATCGCGTTTAAAGCTCTACGCGCTGTTTTCTTGCGCTGTCGCTACTTATGCTCTTATTACTTCGTTAAGTTGTTGAAATTTCTACTTTGAAAATTTTCTTGAAACCGAAAATAAAAATATACGAAACACTAAAACAAATGATTTTTTTGAAACGTTGTTTATGACAATGTACATAAATTGTGTTCTGAAACTCGTTCACACAGTTGACTGACTCGACGATACCTACATATATCGAATATTATTATAAAAAAACAAAAAACCCAACAATGGATGAAACGAAAAGTATGAAACAAGCAAATATTCATTTTTTCTTTACTTCATTCAAATCGACGTATAACCGTCGTTTTTTGCTCGTCAAACGCTTTCATTTGATGCCCATATTAATAATATTTGGTAAAATGTGTTTTTTATTGTCAGACATTTTGACTTATGGTGGCCACCATTTTGTTTTGTTTTGTAACGTTACATAGCCTATGACATTCGGAGGATTAATACTATTCTAACGACCACTCATTTATCCAATTCGGTTAATCCAGCGGGGCTCTAATATAGGCCGTAACATCCGGACAAATACACATACATAGACTGATACACACATAACCCTTCCGTTGTCGGGTAAAAAGTCGCTCAATTCTGAATAACGATGTTACGATTTCTGGCATAAAGGAAGATCATCCCTAAGGGATGTTAATGATTTTTTTCTACGGCAATTAATATATTCCATCGTTGAAAAATCTTTTTAATTAGAAATTCAATTTCGGGCGCTATTTTATTTTAAAACTTTTCCAATTTCTCCCCCGTTGCGACGCGCTCTAATTACATCGCACTTCCTCCGATGAGCCCGAATTTTTAATAAAGTTATAAATTACTTTCCGGCAAACACTTTCATTAAAAATATCTTCTGGAAGTTGCTTCAAGAACGTTGCCGTGGAAGGAATTTGAGATGCTCTAACCCGGAGCTCGCAATAATTGCAAGCCCCTACCCGTAACCGGAATTCCTCCACGAAGCCTGTCTCATTTTGCAATATTCAGTAGCACCCGAAAGAAAATTCGCCACCTCCGCACTTCATTTTATCCGGGGGTACACACAGTGGGCGCCTTGAATGTGGGACTGAAGAGTTTGCTTAATTGGGAAGTGAGACAAATTTACGAGATGGTAAATCATCTGCAATTAAAAGGTTACTTAGGCAATTTCTTAAATGTAGCGCAACAGGAGAGAGGATGCGGCAATGCTCTAATTGTTTGAGAGGCTGTTAGATTTTGCCGCCTGAGGAGCTGGAAAACATTAATCCGCTTTGGCGGTTCTGAAAAGGCTCCCTGACCCATGAAATTGCCTTTCTGGCTAACAAAGTAGCAACTGATTATGTCACCGAATGGACGACATCTGCTCAGATTATGTCACACCGTCCTAAAGGTCAGCGCTAATTTAGGTGTGCACTTGACCATGACGTGACTAGAGAAAAGCTCATCTGACCGACAGTGCCTTTATATGCTGATAGGAACGATTGGCGATTCCCTTGACTCGGCCATTGATCAGTTACTCCATTGGTGGATGCCACGGACATTATAAATTTCGCACGGTGTAATTAAATAAAAAGCGGCAACACATTTTACCTCTGGGACTATGGTCACTACAAAGGCATTGAATTTGGTTACTTGAGGATGGCAATTATCTAGACCACCGGGTAAAGCTAATTATGGCTCAATTAAGTTACCCAGTGGCGGAAACTGGTAATGTTGCTATGTTTTTTGTTAGAACGTCACTATAGAGTCTAAACGGTTTGACACAATTTTATATAATAAAAAATACCGGCCAAGTGCGTGTCATATACGCATCAACTTAGGGTTCCGTAGCATTTACAATGTATTATATACTTACTACCTTGCACGGACCCGGCTTTGCCCGGGATACTATTAAATTTGTATTCTTTAATTTTACACACCCTCTTTACATTTATTAATATTTGCTTCCTAAATTTCGCATTACCCCGCGTTTTCTATTGTCTGAAATCATTTTCACATCACCCTCACCTCTCTTTTGGCAAACAAATTAACAATTAACTCCTACCTCCATTTACAAAATTCGCAGCCATATTGGATCCGCTATCTTGACTTCCAGAATTTTTTTAAACCTTCCCGGGCGAGCGCACAAAAGCTCAAGAAAATTTCATCGCAAACGGTGAAGAACTTTGGATGTGTTGACCCAGAACCAGTTAATATTTTTTGTGTTAAAGAGTTAGCTCCCCCAAAAATTAAAATCTTATATCTACATTGTATAGCTTAAGTTTAAATTTCACATTTTATGGTCCCAACTTTTGAATTCATTATTTTTATTATCATGTCGCGATGTCAGCAAAAGCAACAAGGCACCTCAAGGGATGTTTATAAGAAGACGATACAGTCCATCACAGAGGGTACAACTGTGCGACAATCCGATTTGTCTCCGAAGGTTCATATTACCCTGTCCAGCCTGGAGGACTAGGTCGAGGGCCTCTGAGTATTATGGAAAAAGCCTTCTACAGGAAGTGGCAAGGGTTGAATGTCTCATGTCAACTGCATGCACTTCCGTCCTCCAAGAGGGCCTCGACGCAAAAATCCATAAAAGGTTCGCGATTAGAAAGCTTCCAAGTTCGCCATGTGTGTGCTTGAGGTAATTTTATGTCGCCCGTTTCCCGTGAAATGCCATTGCCTCTGCCAAGGTACACCTCCTGCCCATGCCATACCTGCACATCGGCTGGAAGAAATATGAATAAACGACGGCTGGCACAGGAGGAGGATGTTAGTCTTCCGGTTGCCGGGAGTTAAAAGCTTTCCAAGTTTACTTGTGTTTTTATTCGCGATTTTATTGCATTTTACTACCACTGAGAATGGGAGTAAATTGCTTGTACTGCCGCTGATAGGGACTGATATACAGGGAAGGGGCGTAATATAGCACTGTTCCATGGCTACAGGCGTTTCAACTCTGTTTGCCGGCTTGAGTAGAACCAATTCCATAAACACACTTCTGGAGAATATCTACTCGGAGAAATCTAAACAGACAGACGAGACGGATTTTCGCTGGAGTTTAAAGAACTCTGTAGTGCTGCCAGACACAGTGTGCGGAGGTGACAACAGACCTTTCAGGGCGGCTCTTTTGATTCCATTTAGAACTTCAATACATCGCTGTTGGAAAATGTAATTGTGCAAATAAAAGGAGTTTCTCATTTCCGTAGCATTGATCCTGTAGACGCCATAGAAATTTTAATTGAGCAAGCAGAGTAACAATAAATTTGGATAAGTTCACAGATTGATCCTCTGGTAATTTGTGTCTTTATTGTGTCTAACATATTTATATATATTTGGTAAAAAAAGGGGGAGGGAGCGAAGCGCCCCGAGCATTAAGAGAGATGGTCCATTGTATTCTACCCCACCCTTGGAAAACCGACGCAAAGTTTCCGAGAGGATATGAGTATTTAATCTCGTTGCTCAAACACCATCCAGCGCGCGTATCGATAGAGGTTTGCGAACCTTCTGTATAGAAAACATTGGAAAAACTCTCCAGTAGATGGTGTGAGTTTTCCCAGTCCTTTCTGTTCGGGATTGCTAACATTGATTTGATGTAGTTTTTGTATTTATTTTATTTTATTTTAGAATTTTACTAATTTGCTAATGACACATAATATGATTTTCATTATACATAAAAAAAATAAATAAAAATTCATCAAAGCTGTACAAACAATTTAAAGCTCAGGAGTCTCCGTTCGATCTATGAAAGAAAATTAAACAACGATAAATTGGAAAAAGGAAGAAAAGAAAAGAAGAAAATTTTAACAAATGCCTGGCTATTGATATGTCAAATAAGACAATGCTATGAAAAGTAGGTGGTGCGTTCAACAACTCAAAAAAAAACAAATTTTTTTTGTCAAATTATTCAAAATAAATGTAAGGATAACATTGAAGAAAAAAATCAGTGCCTCCGGATTAAGTCTTCAAATGGCACAGATATGTATGCACATAATATAAAAACAAGACATTTTCGACTGACATACATACAGCTGCGGTCAAAAACTAGCACTACATGAAAGCATTTCAAATTTATACGTCATAAATCTCCAAATGCCAACTTAACCTTTTTCCGATTGAATTTTTCTGTCAGGCAAAGCTCCTTCTTCTTTAACCCAGACGCGCACTACGACTGTTTATTAGCGCAGCAGAAACACATATATGAATCCTCTGGCACAATCTTTTTCAAAGTTTTTTTAACCGGGGACCCTTAAGAGATCAACAATGTCACGGATGCCTTAAAAAAGAAATAGTAATAATATACATATAATTATTATATTGTTACGCGAGCGCAGCGAACGCGAAATTTTTTGCGAAAAAATGACCTCATTTTTAAAGGAGTTTTTGTCACTTCATATAATCACCATTTAATCCTCCTTGGAATGTGTTTGAACAAACTCTGTTTACAAAAATAGTAGAAAAAAAAACATTTCGCTTGGGCACGGTCCCAAAATTCTGTTTTTGTGCCCCAATTTTGAGAATGCATGAGCAACACCTCAAAAGAAAGTAGGCATGTTTTTAAAAAGGCTTACACATTTAAGACGATTCCAGTTTCTTAAATACCACAAACAAAACAGTTCTCTTCAAGTTGACAAATTGTCGAAAACTTATTTTGTCTCTAGTATTTTTTCCTGTTTACACAGATGCTTCTATTTGTTTTTATTAGATAGTGAATATACATCAGAAGAACAAAATAAAACTTACAAACACTTGGGCAGCTTTGGCAATTAACTGTGAGATTTGTTTTCTTCAAAAGTCCTTAAAAATGCAAATAAAAAAATTCTTGGGGCTCCACATCCTAAAACATCGCCTCCCCGTCATATATGAGCCTGTGCCTTTTCCACGTTTAACTCATTTTATAGATGTAAATTCAATATGCAGTACAGGAGCGAGCGAATAGTAATTTGCTAATTTCCAATGTTTTATTACTATTCGATACGAGTAGATATCGAGGCGGTATTTCCCTTGAAAATGATAAAAACAAGCCAACTGCCCGTTCCAATTACTGTAAACGTTGTTTGCATGGCTTTGCATGTACAAATATTTTATTTAATCCGAAATTGCACATCAGCTGCTTCGTTAATGAATTTGAATTGCCCATCGTCGCCTTGATTTTCTCCTCTGTTTCTGTTTCTGGGTAAAGGTTCAGCGCTTTTTAAAAAGGTTCTAAAACGTCGCGCTCGTTACAAAAGCCAATCCAATTACCTCACTAAACATTGCAACAGCGCCGAACAGTTTCATAAATCGCTCCCAGGCAAAGGTCACCAGCAGCTGCCGAAAAACTTGCGAAACAAGCCAAAGCCGGAGAAAAGTCAAAATGTGATTTTACCGGTTGTGATCAATAGACCACTACGCTGGCGACCAGCCGGATAGAGTCGGAAGAGCTCTGGACGTCTTAAGCCCTAGAGAAATTTTATTATGGCCAAAACTATTCAATGCAATTTGGGACTTGCTCCTATGGACGAAAATATTGCATTTTAATTTGCACCTGTTTTAGTTCTCTAGGAGGACAGGTGGCTTTCAGCCCAACTAGGGAGTTCGCAAAAAGCACCCAAACCTGATAGACACTACCTCCGTCCCCACATCTTCGAGGTGAACTGCACGCCGCACGGCACGACTATTTTGCAATTTAAATTTTATTTATGTTTTTCGCAGCAAGCAACACACACCTCTCGCATGAAGTCAGCTGGTAAAAATGGTAATCACCTGAATGAGCGAATGCGACTGGCTTGCATTGACAATGATCCACTGTTTCACCTGTCGACATAGTGCGTGCTAAGGTGCAGCGGGCGCAGAGGGGGTAGAGATATTTGCGGTTTGGAATTCGGGCAGGAGACAGTAGGGTGCCTGGGTTGCGTAACTGCCAAGTTGTGCCCTTAATTCGGCATTCAAGGCGACTCAGGTAAGAAATTGGCAAGAAAAGCTGTTACGAGTTAGCGGTGGCGGCTGCCGGCTGGCTCGTCGTGCTATCGCCCCTTTTAAGGTTGACTGGCGCTGCTGGGAAAGGTAGTTGCTTTGAATAAAATTTGAATTGACATGTGCTCGGACAGGATGCCATCGGTCGGAACAATGGTTGCTGCCGTATGGAGCCACGGGTACGCATAAAATCAACACTTGGATTCGCGGCATAAACACACCGGCCCAAAATAGGATGCTACTATGCCCCTCATCCAAACCGGCGTTGGCTTACTTCCGCCTCGCTGGGGACGGATGAAAGCTAGGAATCTTCTCACTCTAGCGCAGCAATAGGGCCAGTCCCAGAGTGCAATGACTGCTTGGGCTCCCGCGGGTACTCACTGCTCAGTCAGACGCTCCAATCATGCAAAACAAACTATGGCCCACTCCCGGAGGTCCTGGAGTAGGGCTGGTTGAATGGGTGTAAAATGGGCTGGGTACTTACCAAAACATTTTTCTGATTTTCTTTATCCAGCAGGAACTCCATACTCTTGTGGGGTCGCCTAGATGTGCCGTCCATAGCTGCATCACCTGCATCGTTGCATGCACTTTGCTTGGACAAAGTGTGCCGTACCTGTGGACCCAGCTCCATAAGGCTCCTAGTTTTTCCCGATATAACGGTCTCGTGCGTATCCAGATTCGTTTCGATTAATCCAATTTTGCAGTGGTCATTTGGTCCGGCTGGAGGGGCACCATTTGGGGGGCATCTGGACAACACCACCGGCTTTGTTGTGCTCTTGGACGTGGACAGCGGAGGAGCCGAACTACTACACCCGTTCCCGTTCATAGTCCCGTTCAACTGACTGCTGTAATACCGTCGCTCGTTATCGAGGAATCTCTCATCGATTTCCCTTGGCTGGGATGAGGAACGCTGTCCGGGCGCATGCCTGCCATTACCTCCCCCGTATGGGGCACCTAGGTTCTGAGGGCCTGCGCTGCGCACCTTCTCACACACCCCGACCACACGTGGCGGCTGCTTTGGCAGCGGCGGCTTACCGAGCAACACGTGGTTGTTATCACCCGGGATAGAGCCAGGTGTGGGCAGATGTCGTTCGGTACCTTCGTCGGCCACATCACAGTGTGCTGACTCGACCTGCTGCCGCACTAGCGGTCCCTTCAGAGGGATGTATATGAAATCAGGTGACGTCTGAGACGAAGACATCGGCTGAAACGCCTTCACAGCACCGTCAGCCACACTCTTCTTGCCCTTGCCCTTCGCTGAGCCATCAGTCGAACTACCATCGCTGTTCGGCTGTTTCTTCTTCCTCCTTAAGGAGAACCTAAATCCTCCCGTAAATCGCGAAAGGAACGAGTGCTTGTGATGCTTCTCGTCCGGTTTCGGCTTGAACTTCGAATTAAGCACCTCAGACCCCATGCCGGAGCCCCCGGTCGTCATTGGCATTGTGGCACTCTTCACACCCACGGTTGCCATTTTTTTGCTACTGTTATTGTTGACACTGTCACTGATCACCGCGGTCGCGCTCTGATCCATCACTACCTTTGGTTTCTGGTCATCACCAACTCTCCAGCTCAAAGAAGACAATCGCGCCGTTGTTGCACTTTCGACAGCACCTCCGCCTTTAACAGCCGACGCATTACTGATCGCGGCCGAATGCTTCGGCTGTTTGTTTGGGTCGTGATCTTGCTGGACACATGTTGCTGGTTCGGTGATGACTGCGGCCGCAATGGGTTCCACAGTGGTGCGTGTAATGGCTTTGTTCAGCTGTTCGGGTGCTTTGCTGCTGTGGACGATGTTCTCGAGCGAGTCTGGTTCCACACATTCTTCCGATGACTGTTCCTGCCAGCTGATCTCTGAGACAACCGGGCAGAAGCTCACGCCTTTCCCGAGGGAATTCCGCGACCCACCTGGCAGAAGTATACCCAATTTCCTGTCGCCAGGTAACGGGTTCATGGACGTGTGCGCGCTTGAGATGTGAAGATCGTCTTCGATCTCGTCGTTGCGATCGCGGAAGGTGTTTAAGTTGGGTGTGCTGGCCACGAAGAGGCGCTTGATTGGGGTGGAGTGATCGGTGATGTCGGTCAGGTCGTTGTTTGAAAGCTCCTTGGGGTCAAAGTTGCACTTTTCAAGGCTTTCAGCGTAGCTGGTGCGAAGCACGGTGGGATCTTGGTCGAATGATTTTTCCAGCATATTGCGAGGAGGTTTGATGATATCTGAAGTCACTCTGTGCTCCCTGTGGGAGTTGCTCCGACGCGTGGGAGGTTTCGGGGTTGGTTCATTTTCCTTCAGCCTCTCCTCTTCAAGGAACGTACTGACCAGGTCACTGTTAGGTTCACGATCGTTCAAAATCGACACGTTCTTATCGAAATGCATAGAAATTTCGTCAAGAAGGAAATTACCCTTACCCAGCTCGAACTCACGAGAGCTCCTTTTCGAATTCCCGCCGCACTCGGACATGTTTAAACTGTTCCTATTCGATCGCGGTCTTCCCGAATAGTCCAGGAGGGTCAGGTTGTTGTAGCTTGCGTTCATATAATTTTGCACGGAGGCCGGCTTGGCCAATGATCTGGCACTTTGGCTGCCTAAACCCCCGAAAGAGAAACTTCCACCGTTCGGTCTATTTTCAGCCCCGCACGACGTTTGCTGGGACTTATTCGCGTGCCCAAGACTCCAGCTATAATTATCGCAATCGTCTTCGGCTTCGTATTCGACACCGTAATTACGCACCGCACAGGGCCGGGTGTAGCCCGCCAAATTCAAATCGTTCGGAACACTCGAGACGGTCGTGAACTGGCCACCGTCGTAGTTGTCGAATCGGTCACTGCTATCATATGACTTAAGATATCTTAAGGAGGAATTCGCGACGTGATCGGCCTCGACGCGGACATCTGGTAAACTAGAGGACACGAACGGCGGCGTTGTCGTCGCTCTTCTGCTCGCCGCTCGTCTTAGTGTTGAGGCGGACGGCGACGAGCGCGGCGAAGACGCTGAGGAAGTCGATGGCGACGACGACGAAGATCGAGACGGTGAGCGTGCCGACGTTCGCGACGCCGAGGAGGGAATTGTATTCGAACCGATTTTATTTTTAACGTCGCCGTCTTGATACCCGCTATACCAGACACGACGCTGCTTCTCATCGTTTTGCTCCACACAGCTTCGCGTCGCGGCGGCTATTTTCGTCTTGGAAATGCGTTTATTTTCACTAAGGAACGCCTGTGGCTCGCTCCTGGAATGCATTGGCATCTCGTGACCGCTGGAACATGGCCCTCCGCTGCCGCTGTTGTAGATCATCTCTAGACTCTTGTGGATATCGAACTCATCCTCCTCGCAAAACTTCTCCGTCTTCTTAATAAAATTCGGAATGCTCTTCGATTTGATTCTCAAGGCAGACACATGCTCACAATACCCACTGTCCTCGCTAAGATTCTCCGCCGAACTCTTGCCCTTATAGCAGCTTCTGTGGTCATTGCTACTCACAGCACTGCTTGGCTTTAAAATTCGCTCCTCGTGCGACAGAATGCTATTGTCGCTCGACTCAGAGTCGCTCTTACTGTGCTGAGTACACCTATCCTCCGTGAAAATGAGCGTGTTCTCAAAGTCAATTTTATCCAAATCAAAGTAGGTCTGGTGCAGTCTACTTTCAGAGCTCTCAAACCTCCGCAAGCACCCATTCGACCCTTTGACATCGTTAGTAGCATCAAAGTTCAGCAGAGAAGGAGACGAATTCCCAAGGGACCCATTGTCGGTTTGCATCTGCCTCTCAAGCGACTCGAACTGGATCAAGGAAGACGACCTGCTCAAGGAGTTGTAAGACAAACTGTCAGAGTCGGAGTAAAATTCGTCAAATCGTTTTCGAAAATTTTCTTGATTGTCGGCAGTTAAAAAATCGTTTCGTTGGTACTTCCTCAGCTGGACCCCATCTTCAAGGGCCATCAGGTCGTCACGTCTTGGCCGCTTTGCTGGACAGGCGAAGTCACGTTCAGAAATTGAATCTTGGTCTAATTTGGTTTTTTTGTTTTTTAATTTTTGGGAGAAAAGAAAATTTTTTTGTTTGGAATTAAGACCTTTCTTTTCTGTTCTACTTCGTGCACTAGTAAGCGCAATCTTACCGTTGTGTAACTCAATTCTGATCACGGACCCTGTGTCCGACTCAGAGCTCCAGACGTTCTCGTATTGGGACCAGTTTTGGTTCTCCTCATCTTCGGATGTTTCTTCCATAATTGGCTCGAGCATTTGACGTGATGCAGACAGGAAGTTGCCATCTGAAAAATAACGATACGAAGATTATTTGATTTGCCTTTCGATTGTACATCAATCATCTGATTTGCATATTTGTTTCAGTAGCTAACATTTTGAGGCCACCTACTTTACTACTCTTATTCATTTCTGGTTTTTATTTCATTTTCATTTTAATATAAATTGCATCGCTTTTTGTCCTCTTATTCATTTGATCAAAAATAGGACCGTCCACTCACTTAATTAATGGTGATCATCCTTTTGGTCAAATGTATAAATAGATAAGCCGACAGACATAAAAAAAATACTCCATAACTTTTTATATTGAGCGAAAGTAAAGTTTTTTTCAGTAAAAATCGGAGGTATGAAAATAACGTCTTGACTTTTATTTATTCAGGCTATAAAAATTTTTTTGGAATTTTATTTTTTCGTAATGTATTAAAATTTCTTTTGTGAGTTTTATTTCTTTAAACAGAAGTAAAAATAATTTGCTCATGTTTATTTGGGTAGACAAGAATAAAACTCGTTTTTTGACTTGCATATTATCAGAAAAAATCATTCAGCTGTAAGGGGGGAAACTAGTTTTTATGGTCAAAAATTAATACATTTTGATATTTTTTCTTACGTTTATTTATAAAGTGAAGCTATACATTTTTTGTTTTGATAATACTGAAAAGCTAAAGTGTTTGAAAAAGTCATAACTTGTTCTTTGTATGATGTCCAGAAAAGAGTAAAAGTCACAAAATACACTTTATTCTAGTCAAATATAAATTATTCAAACTCAGAAAATACCGGAATGTGGGGCTATTTGAAAGAACGGTTTTACGAAAATAAACGTCGAATAATTTAAGAAATTAAGGGGTACCCAAATATTAAGGCAGATAAATATCTTTTAAGACTCGTGGAAAAATTTATTTTAATATTATTTTTCCCTTAAACTACTATATCTTACTGACAAAACGACAAAGTTAACCGACATTTAAATATTAGAAACGAATGATTATTGGTTTGCTTTATAGATATTTTAATAAAACTGCTTCGAGTGGGCTCAAATGAAAGCTAAAATGCCCTGATAAATCCCCTAAAATAAAAATAGGTTGACTTTTACCCCTCTCATCAGAACGACAGAAGTGGGAGGGGGGACGACGCCCCAGGATAGGGTTAGGGCAGGTATGGCACTTAGGTTTGTCAGAGCATAATGAGTTAATATTGATACCACCAACTCGATACATTCAACATTTTGCGGTCACCTCTTGGACTATGGGTGCAGGAACTAGGGGAAATCATCACTAGGTGCACAATAGTACGAGCTTGTTCTGACGTCACAAAAAAACTGTTCAGTGTAGAAAATGGTAGTGGTTTCCAAGACAGCGGCACAGTATACCGTAACGGCAAGCAAATTAGCACACAATTAAACAAAAAATGCAATGCCTTCGGGAAAAAATCAAAATATATTGATATAATGGACTTGGCAAGTCTTCAGGATGAAATTTTGAAATGAAAAACTTTGGTTTTCCTGTTGAATTAGCAATGATAGTAAACAATTTTCTATTGGAACGATCCTTCAGGGTACAACTCGGAACTGGGTCTATCAAGGAATTAGATCCTCATCGCTGCAGGAGTTCCCCAAGGTTCAGTTCTCGGACCAGTGCTTTATAATATTTACATGCCAGATTCTCCACAAATAGAAAATTTTTCCTCGTTAATTTTTGCAGATGAACATTTTTCGATCTCATGAATATGGTTCATACATTTGCTCAAATCTGCAACTAGCACTTAATAAAATAGATAATTATTTGCACCAATGGAAAATTAAACTCATTTCGAGCAAAACCCAAGCCATGTTTTTTACGCGCAAAAGATATGAACGATACTTCCCAAGTAACATACTAAACCTAAATGCAATCTTAAACTGAGTACAGAGAGAGATATGCACAGGGATCTCTGGGGCCTTCAGTTCCACACCTAGTGAAGCTCTCAACGCAAGGCTTAACTTGCTACCACTAGATATCACAATCCAGGAAGAAGCAATGAAGACAGTCTGTCGTTTGAAGAGCCAAGGACTCTGGCCCGACAATCACAGAAACGGCCATGGTGACCTACTACGAAGGCTCCAAGAAAACTGTGACTCGCACAGCATGCCGACTTATGACATACCACCGATAACACTGTTCGAAAGGGGATATAGTGTTGCAATCCCGAATAGAGAGGACTGGGAAAACTCACACCATGTAGTGGAGAGTTTTTCCAATGTCTTCTATACAGACGACGATGGCTTGAAAATCTCTACCGGGACGGGCGTTGAATGAATCTTATCAGCCGCTCGAAAATTGTCTTGAAATGTAAGAAACGACCTGGTCATCAAGGCATCGAGGGTAACGAAAACTCCGATAGCCTACCAAAGAAAGCGCGAAATGCAACTCCTTCGGACCGGAATTACAGATTGGTGTGAATTCTGCAATAGTGAAAAATTGGATAACTCGCATAACATGCGCAGAGATGGTCCGCGTTACAAACCTGCAAGCACACTAAACTCTTTATGGGACGTTCCAATAAGTGCACTGCAGAAACTCTGGTTAAATGAAGCAGAAAAGAATGTAGGAAACTTGTAGGGACTACAACAGGGCATAATACTTGTGACAAACACCTGCATACCCTGGGAATCATAAATGACCCAAAATGCGCGTCTTGCAGAGAGGATGAGGATTGCGCAGAACACTTTCTCTGCGATTGTGCGGCGTTCTCCAAGCGCGGCACACTGTATTCGGTGCTGACGTAATGAGGACCTGTCCTCGACTCCTACTCTTACATTTAGGAAATATGTATACATATATCTTCCGTGATACAAAAGAAAGGCCTGTTAATAAAAACCTATTTATAAACAGAAGATCTACATTAAACCTGGAAAATAAACTAATAATTTATAAAGTAATCTTCCAAGCTCTTATGCTTTATGGGGCACCCATTTGGTCCCAATGTGTAAAGACGCCATTAAATAAATTACAAGTATTACAAAACAAGATACTTAAAATAATATTTAATTTACCATGGCAGTTTTCAACCACCGAACTACATGATAGGGCTAACGTGGAGTTAATAGTAAATATAACAAAAAGTATTGTGGACAATTTCTTTGAGAAATGTTCATGGTCTGAAAATCCCTCAATCAGGAAATTAAGTAGTTGATAGGATAATATTTATAATTTTTAAATTATCATGACAGAATAGTTTTTAGCTTACTCTCACTAGGTTTCTTCCAAATAGTTTTTTCCCAAAGTCAAATATCATCACCTAAGCTACAAATGCTACAAATTGTAGCATTAAATTATTAAATTGTATTGTATACATTCATGTATTAAACATAATAAATAAACAAATAAATAAATAAAAATGACAAAATAACAAATAGCATAATATGTCCTAAGCTGTACTATGTATCTACTACCTTGTGTGAAAAATGCAGTCTATCGAAGCAACCATGATCTTCTAAAATTTCCTAAATTTCCTGTTTTTCCCAATATTCCTCCAAAATTCATGGAATTAATGCACCCTTTTTTTATTTTTCTTGAATTACCTATCTCGCTGCATTTTCGAAGAGGTACAATACTATTGAATTAACTTATTTTCGCTTTATTCATTTTTTTTTCGAAAAGTAAAAAATAAAAAAAGCAAAGAAAGTGATGCACTTCATATATTTATCTACTCGTAAAATCGAGCAATAGGAAGTAGAGATTAATATCAAACATACGTTCGACAATGTTGATCGTAGTACTTGGAATCGTGTAGATAGTAGGTGTTATCAAAAACGGCGCCGGATTTTATAACGAGTGCTTTAAGCTCTCGTACTTCAAAACTAAGAGTTATCATAGGAAGAGTGTGTAAAAAAAAAGCGTTGTAAGGATATAAAACATGAGTCACAAACCTTGCTGATCGAAAGCCGGCAACATCCAATTCGATGCCGTCGAAGAGAAGATTCCATCGAGATCCAGGTGATCCATGGTTGTAAAGCCTCTTGGAGTATTTTATCATCTAATCTTGGATTCGGAACATTTACAGCACAAATCAATAGCACCTCAAAGCACACTAGTCTTAACGTTCTTCCAACGCACCCCGCACTGTTGCACCAAAATTCTCGCACCGTTTTAACTGGAAAGACAAAAAGAAAAACGAAAAATCAATTTCCTTGCACAGTCAATCAGCGACGGATCACTTAGCCAGCATAGAGCAAACATCGTCACCTTGTTATCGGCGCATTGTTTATTTTCTTCAAAGACGTGCCCATGTGCGAAGCAGCTTCTTGGGAAAAAGGAAACACCTCAGCGGTCGCTTTAATAATAGCAGCCGATATTAAACAAATGCTTGTCTTGTGGCCGAGCGCGCCGTCTCGCAACGGAGAGAGGAAAGTCTTCCGCCGAACTAATTCGAATGAGTCGTAGTTTTGAAGAATGACTGACACCCGAAGAGCAGTCGTAAGCACTCGTCGCTCGGTGGGCTCTTACTATTTTTTCTCAAAGAAAATTTTTTGCCCACTCACTCCTTTTGGTGAAAATCCCCAACGAAATCGAATTGGCTGCAATGACCGTACGGCTAATTCGGGAGAATAACAAAACAGAGTCGCCCGCGCGCCAAAATGAGCGCGCAGCTCAACGATATTCGTTATCAACGTCAGCTGATTGCGTGTCTTCTATTTTGCTTCGTGCCTTTCTTCGATAAATTTTTAATTTAAGACACTTTTGACGGGCATTAGTCACACGGACACAGCGAGCAGCGAAAATTAATTAAACGCGGCCAACGATGATCTTCCGGCGGAGGATGCATGCACCCATGAGAGAGCCCCAGGCGTTCTGGATTTAATGTAAGCGACCGCGATCGTCTTTAGTATCTATTAAGATCGCCGGATTGAAATTAGCCACGTTCGGGTGATGCAAGGGAGGTCAGACGACTGCTGATGTGTCGGAAAATTAAGTTTTCTCTCTGTGGGGCTCTGTTTTTTTCACCGCCTTTGAAGAGGGTCTGATAAGATAGCAGACAGCTTTCTGGTCGGATTCGGACTTTAAGTGATAAGAACGCTTTTACAATTTGCACTTAATCGTATCGAGAAAGCAGGCCAACAAAAGCTTGCTTTTCTTTTTCGCAGTTATTTCTGGCTGTCCGATGTCTGACCTCTTTGAGTGCATTTTAAGAACGCGAACTTTCCTAAATAGAAATCCTTTGGGCAAACAGCTGTAGTCAGCGAATTGGTGCAACTTACGCGGTCCAGATGTTGAAAGCGAACTCAGTTTATTGGAGTTTTGTAAAACTTTCTTCTTTTTTTTTTATGGGCAGCTTGATATAAGAATGACCGCCAAAATATCCGGAACATACCAGAAGTATTTAATTTACATGCAAGAGTTTCTCAAATGCGAAGCGTGGGTCGAAGTGTGCTAACGAGCATGCTTTGTGAGAAAACAAAATATTCTTCCTATTTTATTTAAAATTATTTTTATTATTTTGTGAACTGAAGTCACAGTCAAGGGGCAAGAATACGAGTCAAAAAGTAGGGCTCCCTTCAAAATTACAACATCTCCACATGGAGAAAGGATACACAAATTTGTACGTAGTAAACCTTTGCGGAATATTAAAATATAAATTTGAAATTTTAAACGTTTTGTAACGTACCTCCATTAACTGTAATAAGTTTTAAAATTAAAACAAAATCATTTTTGGGTTAATTTTAGTTAAATTTTGTGTGAAATGCAGATTTTTTTTTAAATTCTGCAGAGGTCCTCGCCAAATATTTCGTCTTCAAATTCCATCTTTTTCTCCCATACTGTCTTCCTATGCACTCTCAGTATGCAAAGTCTAACAAACAAATTTTTGGTCGTTATTCATGGTAGACCGCAACCAGATTTATCCTCTTTTAATCTACTGAAAGATCTTCCAATCGAATAATTATCTGTTCTCGCACGGGAAGCTCGTCCAAAATATTGTGGCATTTAGTGAAAGTGTAATCCAACGTCCATCCACTTCCATTCATCATGGTTCTTAACAATTAAACATTTCATAAAGCTGTATGCAACGCATGGTGTTCGTTATTGTAAGATGTTGAAAACATTTTTACGAAACGGACGTAAATGACATGTTTTTCCAACAACACGGTGCAACTTGTCACACTGCGACCCAAATAATGTTAAACATAGAACTGTTATTGTAGACAAAGTTTCCTAGGGGTGTTATCTCGCGCCGCCGCCGGGGGAGAAGTGAAATTTAACACTGTTGCGTGTTTCTTATGGGGATGTGTGAGAACAATGTATGCGAATAATTCACATACCATTTCTGAGCTAAAGACAGAAATTCAACGTGTTATTGACGAAATAAAACTGCAATTAGATATGCAAAAATCTGATGAAAGTCTAGACGGGAAAATATATTCTGCACGTAAATTCCATAGTCTATTTTGAAATAACAACGTTTTCGAAGTTGAAATGTTTTATTAAAAAATAAAAAAAACAGAGGTAGCAATCGCCCCACCGTGGCTCCGCCCATGTTTTTAATTATAGTCGATACATCTATAATCGGAAGAACGAGCACTTTTAATTACTGAAACTATTCACTACGAATTCTGCTCGCTCTCTAAAACTACACAATATGAGAAAAAGTAATATTCGTCATCTCATAATAAATTAAGTAATATTTTAAAGTGTGCACACCTTTTCACTTTGAAGGTATATCTAAGTAAATAGCTAATTGCTAAGTAAAGTATAACTTATCAGCTCTAACGTTCATGGGAAAATGGCAATTTTTATAAGGCCTTACGTAATTAAATGGAATTCATTATTCTTAGCAATAGTTAGGGTCGTATCGACTGATCTCTTTCATCATACTCATATTTATGCAGATACGAAATATGCATAACGAGTTTAGGGAAGCAACCAATAAGTATTGACAATTAACCCATAAACCTTTTACAGGTAAGCATTAAATTATACAAAACTTTAGTTATGTATATAATATAATCTTCACATCAAAAAATATTCAGTTTTCACGGATCAATTTCAGATGTGCAAACTAAAGTAATATATTACTTGCAGATTTACATAATTTCATTGTAATGTCTTTTTCACAAGAAATTGATTTTTCTAACAGTTTCCGTTGAATAGCTTTAAAGCTAGCTTTTTTCTCATATTTCTGAAACCACGAGCACTGGCTGAAAGCTCAACTGAGGAAATATTTGCACTTGATGAAAGCTAAAACGAAGCCATTGGCGTACAGACGGGGACAATATTGCAAAAAAAATCTCAATTAATATTTTCGCCCGCATATATGCTGATGTAAGAGTATGTTATACTTCTGCTAATTTTAATATTAAAATAATTTTGTTTGCTAACTACATACACATATTTATATATTTTTCAAGAATGCGAAAACAATTTTGATTTCTGTTGCGACAAAAAATTGCATCAGATATATTGGCGTATGTTCGTAATTCCATAAAAACAAATAAACGTAAAACTAAATACTTCGTCCCTTTAAATTTTATTCTAAAGTCTAAAAAGTAGTTCACATTGAAATTTACTTACATAATCGTCATTTTTGTGGTTATTTTTCCGGTCCGTTTGTCTGTCAGAGGGCTGTATCTCATGAACCGTAATATGTAGATAGTTGAAATTTTTACAAATAATGATAAACCAAGATGACGAATTAAGATGTTGTAACAAAAGTATTTAAAAAGTACATAGTGTTATGCCTCGTACGATGGTACGGAACCCTTCGTATGCGACTACGACTCGCACTTGACCGGTTTTCTGATATAAGATATACGAAAATATTGAGAGTTTATTGGCAGCTTAGAATAGCGAGCAGACATCGTTGGGGGAAATGGTTCCTTCAGGTTGGCTAGTGAAAAGGTTTTTCGTTTAGTTGGTTGTCGTCAATGTTAATCTTTGGTTGTTATACAAACCCAGGCTTTTTCAGGTTGAATATTTTGTAGTACACGCACATTAGTTTTCAAAAAAGTCTAGTGGATAGTTTCAGTGTTGGTGTTGATGCTTTTTCGAAACTCATGAATCCGTATCGAAGGTATTTCTTTCCTTTTCGAGAGTATGACCAGATGCCACCATTCTCGTAGCTAAGGATGCCCTTAAGGAGTGAGCAGAATACGAAAATGAAAAAAAAAAAAGATTTTAAAAATTTACGATATACAATTATATAGATTGGTTCGATCTATTGATACTATTCTGAATTAATTTTCGAATCGAAAAGTGGGGCGTGGACTGAATTGTTACGGTCTATAAAAAGTTTTATTCTAAGGTTTTTGGGGGATTACGAATTTAATGAGGCCGAATTGGGATCCACAATTTATGCGGAATGGTAAAGTAGTAGAATAACGGGAAAGGATTATGACTTTACATGGTGTTAATCCTCTCTGACTTTATTTTTGTTTTATTAAATTTTTTATATATAATACATAAGTATGTTGTCTTCTGCTTTTTTCCAAAAAAAAACCATTGTGTGGACAAACACTCTTCTTAATTTCGTCTTTCTTAGATTTCCTTTTCTTTTATATTTTGTGTTGTTGCTGTTAATTACGCTTTGGTCCTAATATTGTTCGATTTTAATATATTTCGCACACTCATAATTTTATAAGATAGGAATGTGACACTTCATTACCTTGAAATAATGTCATATTTTGCTTCACATTTGTATTTGTAGTCGAATACTTGTGGCCACATGTAAATTAAATACATAACATACATGCAAGTCAATGGGAAGAATTGAAACTGAGTCGAATCAAATAAGGTTTTTAAGGTTGAGCTGTGTCTGTATTTAACTTATTATGTCATCCGGTTGCAGTCACAGCAGATAAACCGGTTAAATAACACTATCCTCTCCTCTGTACAAATTTCTCTTATTTTTCTGAGAAATTGCTAATGTCAATTTAAGTGTTGGATTGACTGTTACTGTGTCACGACGAATAGATTTCTTGGCTAATATAATAAGAGCAAAAACAGAAGTTCTGAATCATTGGCAACTCATGAGACTTGTAATTATTACCTCAGAATCACAGGTATGATGATTTATAGGACTTATTCCGTGCGATAGATAATCGTTTTATAATTGCATCAACGAACATCTTCAAAGAGAAAACTGTCTCACGGTCGGTCTCGTCACCGGACTAGCCTACATACCTGGTTTCCCACTTTACTTATTCGCTAACAATTAACTAAGCGTTATAGCGCTTTTCCTTGACCAGAGGAGGTCTTTTAATTTCCTTCCTCTTAATTACCGACACTACCGCAGGTCGCCTTCTTCTTACGCATCCGGCAAAAGAAATCACTGAACTCAGATTACAACGTAATTGCACCCAGCGGTGCGTGAAACCCTACAACTTACGCGCTGTCGCTTCTTTTTTTTTTATTTTCATTTTCCCTTTATGCCTCTGAAGGGGGGAACTGAAATGTGGCGCTCATTAGTGTCAGGTAATATTTCGCGACCGACCACCATGACAACGCTACACAGTTCGTCGTCACTGAAATGGGGGGAAACAAAAGGCTTCAGTCCCACTCGAGGTCCAAAAAAAAAAGAACGAAAAAAAAATATGATACTGATTCTAATTAAGTGCAAATTGTCTCGGATAGCATGGGAGCGAATTGTGGCACATAAATTGTTCACCCACCAGGGAAGGCCAGTGGCTCTATTTGGATCAATTGGCATCGCTCAACACCTGGTTGGTTCGCCCGTTTGTAATGCCACAATGGACCAACTGACTGGCTGGAGTTCTCCCCAGCAAGGTGTCTTTCTATCTGCTGGTCAAAATCAAAATTTGGCGGACTCCGCAAAATTGATGGAGAGGGTTCCAGTTCCAGCTGCATCTCCATTTGTCATTCAGCATGAGTCGGTTCGAGTACAATAGTGGCCGCAATCGCAGTCCCGCTGGCCCCCTATTTTCCGCTTCAGTTGCAGCGTCGACTACCCACCTCCCGCAGCCGGTGTTCGTCTTGCAACGCGGCTCTTTTTTATGTTTTGCGCCTTTTATTAATAGTCACACGAATCGCCGTGCTTACTCAGCTGCGAAGAATTTTCCACAGTAATAAGACCTGGGCGGTGCTGGTATAGTAAGCCGTCCATTCGGCGCTGGGTTTTGCAGCATAGAAGGTGAAACGGAAAATTTCGTCGTAAGACGCCCTGTCCACACGAGCCATTTCTCCAACCGCCCGGAGCGTTGAACTTAAATCAGCGACTGTTCACCCACTTTTACATCAAGTCGCGTTGGTACCATAACTTTTTTATGCGAGGGAATTTCTTCCCAGCCCAGCAACGAGTGGTTCTCAGGACGAAAGTAATGGGTGCACCGCGAAAAACTGCTTGGAGAGGCGCTTTTTTTCCAGTATGTAAAACATTGAGAAGCGCCGTATCAACAAGTTGTTGCGTATACAGTACTGTAGGCTCTCAAGACACTCCACCGCAGGTCTTCATAGGTGTCGGGCGTCGTCGGCTTCTTGGAGGTTTTTACAAAGGCGTCAATTGTTTATACCTCTTCAGGCTGCTGCATTCTAATTAATCCCAGCACGATGTTCACTATGGAGACATTTATTTTTTCCACACCTCACAAACCACTGAATTGCAACACTGTTACAGTCACACTTGTTGCTTGGGGCCCTGGGGGAGTGTACAATGGCCATAAATTCTGGCGAATTGTCTGCTCGGTTTCTCTTATTGTTTGGGTGACGCTCACACGGAATAACAAGAAGGTGAAAAGTTCAACGAAAATGTGCCATGATAGCATCACAGTTAGCGGCGTAAAATTGTCTTAAACTGTGCAGCTGTACGACTTCTGCCGGGGAGTTATTGCAATGGAAGCCAGATAGGCTATGCGGATAACGGAAAGCCGAATTGAAGACGTGATGGTATCCAAGTCCAAGAGTGTCATCGGGTTTGATGCACCTTTAGAAACTTATTGGCGGTTAGGTATTTGCATATTTTATGGGTCAGAAATGCGACAAAGTTGCGTTCAAATTGTTGATTAGAAGGATTCTGAAATTTATAAATTTGTTTGAAGTACAAAGAAGGTGTGTGAACAGTTCGATTTTGCCTAGGAACTCCACTTCAAAACTCAAGAAATCTAGTTTTGAATAAAACTCAGTATAGACTGTAATTGTCGACAGCAAGCTGGCATTCATATTTTTCAATATTGTCTTTGCCAAAATTGTCAAACAAAATACTTATGATAAATATTTCTATCCGAAATGGTCCAATTGCCAGCAGTTTTAGATATGGATACCTTTTGGTGTCTAATTATTCGGAAAATTTACATCCCACCTGGCACTTACATATACTAAAGACTGTCGTAAATTATGTTTGAAGTAAAAATATTGTGGCGTGAGTAAAAAAGTTTGACAGCGTCACAAAAAAATATGTACTTCAATATGACACGATATACGATAAACTCGTAAGCCAAATGGAAATGTTTGTAAAGTTTGGTATATGAGAGTTCTTGCAGTCTCTGGCTTCAAATATAGTACCTATCCGATTTTACGACGAAATTAAATAATTAACATCTTTAGACTTTCAAAGTTGGCGTATTGAGTTTCCTGTAGTTGCTATGGTCAAGATGATATGGATGGCAACAAGTTTGAATTCATATTATTGAAAAAACGTTTCACTTAGAATGTGCAGGTTCTGTGAATTACGACACTTTGTTTTTAAAATTTTTTTTAGTTTTCCAAGCTAAATTCTCTCTAAACGTAACCACTTACAATATCCTGATGCAGTGAACCCTTTGAGTAGTATTTTACAGAAAGATACCAAGAACATTTTTCAAAAGTGTTTTAAAAATTTGGAATATCTAGAAAATATATTTTAGAGTGAGATCAATTGAGTTGTTAAAGTATGGCGGACTAATTTGCACAAAATTCGCCGAGTAGATGGGATGACTTTAAACTGGTCAAAATTTCGCAAAAAATTCGCTATGAGCTCAGCCGACGTCACGGTGCCGAAATTGTGGTGAAGGAAAACAGGAAAATAACTCTATGAGCGAAACGTTCGGCTACATATTCACGGAATATTCTTTTTGACGGGAGGCTCCATGCCCCCCAAAATCGGTTTGTAGCCCAGTCATATTAGGGTTTCACCTCGGAATAAGAGATAACAAGCTGTAAACTCGTACACACCTTCATTTTGGTGTTCTAAAAGTTGTCTCAAAAGTCTCATAAAATCTCGTGTCTGCGTCGTAAGTTATTCAAGGTCAAAGGTCACAAAAATCAGTTTTTCGCGATTATCACGGTTTCTATAACTCCAATGATGTTAACATTTATTATAAAAAGTGTAGAGCATAAAATTCGCAACAAATTTAGTTTTATAAAATGTTTCATACACAATGTGAACTTGGATAAGGAATTAGTTTCAGTTTTTTAATCACTTAAAAGTGACAGAATTTGAATTCGAAAAACAAAAAACTGTCAGCCTGCAATAAGCCTTCCACAATTTAATTCGGAAAAGCACAAATAAACTGTCCGTGGAACATTTGTTATAATTGCATTCTCACTTTCATAATGCTCCCGGTGTGATGTGTCGCTAAAAATAGCAACAAAGTCTCCTTAATTGAATTCTAACAAGCAATGGCCTGGGGCCGGAATAATGTTTCACAAGCGTCAGCCTTCCTTAAGAGGCAGCTGGCCATTTGCATATCTTCAAATCGTCCAAATAGGGATAAGCCAACAACCGGTGACTGGAAGTATAGCAACGTCAGTAACTCAGAGAAGCCGTGGCCTTCCTCATAGCCGCCTCTACCACCGAAGTGATAGGATCGATTTTATTTGAATTTACGAGCGCACGGCTGTGATTGCATAAACAGCTGAGGCAGCACAGCGCAGCGCTTCAAAATATATGGGCAATATTTACTTTTTAACAATTTTAAAATTTCCATTCATCATCCGGCGTAATTTAACCACGGTGTTGTTGCGCAACCAACGAGGTCACTTCAATCAGATCGAGCTGATTGATGATCCACCGATCACGTTTTCGATAAATTTTCGATCTGCCGGAAATCGCCACAATCCCTAGGGATACATTTTAACTGAGATGAGCACAAAATCCAATTTGTTATGCTTACTACCTACGTTATTTTGATTTGGCATCGGATCGCAGCGTCAGAATGAGATCATCCACCTCCTGAACAGAATTAATTACAGAAGGTGAGCATGAATTGCGCGTTTCATTTTCGAACGCCCGCAATGCGAGGCTCTACTATTTTCCCATGATTATGCTGTTACGTAGACTTATTGTGGACTCCACTATTGTAAATCTTGAATTTTATACTCCCAAAATCAGTGAAAGTTCCCATCACGTTTAATCCAGTGGGAATGATCGCTTTGATCGCCTAAGCACTTTCCAATTGATGCGATCAACAACAACAGCCGCAAGTACGCCCAGGTACAAATTTTGATTTGTTCGCAAAGGTTTATCGTTCGATGGATCGAAAAGTGAATTTTGTTCGTTCGTTGAAAAGCAATGTTAAAGGCATCCAATTTTTTGCTACTGCAAATCGGTGTAATAACGCAAGAAGGGTTATTAGAGCGCGGCGACTTCGGCTTATAACTTGCTTGTTTTTGCTTACCGCTTTTTCCCAAGGCGTGTAAATATTTGCAGCGGCGCGGCGGCGCGGTGGATGATAATGAACGATTGGGATTCTTTCTGGGGAAAAATCAAGTAATTTACAGAAAATATGCAGACTATTCCCGCAGAGCTTTGCTATTTGATATCGAATGTGCTCATGAGTTTTGCAATGGGGAATTAGCCATTCACTTGTGGCGCGGATAATTAAACGGGTTGGGCATTTCGCATCAAAACATTCATCTGTTCGCATTTAGAATGGATCAGATTGACCCTGATCCCATGCTCGCGGGTCATTGGGAACATTTTACGACAGTGGATATATTTCTATGTTGTTCTGTAATTAATAGTGTGCAACAGCGGTAGATCAATTCATGGGAGATATTGTTAAAAAAGAAAACATACACGAAATACTTACATTTCTTACTTCATACTTTGTTAATTTTAGCAAGTACATATACATGAGTACCTTTTCACCAACTTATTTCTTCCCAGTGATCATAACTTAACATTATAAGTGGCTCCTTCTTTCAAAAATTCATGATTGAGAAATTCGAAAATACATATGGATGTATGTATAATATATGTATGCGATTTTCAACAAATTAGTTATAGTCAATTATGCTATAAAAATATATATAGAAAATATAAAAAACAAACAAATTGACTAGGATCAGGTTAGAGACGGTTTAGGCGGGATGGCGGATCCAATATTAGGCCGAAATTCCTCAACTTCAAGCAATTGCAATGAAAGTAAGTATGTAGAATACTTCGAGCCACTGATTTCAAATCTGTAAAAATCAAGATGGGGGATCCAAAATGGCCACCCTCCCCCTCATATAGGAACATATATTTTCTAAAGAGTCTGTGTGGCATCCTCCGATGACCTCAGCCCTATTAGCTTTCTCTGTTTCTTGCCCAAAGACTTATTCAATGCAAATCAAGGATCATTTATCGATCCTTGGCGCTATTTCCCCCCCCCTATTTATCAATGATCTTCGTTGTGAGATACATACACTCCGCGTCAAATTGATAGCACCCCAATTAATTTCGCCGCTTTCTGAAAACGGGTGATCCGAATGAATTGCTACTATTAATAATAAGAATCATGATGCGAAGTAAGGTACTTATTAAAAAGTACAAGCAAATATTATTATTGTTTATCTGTTTTATTCCATAATTTTAAAAAAATTTTCGCGTCAGAAAGATAGGTCATAATATCATATATACAACATACCGTTACTTACCTATAAACAGAATCATCGCTAGGGTAGTAAGCACCGTCGGTTCATTAATTTTAAAGTGAAAATGAGAAGAGGAAAAGTATTGAGTGAAAGTGAAAGAAAAGTTGTTCAAAATGTAAAGGATGAAGGTTTTCCCATTGCCAAAATAGCAAGAAGTTTAAAAAGAAGAATAATAATTATGGAACCAAAAAAATTCCGGGGGGGGGGGGGGGGCAGTACAATCTCAGGGTCGAAAAGAGGAAATTGCTGAGGAAGGCTTCTAATTCAATCCTTCAATTCTCATCCTTCGATGGATGTTGGTTTTCCGCGAAATTAAGAACGAAGAATTCTGAAGAATTAAGAATATTAAACGGGAAAAACTCCAGATAAAACCCCGTCTTATGGAAAAGCATATTAAGGATCGGTTGAAGTTCGTAGAAGATCGTGTTCACTAGGAAAAGAGGTGGCGTGAAGTCCTTTTTACAGATGAGAAGCGATTCTGTTTTGATAGACCAGACGACTGGTATTATTATAATACTTTCAGGAAGGGTGGAAGGATTTACCTCAGTCGCCCGATTGGCCAAGTAGAAGATTGTACCAGTCGCTTAAACTTTTATTTGCACAGAGTTTACAGTTGGTCGGTCCAAAACTGAACTCGTACTTACCCCAGCAAATGCAACTGCTTGGCCATATACAGAGTCGAACTGGAATTGGACCAGATGTCTCCAGTATTATTAAATAGCTCGGTACTCCCACTTGTATCTTTCTCTAAGAGCTTAGGTATTGTACTTAATTCGTCGCTTCTGATATGTAATATATCGGCGACAGTTAGAAAAATCAGGGTTTGAAATCAGCAGCAGATAGCAAGCACAGCGCAGAAAATTGTGCTACATTGCTCTGCTTTTTGAAAAGTTCAATTCGTCTTTGCTGTGCTTACTGCTTCAGTAGCATTTCGTTTAATAGCAAGACGAATTGAACTTTTCAAATAGCATAGCAAGCATAGAACAAGCACATAAAAATTCGCTAGTGCTTTCGAAAACTGAGAAAAATCCATTCTTGCTTGATGCAGCTATGGAATAGTAGTAAACTATTCCTGTTTTTGTACCACATGTTATAAGATCATTTGTATATAATAAATATAATGGATATCTCAACTTGACGATTTTAAAATTATAAAAAATTTCAAATGAATCATTGGAACTGTAGTTTTCTATGGAACAGACAATTACTTTATGTTAAAAAATACAACAAAGTGAAACCAAGAAGTCGAGCAGAGCAAATCTTTTAAAAAAAATTTCCACCATAAAAGCATAAAGGTGTATAAAAGCAGCATTTTGACCTGACAGTAGGTCTTGATAAAAACAGCCGTCATAAATCACTTTTAGGCGTCTAATAAGCCGCAACAAAACCGTCGAGAGAAATGCACTTCTCAGTTGACTTGCCTAAACCGTGCAGTAAAAATTCTGCCAATCGATCGTCAATTAATCGCTACTCAATTATTCTGCTACTGGAGTAGGGCTACTTGGCTTTCTCTGCTTTCCAACTTTAAATCGAAAATTGCTGTTTGTGTTTTTGTTCTGATTAATTTGCACGGCAACAATGGCAACTTAACTGGGCGCAAAAAAAAATTGCAGTGCCGTTTCCACACGTTTAATTAAAATTGGAAAGACCTTTTAGTCGTGCAGAAAACGGGTGAGGCGAATTGATACAGACAGTGCAGCCCACAGCGGCCGGTATCGTCCCATTGTTAGCCGGCCTAATGGAGCGCGAAACTATACCGCCAATTAGAGCACTTGCAGCACTCGAATTTTTGCAATTGTTTGGCCGTTGGTAAGAAAGCGGGCAAAATACGACCAGACAAACGAGAAAGGCCCATCTTTAATTTATCAAAAGTCAACCCTCAGGGTACCACTGTCACTGCCCGCAGTCTCGTTTCCCATTAACCCCCAAACAATGGAACCATTCACTCTGTCATGCCAGAAAATTGGTGCATAACTAACGACACTTTCAGCGCTTTTAGAAACAAAAGTCCGAAATTGTTTGCAGTGTGTTATCACGGCACAAACAATCGATCGAGCCGCGAAACAATAAGACACCTACAAGAAGTGACCTAGTTACGACGAGGCGCATTCCTTGCGGTTGTGAGATATCCAAGAAATTTATCTATCACTCGGGGAAACCAGCATAAAGGTGTCTGAATACCGTTACTAATCGCAGCATATGTGAAAGGTATGTTTGGGTTGAAGCGGATCAGCAGAATGACTGACTTGCGATCGTGGGGTACGGGAAGCGGCAAAATATTCAAAAGGTGTAAAAAATTGTTGTTGGCTATCGGAGAATGAGGCGAATACCCAGAATTGCAAGCGGTAATTTTTCTGTTCTCACCTGAGTTCCTCATTTACGGCCATTAAACGTTCTTTTGAGGTCTTTGCAGTTTATGATCTTCTCACTGTGTTCTCTTTTTTCTATTCAGAGATAGCGCAATTTGCTTTATCCTCTTTTTTGGTTTATTTTTTGATTTCCTTTAAGATGAGATCGTATCATCCGGATTCAAGAACAATCACATGCTATTCTTGGTTATAATTCTGAATTAAAATGAACCTTTGATCGTGGCACCGTAAAAGTATGCTATCTTTTGCTAAAGTTTTTTTCAGGGAAATTATTGCTCCTCTCGTCTCTTTATTTCCCTGACGGAAAATATTACTACATTTACTAATGGAACTTTTATCCAATTCCAAATTTTGACAAATTCTTTATCTGTCAAAACGGTAACAACGGCTTTATCTAAAAAGATGGACATTGCTGCTGAAGGTGTCTCCTTAAAAATATAAGGAAAGCTGAAACTGAAACCTGTCCCTATTGTGCGGAAGCCTCAGAGACAGCGGTGCGTATTCTTTGTTTACAGCCCTGGCCAGGCTCAGACTAACACAGTTAGAGGGGGCCTTTCCAACACCGAAACAGGTTTGGAACATGACTCCCAGGAAAATTCTGGACTTCTTTAAGAAGCTAGACCTGGGATGAAATTTAAATGGGGATTCACAATAGATCCTAGCCGTCGCGGTGGTCGAAAGGCCACACGCCTAAACGCCCCCTTTCCAACTAAACTAAACTACCTGTAATATTAAAGTTTAAGTATTCTTAGTTGATACCTACCTACTTAATTAAAATAGTATTTTTCATAAATTTTTTTTTCAACTTTTTAGTTCCAGATAATATGTTGAGTATGTTAGTAATGTCACTACAAGAATAAAATGGGCAGCTGATACTCATAATTAGTAATTTGCATAACTATGGCAGTATTATATCTACGTCTTTGTTACCCTATGGTAGTGACGACACTTATTTATTTATTTATCGTATTTTGCTCGTCAAAACCTTTCATTCGCTATACTTGTCAAAGGGGTTATAAAGAATAGATGATTTTCTTGGGGAGTCCGCCATATTAGGTCACTAAGTTTATCGCAGTTTACTCGTCAAACTCTTTCATTTGATATACCAAACGGAGTGGTGAAAAAAAAAATGTCTACTGACGGCGGTCATATTTATTTTTCTCAAAAATTATCAATGCATGCAATGATGCATCAAATAATGCACTCGACAAAATTTACCCTCCTTCTGGCGTAGTCGGTTAAAAATATATCAACATTTTGTTCAGTATGAGTCGGATCACTTGAGGAAAAGGTTTGCTCAATGCGGTGATTCGTGAGAATGACTAACACTATCTCACGATAGCTAATACCAGGTGACAGAACCTTACCACCGCTAAGCCAACATGGCTCCGCGTTAAAATGAAACAAGACACGGAAGTTATTATAGAGGGTCTACTCAAATATCACTGGGTCACGACGATATGCTCGGTTATTCCTTTGAGTCCTTTTTTTCGCTCCTGCAGAGACCCAAAGGAAGGAAGACAGTCTTCCATTTCCTCTGCAGATGCTCAGAACTAGACTAAACACTAAACATTAAATAAACATGTTATGGATAATCTTAGAGAGACATCCGGGAAAAGGAAAACTAATTCAGTTTCTGAACCGCACAGGATGGTTCTAATATTTTCTTATAATCACCAAAACTGAACAGAAAACCGTTAATCGTTAATTAGCGAAGTTAACATTTTGTTTATTGAATTAACTTGTAACCTAATCTCAAAACCTATTAACGGTATTAGCGTTACCGTTACTGTCCGAGAAAAACGCTTAGAAGTGAGTTGTGCTGTCAATATTGAAAATTACGTACACACTTGGCTGGTTTTTAGAGGAGAAACATTTCCGGATCAGGATCCGCAACTGTTATTCAAAGCGACAAAATTTTTCATCGAAACCATGCAGAATTAATTTCTTAGGAGGAGCGTGAAGTTCTACAATATTTGGGTATCTTCAGAGTTGGTGTTCTCTAATCTGACTTTGAGATTAAGGAATTAATGAAGGCGGATCCCAAATGCCAACCGGAAGCTCCCAACTTCAAAGGATTTATATGAAAAGTGGTATTTAAGGGTTTGAAGTGTTTCAGATGTAGAGTTTTCCTTTAAAAATAGGAGAATTCAAAATGCCGAATCCAAGACGGTAAACCAAATAAAAAATGTTGTTTTTTGGATCCATGGTGGCATGGTAACATTAAACCAAATTTATAATGATACCCATTCTAAGATGTTTCCCCGTAATTAGTAGTCTATGGTATCGTTCAATCTTGTTCTTATGCAACTTTTAGGTTAGACAATGAAACCCAAAAAAAAATGCAAAGATGTTAATTCAGCAAGAAAAATGTTTGTAAGAAAATTGCAATCGACCCCATGAATCTTCCGAAGATTCACAGCATTCTGTCATGCCGAGACGCATTGCATAATGTTTCTTTTATCGCGAAAAGGCCTGATTACCTCGACAAAGTTACAAAATTTCCCCTAGCTCAACTCAGAATTGCTGCAAAAGGCGAAGAAGCAAGGCAAACCCATCGACCGGATGAAGGAAAATCTTCTTGGCAACGATACATCATGGGCATGGAGCCGGTATACCGGCAAAGGTGAATGAAGCCCCGGCCTTAATCAGAAAGTGATTTCCCTGATAAAAATCTTCAACGCCGACCAAGAGGTGCTGGATACGTCTACATAGCGCGCAAGATACAGTTTCTTGTGCGCATCGTGGACCGTGCACGAGTCTAGAAGATACTTTTGCGTTTTTTTTCCTCTTTTGAGCTCGCACAATCATAAGACTGGTTGGTCTGAGCGCAGAGATGGTTGGATGGGTATAGGTAGGTACATTGGCAGCCCCGTCTGTTCAGTTATTTGCCATGGCTGGCTAGCTGGGCAACAGTTCACGTACTTGAAAGTAATTTATAGATGGAAGTGGACAAGGTACCGTCATGATAGCCTCGAGCGTGCCCATATAGTGGCCTGACTCGTATGGCGACTGGAGACGAAATGAACTAACGTGCATGCCGAACTCTCCATATAGCTAAGGTGTTGAGTAAGTTTCCAGCAGAAAAAAAAAATAATACGAGAAAAAACATAAATTCTCGTGAAATCACCGCCTTCCGTGTATGAAGTATCTTTTAGGCAGGAAATAGTCAACTTGAATGAATACAACCATTTCCCAATTCCTTCTCTCCCTGCAATTTTTTTTCGGCCCAGTCTTGCACAAAAACCTGCCCGGCTCACATTTGTCCCTCGAAATACACCGCCTGAACACTAATTGCTTTCTTGAGGTGAGAAAGTGCATTAATTTCTTTCTGTTTCGTGATTTATTGCTAAATTGCTCAGCTGTGCTGCTGCTGGTTTTCGTTGAGGTGGAGTTGCATATCCGTCCGTGTCTGATCGTGCCGGAGCAAGTGATATGCTGTGGTTTCGACGTTGACCACAAGATTGACTAATTTTAGTTTTTATAAAAATATTCAGTCATTGGAAAATTAAGGTCATCGACAATTTGTGAAAACTCCGGTTGATGGTCATGTTTTACACTTATGGGAACGCACAGTAAAAATGTGTTAATTGAAAGGCAAGGTATGTATATAGGTGCCAAAACTACAAACGGACGAATACCTCACAATTTGAAAGCTAGTGGAAAAAATGTAAAATTCCATAAAAACGAGTAAGAAAGACTTAAACCAAAACTGGCTAAGATCATTGGCTCGAAAAGCATTTGATACACCTGAGGGGCGTTGAGAAACCGAGCGGCCGTAATCAATTTCATCGGGTAAGGACTTAATTAGTTAAGAACACTTTTAATACTATCACGTCCGTGAAAAATTCACGGATTCAGATCACCGCTTTGTCATGAGCAAATCAAGCGTGCCATGAAAGACAAAGACCTTACTGTTGCTCTCATCGTGACGGTATTATCATCAAAAAGAAATTCCTTAGGTGGCGATTAAAAGTTTTTATTCACGTTCCAATTTAATGATCGTCCGCATTTTGTGCTTTTGAGAGTTTCGATGTGAAGCCACTTTCGTACGGCCGCCGTCAGTAATTTAAATACAGCGCTGTGAAGCAATCATTCTTTTGGGAATTAATTCCCTTATAATTCCCATTCCTTGTTCAATTCCATTCCACGCAAAATAAAGGAAAAATTAGTATGTGTTCCAAGGAATAATAAATTGTATGCAATTCCTCATATTATCCACCAGGAATGGCAAAGTAATTGAAAATAATTTGAACAGGAATTAAAAGCTGATGTTAATTCCTTAAGGCACGGGAGCATTTACGGCTGCTCGCTTTCAAATATCTTAAAATAACACAATTAACTTTACGCCTCATTTACTGAAAATCTATCTTAGTGGGGTTAGTCCTCTAGCCCATGACCCTTCATATAATAATAAAAACACTTAAGAAAATACAGGGAAATTTCATCAAATCTAGCATACTATTATCAAATTGATTACCACGCACTGATGTAAGCCAAGTTTAAAGTGAAAGGTAATAAACGAAAAGTACCTGTGAATCTTATCAGTGCTCGTATCTTGATTAGGTACTTATGGTATATGACATTGTCTTGCGGAAATTGTATGGAAAAGAAAATTATTTCTTCGTCAGTTGAATTGGCTGATAAGCTGGATTGGACATTTCTTAGATTTTATTACCTCATTGAACTTCCTGAGCGATTTCGCAATGCGGTATATTACTTAAAAAATAACTGTAATTTCATATTTTACATTTCTTGTTTATCAAAAACTACCTGCAGTGAACTACTCTCAGTTGGCCGCTATAGTAGGTAATTTTACAGAAACGAGTTTTTCTGTAAAAGAAGAATTAACAAAATTAACATATTTCTTTGCGATGATCTAAAATCATCTTCTACATATTATGTATAGAGATATTTTAAGGAATTAGAGTGAATAAAACCTGTTGTATTACTGTTTCCTTTTGCAGCAGTGTTATTATTTATCACGGTGGATGTTGTTTCGACCGCAACATAATAATGTCCCCATTTTCGCTGGATTCCATAAAATCAAATAAAAGATTATGGCTATAATCCCAAATTGGAAAACTAGCTGATCCGACATCACCGCTAAAAATAGCAGCCAAGAATCTTTGGGCCATAATATTGCGTCGGCTCTTTCCTCAATAATTCATCCAGGAAAATAAAAGGTGTCAGTGGAGATCGCGATAAATCCCTTTACCACTCATAAATCTATAAAATTATGATGTTTACCGTTCTCACCCAGCCAAGTCAGATTTTAGAATTTCCGTAATTTTTTAGTCGGTTTGGGTTCTCCCCATGTACGTGATTATATTAAAGACGAAGATACGCAATGTAGCAATGTGTGCGAAGCTCAACTACCTGCATGTGAGTATGTAACACGCTTAAGAAAACAAGTTTGCCGTCAGCCGAAATAGCATTTTCTTGAGCTTGATTCCGCACCGGTAACGGAGCCTGAGGGCATTGGTTTTATTTTATTATATGCAGCCGTTGTCCCGAACTTGGTTAAAAAGGCGACCACAAGAAATTCGCAAAAAGTGACTAAGGAGGCGATAACCGGATTGGAGAACAGTAGACTTGATTTCCACATAGTCTGGAAGGTGCCCCGCTTGCGGGATCATTTACGCACAAAGTCACATAAAGACTTTGTTTGTCGGAGCTTTGGGGGAAGGCATGCAAATGCGCAAGCAAGTCATGATTACGGAATTGGATTAAAAAGAAGAAGCTTACTGCACTGTTCCAGTCTTTAAAGAGGTTTTTAGACCAACTGGCCCCAGGTTGGCGACTACTGATGACGATTTTCACTGCGTGGTATGCACGCTCAGTGCGTATCGAATCCCGGTTTCGTGTTGGGTGTATTGAACTTCGAGGATATTTGTTTTCATTTATATCACAACCTCATTTCAAAATTTAAATATATTGTAGTATTGAGGTTTCATTGATATTTTATGGAAAATCTGCGAGATATGTGTAGTTGTCAGTGTTGTCACAAGATAAAGTATGATAAATCGTTTGACCCAAAAAGACAAAATTTGGTACTTACTTGCTTTCATGATCTTCAAAAATCTTTAAAAATTCCAAAAGGATAGATGTGTGTGGTGTTGAAGTAATAACAGTCACATACAAATAAAAGGCATTTTGAAAGTTTTGATGACTGATTAATTTTAATGTGTTATGTGGACAACTAATTAGGTACAGCAAAATAATGAAAATACTTCGCTTCAGTACTTTATTCATTTTAAAAAAACATGAACTTTTTACCGGCAGGTACTCGGGGCATTCTCAGTATCTACAGTGCACACCTTGAATCCTAACTGTTCTTAATTCAGAAGCTGACAATCTCAGAAACGTGATCATGCTCTATCTTCTGTTTGGTTCAGAAAGGATATTATAAGACAGTAGTTACATTTTGTGCGGGGCCTAAATACAAAGTGCAAATACAAAGTATATATTTATATATCTTCTGCCTAATTGCTAGTCTCATTTCTTTTTGAATAAAACATAAAAATTCAAGAATTATAAATACTATAACGTAATAAGTTTTTGGTTACCACGTTCGAATACAAAAAAATAAAAAAGCGGAACGCGGTATATTTTTTTCTACATATTAAGGTTAAATTTTAATAATTATAAGCCCCTACTTATAATGCCCCTTAATGTAATTTATCACAACTCAAAATATTTTCTATTTACAGCCTTGTATGAAACTTTGTGTTAACGCTATTGCACATTATGAATAGGTATGTTTTTGCAAATTGTTATCAGTAGGTAGCTATATTCGAATACATAACAATTTTTAACTAATTCCCGTGGTGCTCCCTTTATTAACACATTTGGACGCATATCTACATATGTGCACTAATTTTCGCCGAAACCACGCATTATGGAAAAAAAAAGATAATTAAAAAGTTATGAGATCCGCGTCAAACATAATTTTTGTTCATCTCGCATGCACTCTTACGGTCCTCCGGTGCGGAAACCTTATACCGCGATTCGTATTTTACGAATTTTTTATTTCTATATTTTTTTATAACCACACGTTGCGTCGCGGTGATTACGTTTTTTTTTTGCTGAAATATAACTTGCAAGTTCAGCAAGGTGCACAACAACGACAAAAAAAAACTAATTTTCTTTGGAATTGCTTTTGTTTGGTCAACTCATTATCGAACTAATTTATTGCGTAACAATCAGCTCTGCCCCGCAGTGCCTAACGAGCTCTACTTTCACCTCGTTCCTCAGCACAAAAAAAGCCCGCAAACAGCCTTTGGCTACCTGCAAGTGCAGCAATTTACCTAAGTAATAAAAGTTGCAGTTACCCACTCCAATCGCTTGCCTTAGTATTTTCACAATGGCAGTGAAAGACCCTATCGCAAAATGGAGCAAAGGCGAACAAAAACAGCAAAATCTGCTAAAGATTAGATCGGCGTCATTGTAACGAGTAAATATCGCAAAATTCTGCAGTAATTGTCCGCTCACTTCCAGCTGTTGGAAATAAATCTTTAAAACCGCATTGTACCCCGATCTGAGCAGGAGAAAGTGCCTCTTGAAAGATTCCCACGGTATATTCGCTGAAAGTAGCTGTGTAGCAGCAACAGTGACCCACGCCAGCTGTACGAACAGTTGACAAGTCAAGACCTCGTGAAGTGAACCTATGTACCTACGTATTCACTTTTTGAATACATATTTACAAAGGTTTCAGTTGCGCCCCACGAGAAAAAAGTCATGTACCCACTTAATTTCACCTCCTCTTATCACTGTACACCCTCCCACGACTATAGTACTCGTAAAAGGTAAGAGGAACCTCATCCAATTAAGAACGCCTATCGGAGCATACTCGACGCAATCGATTAATTTTACATGCTCAAGCTTTTGTAAATTGTAGCTGTAATTAAAAAAAAACATTAAATGGCTTTAAAATGAAAAATGAAATGCGTAGGTGTCACACTGGGTCATTGTTCTGATGAAAGTCTCTTCTAGAGATTGGATCTTCTGAGGAACGAACAATTTTTTTTCTGTTTTGATTTCAGAATATTAATTGAGTTTCGAAGTACAAAGGAGACTGCAATTAATATTTATAAAAACCAAGGTGAACGACCGCAACTGATATAAATATTATGACTATCTCGCAACAGTTGGCGTAGAAATTAATTAATTTGTTTCTTATTAATTGGAAAACACAACAAAATATTATGAGTATATTTAAGTTCTAATAGTGGGTTTTTTATTGTATTTTAATTTCCTTGAACATACCTACCGGGATTTTTTTGAAGCAGTTATTAAAAATTAATATTGAATACGATTTTTACTCTTCAGTCAATTAAATATTGTGTAAAAAGAAAAATAAACTCTGTGTTGCAACTGGTATTTTTAGTGCGTAGTCACGAAAAAAAATTACATCATACATTACGCTGACAGCACTGGTATCGTGAGTTTTCACAGAGTTCATTGAGCTCTATCATAGTTTTCCTTGTCTCTGGCAAGTGAAATCGGGTAATTACAGCAACCGAGACAAGAACTACTCCTGGGACCACCGTGAACAACATGTGGACTTTGTTTTCTTCTTCAATTTTTGGGAACATGATAGGGTGGGTATTGATGCTTAGGTATTCATATCGCGATGTTACACATGTTGTCCAGTCACTATATCGAAATTTCCTATGTTGACTATGCAAATGCTACGACGTCGTCGTTTTTTATTTTATTTATTTATTTGTTTTATTTTATAAATATGGCGGCAGCAGTTTTATTCAAATAACTCGGCACTCGCTTGAGCTAGGACAAACGTTTTTAAAAGTACTATTATACCTCCTGGTTGGTGTGGAGACGAGTTCTCAGTGTGTGCGCCAAAGTGCAGTTTCGGATCAGAAAAAACATGTTTGGCACAAAATAACTCAAAAATCATCCATTGTATGATAAAAGTGCCCACACACAAGTTATTTGAATAAAACCGCTGGACGCATTTTTGAATAAGCAACCAATCGAAATTTTCGGCAATTCGAAAAAACACTTTTCAAAAATCCCCGAAGAAGACCCCATTAAAAATAATAAAAATATCGTCAAGGTCGTAGCATTTGCATTGTCAAGTGACATAATGACTAGATTATTGTAAATCTATTATAAGAAAAATCAACCACTGATTCATCAAAATAGCAAGTTTGATTCAACAAAATTCGTTTTTTTAGGTGATAGGAATTTCGGAGACTTTAAATTTTAAAAATACACTTTCTTTCTGGGGTAGTAATTATTTAAAAATTGTTAAACGTTAAACGACAAAACGTTTAAAAAATATCCAGTATTAAAAAACAATTAAAAAATATTTCCATTTGTGCAACGGTATCCAGAAAAAAACTGACCTGATATAGAGATTTCCAAAGATTAAAGACAAAATAACAAGAAACTATCTCAAAAACCAGAGGTTTTTAAAACTAAAGTCAAGTTTTCCTATTGTCAATAGCATGGTTGCTATTGGAAAATAAGATAAAGTAAAGTAAATAAAAATGTAAGGAGCATATATGCTTTTAATGTAAAACTTTCTACCCAAAAATGTTCGCTTTCAGGCACTGAAGAAGGAACAAAAACAAAATTCGAAAAGGAGGAAAGAAACTATAATAATCATATGTGGATTTCTTATCAGTTGCGCAAATATTTAAATACGCCTGGCAATACAAAAGCCGGCGATCGAAACTTTTTGTTTCAATAGGTATCTGCTTTGTTTTTAAATAAGAACAATCGGAAAACTTTTATCTGAGTTATAGGCTCAAGGTAGATTGCGTATTCCTATGTTTGCATACGAGAACATCAATAAAAAAATTTGTGTTCAGGTGACTTTATTAATTTGCTGATTTTCGTAGGTCGATAAGGTGAATTAATTTTTAAGATCTGGTAATTATGAGCAAGATCTTTTTTCGGATGTATAGTATGTAGCAACCACTTTTTGCATGCTTCATATTTCGGAACTGTGTATCTAATACTTTTAGACATGCTTTGTAGTTTTCACAAATCTTTTTTACTTGATTTTGGATCCTCATAATTAAAAAAAAAAATAGAGAAAATAAAGGGCGTTCTTTTTACGAAAGACACAAACTAATTCGGGTATATTTTTTCATTACAATCTTCGGAACTGCGTTCGTTTTACGAAACTTCATAATTTTTCTATTGCTTGAAATAAGCGGGTGGGTCAAGCTGGTAGCGCCATCTACGAAAAAATAAAAAAGCGACACGGAAAATAATATGTTTTTTATATATATATATGCCCAAATAAAAATGTTTGTGCTCCTAAATTAACACGGCAAATCACATTTCTCAATTCGCCATGCCAGTTGTCGGAAAGTTACCATTACTCCTCTGCTTGTGGGGTTATATTTGGGTTTGGGAAAAAACGGCAGCATTAGAATTAAGTGCCAATTTAAAAAAAAATCAGCACCTGTATGAAAAACAACCCCTACAAGAAATTGATCATTATAAACGGGGTGTGAAAAAACAAACTGCCTTATAGGTGAATTTCTAGTAAGGGTTGTTTTTACATACGGGGGTTGGGTTTTCAATCTCAAAAATCTCTTTTGAGCATTTAAAAGCACATAAAAATCATTTAATTTTAAAGCTGCTATTTTTTTCAAGGCCCAGTATAACCCCGCTGGAAGAGGGGCTGTGCTAGCTTTTGGATAGCTGGCACGGAGATTAACAAATTTGATTTGCCGTATTAATTAACACAATTATTTTTATTTGGGCATATGATTAGCATATAAAGAACATATTATTTTCCCGTATCGCTTTTTTAATTTTTTGTGGGTGGTGCTGTCAGCTTGTCGCACCCAAAAGAACACCTCAAAATAAAGTTCATTATTTGTTATGTTTTATCGACACACTCACGAATTTTATTTTTATAGTTGTATACAAAACGAATACCTTAAATATTTTAATTAATACAAATTAATCAGATTTTTTCTAATTTGGCAATATGATTTTCCTGCAAAACCTTGTTCGTACGAATAGTATATAGAAGACAATACAACGTACATATCTACATACGCATGGGTTTACAAAGAGATGGTCTAAGGAATTCAAAGATTCTATATTATCGACTGCTCGATTTAATTGTTTTGTTTTTTTTATTGATTTTAATTTATCCAGAAAATGCACAAAGTCTTATACGACTTAACTTTATTTTGTTTTGAATTGTTTTTCTCTAGAGTTTTAAGTAATCAGCCTTTGATAAAATCACAATAATATAAAATACAGAAATACAGCATTTTTGGTAAATTGGTAAAGATTTTAAATGGAAGTTGCAGATCCTACATAAGTTGGAGTCGATATTATGGAAAAAATTCAACCAAATGACTAATTATGTAATTGTAAAATTTAGGTGAATATTTTAATAAATACCAGCTCCAGCAGTAAAAGGAATTTCTTCACATGTTTGTTTTAAGTCAAATATAATTTTGTGTGACACAAAGCAATTGAAGCCAAATTCCATCTCTTTAAAAATATTTGCTAGTTAACAATTTTCGGTGGCTAATCATTCAATTATAAAACTCAATTCAAACACAAAGCTGCACCTGTGCCATAAATGAAAGAATGTTCGAAGCGTAGGAGTAGGCATTTCATCCCAATACTGAATAAATTACGTGGTAACGATTAAACGCATTTATAATTAGGTATTAAAAAGCAGCGGCAATTCATAAAGGAGTGGTTATAGGTTATCACATCAACATAAAAAAATTAATACTTTTTAGAAACAAAGCTGTGTGATCTTAAGTTCTGATCTGAGTTATTGTATTTATGCTTTTAGCTGACTGGAGATACATATGAAGAATTTTATGAGATTCTCAGCAGTCGCCAGTTATGGGCCTCTCCACTGAAAATATATGCTGCGAACATATCCCGTCATTATATCTAATGTTTAAACAAGCACACTGGATTGACGGATACGGTTAGGGTCCCAATAAATTACCATAAAAGTATATCAGCATTTTTACGATGTTTTTCATATCAAGTAATCAATCGAATATATTAGAGCTATAAGAAAGTATCTATTCGATATATTAGCCGCAGTTCAACTCCCTGCCGTTTAGACATAAAAATATTATCAGAGATTCATAAATTAAATTTTTCCCAAAACATGATTTTGAGTTGGCTCCAACTTCTTAAATTTTGTAAAAAGTTCCAAGGGGTGGAATTACACCTTTGAGGGTTGGATTTTCGATTTCTGGTGGTGGGCAATCTTTTGAAAACGTCCTTACTTCTATTGAAACCTGGAGAACCGAGTTATTATGGATGTGAGTTGGCTGCCCTCCATAATTCGTTGAAAAATTATGGGGGTGGATTATCGTGGACTGACGATACACAAACGATTGCACCTAAACTCATTATATCTTTTCCGAAATTGGGGGCAGCGTGAAATTGGCTTTCGATGGACAATCGAATGAACGATTTAATTTTCCCGTATCTGGCTTTTTGGGGCCAATTTCACAGACCTATTGTGATGAGAATATCATCAGTAGATAAACAGCGTTTAAAAGGATAACATACATAGAACATGACGAGTTAGTTATTATAGACTAGAGTGGGGAGAAAACCATTAGACTTCCGTTTAGTATTAATGAATTGCCAGAATCGTTTAGGCTTCACATTTATCGCATTTTCCATATTTTCCAGATAAACATTATAGGCAAGCAAACGAGCATCATAGAGTGTACCTATAATGTATAACTAACATAGATAAAATCTTCCTCAAATTGAAAGAGGTGAATCCGTTTCCACGCCTTATTTCTTTCGCTGCGTAAGTGCGTTGGCTCCAAGAGCAGCCCTAGTCTGAGATTGGCCTGCCTAAAGGGTTGATCATGTGAGCATACTTGAATTTGGCGGTTTACAAAAGATATAATTTACATCCGTTTTCTCCCGTAGTTCTCAGTGAAAGCTTTGAGAAACAATAGAATATAATCCCCTCGTGTTGCAGTTTGTACCCAAGGGTGATTTTATTAATCGAATATTCGATGTAATTTGATTCACACCAATATAATTTACAATGACTAATAGCCTTCAAATCTGTAAATATAAAATTAATCTACCCCATCAGAATTGCAGTCTGATGTTACACTGTTAACTGTAACTGTAAACCCCACATAAATAAAAAATCGGATTTGCAAAACAAAATATATTTTTACGTTACGAATTTCATTAAGTCAATACTAAAGCAAAAGCTGAACCAGTAGAACTGCACTCAAGCGAAGAGAACAAAAAACTTTATACAGTGGGAAAGTTTACTATCAAAATAATCACATCGCAAACTTATCGGTGCTGACGCCTCGTGAATTCGCTTATCCATTCTTAAGATAGTGGTGGATAGCGCATTGTTCCCAACTAATTTTATTCCATCTGATACTTTAGATAATGGAAATGATTTTTATAGAGTTAAATAAATGGGCAGTGGCATATGGTAGTCGTGAGGTTCATTCCAATAAATCCAATGAATGCATAAAATTAGACAGACTGTCTGCACATGGATCAGATTACAGACGAATCTCCATTGTTTGAATCGAATTGCCTGAAATACTTACTTCTCCCACTAGTACGGCTAGAAAAGCAGTCTCGATTGACGAAGGACGTCAACTTTTCAAATTCCGCTGAGGTATTCCAGAAATATAATCCTGCTCCAACTGTCGGCGCTTCCGTTAACGATTGAGCACCAAAATGGTTACACTCTCACACATCACTTCGTTGAAACTATTAAATTTCGCAACTTCCGCTCATGGGGAATTAAATTTGAAAAATAATATTATTAAGAAGGCACTGAGCACCACTTGTGTATCTTATTTCCTCAGCACAAAGCTAGCACTCTTGAACTTGATCTTGTGGCAAAAAAAAGCACTCGCACGAAGCCACCTCACATACCTAGTTGACAAATTAGGCACTCTGATGGTAAATCTGGGTTAACGCACGAACGTTCAGAAGCGGTTGGAGTTGGAATCCGGGCAATACTGAGCACGTTGTGCCGTGCTAATCCACCGTGAACTGGTTGGCTTTCTTGTATTTAACTTTAACTTTTTTACGTTTTTTTTTCAATAGCAGCCGCCCAGCCTCCGAGCACGTCAAGTCCAATTTTCAATTCTTCGAACCCGCACAAAAGCTTTTCTTACGTTTTTACGCAAAGATGTCTCGCTTGCCTCCAGACGCTGTGGAGAGCTACGAACGTTTCGCCAGCGGTTAACGTCTTTGCGTGCCTATCTTACCGAGTTTTCAGTTGATTCTACGCTTACGCTATACCTGCGGGCAACTGGTGTGGGTCTCATGGGACAAGAACGCGATAGTGCATGAAAAATTCCAGGGGAAAAACGAGACTGCGAGCGAGGCTTTGAAAGGTGTGCAAGCCGGAGTCGAAGTCTTAAAGAATGGATTTCTTATTGTACGGCTAGTCAGTTACTGTGGTGGTTGTACATCTCACCTGGCCAGGTATGCTTGTTGCACGTATAGCTGCGGTTGTGTGGATGGTGTGCTTTTGTGTTGATACTGTTGCTGTTCAATTTATGTGACTAAACAACTTCAGATTGGAATGGAAAAACGGCATTGGCGTAGATTCGCTGGTAACGACTATTGGCTTAGTAGTGGTTAGGGTTGGCAAACCATTTATTAGTTTGTAGAACTTTTTTAATTGAATTTCAAGTAGTGCGAAACACCTGTGGCAATTAGATATAAATTAAAAATTAATGGGATGGTTTTTACCTCCAATAAGCAATCTACTGCATACGACGAGTGCCTGTTTCATATACCATAGGCCAAGTTTTTTGAATCTTTTGAGCTTTGAGGGGTTAAAAAACCGCGATCGAAGCAACAATTATATAGAAGCACTACTTGTAGAAATCAAAGTCATTGAGAGTAAACTCTGCTGACACGTACGTTAAGATATGAAACTACTGTAATACAGCTTCGTTAGCCGTCTCTAACTAGAATTAGAATTTATTCATTTATCGGGCTTAGTAAAGAAGATAAAAAGTTTTTTGCCTGTACTATACCTAATAATTAAGGGAACAAACGAAATTAATTAGATGAATAAAAATTATAAATTTAAAACCATAAATTGACAGAGCAAGGAGCTAAGGACTAAGGAGTTGTTTGAATACGTCGAATGAATCAGCACGCTGAATCTCAGAAGGAAGACAATTCCAGAGACGAACAGCTTGAACAAAGTAATAGTTTTCCATTGGACTAGTTCTAAATAAATAAATAAATTCTTTCAAGTACACAGGGAAAGTTGCAAGCATAATCTTGAATTCTTTTATTCTATTATTCTATTCAAGTACATCTCGATCCTATCCCTATGTTTTAAGGCCATATATATATATATATATATATTTAATGCAGTCAATAAATTCGACCCCTAAACACTGAGTCCAATCTGCTAAAAACGATACGACCACTTGTGAAATATGGCAACAACATCAATTTTACAAGCTTCGAACGTAAAGAGCGGGAAAGAATATCAGCCGAGAGGCAGAGAAGTCGCAAACCGGCATAAATCTTTGAAATAGTGAAACTTATATGTGGTCACAAAACTTCATACAATCATTCATAATAACACCAAGGCCGCGAACCTTTCCATGAACTTGTGATCATTTCTCAACATAATCCTCAATGAGACCCATAGGGCGGCTCAGATAAACCTAAACATCATCAGCTAACATATGCATATTAACATCATTAATCACCTCAGGAAGTTCATTGATGTATAAACTAAAAAGTAACGGGCCAAGAATGGATATCTGAGGCACACCAAAGAAACGAGACCAGAAGAGTCATCATTGCCCAGACCCACTCTCTGAGACCTATCAGCTAAGAAATCCTTCAAAATGGACAAAACCAAGTTAGAAAAGTTATAACCCTCTCACAGCTTGAAAAGGAGTCTATTGTGGCACATGCTCTCAAAAACCTTTGAAAAATCCAAGAGGACCAATATAGCTAATGAAAGAGAGAAACGAATCGGTTTCTAGGAATCGAACTAATATATGTTCAACATGTGTAGTGTCACAAAAAATAGGCGCTTGAAATGGATAAGTTAAAAGTTCATCATATACAATACTGTACGTCCTAAACATAACCAACTATTTTTCTTATAATTTAACAGTTAAACATCGCACTTTGTATTGAGTAAATGTAAATTTCTAGATAGTCTAAAGTGTGCCAACGTGATACATCTTTTTAAAAAGGGTAAGAAAGAGACAAAAATAACTACGATATATAGGCCCTACGGCTATCCTCCATTTTAAAACCTTTTTGAAAAGCTGTGAAGGGTAGGATGTTGGGTTGACTTAAAAAGAATAATATGTAAATCCCGTGCGGTTTTGGTTTAGGGAGAGGCTTTCTACTGAGTGTGCGCCTGGTGTTTTTCTCTTCAATATATAAAGGAGTGGATCAAAGAAGAAATTGCGTTGGTTTTTTCTATACATACAACCAAGGCATTCGATATGGTTAACCATACTATTCTTTTCATCAAATTAGACTGCCCAGGTTTCCGTGGTATAGTGCATAACTTCCTTGAGTCGTTCCAGAGGGATAGATCTCAGAAAGTTAAGTTTGGTGTCTTTCTAAGTAGTATCCTGAAATTTATACACATATGTATTATGTATGTTAGGTGTGCCACAGGGGTCGGTCCTTGGTCCTATTCTGTTACTTGTCTACACTAATTTTACAGTTTACAGGTAAAGTTACGGCCTTTGAGAATGATCTCGGGATTGTTTATGGTTCAACCATCCGTTTAAACTTAATTGCTGGCATAAAATTCGACGTTTGCCGAGAACCTAGTTTACGGAGCACAGATTAGCGATTAGTAGCAAAACTAAATTGATGTACTGCTGCTACAAGACGCAGGAAACCCTTGAATTTGACATCTTTTTCAATGCTAATAATTGTGGCATACACAGCTTGTCGAAGTGTGCTGCCACTGTAGGAATTTCTGATACGGTGATATGATAAAGGTATAGGTACAGCGTGCGCCGTCAATTGCTTCAAAATTGAAGTGGTCATGCTGTTGAACACTGTGTTTATTATTAGTATAAACTGAACGGACGTACAATTTTATTTTAGAAAAGGCTTATTGCATCGGTCAGTAAGGCGGGAATAATTTTAAGTTAACACCCATTACTTCTTACTGTTTCATGAATTTCGAGTTTTGTGAATACTAGAATTAAACACGAATTTGCAGTTGTGGATTGAACAATTTAATAAATAAATTAAACGAACTTACCAAGTGAAATTCAGTTAAAATTATTCCTAAAGATCTCATCCGGATTCCCTCCCCTATTACATTTTTCTCGGTCCGTATTTCAGTCTAGAAGGTTTATTTTGTAAAACGCACATTTCAGTCAATAAAATATTTTATAAAAGGCACAATTCAGTCTATTAGTCAGAAAATTAGAAGGGTAAAAATGACCGGGGGGAAATCGGCACGCTAAATTTGACTTCCAACGCTGGCCATATCTCATATTGGAGGTTTTTTGTTTACTTACACAACAGTTAACACATTAGACCTTACTATTTACTCGTTTAACATATTATTGTATGTATTATTAAAAATACATCTTACACTTCCAACTTTGCTTATATATTTATTTTAACACTGATTGTAGTTCATTTATCTGAAAAACTAATTTATTCGCAATATTAATAAACTGAAAATTACATGTGTGTGCATAAGTATAACTTACCGATATAATATACTTATGTAAGTTCATAAAATTACTTAAAATCAAACTTATATTTGACTAGGGATAAACGTGTTAATTCGCATTATTTACCGCCACCACTGTACTTGCAAAAACCAATGCTTTTTATGATTCAGCATAAATTTTGCAAGTGTGTAGATAGACAAGGGGGATATCAAAGCGCGTTTCTCCCAGCAGTGCTACTCTATTTCAAGAGAGAAGGATGGGTTCGTGGCTGTAAATTACAATCACTCCCACAATTGTCGGGGTTGACGAGACCGGTCACAAAACAACACAATACACGGACAATTGGTCAATTTACTCATTCACACATGTCTGCTGTGAGAGCTCGCTGTAACGGCGGCTCTTACCTGTTTATAATTTTTTTTTTTCTTTTTTTTTTGTTTCTGATACCTGAAGCAGCGATTCTAGAGACTTAGGCACTGTACATCGTGACTAATTGACGTGAAGAAGTTTGGTTGCGGCATGCTTGGCTGGCCTCGCTCCGCTCGGGATAGTGTGTACGAGCCGCCAAGTTCTATTGGGAACTCATCGTTGGACTTGTTTAACTACTTTTCTGTATAAAGCAACAACCCATGTCTGGAGTTGGAACGAAGAAGAAACGAAAAAATAGCACACGAAGAGAAGGAGGAAAAGGGGTTACGGTGCTGTAGCTTAATACGAGACTTTATATTTATTATCTGCTTGATGGAAGAAAGCCTACTGCTTGGTGCTATGCCTTTGTTTTCTCGAATATAATTCGTCGGAAAAATTCATTATTTGCATAACAAAGTCAGCCGATTGTAACTTTCATTTTCCAGTGGTCTCGTTCAACTGTTTTGACCAGGTGATAGACGGATGGCTTGAACGATCAAAAACAATATACTGAATTATGTGTGAACTGTTGGTGAGGTGATCGACATTATCAGTTTACGGAAATTCAGATAGGTCATTGTTCTTTTTAGGAAATGACTTGTAACTTTAGACTTTGTAAAACGAAACAGTGTAAGCGTTTGGTAGTGTATTATTGCCAGCATACGAATCAAGGACATAGGTCATTTAGCAGAATTATACCACAGTAGCGTTCCAAGACTCGCTCTAGCGAGACGATTCGACGGTTCCCGTCCCTTGATATATCCAACAGAGTGGCCGCTTGGTGTTGTGAGACCTAAACTACGTTTAATGAAATGGGTAATACAGTCCAGGATAAGATTGTACATATTTATTAAAAAAAGACTGAAAATAATTAGGTAGACTACCACATGGATTGTAGGTATGTTTTTTAAGGTTCCGTGTCTCCAAAGAAAATAATTGAACTTGTCAGTTATTGGTAGTGGAAAAAGCTATCCAGCTAAACTTTAGCATAATTGGTTTTGGAAATTTCTGTTTGGTACCTCAAAATATAAATTATTCTCTTCTTTAAGCATGTGGATGGAGTATCAGTTTTCAACGATTTTTTTCAATGTTTCAAAACTATTTGTTTTCATCTTTTTATTAATTTTGTCTGCATTACCCCTGACTCTTTGAAGTTGGAAAAGCAGCACATGTGTAGTATGGATTTGAGAGAAATCCACCATCACAATATTCAAAGTCAATTTTGTATTTTCGTTTTGAATTTCTTATGCTGTAACATGGTGTGCATTAACAAAAAAAAAACATTTAACTGCATATAAAAATCATGTTTGTTATTAGGACAAATTTGTGAAGTATCGTACAAAGATGGTTTTTGCGCGTACGGTGAGACAGTGCATTTTCTCTATATAATTTAGCATCGGTAACCTCAATATTTAGGTGCTCTTTTTGTGTGCTTACTTTTTATAGATTATTCAACATTCATAACGCGAGGCTCAGGTGCTAAAACTCTCATATATATTATATATTTAATTACAAAAGTAGGTTTTGGGTTTTTGTGCCTAAAGTTGTTTTTTTTAACGATCAGTATATGAAATTTAAATGTAATTTTTGAAAACAATTTCCAATGACTAGTTGTCGCTGATAGGAAAAACTATAACCAATTTTGAAATGGTATAATTTGGCTACGGTGGGAAAGCTTTTCGCTTTCAGAATTGTTAGTGGATTGAATTTGCTTTGGAACGGTTTTGTGACAACCTTATGATTGTATGCCAAGTTGTCAAACTTATGTTTGAACGCGTCCTTGTATGCATAAAACCGCCCTGTGTATAGCGGCTTATTCGTTCACTTGAAATGTTTGAACATTTCAAGCAGGTAATTTACGTGTCCAAATTGTAAATATGTTTCATAAGTAACCTCGGATCTGATACAAGCAATAAATGCATTAAAGCTGAATATAAAAAAGAATAGCAACATCTCGTTAACCCCAGGTGAGTACTTTAAACTACTTCCAATTTCCAAACTCAACATCAAAGCCGATATATTAAACCTGAATTATACCCCAATACAAAGTACGATTTTGCACGTACTGCAACCTATAAAGGTGCAGGAAATTACATTTTATTGCCATGCAGCCACTCACGAGAATTGATGACGATATGACCATTTTATGTTCGAACTGGTTGCTTTCATGATACTTAAATTAACTTAAATATGTTTTCTCGTCGTACCAGGAAAATATGGGATACATTGGGATCAATACAATGTCCGTTCCTCCGCTTATTAGTCTGCCACAGCTTTCTAAGGTCTAAATCCAAACATGAAACTTCACATGAACTGATTAGATGTTCACATTTTAAAATAACCCACATTCCCGTGTGGCAAGTTTTATTTTTAAATATCTAATTTTTCAATGGGTGTAAGCAGGCCAAATATAAATCAAACATAAAATAAAAAATAAATAAAAATTTCTATGACAAGTATATTACAAAATGTTATCTCTACAAACTGTCCCCGCAATTTGAAATATAAAAACTATAATATACAGGATGGCCCATTTAAATAGAGGGCATCGTTACTAACCGTTTACAAAAAACTTTAGGTCTACAGCTTAGTGAGAATTTTTGATGTTTTGGTATGTTTTCGAAAATTCACTACTCACATATGTACATATATGTTATTTTGTGATGATTACAAGAAATTTAGAATAAAACAAAAATACCAAAGAAAAACCGCTTCGAGTAGAAGCATGAGATTGGGCGCAAATGAAAGCTGAAATTATTTATATACAGAAATAAGAGGTTTACTTAACCTCCCTTATCAGAACATCGGAAGCGGCGGAGCGGGTGGGAGTGGTTTGAGGAAAGGGGGGAAATTTATATTAGTTACGTTTCTCCGAGCATAAGGAACCTTTCATGAAAATTTCGTCTACCAACTCAATGAACTGCATTTATTGCTCTCGCCTCTCCGCTTCACATGAATATGCTTACATATTTTATGATGGTTCGGTCCAAAGCGAACTTTCTATACATGGGGCTTTATCAAGTAATTGAATACATTGCAAAATACTATATTTTCTCAAAGAATAATACTTTCCTGTGTTCCAAATTTTTTCTATTCCATTCGAACTGAAAATATCACATATCCCGATTTTTCATGATATTAGACCTCTAGTTTGAAAATACGTCAACATAGATGCCGTTTTGAATTCAGATTCCTGTTCAGCTTCCCGAAAAAAAAATAGGTCTGAATTTTCACATATAAAACGTTTTTTTTATTTTGTTAAAAATAATTATATAAATATAACCGAATTTGTTTGCCATCTTTTGTGCAGTGACCAGCCGAGGAGAGCACAACCTAACGCTTCGACTAACCAGTTCAGAAGAGCTTTATACTTTCCTCTTAGCTTAACCTTTTTACAGTTCACACTAACAATAAGACTAACCTAAAGCATTACTAACTAGGTACAGTACAGTACACCATCGATTTCATCTTTTAAATCTATGCTTGGTGACACGTATTCGGGAGGTCCAGCTTTCGCGCATAAATCTGGTTGAATTAGCTGGATGGCGATCGTTATGTCAGGGAAGATTGGACTTACATAAGTCTTTAGTTTTTTAGCACTCTTTTACCCACAAAGTTAGTTACGGTTTTATTACGTGTTTTATCCTTTTTGTTATAGTTGTAGGGCATTGTTTGATTAAGGTTATTCTTTATTTTTGAAGAATGATTGCGCCCAAGCAACACCGGGTGCGGGTCAACTAGTAATTTATAACACCTCAACATATTTAATGCGTAACTACTTTTTTCGACGAATGAAGTTAAACTTAAGATTCTATTTAGAGGAGTTGTTACCTTTCCATATGGCTTTTAAAGCTTCCAAGATTTTCCTGAAATGCTCCCCTTTTTATGGTTTATAAGCTTAACTTGTAGTCAATGTTTTGTATTGTATATTTTCCCTTTTGAAATTTGTAGAGAAGACAATTAATTGCATTACTTTCATATTATAATAACTTATGCAGGATGTTTTGTACAAAGTAACAATCTATCACAAGTTGAAGTTTCTAGTTTACAGGTGTTTTTTCTCTTTTAGCATTAATTCATTCAATTGCATTACAAAGCAGTAGAACAGCAAAAGAAGTGCAGCAAAACTCTCATCTCCAACTAATAATTTCAACGTTGCTGGGAGCGAAACTAATAACAAATTTCCTGCAAAAATTGGAGCACATGCACGCACGTACTTTGCATATGCGATGGATATGGATGCAAAAAGACTCGCCCATTCGCTACTGCTGGCTGGCGGTAGCCCCTTTATTTCTTCGATCTGCGCACCTCAAACAATACCTGGAAGTTCATCAGTTTATTGTGCAATAAGCCGTCTACTCAGCAGGTAGTGGCAGCGCACTGTGAAAAACACCTATTCATTTTCAAAGTTGCAGGTCCAGTCCAGCTGCAATACGACAAGTCTCGTATTATTAGCGGCAGCCGAGCGAAAATGGCGCTTGCGGTAGAACAAAACACCGCTGTTAGCCTTGGGTACTCCAAATTGCCCAACAAAAGTGAATTTCTTTGCAACAAAGGCGGTTCGCTCATATCTCAGAGGTGTGAAAAGCCATTGCGACTTACGAGCCTGCTCAGGTATACATACATACTTCGATATACCTTTCACCGGCACTGTGCATTTAATCTGCAAAATTATTCGGTACTTGAGCACGGCATAAAAATTTTTCGTGAGTCAATTTCATGTCTTACGAAGTAGGAAGGAAGGTAGGTAGCAACTCCGACGCGGACTTCTTATACCTCTGCAGCGACATACCTTCGATCGCAGTATCAAACTTAGGAGCAGAGCTGGTGAACGAGAAACAAAAAATCATTCTGATCACATGCAATATAAAATAGGAACTGGTTCAGATGTCACACGAAGTTACATCAAAGAGACATCAGATTGTGGAAGAAGTAGGAAAAAGTAGGTCTTGTGTCGCATCTGGGAGATTTCTTTAAGGTGAAAATTTCGTGCCTCGGCCACGGAGATGGCAGATATGCCTAAATTTTACACGGTTGTGGTTTCACATAATAACGGGCTCATATCGAATGAACGGAGTATTTTGAGGTTTGCCAAATTACATACACGATTATAACCCTTCCATTTTGAAGATGATTTGATTACATTTAAATTTTAAATTGAGTAGTGACGATGATCAACGAAATTTTACTTTTGAAGTCAGGAATTGTCAGCTCAAGCAGAGATGCAATATCTTGAGATTATTTAGTGAATTTTCGGACTCTAAGTTAACAATAGGCAGACATCGGGTTTCTAAATATTTTATTCCAGGAAAAGGTGACTAAAGTTAGTAAGGTACTATAATGCGTTTGGAACCAGAAGGAGATTCTCAATTCAACCAATTTGTTTTTATGTATGTTACCTCATATCTCCGATATTTCTAAAACAATTTTGACAATTATCTTTTTATTTCGAAAGACATGCCTTCAGGGTGGTATGTTCGTATTTGCCGGCTTCTAACTTGTTTATTATGAATTTTACGTGAAGTGGAGCTTCTATCGTCTCGTTATGATCTTGCTTGGAGTATGAAATGAGAAGAGCCGACACCCTGACGTAACTCTAACCAACAACCGTGACGTAAACATTTTTACTTCCTTCTTCACTCCCTTTGGGAGGATTGGGCCTTAGGGTCAATTTTACCCTGCCGATTTTCCCCGGTCATTTTTATCCTGTTGCATTTCAATTTATAAGATATTTTGTACAGTCTATAAAATAGTGTGTATAATAATTAGTAAAAGGCACAGTGTGCCGGAAGCATTTATGACCACTTTTTGCACCGATATTGCAAATTTGCGGCACTCTAGTGGCTTAACCTTTTGTCCTATGGAAAAATGTTGTGCATAAAATGTGTGGAAAATTTGGTGCTCTATAACTTTTGTATCTGTATATTTTTTAATTAAAAATTACCCAAAACGAGATAAATGCGAAAAACCAATTATTTTCCTAATTTTATAATTTTTCGCCCTGTAACTATAAAAGTATTAGCTTTACGAATCAAGTTGACATAACTAAATTTATTTTTCTGTCATCTTATCACTTATTTCAAGTGGAAACGATGTCATTCTTCGACGTTTGTGATCTGTGGTAGTTGCCATTTTACCATGGACCATTACATCATTCAACAACTAGTCGAAATTGTTAAAACTTTCTATAAAAATTCGTGTTCTGTTCGACAAACTTTTCGGGAGCCACGAAATATTTACGGCCGAAGTGATCGCCCAACCGAGTGATCGATCAATTCAACGGATTATCGCGAAATTCGAGCAAAGTGGTTCGGTTGCTGATTGAGCAGTCTCTGTACGACGCCAAAACGTGCGGACAAGCGAGAATATTGTTGCTGTTGTTGAAAGTGTGGCTGAAGACGCAAACCTCTCGATTCCTCGTCGCTCTCAAAGAATTGGCGTTTCTGCGACCTCAACTTCGCTGATTGGGCTCTGGAGAAGTTGGAAATGGATCCAAATTTTCGCGAAAAAATCATCTTCAGTGATGACGCACATTTTTGGTTGAATGGCTTCGTCAACAAGCAAAATTGCCGCATTTGGGCAGAGAGTAATCCACAGCAGTATTAAGAGTCTCCATTGTATCTCGAGAAACTTACTGTTTTATGTAGGTTCTGGTCAGGCGGATTTATTGGGCCATATGTACATTTTCCGAAACGAGAATGGCCGGACGGTGATTGTCAATGGCGAACGGTATCGGGCCATAATAACTGACTTTTTGTGCCTCAATTGGATGACATGTGGTTCCAACAAGATGATGCAACGTGTCACACATCGGGCTTTACTTGCAGTTGTTGCAAGAAAAGTTCTCAGAGCGCGTTTTTGCAGAAGAGGCGATGTGGAATGACCGCCGAAATCGTGCGATTTAACGCCCTTAGAAATTTTTCTCTTAGGCTACGTCAAGTTTCTGGTTTATGGCAACAAACCAACGATAGTGAACCAACTAGAGAAAAACATCATTCAATCCATTGGTGGGATCCACCCTGATTTATGCAACAGAGTCATACAAAATTGGATCGAGTTCTGTGAGCGAAGTCGCGGAGGTGCAACATAAGGTTATAGATCGGGATATGTATTTTGAGAGCAGCAAATCCTATATATTACTTAAAGGTCACAAGAAAAATCAAAATTGATTAGCATTTTATGTTAATAATAATCGACCTCAATCATCAGACATTTTTTTTACCTCAGAAGTAATGCATATGAATGCATGAGATTGCTCAGATCTTGACTGGTCTAAAAAGCAGCAATTATTTTATGTAAATTTCACTTACCAGGCTTTCATAAAATTACGGGAATTTTTTAATGGCATACAACACAAGACAGTAAGGAATGTTTCTGAGCCGTAAAACAACTTCATTCCACGAAATAGCTTTTTCATTTGATAGGCTAGCTGGATTGCGGCATGATCAGTTTCTTTTACGTCTTCCTATCTTTTGTGTGCCTACTAGACTTTGAAGTGATTGCGGCTCGATGTGTCGGGAGTAGGTACGTCGCTCCTTGAGCATAGTACGACTATTACAGTCTTAAAAACAACAAAGCAGAAACAGATAAATCAGCAGCAGCAATTCCATCTTTGGATGCCTGAGGATGTCTGCCTGCACGTGAAAGAAGTTGCTGACTGCTTGCCACTGACATAGTGCGCACACAATTGGAAAGGTCGCGGTTAAGCAATTACTGCAGTTGGCTGGACCAACATACATCCAGCAGATAGTAGTAGGACTGTAAAACGTGTCGATAGCTTCCCATGACATAGAAGAGCTGCGATTGCCATTAACGCCAGAATCCCGTGATGACGCGACGCTTGCGACGACCGACGACGTCTTCTGGTCCATGCATGTCACAGCTTAAACCTGCATCGATTGGACGTGATCTTGCGGTTTTTAATGCTTGACTCGCATGCTGTCTACCGGCTTCTGTCAGACGGGGGAATTGGTTCAATTTGAGCCCGCTGATTATTATTAGTGGACAACGAGATACGGGATCTTGCTAACTATCGGCTCGATGCAGTTTCTCATGGAGGCCGATCCGATCTAATCTGCGTCAATATTTGTACAAAACTCACGTTGTCTGTTCCGATCTCTTCGGGGGCGCAGCCAGGTGAGATGGCTGGTCGGCGCACCATGAAAACGGTATTTCTCGACTACCCGAGAGCATGATATCAGATTCCAGAATCTCGAAACACTTAATTCGAGTCTAACATTGGATAATTGAAGTGATTTGCCGGCAGAGAACTGGTTTCGGATTGCACCAGAGCGGCCGCTCAAACAAATCATTTTCGCTAATTTAATGAGTTGCTCTGGAAAACAAATGAGGAAGTGAAGGAGCCGCGCATTTCTGCTGTTGCTGCTTAAGACGTTGCGGTCTTCGGTGTCCAAGTAATTTGCGGCTGCATAGACTATAGAGCATAAGGAAATGACTCGGTCGATACAAATCGCTGGATATGATACCACAGCCGATATCCCACCACGATCAAATGCAGTTCGGACCAGTTAAACGACGGCTGATTGTCTTGAGCACTTTCCCATTTCGCTAAGTGATGGGTGCCAGATGGGTAATTTTCGATAATGGTTAATTTAATGGTAACTTTAGCGGTGAAATTACTACTTAAAAGGGTTTCAGCCATTATCGCACTTTTACTGGTTTTGCCCCTGCCTAGAGCTCGTCCTCCGGCGCGTTGCCGCGTTCGAGTTCCGTATTTGAAGGTAATAAAAATCAAATTGCTCCGCTGTGCACAATTTATCCAATTGACTGTATCGGTTTATGAACAATAACCGATCAAAGGCTTATTATTAAACTAATTAAGTCTTTTTGCAAGAAACCGGAGCGGCCTCCAATACCACGGCAGCCGTCACTTTGAAAATTGCCCAGTCACGATCGGGCCTGGAAAAGACCTGACTTTGACGAATAGTCACTTGATGGTCGGCTTCTCAAGATGTTTTCACTATTATAGCCATCCGGCAGGTAGTTGCAGTGCAGAATTATAAAAAAAGGCCATTTATGAAACTACATCGAGACTTCCGGTGTCACACGGACTACCTTTTTTTTTTGGGTGAACAAAATAGAAAGGTAAGTAATTGATGTCTAAAATGTGAGAAAACACAAAAGTGCGGCAGCGTTGGTCGTTCGTGTATCTTCAACTGGATGGATAGTAATGTTCGTAACTATATTTTTCTTGTCATAAAATTGTAGCGAAATTATCGTTTCCAAGGTCTTTCCCAAATGACTTCGAATTTAAATGGGGCAAAATGTTCGGCGTAACATTATTGTGGAAGCGAATGTTTCTGCTTTGAAAGCAACATGTCTTAAAATTGGTAACTGAACGTTTTGCACGTTTATTGCGAGATTTTTGTCTTAAGCTAGCTGAAATAAATTTCATTCGATGTACTTGGGTGAAAATTGCCAACAATTTTAGGGTTGTGCAGTGCACATACATACATAATCAAGTAGGAGTAGTAGAAGGCCACCATTCTAACAGTGGTGTATTTGCTAATATGTGAGATCACAAGCGCACACGACCAGCACCACAGGCGCCAATGGCTCTTAGTGGATTCTGTGAGTCGGACGAATGGGACACTATTTTGTATTCGAACGAGACTACCTCTCACCCCCGCTTTCGAGGGTGCTGTGCACGGTGGTGGCCTTAGAATTTCTATTTAGAGTTGCGTTAACCCCCAATAAGCCTAAAACCACCCTTGGGAGGGGTACAACGCTCATAATATAGTTTCCACAAGCCCGACCTACCGGATCTTCCGTTTTCGGGGATGCCCCCAACAAGCCGCCCCTCAAAGGACAAAACATCCTCCAAACGGGTCAAATTTTTTTGGAGTTTACTCCTTAAGAATCGATTTAGCCCACGCCCCACGATACGGAAAAAAGATGGGGAGTGAAATCGACGGTTAACAAAAAGTGAAGCATTACGATTTTCTCTGCGCAACATCTTCGCGCATTTTATACTGAACGGCGAGAATGGTTTATGGTTAGGTGTGCAGGCTATAGGTGGCGCTATAATCTAACTTCTAGACCACTTGGCCGATTGCCTTTATATTTACATCATGTGTTAGTTAGACTGTAATATATATATATAGCCGTGATCGCATGCCACTTTGACCTACTTACATAAATACGCTATTAGTACGACATGTGACCACGGCTATACTCAGGTCATCAACGTACGTAATAAGTTGGACAAAGTTCTAACTTATTCTCTTCTCTCTTGTATATATTCAAATCGTTCTTAAGGAGTTAACTCCAGTCGCGCGTCTGTGCTGACACGCGCATTATTTGTTTATATAAAGTAAAAAGTTTATCTACCACCCGTTTTCGAGGGTGCTGAGAACAAGTGAAAACTTCCTTGCACCCCACCAACCCTCCAAACCACCGGAAAACATTTTGCATGTTAATTGAAAATTTATTATTACGATAGTTTAGATAACGTCACACATCCATCTCTTGCATTGCATGGCAATTTCAATTGCGTAAAACGCATCTCCAGGTGTTTTGTTGTCACGCGGGATAGGAATGCACTAACTTTTGTACAAGTCTTCGTGGGGAAAATTTTAATAATACTCCTTTAGGGGATAACAAAAAGACACCCCTGATGAAGAAAGCGAGGAAAATGAGAATATTGGCGATATATTGGTTAATTTTGTACCGCAAATTCACAGAAGCAGTTCTGATACAGCCGAAGAAGTTTCTAATTATGACTAGTTGTAAGAGACGTAGGTTAAGTAATAATATTTTAAGTTTTGTCGTAATAAAATAATTTTTAAGTATCCATTATTCAATGGACATGTTTTTATCATGCGCTATTTTCACTGCAACTATGCGATTCTTTTTTTACAGTTCAATCATGATGAACAATCATATAAAAAGTGAGTAAGGCACGAGAAGAAATCTGTCTACTGGTACCATGCTCAGCACCCTCGAAAACGGGTGGTACATAAATAAATTTCTCATTTCACTTTCGCGCTTTTTAATTTAAACTAATCAGATAAAAATGTCCCATGTAGTTATTTCCCATTGTTGTTGTTGTGAATAGCATGCCATTTGAGCAGCTCGTGGTTGGTTGCAATTATTCTCAGGTTGGTTGAAGATATTAGGGTTCCCTAATGTTTACTAAAATTTCATATTGGTCAATCATCATTTTTGTGTGAGCGTTCATTGAGAATGGAAGCAAATATGAGTGAAAATAAGTTAGCAGTAGGTCGGTGAGTCCGGGGAAAAATGTTTAAATTTCCAAAGTTTGTCAATACATGTATGAAGGCTTTATTCATCCTAACATATGGAAATGTGGCTCCACACTTTTCCTTTGGGACCGTATTCACGTCAATTCCTCGATTTTACATCGCGGCACAGCTTTTTTGTTCAGACTGAACTATCGTGTGTCGATGGTATTATATAAAATGAGGCAGTACACACGAGCCTCTGACCGTCAGTTTCTTGCTAAAGCACCCTCGTGGCACTGTCAGCGCAGTTCGGTCTATGCCGAGACAGGTTTTCATTAAGAATATCGAATCAATCCAGTGTATGCTTCTTGTGATTTTTGATCAGCAGATAATACTTAGATCGTAATATTGTTGCGGAGTCCCTAAGAGCCAGATTTTTATTCCAAGGTGAATTATTCCAATCTTAGGAGAATGCTCCTTCTGCTCTCTAACCCTTATAAACCTAATTATAGTTTGTTTGATTGAGTCGACTAATCGCAATGAGCATGATGATTTTTTAAGATGTCCTTACAAAATTTTTGTTGTGACGTAATACACTGTGTTTGTGATATTACATAATTATACGAAATTATGTTAGTAATTTTTCCTATTTAATCAAAGTGCCAGGAAATTACAAATTCAATTTTACGCAAAATGTTTAATTGGCAGTAAATTGTGGATTACCGTAAGATACATGAAGCTCCAATGAATGTTGAAGTCTTTGCTTAGCGCAGACCAGCGTTAGTCCGAAACTCAAGCTTTTTTTTTTTCAAGCTTTGCACTTTCAAGGATTGAATCTGTGCTAAATTGTATATGGTAATGGAATAATTCTTTTATATTTGTTATATGGCATATCGAAATTTACAGTGATTCTTAAACTATGTATTCATAACTTTCTTCCGAATTTATTTAAAAAATGGTGACGACAAATTTTACCATCTCTCAATTTTACAGAAGGCAATTTAAGGAAAATCGTTAAAATTAAAAGCAAGTGTCTTTCAACGTACAAACTTGATAAATTTGCTCGAAAATATGGACAATGTAAAATTCCAGCAAAACAATGCACTATGTCAGACATCGGCAACAAACATGCAACCATGGCTTCACGCAAATCAAGATGAATTATTAAACTGGTCAGCTCAATCACCAAACGTGAGCTCAATTGAACATCTTTGCCGCATTCTGAAGTCGAAATACACCCAGGACATGAAAATAAGTTAAATTTAATCTTCACGTTTTACTAGTGATAAGTGTAAATTAAACATTTTACCGAAAATGAATAGTGCAGAATAAAAAGGATCCCGCTCAATCCTTATCAGAAATTGCCCGTTGGAGTCGGAATTGGCTGAATGGTTCACCTATGGCTATGGAATGGCCTATAATGGTTCACTGTTGAGAGTGAGGCGGGAAGAGATGCCCAGAGATGCTCTTATGCTGAAATAGAGGCGGCAATCGTGCAGGAAATAGGTGAAGGTATCCTCCTCTATATCGCATTTACAGCCAGTTGACAAGTCAGCTATATGCATGGTATTGAGATGTTTATTCAGATTGTAATGTCCCATGAGGACACTAATAGCTAAGCTGATGTCACGTCCCGTCACATAGAAATTAACTGCCTAGACTTCTCAACAATTTGCTAGTGTAGTATTTAATGGATACTATCTTCATAAAGATATAATATAAATATGGGTAACGAAAATTATAGACATACATACATTAGACTGGGACTGGAACTAATAAAAAAAATATTTTATCGTGCTTTACAAATTTCAAAATGGCTTTAAAAAAAAATTTATGTTATGTTGTCATGAAAAAAAATATTAGAGATTTGTTTAAAGAATTTAATAAAATTCATTTATATTTTTACAGTGCACAGCGTGTTTCACAAACCTGTGCATAACACTATTATCTGTGATTTAAAGTTTAACCGAGAAACACATGCGATTGCGCTGAAGTAATTGAATTACTTTTATAGATAGTATCGGGTGAACAAAAAATTTGTCCTGCCTCGTCAGCTTTAGAAATTGTACCTTATCTAAAAACTTTTTCAGTTTTGTTTTTATGTTCAGCTCTAAATCAATTTGAGTTTGTTATTATTATTGTCGTTAAGAACTTAAAGAAGGTGGTGCGTATTACTAGTTTGGTGGATCTTTCTTACTGCAGAAGTTTCTTTCGTTAACCTTACTTGATTATTTTAAAATTATCTTCTAAGCAAGGAATAAATTTTTTTATAATGGTTCCGACAAACACGCTAAGACTGAGATGTGTAATTGAGTATTTAAGTACTTGAGTATGTGAGTCCTGTATAAATAATGGGTGCAAGAATTCAATATAATTAGATCCACAGAGAAAGTAATCGCTGCGACTTCATGAAACAGAAATCATGAAGACCTCTATCTTTGCTCTGCACTGAAGCAATTAAATGTGAGAAATGAGAGTGGATAAACGTTAGGTCTAATAGAAGACTGTGCTTGTCCAAATCCAACTACATGATGATCACTGACAGCTGCATCGATTTGCGTTACTTTCAATCCAGTCAGTTTAGTGATAAGCGTGCTATTTTGCCGATCCAAAAGTCCAAGGTTCAAATCCCACTGGGACCCCACGCTTCCACTCCCATAGTGCGCTTTTTCTAACAAGCGGCAGATGGAAGCCCCATAAATTAATATAGCAACTGCGGCCTAATCACCCATCATAGCGAACATAAACGATTAAACGAAACGGATGCCCTATGCTCCTTGTTAGAAACAAGCATGCTTGACAGATTAAACCGTAGCAATGATGTTTTTAGCCACCCAGAGCCCTGCTTGAAGTATAATTTAACTTATTTACGATTCATTAGCAAGGAAGTCAGGACAGACTAGAACTTGGTCCTCTGAGCCGCCCTTTCAGAAGCTTTAAATTATCTATCTTTGATAAGCTAAGTAGATAGTAATTATTTTGTTTTGTTTTATAACCATTTTCACACTTTTATTAGTTATTGGCAGCTTTTGTGTAATTAGGAATTTTTCATTTCTGCACAAAGCTCCCTGTAAATGAATAAATAAATAAATAAATCACTGAACACTAAAACTTTTTATTTTGACAGTGTTGTAACAAAATTGAACCTTAAATCTAAATTCGTCGTTAAGACGACATACATATATTACTGAGGTTGACATGGAGTTCCACGAACGAGATCGTCGGTCCTTCCCACCAGAATTCTGTAATTAGTTTCCCGTGGATCCAAATTTTTATAAATAAAGGCCGGCAATCTGTCTGAGAGAACCCAAAGGTTACCACTATCATCGAGCTTTAGATCATTTGGAAATTCGAGAGCATTGCTGTCTGAATCAACAAGACCTTGAGTGTCAGGATTGTAAGGTCTCTGAGTGTTCCAACAACCAATTGCGTCCTTATTAACTTGAGTGTAAAAGAGAGTTCCTGTAAGGGGATCGTAAACTTCAGACGAAGCTTGTCCATTACGGCCACGGTCACCAAGTACGTGAAAGCCGTAGTAGTTGTCTGGACCTGTCACGTAAGACTCGTTTTGGAGAACAGTGTTGGGAACAACAAATTCTTTGGTACTGGACAAAGCGTGGAAGTAGACTGGTTTGGTGCCGTCGGGTTGTTGGGGTCCAATGGCAAGTGCAAAGACGCCATCAGTCCACTGGAAGTTTACACCACCGACATTATAATCACCGTTGAGAGGATCGAAGTGGAAGAAGTTGTGCTTGATGCGCCATGATTTGTTGTCCTTGAAGGAATAAACCACAACTCCGTAGGCTCCTAAGTCGGGAATGTAGGCGTAGGCATTGTCGCAGTCGCTTCGGGAAGATTCGACGACCTTGATTTAAAAAACTGTTTTAAAAACTTTCATTTAAAAATAAATTTAAAAAAATTACAATATTAGCGAAGAAGGTATCATCCTTAACGTTGGATTCAGGTAAATTGAATCGCCGAATCAGTTGGTCGGTATTGAGATCAAAAATAACAATAGCGGGCGGTGCAATCTGGTTTGGTTTTCCGAGGATATCATTAAGACCAGTGTCCATAACCCAAAGACGATCGCAGGCATCTGCTTGGATGCGGAATGTTGAAATAATTGTCGAGTTATCCTTGATACCTTCTCCGCTCTTTACAGGGCGCGCTGCATCAGTACGTCCTCCTATAAATTCAATAAACGTAAAGACCGTGGCGCAATCAACGAGAAATAAGAGAACTTAATTCCACAGTGCCAGAAGTTACGCGGAAACGATAAGAAAAAGCGCTTCAGCACCCACTCATGGGCACGTACAGCAGCGCCTCTTCATTTAATCCGAAATCGAGAATCAATAACTCACCAGTGGCAATATTTCGTGCACCGGCAAAAATTACAGCCACTGCTGGTGTATCATATCACACCCCCATGCTCGGGATAGTGTTATTCACCCTTTAGGCAAGGCACTTCAAAAGTTTCTCGTTTATTGGAAAATAGTTTTACACGCCGAACAACCCACTCACCTGTTGTTTGCGAAGGTGGTGAGTTGTCTATCTCAATCGGCAGCGTATTGGCCTCCCAGTTTGGATAAGGACGAATTATTGGCGACTTTTCGTCTGTTGGTAATTGAATGTAGTTCAGTGAAGAAGCAACTCCTGCCTTCCATCTGTACAGAGAAAAATGTGGAAATAAAAATATTATACTTTGGGATTAAATCATGCAATCTTAAGTTCATTATTTTTTTAACTGGATGGTGTACAATGACAATGGGATAGATTTCAGTTTTATGATCCTGAGTATCCCGGACCCACGAAAAAATTTTGATGGCCAACAAGTCGTAAAATTATTATTTAGTTAAATATTTTGGAAAAATTGGCGAAACCTAATTTTTTTAAAACTGAAGATATCTAATTTTAAACGCAAGTTGAAATCAAGCAATGCTCCACTGAGACTCTTTTATTCCGTATTAATTTGTGAACAGAACACACCTATTATTTATTTAGGCTTGGGGCGTTAGCTATGAAAACTAGCATTGGCCAAATGACCGCCAAATATGCAAAAAAATCAAAAACAACTACGATGTTTTTTAAGAACTACTACGTTCGTCAAACGGTTTTGAACATATCCTGCGGAATAAAAATCGGTTTGTGCCTTTTTTACGTTATGCTCCCTTTAAAAATACATATCTCGTGAGAAAATGAATTGCTTAGGCAAAATAGGTAAACTAAAAGTCGATTTGCGGACTAAATCCTAGTGGACATTTTCCTTCGGGATTGTGTTTATTTGGGCAGTAGAAATATTCTCACAAAAGTCCTAAGCAAAATCTTGTCGGCGTTGCACATGCACGAAGGTCAAAGGTCGCGAACATCGTTTTTATCGGTTATTTCGTAAACTATTAGTTTTACGTGAATATTTGTTATTATAAAATTAGTTCCCCATCAAAATCTGCATTTAAATGCTCTTAAAGGCGCATACCCCACTGTACAATTACGGATGTGCATATGCAGGGTGTTTCATATAACGCATGCAGACATGAGTAGGCTGATAGATTTAACCTAACCAAACAAAAAATTGTTGTCGGGGAGGGGGTCATCTCAACCGTTTTTGAGTTACAGGGTGATTCATAAATTCGGGAAGCACATTATTAATTTCGTCTCATCTTCTGATATACTCAACGCAGCGACACCAAACTCACAGCAAACAACTACTATATCGATGTATTTTATAAAACTGCCACCAACGTTGATCTACCTCTACCACTGCATGTGCAGTCACTTGCGAAAGTGAAAAAATGCTCCAAAATGTCCCAAAATTCAAGTTTTCACACTCTTACTCCCAAATTCATGTAATTAACACACCAATTTTTTATTTTTATTAAATTGCACATCTCGTTGCCTTTCAAAGAAGATACAACATATTCAACTCTATTTTGCATGGGCATACATACACTCAAAAATACACGAAGAAAATGGAAGCATTTATAATTTTTCAATCTAAACCTTCCTTTATGAAAATTGTTCACTTATACGACGCAAGTTCTGACATTTTGATTAGAATCCCTTACCGCTAGGATTTCTTAAATTAACTTTATAGCGGTCGATCCATTGGCTTATAAATGTTTTGAATTGTCATCTATTTCCGGAGACCATGCATCTTTCCAAAATTAAATAAGTTAATAATAACCCCTTTCAAAAGCTCAACTTTAATTTCACGTAACCTCTATGTTGTCCCCCCTATTTTTAATATTATGGGTAGTCACGCTTTGGTGCAAATAGTCCTTGCAACCTTGCATCGAGTATACAATTTCATACCGATTCTTTTAAGCCCTTTTGCACCGTGTGCAAGGATGTAAGACCCATTTGCACCAAAGCATGATTACCCCTATTATGTTCATGGCTCCCCAAATTTAATATGTTTTCATAAAATGTTTCTACT